>CM077096.1:130356282-131556282 GCA_039513925.1 Platanthera zijinensis
GCCCTACGTCAGCCTTGCCACAAGGCCTACAACTCAGAGAAACCATATCCTACAACACAGCAACCAATCCCTACCACAGTCTTGCCTCAAGGCCCCTACACTCAAAGAATACCTTCTCCTACAACTCAGGCATAAACAGCCCTACCTCAGAGAATAAATCTCCTACACTTAGCCTTTATAAAATAAGCTTACAACTCAGATCTATGAATAGATCCTACAGAATTAGATAAGGAGTTTTGTAATCTCTTACCCCTGTTGAGAGAGAAGGGATAAAAACTTTATTGATCAGCTTCTTGAAGAGGCTGATGGCTAAAATCAACTTGATCTTAACTTTCTTCAAATCTTCTTGAATCTTAACTTAGTTGGGTTGATTTCCTTTGAATAAAACTGACTGGCAGCTTCCTTCTTAGACTTCAGAAATAGATCTGAATCTCCTTGACAGATTAGTTCAGTTTCTACTTCTTGAGAGACCTGTGAATGTCTCCTCCTTGTCTTCAAATAGCTGGATCTCTCTCTATCCAAATATCTTGAAGATACTTCTGAATTCTTGATTGAATTCCACTTAGACAGAATCTTAATAGTAAACTACTTCAGATCATCTTCTTAGATCTTCTCACGAAGATCTTCTTCTTTGTTACTTATACTTTCTTAATCAGAGAATAATCTCTAATTGTGTTTGTGGTGACAATACTTCTTCTCTATGTATGTTGTATTTTTCTTCTTCTGAATCCATCTATTTATAGACTTCATCCTTGGTAATCGGCTGATCTGGTTTATAACTAACTTCTGACAAGTCTGACAGCTTCAGTAAACCTATCATAACCCACAGCTGTCAAGTCTTCAAACAGTTCTTGAGCCTTTGACTCTATCAGCAAAGCGTCGAGTCTGTCTGTCATAAAGTGTCGATACCATCTGTCAATATGTGTCGACACAAGTGACTTTAGTGTCGACACAGCCTTTGGTGATGTCGACAAAGCTGCCTTGATTTCGATACAGCTCCTTGATACTGCATCTTGAGTATGTGTCGATACTGATTATTTGTGTCGACACAAACACTTCACCATACATCAACAATCAACTTGGTTTAGACTCAGCTGTGTTTCGACACATGTATTGTGTGTCGACACAGTTGATGTAGACTCAGAACATAGTGTGTGTCGACACTGCCTCCGGTGCCGACACAGTTGTTATCGACTCTTCCTCTGTGTGTCGACACTGCCTCCCGGTGTCGACACAGTCGATGTCGACTATAATCTTCTATGTGTCGACACTGCCTCCCGGTGTCGACACAAATTCTCTGAAGTGTCTACACAGCTATTTCCAAGTGTCGACACAATCTTACTGAAGTGTCGACACAACTTCCTCAGGTGTCGACACATGGACTTAGAATATTTTTCCTGCATTCTAGCACATTCTTAACCTGCACATATAAACTCAAAATAACATCAAATACACCTCTATGTATACCATTGAGCTAAGTGAGGCTTCTCCAAATCAGGTACACATTTTCCAATGTACCCAACAAAGTTCCCGTGCGCGAGTAAAATGCCCGGATCCACCTACTTGCTGGGCATTTCAACGCTCTGTAGTTACCTGTGTGTTTGCCGTCATGCACGGGCAGCAACGTCCATGTACGAGTAAAATGCACGGGTCAATGCATCTTCATACGCAAGCTTTGTACTGGAAGTTAATATCACACGGTTAACGCATGGTTGTGCACCAATCCGTGCATAACCATTTTTCTGACCTGTTCGTACTTAAGCTCAGGAGTTTACTGGAGCAGTGGACATTTCGCCATTTCTTCTCCTCTTAGCGAGAAAATCCTGCAGCATCCTCTTTTTCCTCTCTCTTCCTTGGAAAGCTCGTCCGACCACAGTTCCTCCTCCAAACTTCACCACAAGTGAAGATTTTCTGCCGTTTTCTTCATCTCCATCTCAAGAGGAGCTTTTGGAGCTCCTTCTCGCTACCATTGGAGAGTTTTTTGGTGAATACCAGCCTTCACGGTTTGTAAAGAAGATGGGGAAAACACCTTTGAAGTAGGTGACATCTCTTTTAGCATCCTCAGACGTCAACCACCGGCCGAGCCCTGACAAAGACCGATAAACTTCAACTCCGACAGAGAATCATTGCTATCCTTCATGCATTGGGTTGTAAATCTCTTCTTTACGCTCATTTGGATGTTATTTCTGTGCTTTAGATGTTGCTAAAATTGCTAGGAACTCTTAATAATGTTCATGATGGTTTACTTCTGCAAATGTTGTGGTAGTTCTTAGTTTGGCTTTACTTCCTTTGCTTACTTTGGGTTATTGCTTGGTGATATGTCACACTAATGTGTGTTAGGGGATGGCTTGGCAATGAGGTGCTTTCGAGCATCAACGATTACGACCGCACGCCCTAATACTCATCGGAGTATTCCACCATTATGAAGCGGTGAAGGCGACCTGCCTAATTAGTTTTAGTTATTACAAAAACAAAAACTCAACCACCAAACCTTTATTGCATTTGCAATCACTTTCCAACGAGGAAGATCACATTCCAAATCTGCACTCCTCGAGAGATTCGATACTAAAAGAATAACTCCCCAAGATTATTACTTGACGACGATCGGTGCACTTGCCGAGATTGCGTCAACCGTTCACCTTAATTACCGCACCAGTCCCGCACTGCTACTAGTAAGGAGTTAATATAACTTTAAGCAGTGGACTACTATATTCATCCCTTCAAATCTTGAGATCAATGATCATCTCATCATATGGATATTGGGGTGTACTTCATCTAACCCCTTTCTTGAGTTTAACATATACCTATACATGATAATTGTTGGGTCCATTCCTCACAATTTTCCCTAAATAAGATTTGAAGAGGCATCTCCATCAATACTAAGAGCATAGTTGTATTTGATGTTGTTTAAGCTTTCCATGTGCAGGATGTTCCATGGAATAAGTCTAGGTAGATTGTCTAAGTGATGTGACAGGTGGTCACAAAGTGAAGATGTAGGAAAGGTAGGAATTTGCCCAAGTCCACAGGCATTGATTGAGATAAGCTCACTCAATGCCAGAAGACAAGGAGTAATTGAAAATACAGGTAAGTCCATATGCGTTGAGTGGAGCAAGCTCATTTAACGCCAGAGGTAAGGAAGAAAGTTGGCAAGCCAGAAATATGGCTAAGTATTTTGGCGTTTAGTGAAGTCAACTCACTCAGCGCCATACAACAAAAAGCTGTGAGACAAGATAAAGTAGTAAATGCCTAAGTTGAAATGAGCAAAAAAGTGGCTAAGTCCACAGGCATTGAGTGAAGTCAACTCACTCAAAGCCATACAGCTAAGGGCAGTTATATGGCTAAGTAGTTTGGCCTTGAGTGTTGAAGACATAATCAATGCCACACAACAAAGAGCTGTGAGTCGAACATAGTTCAGTGTTCGTCGAGCTGAGCTAAACATTCATCGAGCTAAGCTCTGAGTTTTAGAATCTGAGTTAGTCAAAATTAGTTCAAAATCCGTCAAACTGAGTTCATAGTTGAGTGATTCATGTTAACTCAACGCTCTCAGCGCCTAAGATGTACTAGATGCAGAAAATTGCTGAAGGCAAAAAGCGTTGAGTAAGGCATGCTCACTCAACGCTCTTATTGCCTAATATGCTGCAGAGGAAGAAAAATGGCTAAGACAAAAAGTATTGAGTGAGGCGTGCTCACTCAACACTCTCAAAGCCTAAGATGGAGAAATATTTTCTAAGGAAAAAAGCATTGAGTTATGAAGACACACTCAACGCTCTCAATGCCAGAAAAGCAGGATGATTTTTCTAAGGCAAAAAGCTTTGAGGGAGGCTTGTTCACTCAACTCCAATGCCTATATAGACAGAAATCTTTTTAAGTGTTTTAACATTGAGTGAGGCTCACTCTCTCAACGCCTATATTAATGTTGGTTGATTTTTGGCTAAGTCTACAGCTGGTGACGTCAGCAAGTCAATTAGTCAACAAGATTAAAATTAGTGGCGGGATGGCTACAGTACACGACACCGTAGACCAACTGTACGATAGTTGGCATTAAAACAAGGTTGCTGCAACTATTAAATGTAAGGGGCCCATTGCTCAAAGAGCCATTGGGTCATAATCAATAAAAGAAGAAGGCTTTATAGAGGAAAACAACTTTTTTTGAGGATCCATCATGTAGTTATTCTTCACTGCCATTGTTGCTGTGCTGAAAAACAGGAAGCTCAAGTCAGCAAGACGAAGAGTAAGTTAGTTGTTGTCATTCTTCATCAACTTCAGCAAGTTCAGAGTTAAACTTTGAGGAAAAGTAAGCAATCAAGGCATAACCCTAGCTGCAGGATCTGTGATCTCAAGAAAGATAGCTGGTACCATTGTCACCTGCACCAGCAAGCAAGATCAGAGTATTTCTCTAAGCAAAGAGGAAGCAACCAAGGGCCGACCCTGGTGTAGGTCCCTCACAGTTGCAGCTATACAAGAAATAACCGGAAGATCTTTATCCAGAAGCTGTGAAAAGAAGAAAGCTTGTAGAATTAGAGATCTGGAAGAAGGCTCAGGGGACTAATCCTAAGGAGTCAAAGTAAGGGCTGAATCAACTCAGTCCAGGAAAGAAAGATGGGGCAGAACAGGATTCTGCAAGTTTCTTCCAGCACAAGTATCTTGTTATAATGAAGAAGTTGAGCTGAGAATCTTTTAGCTCAATTGCATCTAGTATTGCTGCTGTAACTTCACAGCTCCAGCTTGAAATATCCCTAGTACTGCGAAGAAGAAGTTAGGACTAAGTATTTCTTAGTTAAGTAAAGGTAGACTCATAAAATAATTTCCTGTAGTAATAGTTGGGCTGAGTTTATCTCTGTCAAGAACATTGACACAGAGAAACATCTCTTGTGTCAAGAGTAACCACATAACCCACTTCCATCTTGTAGGATCATGTTGGAACTTAGCTGTAGTGCTTAACAGCCTGAGTTCGATGATTAACTAATCACTAAGTTGTCGGTTCCTGGAAGGGCATTGAGGTATGTACCTGCTGGGTACTGAGCTATAGTAGTGTTGTAGCACACTGAGAGTAGGGTTGTGTTACTGAAATTATAGGGCTGAGAATCCTGAGCTATAGGCCTTTATGTAATGCCGAGGTAGGTGGATTGAGTGTCATTGAGTTTAGGAGCACTGTAGAGATCTTAGGTAAGAACCTGTTGGTTCTGAGGTAGGTGTCCTGAAAAGGATACTAAGTATAGGAACTTGCTGAGGGCCTGAGGTGTAAGCTCTGAGGAGCATATTTGGAGGAGTTTGGCCTTGTCTAACAAGAGTTAGAAAGGTGGGAGGGAAAGTGGATGTACGTTGTTAGGGGAACCACTATAAATCGGTGTGTGTTGTTCTATGTTGTTTTCTTTATTGCAGGTTGCTTGTCCTGAAAGAAGAATTTAATCATCTAATAAAGTACCTAAAGTAAGGAAATTAAAAGATAGTCACTAAGGACGAATAAACCTATTCACCCCCTCTAGGTGATTTAGTTATCCTTGAAAACAAAGACTTTCAAGTGGTATCGAAGGGAGGTTACTCAAAAATGATTTATCAGTCTGAGTAGACCTCAAAGGATAGCTAAAAGTTTTGCATTGGTGGGTTCAAAAGAAAACCATATTGAGTGGAGCTCAATGAAGTTTCAAATTTATAGTGAAAGCAAGGACCACATTGGGCTATTGGTAGCTCTTGTAGATGATGATGTCTACGCAAATGCAAGAATAGAGATCAAGACCCCTCTGTCACACTCAGATATTGACTCTGAGGTGGATGAAGCTGAGGAAGGTGAATGCAGATTCTACAGGCTGATTTCTACACCAGAAGAAGAAGAATCCTGCCAGGATCAGCCTGGTCTAGATCAGGTACAATCTCTGTCAGTTCTTCTTATTGCTCAGGTTAAGAGTCCAGCATAGACTCGGATGCTTCCTCATCAAGTGATGATGAGAGTCCTTTATTAGAAGACAATATCAATCAATTGTTTGAGAATCATGCAGCACTTCTGAAAGCTTTCAATAAAATTAAATTGCTTGTTAAAAAGTTAGCCGAGGAAATTGCCTCCCTACAGCTGATTACTTCCCATCAAGATGAGACTTAATCTTTGCTATATCTGAAGATGAGGGGAGTTGGTCATCTGAAGACCATTGTAGATATCCATGTTGATTCCATTAAACATAAGGAATCTATTATCAAGGTTCTTTAAGAGAAACTTTAAATGGAGAAGAGGATAGTGGCCAATTTATCTAAGATAGATGCTATCAAGTGAAAATCTGAATTTGAGTGGATTTCTAAAGTTATCCAATCTCAAAGGAGAGGCCAAGATCCTATTGTGCTACAGTCAACCTTTCATAAGGTAATCCTCCCTTCTAAAAGGTACGACCAGGACTACATGTATGGTCACTAGAAGAATGGGAATTCTTCTAGTAAGAATATAAGTGTATCTTACAATAGGAGAAGAAATATTAGGGGAATGAGTGTCTTTAAGGATCCCCATGAAGAAGTAAAAATGGCCCACTTTGAACCATTTATATTTGATGCCTCAGCCCCAACTCATAAGGATCAGGCAGTGGCTTTCACACAAGCCCATCTAGTAAGGACTCCGACCAAGGGTCAGTCTACCAGTAAGCCTAACTTGGCTTGTTCTGATGATATAAATAGCATGTCATCTGCGAATAAGATAGTTGTAAATACCATTCAAGGCAAGCAAAGAAATCCTCCTGGAAGAATATCATTCAGTCAGATTCTTGCTGAAAGGAACCTGAAGAAAGTTGCTACTCCTCTTCCTTCTGTTCAGTCACCAGTTAACCACACTACAAGACCTTCTCAGAAAAGAAGTTATAATATCCCTAAGTGTTGGTGCTGTGGTAAGGTGGGGCATTTTGCCAAAGATTACTTGCACAATCCTTCTGTGTCTAGTGCTAGAGTTAGCCTATCTTTCAGAAATGATGCAGGTTGGCAAGTCATATTTCAGACTAATCAGAACCTAGGACCTAATACCTATTGGGGTCCTAAGGTAAAGTAATCTTTTTTGCAGGTCAGTCTAAGTGCCCATCCACCCATGTGGTACTTGGATAGATGATGTTTTAGAAATCTGAATAGAACAAGGAAGTTTTCCAATGGATCATTCTCCAAGGATAAGGATGTTGTGTGCAATCCTGAAGAAGGGTACAAGTGGTAACAAGTGCTATAGGAGAGCTGGGTAAGTTGTATCTACTCTAGAGAAATGCTCTCTATTGAAGTGGTATAATCACTTTGGGAGTGGTAACTGGCCATGATCAAGGATAAAGGAATGATAAAGGAGAGAATGGTGTATGTGCAGTCCTAAAGAAGGACAAGTGCCCAGGACTTTGATGAAGACTAGCTAAATCCATACATTAAAGTTCAAGATGCCTGAGTGATGGGACAAAGTGTTGCTACCACAGTAGAAAATTAGTGCAGGAAAAGCAGGATGTACTCAGGAAAGCATTAGGAGTAGCTCTTCTAAGAGCAATAAGGAAGGAGCATATAATGCTCAGCTGAAAAGTTTATAAAGTGGTATCCTCAGGAAAACTCTTTAGACAAAACTTAAAAAGAAGTGTGCTCAGGTTTCAGCATCATCTGAACCTGTAACCAAGGGTGTCCAAGTCAGTGGGCTGTATTGACTGAATCTGTGCAAATATTAAGTGTGAGCCAATACAGTCTAGTTCAGTCTGAAAAGTTTAAAAGTCTAGTCTAAAGAATTGGTGTCTGAGAATTTCCAGCTCCAAAGAGATCAGAAGAATACTTCTGAAATTCAGATTGTCCCTTTGGATAATTTGGAGGCTGATAGGGAGACTATCCAGATGATTGCAACTGCTATAAGTGAGCAAGTTCACAAGAACTGCTTGATTCCTCCAGCCATTCTGATACAAGTCACCATATTCCTATGAGAATAATAGTGTAAAGAAGGATTTGGAACCAGAATTAAAGGATGGTTCAAGGAAAGATCATTCAAGGTTCTGTGGCATCCACTCAAGAAAACTGACATACAAAACCCTACCAAAACTATCCAAGTGGTATTCAGCCAACAAAAATAGTCAGGTAGCTTGGCCAGATGCATATCTGTTGCTGAAGGAGTGAATGCAGTGAAAGAACAATTCTTCCTCCTCTTCACAGTACAAGGAAAAACACAACCACTTTGGGATGATGCTCTCCAAATGAGGCAGCAAGGCTAGGCTTGTCAGAGCCGACTGCCCAGTCAGATGAAAGGAGAATAGTTGATAAGATGCACCTCCACCACAGTGTGATAGGTAGATAAGACAAGCAAAGACGGAACCAATCAAATACTATGAAGAAGACTGACTACATGGAGCTGCAAGAAAAAACTAGTCATGCAATATCATCTCTATGGTATCAGGAACACATCCTCAAGATAAGTAGAACTGCCTTATATTGATATTATACTAGTGTTATCTAAATGGCCAGGAATCCTGTCTTTCACAGCAGGACTATGTATGTGCAGATTAAGTTTTAGCTTGTTAGGGAGCATATGGAAAAAGTCAATCCTGAGTTTGTCCTCACTGTCAAGTGGTTGACATGTATATCTTGCCACTAGATGAAGTCAAGTTCAACACCCTCTAGGTAGAGATTGGGTATGTTGAACTTGGTATAGCTTCAATTTCTCCCTCTTATTCTTGTGTTGCAAGATTTACTTCTCTTGTAGATAGATATGTCCTTGATGTGACATCAAGACTATAAAGACCAATAAGTGGTGTCAAAACTAAGATGGACTCAAGTGTCCAATAGAGGGAATGACAGTGATGCTCCTGTTTAGGGGGAGCAAGTACAGCACCTGCAGAAATGATGACAACAAATGCTCCTATTTAAGGGGAGCATGTCTAGCACTTGCTGAAATAGGATCAACCTCCCATTGAGAAGGAGCAGGCAGATGCTGCAGTAGACCAGCTATCACGACTGCTGATAAGTTCTTCTTAAGAACAATGCACAGACTAAGATGAAGATTATGTATGACTTAGTCATAATCTTCTCTGAGTCTGAGAAGTCATGCTGCTGGAGAAGAGGAACAGTCAACACAAGTGGAACTATGTTAGCAACTAGTTCAAATGTTACAGTGTTGTGTTGTAATAATGTATCAACACAAAAGGTATGACTCCTAATCAAGTAGATTGTTCACTAGGATAATTTCTTTATTGACATCAACATGAGAATTTGGCTTGTATTAAGTGACAAATTCTCCCATGATCCCATCACCTCCCTCAATAGACATACCTATTGAAAAATTAAGAAAGGGGGAGAGCTTGTGGTAATACTGGAGAAATGAGGTGTGGCAACACTCTAATGGGGGAAATTGGAGATGTAGAAATAATAATGTAGAAGCAATACTTGACATGAAATATTGTAGAAGCAATACTTGATATGACTGGGCCATATTGAGTCAGTTCATATTACTTTAAAAGATTCAAGTAGTATGAGAAATTCAATGACTGACTACATGTTAAGCCATGATTGTGTCATTGTATATTATGAGGTAAGTGCTTCTTGTGGTGCTTCATTTAAATATTAAGTGGTATAAAGGAGAGTGCATATTACTTGAGCAATTGTTCAAGTAGTATAAGGATGCATTGACCTTACTTATTGAGTCAATGTATTTAAATGTAGTACAGTAAATTGATATGCTAAAACCAGCATAGCATAAGCTAGCAGTTATAGCAGATTATTGAAATTATTCTGCTTTTCATGTTAATGCCTCTTAGTATTGCTGGGTGTTATTCTTTCTTCAAATAGGGGGAGATTGTTGGATCCATTGTTCACAATGTTCCCTAAATTGGATTTGAAGAGGCATGTCCATCAACACTAAGAGCATAGTTGCATTTGATGTTTTTTAATCTCGTCATGTGCATGATGTTCCATGGAACAAGTCTAGATAGATTGTTTAACTGATATGACAGGTGGTAAAAAAGTGAAGATGCTGGAAAGGCAGGAATTTGCCTAAGTCAACAGGCGTTGAGTGAGGTAAGCTCACTCAAAGCCAGAAGTCAAGGAGCAATTAAAAATGCAGCTAAGTCTACAGCCGTTGAGTGGAGCAAGCTCACTCAACTCTAGAGATAAGGAAGAATTTTGGCAAGCCAGAAATATGGCTAAGTAGTTTGGCATTGAGTGAAGTCAACTCACTCAACGCCATATAGTAAAAAACTATGAGACAGGCTAAAGCAGTAAAATCCTAAGTTGAAATGAGCCAAAAAGTGGCTAAGTCCACAGGCATTGAGTGAAGTCAACTCACTTAATGTCATATAACTAAGGGCAAATATATGGCTAAGTATTTTGGCGTTGAGTGTTGAAGAGACACTCAACGCCACACAACAAAGATTTGTGAGTCGAACTGAGTTTAGAGTACGTCGAGCTGAGCTCATTGTTCATCGAGCAAAGCTCAGAGTTTGAGAATCTAAGTTAGTCGAACTGAGTTCAAAATTCGTCGAACTGAGTTCAGAGGTTAGTGAAGAATGCTAACATAATGCTCTTAGCGCCTAAGATGCTGCAGAGGCAGAAAATTGCCTAAGGCAAAAAGCGTTGAGTGAGGCATGCTCACTCAATGCTCTCAGCGCTTAAGATGATGTACAGGCAAAAAAGTTGCTGTGGAAAAAAGCGTTGAGTGAGGCATGCTCACTCAATTCTCTCAATGCCTAAGATACAGAATGCTTTTATAAGGCAAAAAGCATTGAGTGATGAAGACACACTCAATGCTTTCAATGCCAGAGAAGTCGGAAGATTTTGCTAAGGTAAAAAATGTTGAGTGAGGCTTGTTCATCGAATGCTCTCAACGCCTAGATAGACAGAAATCTTTTATGTGTTTTGTCATTGAGTGAGGCTCACTCACTCAACACCTATACTAATGTTGGTTGATTTTTGGCTAAGTCCACAATCGGTGACGTCAGCAAGTCAACTAGTCAATAAGATTTAAATTAGTGGCGGGATGGCTATAGTACACGATAATTATGCATGTAGACCTACTGTACGACAGTTGGCGTTAAAGCATGTTTTCTGCAGCCATTAAATGTGTGGGTCCCACTGCCCAAAGAGTCGTTGGGTCATAATCAATAGAAGGGAAAAGCTTTACAGAGGAAGACAGCTTTTTGAGAGGATCCATCAGGTCGTTCTTCTTCACCGCCAATATTGCTTTGCTGAAAATAAGAAGCTCACGTCAGCAAGACGAAGAGCAAGTTAGTTGTTGTGTTCTTCATCGACTTTAGCAAGTTCAGAGTCAAACTCTGAGGAAAAGAAAGCAGCCAAGGCCTAACCCAAGGTGCTTGATCTGTGATCTCAAGAAAGATAGCTTGTGCCATTCTAACCTACACCAACAAGCAAGTTCGGAGTATATCTCTGAGGAAAGAGGAAGCAACAAAGGGCCGACCCTTGCTCCAGGTCCTTCACAGTTCCAGCTATACAAGCAATGAAAGTGAGGGGATAGATCTGATTTACTCTAGAGGGGGGGTTAATAGAGTGTTAAAAACTTTTAATAAATTTTTATAGCAGAATTAAGATAAGTGTTACTTATAAGTAAGAGAAGAAAATAAATCACAAACAAACACAGCACATCACAACAAAAAATAAAGAAAGATGAGTAACCAAATGACACAAGAAAATTATAGTGTTTCCCCAAATCGGGGTACATCCACTCTTATACCATTGTAGTAGGAATCCACTTAGGTTTTTGATTAGATGCCCTATCACCATTCAGGTTTTTGCTCAAGTCCCCTATCACCACAAGATCTGCTTCACGTAGATCTAGAGACCCTTCAGGCTTTTGATCAGGTGCCTAAAAACAAATAGGTTTTTGATTAGGTGCCCTATCACCAATGAGTTCACTTTTGAAGGGAGTAATAACCCGGTACAGGAAAGATAAAATAAAAGTTGATGGGAGTCTTCTCTTTCTCAAAACAAATGAGAAGACTAAGTGGATTTTGATGATGCCAAAGCTCCCCCTGAGATATTGTGTAGTTTCAGGAAGATGGAAGCTTTGTCCAGGGTGTAGGTATTCAGAGGACTGAAGTTCTTGCTCTTCAGAATCTGTAGATTTATGTTGATTATCTATCTCTGTAGATTCCTGAAGATTAAAACTGAATAAGGCTTAAGATAGAGGTTTGTTGTTCTTCTATTTCCTGAGAGAAATAAGAGTTCTGAAGACTGGGAGAAATTTTAGAGAGAAAATGTTTTTGCTATGGCAGTAATGTTCTCTCTGTGTGTATTTCACTGTATGTATTTCTCTGTATGTATTTCTCTGTGTCTTGATCACTCTGAATGTCTGTCTCTTTTGTCCTTGATGAATAGAATAAAAACTGTCTCTTTTGAAATTCAAAGACATTCCTTTAATTACTATAGAAATCGAGGAAAGAAACGACTATAATTTCTGGCATTTAATTGTCTCCCCAACTGTCTTGGCAAATAAGTCAAAATAATAACTCTGTAAATACCATAGTTAATGCTAAATGACTATATGCTTTGAGAATATCAGCATTAACTACCAGAGATTATTTGACAAAAATAGAATCAATAAAATAGGAATTAAATCTTCAAGACAGCTGCTAAATATAAGTAGTCAGACACAGAAAATAATTGTCGATCTGAGCTGGGAGATTGTCTGGCTGAGATCAGCTATCTTCGATCTGAGAATACTGTGAACAAACATGGAATCGTCGACCTGAGCTCGTAGTTTGTCGAGCTTATTTAAGAGAGTAAACTCTGAGTTCGTCTATCGGAGATCAACGATCGTCGAACTGAGTTCGACGAAAGTCGAACTGATATGTATTTCACAGATTTATTCTAAGTCTGAGTTCTTGGGTGAAATCCAATGTTGGTCTCTAGAAGTCTGAGCTATAGAGACTAACTTAGACCTAGAACTTGACCCTGGCAATACATGTTGGTCAACAACCTAAGAATGGAACTAGCCCAAATCCAAACAAGGGTTCCAACAATCTCCCCCTATTTCGGTGAGGTCACTCAACATAGAATAAAACTGAAAATACAAGGCCATAGATATCTGGTAGAATTTAAATTATCAGCAGATATGATATAGCAATGTAAAGCACATATGGTTCAGGTAAAAAAACAAAACAGTAAGACAATAAAGTTCAGAAAATGACTTAAGGATTAGCAGGTGGAGGGTCAGAAGAGGATTTAATAAAAGCAATATTACTAGAAGGGTCTTCTTCTTCCATTTTTGACATCTTCAAGTCTAGCTCACCAAGTGTTTTCTGAGTAGCAGCTCTAGGTACAACTGCTTCATGATAAAGTGTTATATATTCTGCTGGATTGAACACTTTCTTGCTGATATGCAGTCTTTCAAGTTCCTTTTCTCTATAAGATGATATAGTAGTAAACTGAGAGGAATCTTGGCCTTCTGCTCTGGCTTTCTTCATCTGAGATAATCCAATTAGTTCATTTAGCCTAGCCATTCTGAAATAGGGATCCAGCTCTTGATTAGCAGGAGGAGAGGGAGGTCTCTATGGATTAGCATCCTGAGATATCTTCTAAGAGAGATTCCTGAACTGAGTGGACTGAGCTTGGAAATTAGTTTAAATAGGATTCTACAGCTTTTGACTAGTGTAAAGAGATTTTGGAGGAGGAGCCTCACTAAACTTGCCTTTAGGTTTGTAAGAAGAAACAAGCCTAAGAGACTGAGAGGAGGATGACCCCTGAGTTTGTGAAGGCTTTCCTCAGTATCCAGCTGCTGGAGGAGGATTGGATGGATTGCTCTGCCTCTGTTATGTCTTAGTAATGGGAGTAGATCTCTGAGTAACCATACCATAGGCTCCTGCTACTGGAGGAGGAGGAGGAGGACCTCTCCTAAACCTTTTAGGAGGAGGAGAGTACCTTTTACTCTTTTTCCTTGCCTTTTGCTCATTCTTGGATTGCATCATCCAATGAGGTATACCTGGAAAAGGCTGGATACTATTTAAAATATAATATGGTGTGTCATTTTTTAGATTGGGCATGGGAGCAACCTTGGGAGTAGATTTTCTTTTCCTTGAAACTTTCTTCTTTAAACTGGAATCATCAAGCTCATCTTCATCCTCATCATCATCAGAAGAAGAACCTAGAGGATTGTCATATAAAACATCAAGCTATTTAAGAATATTTGATTGATCTTTATCTTAAGCATTATCTTGAGCAATGTCCATAGCATGCAAGTCATCTAGGCTTGGCATGGGGCTGACATTCATAATATAGGATGGCCGAGATGATCTTGAAACAAGAGAATAAATATTTTCTGCTAAAGGGGGTTCTGATGGTTCTAGAACTTTAACTATCAATTCTATATTTACAGGAGCTTCAAGACTTTCCTTTAGTTGTTTGACAGCTTAAGGATTTATTGAGGGAGTACAACATACTATAGCCAAGGATGGCTTTATATTTGGAAGATAATATAGAAAACTGTACTGATGGAATTCAATAAACCAAAGATATCTATTATGGGATTGATGCAACAATCATAAACAGTCAAAGTTTTTGGAAGAACTATTTCTTCTGAGCTCATTATATCATCATCAATATCAATAATTTCAATATATGTTACCATATGATCATCTGAATAATCATCTACCTGTATATCTGCTGATTCTTCTACTTCTGCTTCTACTCATTCTGAGAGACCAATTGTTCTGAAGCCTTAGACTGAAGGAAGATTCCTAGAATCCCCCTAAACAAACCTCCTTCTTGGAGTTCTTCCTCTTGATTAAATTAAAATTTAACTCATCCTAGTTGACTGATTTCTTATTAACCAAAGCAGACATTATTGAAAACAGCTTCCTATTAGTATTATCATGGGCAGAGTGCTTGCCCAGTAGAACCTTGTCTACAACATCTGCTAAGAACTTGTATCCTATAGACAAGTTCTTCTTAAGCAGCTTGGATGGTATTCCCTCAGGATGACCCATCCTAACTAGCATACTGCTATATTAAGAACTATCCTGTTCTAGAATATTCTCTCCATTTACTAACTCAAATAGTTCAGAAATATTTGTTGGGTTAAGAAGAACCTATTTTCCTGAGATGGTCCCAACCATGGACGAGTCTTCAAGCATTGTCGATGTATAGACCCATTATTTGATTTCTGTTACTGGTAACTTTATTCTTTGAGTCATGATCTTTCTCAGACCCTGATCTTCACAAAGCTGAAGAATATCTTGGAAAATCTGATCGCAATGCCTGAATGATTCGAAGTCGATATCAAAACTTGCATCGAACTTCATTGCTGAAAGAATAGCCGCAGGAATTGCCATAGGTTTCTGTATACTGAAGAGAAAGACGATCAAGTGTAAGAGAAATTGGAAAGAGCGGGATAGAGCTCGAAGAGAAACCTCCATATAGGTTTTTGAAATGCGAAAAGACGAGCTCTGTTCGACGATAAAATAAAGAAAACTTCGATCTTTGGTCGACAACAGATTTATAGACAAATACTATCGTCAGCCTCTGAATGAAGAGGGGGAAAACAGATCGTCGATCTCAGGTCGACGATTTATTTTTTGAAGTAAAGTCATCTATCTCCGGTCAACGATTTTTAACTTCACACAGAGCTGTCGTCGATCTCAGGTTGACGATAGAGCTCAAGAGGAGTTCGCAGATCATCGATCTACATTCGACGATTTGTGAACAATCTTCAAACTCAAATAGATATTAAATTAATCCATTCTATTTTTCATTCCAAGCTTATTTAGGAAGAATAGATGTTTCTTTTTATCCAAAGGCTTTATGAAGATATTTTCTCTTTGAAAATCAGTGGAGATAAAGTTAAGATTAATTTTCTTTTTGTCTATACTATCTCTAATTAAATGATACCATATTTCTATATGCTTGGTTCTAGAATGATGAACTAGATCCTTAGCAATAGAAATTGCACTAGTACTATCACAAAATAAAATTTAATTATTTAGATTGTATCCACAATCCAGCAATTGGTTTTGAATCCACATTATCTGTGAACAACAACTGCCACCTACAATGTATTCATCCTCTATAGTTGAAGTGGACACTGATGTTTTCTTCTTACAAAACCAAGACATAAGCCTATCACTAAGGAACTGGCATGTTCCTGATGTGCTTTTCTGGTTTACTCTGAATCCAACATAGTCAGCATTTGAGTATCCAGTCTACTAAAAATCTCACTCTATTGGATACCAAAGTCCTAGATCTGGGCAACCCTTTATATATCTTAAAATTCTTTTTAGCAAAATTAGATGAGATTTTTAGGGTTCACATGGAACTTAGTACAAAGACATATAGATTACACGATATCTAGTCTACTTGCTGTTAAGTATAATACGGTGAAGGATCAAGCGTATACCCAACTGCACCAAAAGCCCGGACTGTTGGAGAGGGCGCTACTTAATTTCTTAAATAAGTAGAAAAGCGCCATGGGTCAAGTGAAGGAACGCAGTACCCAACAATCCCCCCTACCCCGGCGTCCAGCACAACCCGTCGACTCGGAGGTGGGGTTACCACATTGCCCACATAGCTCAAAGGTAGCATTACCACATGTCCACGATTTGCCTAACCAGCCAGACCCACACAGGTAGAAGGGAAAATCGGGATTTAATAGCGCCCTCCCGGGTCTTGAACCCGTGACCTCCTTTGATACCAATTGAAGGATCAAGCGCATACCCAACTGCACCAAAAGCCCGGACTGTTGGAGAGGGCGCTACTTAATTTCTTAAATTAGTAGCAAAGCTCCACGTGTCAAGTGAAGGAATGCCGGACCCAAAATAGGGATCATACAATAGCCCTATAAGTTTTCTGATAAACAGGTTTACCTTTTTCATCAGAATCAATCACAACATTGGAAGCCATAGGTGTTTTCATTGCTGAGGCATCAGCCATCCCAAAGCTTTTCACTAATTCCTTAGCATACTTGGACTGAGATATGAAGATTCCATCAGGTGATTGCTTCACTTGGAGACCAAGGAAGAAAGAGAGCTCACCCATGCTACTCATTTCAAACTTAGAATGCATCAGGCCAGAGAACCTTTTGCATAGTTTGGAATCAGTAGAGCCAAAAAAAATTATCAACATAAATTAGTACTAACAAGATTCTATCATGATGATGTCTAACAAATAAAGTTCTATCTTCAATGCGAGTAGAAAATTTATGCTCTAAGAGAACGCTAGCTAAGGTTTCATACCAAGCTCTTGGAGCTTGCTTTAGACCATAGAGAGCTTTATGCAATCTAAAAACATAAGAGGGTTGAGTTGAAGAGATAAAACCTGGAGGTTGTTCAACATAAACCTTTTCCTTTAGCTCTCCATTGAGAACGACACTTTTGACATCCATTTGATATACTTTGAACTTTTTATATGCATCATAAGAAAGAAATATCCTGATTGCTTCTATCCTTGCAATAGGAGCAAAGGTCTGATCATAGTCTATTCCTTCCTCTAGCCAATAGCCTTGAGCTACTAGCCTTGCTTTGTTACTTATGATAGATCCTTGGGCATCAATTTTATTTCTGAATACCCACTTAGTTCTAATGACTGGGTAGTCTTGGCTCTTGGAACTAAGTCCCAAACTCTTAATCTCTCAAATTTATTAAGCTCCTCTTGCATTACAATAATCCACTGTGGATCTTGCTCAGCATATTTAATGGATTGGGGCTCAATTTGAGATAAAGAGCAGGCATGCATAGAGTATTGGTTGAGTTGATGCCTTGTCTGCAAACTAACTGATATGTCTCCAATCATTAGAGATGTAGGGTGATCTCTAAGTGTGACTTGTTCAGTTGGTGGATTTGGTTCAGCAACAGCATGTGGAAATAATTCCTCTTATGGAATTGTATTAGCTGTTGGAGGAAGTTCAGCCACTTCCAAATTTTCTTCTTCACTTTCTTCATCAACTTGTGAGGATGAATGAGATGTAACCTTTTGAGTAAGGTTGAGATCATCCAATCTTTCACAAAGTTGGGGTACCTGCAAAGTGTTATTGGTAGAAGCTTCCTTCTCCTTGTAAAATATATTAGCTTCATCAAACGAAATATGAACAGACTTCCATTTTCAAAGTTGATTTATTAAATACCCTATATGCCTTGCTGACTTGGGAATATCCTAGAAAAATTCCTATTGCAGCTTTGGCTTCAAACTTTCTAAGATGTTACTTGTTATTGTTGTGAATGTAACAAATGCAACCAAATACTCTAAAATAATCTATTTTAGGTTTCTTCCCTTTGAGCAATTCATATGGAGTCTTGCCCTTAAGTTTGTGTATCAAACTTCTGTTCAGGACATAGTTTGTTGTGCTCACAGCCTCTGCCCAATAGGATAGTGGCATGAAAGCATCAACAAGTAATGTACCTGCAACTTCAATGAGTGTTCTGTTCTTCCTTTCAACTACCCCTTTTTGTTGAGGAGTTCTAGGAGAAGAGAAACAATGCTTGATCCTTTCCATCTCATAGAATCTTTGCATGGGAAAAGATTCAAACTCAGTACCATGATCACTTCTAATCAAAACAACTGGAGTAGAGTACTCAATCTTTATGCCTTTAAGAAAGTCTGTAAGGACCTTAAAGTTATCAGACTTGTGTCTCAAAAAGAAAATACAAGTGAACCTTGAGAAGTCATCTATAATAACTAAAGTATAGAACTTCTCTCCTATTCTATGTAAAACAATTGGTCCAAAAATATCCATATGAAGCAAATAAAGAATCCTAGGTGAATCACTCTAATTAATAGATTTAAAACTATTTTTAGTTTGCTTGCCTACTTGATAAGCCCTGCAAAGGCTTCCTATCTTGTAGGGGCAAGAAGGTAATCCTCTAACAATGTTGTCTTTGGATAACTTAGCAATATTTCTATGGTTTACATGACCTAGTCATTTATGCCAAAGAGTATTATTATTACTGATTTGATTGAATAAATAAATTTCTGAGCTAGCAGAATTAAAATTTACTAAATAAATGTTTCCTTGTCTAATTCCTATTAGAAAAGTTTGGCTGTTTAAAGAAATAATACATTGGGATTCAGAAAAGCAAACCAGATAGCCTACATCACATAGCTAGCGTATTGATATATGGTTGTCTCAAACCACTCACATAAGCTACCTTGCTGAATGTAACAGCCCTAATGCGAAAATCCCCATATCCTTCTGTCTGACCAAAGCTGGAATCACCAAAGATTACCTTTGGACCTAGCTTGGACTTATAATTGGTTAGCATATCCTTGCTCCCTTTCATGTGCTTTGAGCACCCACTATCTAGATTCCACTTATCCTGTGTTGTAGGATAGTTCTTCACCTACAAGAAAACAGATTATTTGTTATGGACCCAAGTAACCTTGGGTATTTGTCTCTGTTCATAACTAAAACTGGAAATGAAAGAGCATTTAGGTTGACATTTATAACCTATGGGGTGAAATTTTATAGGTGGGATTACCCAATGTGAAAATGGATTTACATGCTTTGGTTTATGGTTATTATTTTTAAGATTTTTGTTGCAATTATGGTTTTGGTAAAATTTATCTGGGTTTGAAGATTTATATTGAGATCATCGATATGCGTTCGACGACCAGTACTGATCTCGTCGATCTCGGTTCACAGAATAATAATGGCTATTATCTGTGTTCTGCGATCGTCGATCTCTGCTCAACGATGTTTGATAATATCGTCGATCTCCCTTTGCTGAGTAATTAAACCAAACTCTGGGTTAAGAGATCGTCGAGCGGCGTTCGAAGAATAGTACTGCGATCGTCGATGTTGGTTCGACGATTTCTGTTTAGACTTATTTTTCTGAGCTTGTTTCTTTTCTTTTCTTATTCAAGCAGTTCTAATACCATATTAACTTTCCCTACCTGGTCTGTATTCTTTTTACCTTTATCTGAAATAAACTTTACCGGTTGAGATAATATATTTTTCTTGATTATTGGTGGTTCACTAGATGATGCACCTAAACCTAGTTTACTCTTGTTTAACCTAACATTTAGGGTACTAGTGATTTCAACAATTTGTAGGCTTCTTCCATTCAATGTATCTTCAAGTTTCTTAGCTTTCTTTGTTTAGTTTTTAGAAAAATGATTTGATTGCTATACTAAATTAATTCATCTTTCATTTTTAAATTTTTAGAGATTAAATTTTCATATTCATGTTTTCTATCTCTGAGATTTTTGATTTTCTTCTCAGATTTTATAAGATCATTGCACAATGATTTAAATTCAATTTTAAAATCTTTAGAATTAAAATCAAAGGATGATATTACCTGATCACAGTCTGAGTCTTCTCCTAAATCTTCTGCTTCTAATCCAGGGCTTGAAGCATTGATGGCCATTAGACATAATTCTCTGGCCTTGGTTTCTTCATCATCCTCACTAGAGCTAGAGGAAAAAGATTCTTCTTCTATCTCACTCCAGGTGTCAGCTACAAAGCACTTTTATTTCCACTTATGCTTGCTGGAGGATGGCTTCCTGATGTATTTCTTGGATTCCTTTTCTTTTATCCTTTCTTTGTGTTGTTTCTCTGGACACTCTAGTAAAATATATCCAGGCCTCCTGCAACCAAAGCATATAATTTCTTTAGTTGGAGTTTTATCATACCTTGGCTTGTCTTCATTCCATGATGACTTCCTCCTGAAGTCTTTTCTGCCTATTTTGAAGAATCTTTTAGCAAACAGACTCATCAGTTCTTCATTTGAGGGTGTTTATTCTAATTCTTCAGAGTCTTGAAGGCTATGCTTCGTTCCTTCCTAGCTAGTGTAGGAGTCTTCTGTTCATCTGACTCTCTTGTCTTTAGGTGCTGCTCATAGTACTTGAGATTTCCTAATAGAGATTCAGTGGAAATCTTATTTAGACTCCTGGCTTCTTTGATTGGCCAGATTCTGGAGTCCCATGAGCTGGGGAAGCACATGAGATTCTTTTCATTAATCTCAGTTAATGAGATGTCCTTGTCTAAGGTTTTCGGTTTATTTAAAATAATGCTAAGTCTATTATACATCTCAGCTACTGGATCAATTTCAGCTTTCTTGAAGTTTTCATACTGAGAGATAAGATGAGCTCTCCTATCTTTTCTTTCATCTACAGATCCAGCAACCATCTGGTTTAAGGAATCCCAGATGGCCTTGGCTGAAGTGCATTCAGCAACCTTCTAGAAGATTTCATTTTACATGGTTTGGGCCAGAATGTTCATGGCCCTTGCACCAGTAATCTTTGCCTTTTTTCGTGCATCAGTATAATCTGGAGGAGGAACAACATTCAAGCTTGTTGATGTTGTTGAAGTAGTTACCACTGGAGCTGGTGGACCTGTTAAAATGGAGTTGAAAATATCCTCATCAATAGAATTCATATATAGTTTGATTCTTGCCTTCCAGATAGCAAACTTATTCAAGTTGCAGACTGGAGGTCTAGTGCTTGCATAATCTTTATTTTGTTCTATGAAAAAAAGGAAGAGATCTATCAAGGATCTTTAGGTTCAGGTGTTAGCCTGTACAACCAAGAGAAACGACCCTTTGATACCAATTGAAAGTGAGGGGATAGATCTGATTTACTCTAGAGCGGGGGTGAATAGAGTGTTAAAAACTTTTAATAAATTTTTATAGCGGAATTAAGATAAGTGTTACTTATAAGTAAGATAAGAAAATAATTCACAAACAAACACAACAAAGCAGAAAATAAAGAAAGATGAGCAACCAGACGACACTAAAAAATTATGGTGGTTCCCCAAATCTGGGTACATCCACTCTTCTATCACCCTGGTAGGAATCCACTTAGGTTTTTGATCAGGTGCCCTATCACCAATCAGGTATTTGCTCAGGTGCCCTATCACCACAAGATCTACTTCTGGTAGATCTAGAGACCCTTCAGTATTTTGATCAGGTGCCTAAAAAAAATATGTTTTTGATCAGGTGCCCTATCACCAATGAGTTCACTTTTAAAGGGAGTAATAACCCTGTACAGGAAAGATAAAATAAAAGTTGATGGGAGTCTTCTCTTTCTCAAAACAAATGAGAAGACTTAGTGGATTTTGATGATGCCATAGCTCCCCCTGAGATATTGAATAGGTTCAGGAAGATGGAAGCTTTGTCGAAGGTGTAGGTCTTCGGAGGACTGAAGTTCTTGCTCTTCAGAATCTGTAGATTGATTTTTATTATCTGTCTCTGTAGATTCCTGAAGATGAAAACTGTAAATTAGAATTCACCCCATTCTCTTTTCTATACACTTCCACTCATCACACCTTCTCTTCCTCTCTCCTTATGGCCGAATTTCTCTCCTTTTTCTCGCCATGCCTCGCCACCACCCTCGTTCACCCGGCTTCTTCCTCTGAGTATCCTACGGATCCCGCCTCGGCGGAAACCATAATCTTGTTTGAAAATGCCACCCAGCTGGACTGGAATGAGCGACTGCGCGCTAAAACCTTTGCCGTGTTCCAGATCTTGGACTGGGCCATCCTCGCCACCTTCGGAGCAGCGAAGATAGTTCTAGGATTTCTATCCACCCTGGGATGGGCTCCCCTTTTCTCCATTTCGGAGCCAGCTTTCCTCGAGCTCACTATCGAGTTCTTGGCATCTTTTATGTTTTTTTGGGCAGCCCATGATAATTTCATCATCTTTCGCATTAGCGGAATGATGCACCAGCCCACCATCCGCCAACTTAAAGTCGTCATGGGCTTTTGCTCGGAGGCCTTTTCCACTTCCCCAGCCTACCTCGACCTCAAAACTGATTTCCCTCCCGATTTCAACCTCCTCACTTTTTGGGTGGAAATTAGTAATTACTCCGCCCCCTACACCCCAAAGAAATCCAAGGGTAGCAACCTCATTTCCCCCGCTTTGCGCAGTCTCCAAAACCTTCTCACTTTTACTTTTTTCAGACGCGGCGATATACATGGCGTGGTGACTTGGGCAGACTTACTATACTTATATAGTATGTTTTGTTGGGTCCCACTAAACCTTGGTTACATGCTCACCATTTTCTTTTGGCACCAGGACGAAAATGTGAGATTGGGAGCGGTGCACGGCTAGAATTTTATTACTTTCCTAGCCAAGTAGACTAGTGTTTGGGATGCCCTTCCATGGATTTCTTGCATGCAAATGCCATAGGCTCTCAATTTCCCGACCCTTTAGGCCCTTAGCCTAGCGCGCCAACGTGATGGAGATTTTGAGGCTATTCCCCCTTCAGTTAGTGGTGGGGATCTTGATCTTGATCATTGTGCCGGTACCAGCGGTACTCATCATTCTCCCAAGATTTCTCCACCGCCGCTGCACTCTGCCCTAGTGCCCGATCCTCTAAATTATTGGGATCAGCAATTTAGGTTGATACATGCTCACATAGACTAGATGCAGACCCATTTTGACGGTCGCTTCGCTCATTTTGATGAGCGCTTTACCAAGATGGAGCAGAGTCATGCTTCTTCCATGGATCATATTACCCGCGAGTTCGCGAACATGCAGACTTTCTATTAGGAGTACGAGGACACTCCCCACCAGGGGTAGCTTTGTTTTCTTTGGACTTTTAGAGGGTTGCCTCTCTCTGTATCTGTATCGTTGTTTTTATTTTCATGTATTTGTTTTTATTATGAAAAAAATCTATAAAAAATGTGTTTTGTTTGGCTAATGTCTTTCAAGTCGCTTTTAGTACTGGTCTGCCATTCTCAGGAAAGTCTCTTTCTCTTTCTTTTCTTCATTTTTACATTGGGTATAATGTATTGCTTAAGTATGTGGAAGGGATATTTCTCAAGCAAAACATACAAAAAAAATTTTATTTTTCAAAAATTAAAATAATAAAAAAAACTTTTACAAAAAAATATATATATCAAAAATTTAAAAATTTTTGATTTTGTTATATATTGTGTTGTTTCAAAAAAAACAAACAAAAAACCAATATATATATATATATATTTCTAAAATTTAAAAAATTATATTTTGTTATGAATTTTATTTTTCAAAATTTAAAAACAAAAAAAAATTAGAAAATCGAAAAATAAATTTCTTAGAAAGGGACGTTTGGGATATCACCCCATTTTAGCTCTTAGTACCGTTGAGAGCCCTTCACAGGGTATACCTCGGGAATTCTAAGAAACAACAAAAAAAATTAGGTTAAATTTTTAATTAGAGAAGTCGTTATTTCAATTTTTATCCACATGCAAAATTACTAATAATATAACTTTTATATAGTGTTTAGAGAATTTTGACGTTTTAATATAATTTTGAATTTTGGAGTAAAGCTGTTGGCCATGTTGTGTTTCTAGTTAAGTGCACCTGTAAGTAGAATTTTATGTAGATTTAAATATTTAGCATATAATTAGATTTTAATTTTTCTAAATGCGTGTAAATGTTTTATTTTACTTTAATTTTGTAAAACCGATAAAATATAAAATAATTTAGGAGAGTAAGTAGAAGTCTACTAGAGAGATATTTCGGGAATCAAGAAAGATGTATTCTTTCTCGATGTCTAGAACTTGCCCACTAGCTATTCTCAAGACTTTGCATAAGTTAGACCCATTAGAATAAATATGATTTAGGCACTTCTTTTGGCCTGTTTGAGACTTTGCACCCTTATCTAAAATCTTATCTTCGTTAAGCCATTTTGAGCCTATTACCCTATTCTTTTATTTTAGCTCCACCAAGCATTTTACAAAAGCCTAAAAAAACAACCTAATTTAACACCTAAGACCAAGCTTGAACATAGATATACAAACTCGATTTGCGAGTGATTAGGAGCCTTTTCATTTTTGGTAGCTCTTTTCTTATAAAAAAAGGAAGTTGATTTATTCTTCTTTCCTCTTCAAAATAAAAATATAAATAAAAATAAAAATTTTATTATGAAAAAATGAAGAGGTAGAAAAATTCTGAACATGATGAAATAGTTGCAATAAATTAAAAGAAAAAATACGAAAGGATTATGAGTTTGGCTCCATTCTAAAAGCCATAGAGAATTTATGATGTGAAAGCTCTCACTAAGTTTTGGTGTGACTAGCTATCGTTTGTATCTTTGACCACCCTCACCAAAAACCCAAGCCTACATTTCAACCTAATTAAGTCCTATTGATTTATGTTTATAAGTTAACTAGTGTCGTGGCAAGAGTGTGAAAGGGCAAGCCTATGACCATCGACATTGATGGATTTCTTTAGAGGGTATCTTGATCTTCGTTCGTGCAATGTTATCTTATTACTCATGCTACACTCACCCTAAATATAATTTTAAGATTTACTAGATTTTTCATTTTAAAAGAAAAAATAAGAGTGGAAACACATTTAAAGAAAAATAAAAACCTAATTTGTATGCTGAGTATGTTTTTCTACAAAAATAGCTACAAGCATAGACATAAGACTTTGCATTTTACTACTTAGGTTCAATTTGTTTTCTAGCATTTAAAATTTTTCTACTCCCTATAGGAAGTTATTTGCTCGGGACTAGCAAACAGATTATTATGGGGGTATTTGATAACTCTAATTATTGTTATTTTTAATTTACTATTTTCTAATTAATAGTTAGATATTATATATCAATTTTATAATATTAATTTCATAATTAACTAGTTTCTATATTTTATATTTATTTGTTCTAATTAAATTATTTTCAATCTTACAATGCTGATCAATTAATTATTTGGAGGAAAACAGGGATTTTCTTCTTTTCTGCCTAGACACGCCCGGTGACACGCCCTCCATGGGCATGACCAGGGGTATGACACATACGAGCAAAGTATGTCAATGCAAATCATCGACCTGCAGCCGAAGAACGTCAATCGGCCACTAACACGCCCGTATCGTACTATGACACGCCCGTGTCACCCTTACACGGGGTGTGCCAGCCTGTAGAAAGACCGTTGAACTTGCCACATCAAATTAAAATGACACGCCTGGGTTATGGGCGTGACCCGTGGTGTGTTAGGTGCGTTTTCTAACAAATTACTCAGTCGTTCGTGTCGTTTCCGCCAGAAGCCATTGCAGCTTGTCACGCCCCTGGACACCGGCATGACCATGCGGCGTGACGCCTCCTTCAAGAGCAATTTACTCCCACCGTTTTGCGCTTCCCTCTATTTTCTAGAAATAGACTTGACATGCCCTAGGTTACGAGCGTGACCTAGGGGCGGGACCCGTCAGTTAACAGATTTTAGCGGTTTCTCCTCCAACGTTCCCGGGATCAATACGACAGTTCCGAGCCTGACACGCCTTAGGTCACGGGCGTGATCTAGGGCGTTACCGACCTGTATTTTTTCCTATAAATTCCAGACAGTTTCGGATGCTCAGAGTGGAATTTTGGGGAGTTGGAGTCCTGTAGTTGCTGTTTTATTTTATTGTATTTTCCATTTCTTAGTTAATTTTTACTTTGTGTAAGTTTCAGTTCAAGTTTGTTTTTCAATTTAATCATGTCTTTCCCTACCTTAGCTTGTATTTCCCTAATGATGAGTAGCTAATTTTCATTTAGCACTTGATCATGATGAATCTTGGAATAAAATAAACTCTTCCTTTTTTATCAAATGTCTTGTTCTTAATCTTGCTTACTACGATTTATCTTTAATTTTTATTTTGTCGATTTCATATTGCGCGGATATGATCTTTTCTTGGTCCTACTATGAGGCACTGGATTTTGAGGAATGGAAATTACACTAATACTATCACAAAATATAGTTGAATTATTTATATTGAGACCATAATATAGGAGTTAGTTTTGAATCCACAAAATTTGTGAACAACAACTGCCAACTATAATATATTCAGCTTCAGCAATTGAAGTTGACACAGATGTCTGCTTCTTGCAAAACAAAGACACGAGCCTATCACCAAGGAACTGGCATGTTACAGATATGCTTTTCCTGTCAACTCTACATTCAGCAAAGTCAGCATCTGAGAATCTAGTTAATTAAAATTCTGACTCAGTTTGATACTAGAGTCCTAGATTTGGACAGCACTTTATATCTCAAAATTAATTTTTGGAAAATAAGGTGAGATTCTTTAGGGTTCACTTGGAACTTTGCACAAAGACATGTAACAAACATTATATCTGGCCTACTAGCTGTGAGATACAGCAAGGCCCCAACAATAGCCCTATATGTTTTCTAATCAACTGTCTTGCCCTGTTCATCAGAATCAATACAAGCATTGGAAGCCATAGGTGTTTTCATAACCGAGGCATCAGACATCCCAAATCTCTTAACTATCTCCTTAGCATATTTAGATTGGAGATGAAAATGCATCAGGGTATTCCTTCACTTTAAGACAAAGGAAGTGTGAAAGCTCACCCATGATACTCATTTCAAACTTGGAATGCAATAGGTTAGAAAACCTTTTACAGAGTTTGGAATCAGTAGAGCCAAAAATGATGACATATACATATATTTGTATTAACATAATTTTATCTTTATGATGCCTAAAAAATAAATTCCTATCTATAATGCCCCTATAGAACTTATGCTCTAAAAGAAAGCTAGCTAAGGTCTCATACCAAGTTCTTGGAGCTTGCTTTAAACTATAGAGAGCTTTATGCAATTTAAAAACAAAAGAGGGATGAGTTGGAGAGATAAAACTTGTTGGTTTGCTCCACATAGACATCTTCTTTGAGTTGACCATTGAGAAAGGCACTCTTGATATCCATTTGATTTACTTTGAATTTCTTGTATACTGCATAGGCAAAAAACATCTTGATAGCTTCCAGTCTTGTAACAGGGGCAAAGGTCTGGTCAAAATCAATTCCTTCCTCCTGAGAATAGCCTTGAGCTACCAATCTTGCTTTGTTCCTTACAATAGCTCCTTTTGCATCCAATTTATTCCTGAAAACCCATTTAGTTCCAATGACTGGGTAGTCTTTGGGTCTTGGAACTAAATCCCAAACTCTGCATCTTTCAAATTGATCGAGCTTTTCTTGCATTGCAATAATCCAGTGGGGATCTTGCTCTGCATCTTTTATGGATTGAGATTCAATTATAGATATGAAGCAAACATGCATCAAATCTTGGTTGAGTTAATGCTTTGTTTGCACACCAACTAATATGTCTCCAATCACTTGAGATATGGGATTATCTCTAAGTGTGACAAGATCAGTAGGAAAAGTTGGTTCATCAACTCCTTGGGTAATTAATTCCTCTTGTGGAATTATGTTAGTTGTTTTTGGTTCAACTATTTCAATAATTTCTTCTTCACTCTCTTCATCAATCTGTGGAGAGGGATGCAATGTAACCTTTTGTGTGAGGTTTAAGTCATCCAATTTCTCACAAAGAAGGGGTACCTGCAAAATATCTCTGGTAGAAGAATTCTTATCCTTGTAATACATGTTAGCCTCATCAAAAGTTATGTGTACAGATTCTTCCATTTTTAAAGTTGATTTATTAAATACCCTATAAGCCTTGCTGACTTGGGAATATACAAGAAAAATTTCCTATGCAGCTTTGGCTTCAATCTTTCTAAGATGTTTCTTATTATTATTGTGAATGTAACATTTACAGTAAAAAACTCTAAAATAATCTATTTTAGGTTGCTTCCCTTTAAGCAATTCATAGGGAGTCTTGCATTTAAGTTTATGTATTAAACTTCTATTCAGAACATAGTTTGCTGTGCTTATAACCTCTGCCAAAAAGGCTAGGGCCAAGTAAGGATTTTCATGCAATGTCCCTGCATATTTAATAAGGGCCTTTTTTTCCTTTCTGCTACCCTATTTTGTTGTGGAGTTTTAAGAGCAAAGAAGAAATGCCTGATACCTTCCTTATCATAGAATTCTTGCATAGGAAGATACTCAAACTCAGTGCCATGATCACTTCTAATCAATGCAACTTGAGTAGAGTACTCAATCTTTATGCTCTTAAGAAAATATGTAAGAACTTTAAAGTTATCTGACTTGTTTCTCAGAAAGAATACCCAAGTGAATCTAGAGAAGTCATCAATAATAACTAAAGTGTAAGATTTCCCTCCCAGACTTTATACAACAATGGGTCCAAAAAGATCCATGTGTAGCAAATACAAGATTCTGGCTGAATCACTCTTATAAATTGATTTAAAACTATTTTTAGTTTGCTTGCCTAATTGACAAGCCTTGCAGAGACTTTTCTTCTTATAGGGGCTAGATGGCAATCCTCTAATAAGGTTGTCCCTAGATATTTTAGCAATATTTTTTAAGTTTACATGTCCTAGTATTTTTTGTCATAAGTCATTTATATTACTAATCTGATTAAATAAGAAAATCTCTGAACTAGTTGACAAAAAATTTACAACATATAAGTTTCCTTGTCTAAGTCCCGTTAAAACAACTTTGTTACTGTCAGAAGTAATAATACAATAAGATTTAGTAAATGATACCTGATAACCTTCATCACATAATTAGCTTATGGATATCAGGTTATGCTTGAGACCACTCACATAGGCTACCTTCTTTAACGTAACAGCTCCAACTTTAAAATTCCCATAACCTTCTATTTGGCCACAGTTGGAGTCTCCAAAGATAACCTTTGTTCCAAGCTTTGACTTGAAATCTGTTAGATTTTCCTTGCTGCCTGTCATATGCTTTGAGCATCCACTATCCAAGTACCACTGTTGCTCTGTGGTAGGATAGTCCATCACCTGTAAGAAATTAAATTAGGTGTTCTTAACCCAGTTAACCTTGGGTCCTTGATTCTTCTCAAATTTATAACTAGAAATGTAAGAATAATCAGGTTGGTCTTTATATCATAAGGGGTGAAATCTTCTAGGTGGAATTGTCCATTGAGTAAAGGGGTTAACAAATTTTGGTTTATGATATTTAGTTTGATAGAAATTAAAATATCTATTTTTAAAATTTAAGGTCGACGAATTTAGTTGAGTTCATCGAGCTGAGGTTGATGAAAAGTATTTATATCGTCGATCTCGGTTCACAGAATGATAATACTATTGTTTTGCGTTCCACAATCGTCGATCTCTGTTCGACGAAATATATTGATTTCATCGAGCACCCATTGTTGAGTAATCATACCCAAATTCTGTGTTCAGAGTTCGTCAATCGCCGTTCGACGCAAAATATTGATTTCGTCGATCTGAGTTCGACGAATTTTGTTGAACAATATTTTTTGAGATTTTTTATGTTTCTTTGATTTATTCTTTGGTAAGATTTCTGTATTTTTATCTGTATGTTGTAAAACTTCTTTTCCTTTTTTAGCAGAGATGAATTTTATTGGGGTTGATAAAATATTTTCTGAAGGCTAGGTGGCTAAGTAGATGAACCTCCTAAGCCAAATTTACCATTAAGCCTAGCATTTACTATGCTGGTGATATACATTAATTTTATACTTCTCCTATTTTGGGATTCTTCAAATTATTTTGCTTCATTTAGTTTAGTTTTTAAAGAAATAACTTGTTCTAAAGTTGATTCGAATTCAGCGTTTAGTTTGATGTTTTCTGAAAACAAATTATCATATTCTAATTAATTTTCTCTTAGAAGTTTTATTTCCTTCTCAAATTTAAGTAGATCATTACATAAAAGTTTGAATTCAGTTTTAAAATGTTCTGAAGTAAAATCAAAACAAGCTATTACCTGGTCCACTTCTGAATCTAATTCTGATACTGATTCTTCAGCTGCTGAGAGGCTGCATAAAGCATCAATTGCCATTAGGCAGATTTCTCTTGCTTTTGCCTCTTTTTCATCCTCACTGGAACTGGATGAAGTATCTTCTTCTAACTCACAACAAGTCTCAGCTACAAAGCCTTTTTCCTTCTTCTTGTATTTTTTGGAGGAGGGCTTGCTAGAGTGTTTCTTGTATTCTTTTTCTTTTCTCTTATTCTTCTTCTGAGCCACTTGACATTAAGGAAGAATGAGTCCTAGCTTCCTGCTATGAGTTATCACTACTTCAAGTGCAAAAAGTTGTTCATAAGCTTGTCTTGCTCAAGTGAAGGCAAGAACTTCTTCAGCAGTATTGCCTTAAACCTTTCCCATGAGCATCCATCGGTAAGGGTCTCCTTCTACCTAATCCATTAGAATTTAACATAGTACTACAATTTGTAAGCAGCTACTATGACCTTCTTGTTCATAGAAATCCCTAAATAGGAGAACATCTCCACTATTGCTGTGATCCAATAATCAAATGCTATAAAATAAGTCTTTCCATCAAAGGTAGGAGGTCCTATACACTGGAAATGCGAAATGAAATTTTTTTTGGTGGCAACAAAGCAAGAGGTACAAGAGGAGTGGGAGGGTTAGGTACAGTCTAACCTACCCCTAGGGCCTTCATTCTAGATTGTTTTGTTAAGGTGTCCATCATGAAAGTCTGGATCTGATCATGCGTCGCGACCATAGGCTTTGACAATGTCTCATTACTTTGATATAGTTCCTCGATCACCACCTCGCAGTAAGCACCTGAAAACTCACCTTTTGACTAAGGAGTCAACCTCAATAGATAATACTTTGGAGGACTCTCTTACAAATTTCAGCGAGCATCCCATCAACACCTTGCTTAGGATGCCTCAGCTAGAAAACTAGAATTACTCAACTCAGGCAAGATCTGTAGGTAGTTGCTCTTATTCCTAACTTGCTCTGGGAATTCATTAAATGATGATATGCCTAAACTTAGGATGACACACGATAATCCCCTTAACTCTTGTGCATATATGATATAAATACATGAAATCTTTATTCTTTATTTTAAATCATGTGTATATTTGTATCATCATATAGAACTTAACTTGGCATGTGTGTTGATGGTATGTCATGTTATGAATATTGTGTTATGCATTCTAAAAAGGCCTTAATGCATGCCATGAACAATATAGACATGAAATATTTTGCATCCCATAGTACAAAATATCACATATAACGTATAAATAAAATCAAATGAGCATTCATGTGATAATGTTATGTAACCCATTTAAAACTTAACAGACACATATTGTTATCCCTATGAGGTTCCACATACAAACCTATTATTCATCTCATACAACATAATATGTCTCGTATACTTCTATCATCCTTATGAGTGTAGTGTTTATGCTTCCGCTAAGTCATATTAGTGTATCATTGATGTCTGTATGCAAATGAAATGAGATAATATAAAAAATGGAATTTGTCTAAAAAAATGGTTGTTTCCAAAAAGTTTCCAACCTACTAATTCTAACCAAACCTCCCTCTGATACGAACTATCACAACTCGCATTTTCTCAACATTTAAAATGTTATCAAAGTAAGAGAAAATATGCGACGTGATGTCACGCCCTTTAGGGGACAACTGCAGACATTCAAGCAAGGACCACACTCACTACTATGTTTTATGTTTTAAGAAAATATTTTTAAATTTACTGCTAAAGAACTGTCCATGAGTTCAGTGGATGAACTAGTCCACAAAAGAAATATATATTTGCAGTCGAAAGAAATACATAAATTACTTCATTTTTTTTATATGAGCATGAAGACATAATGAACAAGCTAATGATGTGCAAGTTTCTAAATTTAGTATATGTAGAAAAAGAGTTTTTTTAATAGTTTATAAAGTAGGGTGACTTTTAGCTGAAACAGATGTTATGAGTCCAAGCTAGAATGCAACTTTAATAATTAAAAATACCTAACATGCATCCTAACATAAATCTTTCATAGAGAGCAAGTATAAATAAAGCGCAAATAAGGTAGAACAACCCATCAAGTAGTCCATCATCTGAAATCAAAAGCTATAGGCATCAACAAACTGGAACAAACCCATAAAACTAACATCTGTCTGATATAAAACAGAACCAACATCTACCTATCACGTCGAGGGGGGAAACACAACTGCAACAATTAATCCTGGAATTATCCACTCCAACCACTCAAACCATTATGGCTCAGGGCATGATGCATTCAAAAAAAACACCTCAACAAAGAAAGAATAAGTGGCAGCTACAAAAAAATAAAATTCACATCAATAATGAGTACAATCAAAAGAAAAGTTACACTAAGTGCAAAAAGATATATATTATAATTTTATTTATATATCTATATACTGGAGACTATTCAGCTCGAGAAAGATCATCATTATCAAAATTCATAATTTAGCACTAAGGCAGTGACTCATATTCCAACACAAACCAGCAGACCAAATTAAGCCAAACAGGCATTATGGGGGTAGTTATATTTCAAACAAAACCCATCAGTCCAAAACAAAGTCTCCTGATATAATGCTTCACAAACAGACACTATGGCGGTGGTCTAATCCATTAACCCCCAAAATCCAACCAATATTGTAACATAAGATTAGTACTGTGGTGGTGGCATCTTTCTCATTCACACAAACTGACCACCAAATTCCAAGAATTTGGAAAGGCACAATACAGAGGTTCCTGGGAAAAAATATTCATAAGATAATATTAAGCCTGAACTACACAGTTGATGAAGTCAAAAAAATATCTTAGTCAGCTTTCAATTCATGTAGTCAAATTTATGTAGTCGAATTAATAATTAGGCAGAAATCATGCGGTCGAATTTATACTTAGGCAGAAATCATACAGTCAAATTCATAATTAGGGAGAAATCATGTAGTCAAATTTATACTTGGGTAGAAATCATACAGTCAAATTCATACTTAGGCAAAATTCATGCAATCGAGCTTATACCAGAATTCATGCAGTCAAATTAATATTTAGGCAGAATTCATCCAGTAAAATTTATACCTAGGCAAAAATCATGTAGTCGAATTCATACTTAGGAAGAAATCATGTAGTTGAATTTATACTTAGGCAAAAATTATGCAGTCGAATTTATACCTATGTAGAAATCATGTAGTCGAATTCATACTTAGGTAGAATTCAAGCAGTCAAACTTATAGTTAGACAAAAACATGCAATCAAAATCATACTAAGACAGAAATCATGTAGTCAAATTTATACTTATACATAATTCATACAGTCGAACTTATACTAGGCAGAAATCATGCAGTCAAATTCATAATTAGACTTAAATTGTCAAGAAAGCATTAAACTTAAGAAATTTTCTCAAAGGAAAAAAGATTAGCCGAAGATGTGATTTTCTTCACAACTAGCCATGAAAAAAAATCAGAACAATCCTTGCATTAAGCTTAACATTGCACAGAGGAATTTATATCTTTATACTATAAGCAAATACCTAATTATGGCATGGTGTAACATTTTAATACAAAAATGCCCTCATAAAAACTATTTTCGTGTGTTAATTTGGGGGTCTTTCGGTCTTTTAGCTGGATTAGGACTTAATTAATAGATACGTGCACTGTTCACCGGCTTCAAATTCCTGATACCCGTCTTCTTCTTCTACGCAGCTAGGGTAGCTCCTACGGCAAACATCACGATACCTGACTTTTTCTTATACGCAGGTAGGGTAGCTCCGTCAATCGCAAGGCCATCGCTGTTCTCCACATTTCGCTTTTAAGGTCCGTCGTTCGTTTGTTTCCCAAACTCTCTCTGTTGCTTCTAAACTCTTAGGGATGTAGCTTCTGCTCTTCACGGCGCTACATTTCTATCTACCTTTTTTTACTCTTGCAAAGATCGGGCAGTAGCACCTCTCTTGAAGATCGGGCAGCAACTCCTGGCGCGAGAAAACAACGATCGTAGGTTTATTTCGCAATATCTCATTCTCCTGCCTTCTCTTCCTCACCTTGCTACCGCAGGTATAAGTTTTAGATTTCTTACAAGCTGTTTAGGGTTCTCTACTCTCTAATTTAGGTTTTTTATTTTTTATTTTTCAGGACTATTGATTGGTTTTTCAGGTGTCGCTCTACTTCTCCTCCTATCAAAGATTTGCTTCTTCTTCTCCTGGCTTCTCTTGCTCACCTTGCTGTCGTAGGTATGATTTTTCTAGGGTTCTATACTCCCCAATTTGAGATTTTTATTTGAATTGTCTGTGATTTAATGCATTCTTTGATGTGTTCTTCGTTTCTCCTAAGCTGCCTGCAAGTATTATAGTTAATACGTTCTTTGCTAGCTCAATTGAATAGCAAATGGGAAGACACCCTCAACACCTGCGTTTATTATGCTTTCCTTTAAAAAAGATGAATGAAAAAATATATATATCGAGATATATCTGTATTTAATGCATGATTTTTAGACTTACTTCTAAGTTTGTTTTAAATTTGAATAGCCTGGATAAATATATATCTCTATTTCAAATTAATATATATCTCCATTTCATATACAAGAGTTTGATGCAATATATATATATATATATATATATATATATATATATATATCGATATATATATCTCTATTTAATTCATGGTTGTGAGCCTTAATTCTAAGTTTATTTTAGAATTCAGATCTAACTATGGTATATGAAATTAATTCATCTTTTTTTAAAGGAAATCATAATAAACGCAAGTTGGCGAAGCTAACTTATTTTTTGATGGACTACATTCTCAACATGATTCCTCGCATATAAGATTTTTATCCTTTAACATACGAAAATCTTTTTTAACTTGGTGGCGTAAGAGCGAGTATTTGGGTCTACACTGCTTTGATAAAATGTTTGATAATATGAATCTAATCTAAAACCAACTGATTTTAAGTTGAATACTGGCATTAGAGAAGGCTAGGGCCAAGAATATGTTGAGAATTTAATTCCATAATCAAAAAATTATACTCATCCCTTCACTTATAGCCAATTTTTTTCATGGTTGCATGCTTAGTTTCCAAAAAAAGAAATAATTTTTTCCCCTTTCCAACAGTGTAAGATCCTGACGCGGAAATCTTTTTTAGCTTAGTGGCGTAAGAGCGAGTAGTTGGGTCTAGGATGCTTTGAAAAAATGTTAGATCATATGAATCTAATTTAATTTAATATTTTGGATGTTGAATCAGCTTTGTTTTTTTTGTTGTACTCTTACATTGTCTACACTCTTATTCACATCCTTACCATTAAAAAAATCCAATGTCTTTCTCTTACCTTTCACCCAACCATAAATTTTATTGACATCCTTGTTGAATTATTGAGGTTATGTTGCCTTCACATCCTTGAATTATGAATCCAATGTCTTTCTCTTGCCATCAAAAATCCAATGTATTTCCATTGCCTTTCTCTTATTCACATCCTTGGTGAATTATTGAGGTTCTGTCTGACATCATATGGATTTGATATTTATTTTTTGGGAATCTTTAATATAACTTTTTATGATACAAATTTATTAGAATTTGGAAAGGATCGGTTTATAGAATGATTTTTATATACTTTTGAATGTCACCGCTCCAGTCGCAGGTTGGCTCTCCCATCAAAAATCACAGCCTGCCGCATGTTATTACCTCACACAGGTCACAACCCCCTCACATGTCGCCAACCCTACGGTATTTAACCGCCCTTGCCAAAGAACACCGCCCACACCGCATGTTGTCGCTCAAGCCGTATTTTGCTGTCGCAGACATATATCACCTCCCTTGTTGCATATTGCATCCACCATTACATTTATCTTCCCCTGCCATAATTTTTCGCCCAAATGCAATTCGCCTCCCCTGACGCATGTTGATGGCATGGATGAATGTCTCCGCCCGCGCCGAATTTGGCCTCCCCCAACAAATGTCTCCTCCACCGCACAGGATCCCTGCCAATGACTTCCTCCCCTGCCGAATGTCATCTCCCTCGCCAAATGTCACCACCACCGCCAATTTTTTCCGCCACTGCCAAAGTCGCCACCCCTATCGAGTGTCACCACATTCGCAGAATATCCCCTCCCCCCATCAAATGTCACCACTCCGCCGAATGTCACCACAAGCAACCAATATTGTCGCCCTCCACCAATGTTTTTACAAGTCCACGACCACTGTTGTCGTGTGACCATGACCAATGTCTCCACCCACGATCAATTTCGTCACCCCACCAAATTTTTCCACCCTCGACCAATGTCTCCACCTATATCCGAGGTCCCCGCCCACATCTAATGCCGATGCTCACAGCCAATATCACCGCCTACGACCAATGTCATCACCCACGACCAATGTCATCGCCGCCGACCAATGTCGCCGCCACCGACTAATGTCGGTGCCCCCAACTAATGTCATTGCAACCAACCAATGTCGCCTCCCCCAATCAATGTTGTCACCCACGACCAATGTCACCCCCATGTTCAATATCACCGTCCACAACCAATGTTGCCACCTAGGACTAATGTTGTCATCCATGATCAATGTTTCCCCCCACGACCAATGTCGCTCCAAACTACCAATTTTGTCTCCCTCAACCAATGCCCCCCCCACGACTAATGTCAGAGCCCACGACCAATGTCTCTACTCCTGACCCATGTCGCTCCCCAAGACTAATGTCGTCATCCATGACCAATATCGCCGCCTCGGCCAATGTAGCCGCCGCCGAACATTGTCGCCAACACCAATCAATGTTGTCGCCTATGACCAACTAGCACCCAGTACCATTATCGCCATCCATGATCAATGTTGCGCCTCACAACCAATATATCCCCCCACGACCAATATCTTTCCCATGAATAATGTCGCCACCATCGACCAATGTCACCCCCCACGACCAATATCGCCACTCCCGACCAATGTCGCTGCCACCGACCAATGTCGTCTTCCATGTCCAATATCAAAAAATTTAAGGCGCCCACAACCAATGTCTTCCCCACGACAAATGTCTCCCCACCCAGACAAATGTCTCCCTCACGACAAATGACGCCCCTGTTACAAATGTCGCCCCCACGACAAATGTCTCCACGCACGGGGTCCCCTATGCATGACTGCTTGTATATATATTTAAGGAAAAATATTTGGGGGGGTCAAACCACCACTTGCCTTAACTTCAAACCACTAGATTTTGGGCCCCTAAGCCCTCCACACCAAGGATAGACTCACACTCTAGCTCGACAAGAAGGAAAATGATGATCTGGTGAAAATGATGTTAAGGGATGCTAAACCTAATGCTAAAAACTCAACAAAACAGAAAAAAACTCACCATTCGAGTGAAGATCTCGATAAGAGCTTTCCAAATCTATGCTCTGTCAAAAATTTCTAGTACCAGAACTCTTTATTTAATGGCCAGAAAGCTTCAGGAACAGAGGATTTCTCTGCTACTCGATTTTTCTCTCTCTGGTTATCGGGTTGGCTTGAGAAAGAAGAAAGAATAAACATTGGAACTTAAAAACTACAACTCGCCTTATCTCTATAATTAAAGAAAAAATCAATTTCCCAAGGTAAAAATTTAATATTAGGGTCATTACAGAGTTTAGATTGACTGAATTGAACATAAATTTGCAAAAAGAAAAAGAAATCCTAATTATGTATATAAGTTTGTTTTTAATTAAGACTTAAATAATTTGTAATTCTTAATGTTAAATCTTAAAATTAATTAATTTAATTTTCTTTAGTCTAAGATCTAAATTTTGACAAGCTCGAAATTCGGTCGTTTTGACCAAATGGACATGAAAACGGACCAAAACATCGCCCTGCTAAATCCACGCTAATATGATGCCCTTTCCCCAAAATTACTCAGGTTTAAAGATTAAAATTAATTATCAGATATTCTAGGGCATTATAGTCACCCTTCCTAAAAGTAAGTTTCGTCTCAAAAATTAGAACATAATTTGAACCTCAAGTTAAAAAGAGATAAATTAAAAATAGGCTAGATTGGAAGAATTACTGATGAAATCTAGGAGAAAAGATGAGGATGAGATTCTCTATTTGAATTCTCCAATTCCCTATTTGCAGTCCTGACGTCTTGATTTTGACAAGGGACTTTAACCTTAGGTATTTTCTTTGTTTTTAACACTTGATATTCCGTGTCCAGAATACAAACAAGCTCTTAGACAAATGAAAGATTACGCTGCAAATAGGGGTCTTATCAAATGACTTGACAATCCCTTCATAAATACTTTCACAGCCGGCTGACATTAAACAGATCGTGAACATTAGGGAAGGTTGCTGGAAACTCTAGCCTATAAGCAGACACTTTGATGCACTCAATAATCTAAAAAGGACCCATATATCTGGGATCCAACTTATAAACCTTCCCACATATCTTAACACCTGACATCAGAGAAACATAAAAAAAACATGTTCCCAACAATGAACTCAAGATCAACCCTCCACCTATTTACATACTTCTCGTAATGCAGTTGAGCTAATCAAAGTATCTTACAGATATGCATCACAAAAATTCTCATCTCTTCTAATGCCTCTAGACCCAACAATAGCTTCTTACCAATATCAGCTAAAAATAAGGGTGTTCGGTAATGCCTCCAATACAAAGCTTCAAAGGGGGCTATCTATAAGCTTCCTTGATATTTGTTATTGTAGGAGACCTCCATGAGTCTTAGATTCTCGTCCTAGGCTCCACCATGGTCCAGGATATAACATATAATATTGTCCTCCATAAATTGATTGACCCTCTCTATTTGACCATTAGTCTATAGATGATAAGTAGTAGAATACCTAAGGTATGTTCTCAACTCTATCACCAAGCTTTGCCTAAAACGATACAAAAACCTGGAGTCTTGATCTGACATTATACTCAGTAAAACACCATAAAACCTGATAACCAAATTCAAATAAAGCTTTGGTATCTATTCCATGGAATAATCTACCTTGAAAGGCACAAAATGAAAACACTTAATCAATCTATCAACTATAACCCAAATAACATCATTGAAAGAGAAAGGATAGATCACACTAACTCTAGAGGGGGTGAATAGATTTTAAAAAACTTTGATTAATTTTTATTGCGGATTAAAATAAATGATAACAATATATAGAAGGGAAGAAAACAAAACACAAAAATCACAGCACAAAAAAATAAAAAATAGAGCAATCAGACGACACAAAGATTTTATAATGGTTCCCCTAAACTTGGGTACTTCCACTCTCTTACAACACTGGTATGAATCATCTAAAAGTTTTTGATTAGGTTCACTGCCACAACAAGATCTATTTTCTAAGGGAGACCTTGCAACCCTTTGAGATTTTGACCAAGTGCCCCAAAACCAAACCAAGTCTTTTGATCAGAAGACTTGACAACCAAATGATAAATTTTGAAGAGAGTTAAAAACCCTTTTATATTGGTGAAACAAAATAAAGATGATGTTCTCTTATATCAACAATCTGAGAGAAGACTAGTGGATTTTTCTTTTGTCAAAGATCCCCCTAAAAAGTAGAAATGTTCAGGAGAAAGGGAGCTTTGCTCAGGGTGTAGGCCTTCAGACTGCTTGAAGATCTTCAGGAAACTTTCAGACAGATGTTGATGATTTTGTCTCTTGAAAATTCCTTAAGTAAAATATGTATTCCTGACAGCCTTTTTTTGTGTGTTGTAATTTTCTGCATGTATTACTGCTTTTCTTATTCTCTGTATTGTTACCTATCTTGAAGAAGAAAAACTTTATATATAATCCTTGCAGATTTTTGTATTTGAATTTGAAATACTTTTCCTTGTTTGACTGCAGAAAATGTGGGAGTTGACGGTTAGAATTATTATTAAATGAATTTCATTAACTGTCCCAGTAAATAAGTCAAGGAATAACTCTATGAAAACCATAATTAATGTTTCCATAGAGCGGCTATATTCATAAGAATATTGTGCATTAATTACCAAAGCATTACAGACATAATATAATATAATTTTAAAAACTTCTGCCTTAGTCAAGCTAAAACTAAGAGAAAATAGTCGAACTAAATCTGGGAGAATATAGTCGTACTCAACATATTTTGTCGACCTGAGATCCAATATCGTCGAACTGAGGATAGCAGACAAGAGGTAGAAAATCATCGAACGAAGCTCCATATTCATCGAGCTGAGATAACACTTCATCGAGCTTAGTTTTTGGTATAAGCTGACAAACCGTTGATCTCAGCTGAACTTTCGTCGAACTCAACTCAGAGAAGAAACTCTGAGTTCGGCGTTCTGAGATGGACAATCGTCAAGTTGAGTTCAGCTATTGTCGAATGCTTTTTCTGACTCTTAGAAAACTTCTTTCTCTAGTGGTCTTCTGTCTCTAATCCTTCTGAAGGTGAAAACCAATCACTCTACATTTATTGACTTGACCTAGACCCTGATAAAGACTTATGACCCTAGATTATACAATGTGGGTCATCTGAGAGTCCTAATATTGAACCTAGCCCAAATCAACCCTAAACAAGGTGGGTTCCAACAATCTCCCCCGATTTGTGTGAGGTCGCTATGAAAACAAATAAAAGAAAAATCAAAAAGAAGAAAAATAATATCTAGAAGAATTATAAAGTTTCAATAGATATAAACAAGATTGCCTTGTGACATATTTACAATAAATAAAAGTTAAGTCCAAAAACAGAAAAGAAAACTGTCAAAATCTTTTGGATTTATCTAGAGAAGTCCTAGTTGAAGGTTTGGTGAAGATTATTTCTCTGTTGGGATTAATAGCTTGCTACTTTGAAAACATCATATCTTCTGCTCTAAGAATGGTCACTGAAGCAGCTTTAGGTACAACTGCATCAGGATGTAAAGACATATATGTATCAACATTAAAGAGATTTTGTACCTGATATTTTTCCAGTTCTTTCTTCTTGTAAGAAGACATATTAGTATATTGAGAAATATCTTGTCCTTCTTCTTTAGCTTTTCTGATTTGAGAAATTTCAATAAATTCATTGAACCTGGCCATCCTAGATGTAAGAACCCATTTTTTTCTTTTAAAACACAGGGGCCTTAGGCCCAGAACCGCCCCTTTGCTGTGACACCTTCACGCCCTGAAAAGTCATCACCACAAAGTGTCGATTCTACCGGCTAATTCCATCATATGAAGGTAGCACAATGAAGTAAACGCAAGTCCACAGGAAAATCACATATATAGAAAAAGAAGTTTCCATGAAGGGAGTGCCCACATAATAATATATCAGAGTACTAAAATACAAGCTTATACCCGGTACATCATGTCCTCACTACAGATCACTAATGCGAAAGCAAAAATAGAACATCTACTCAAGGTCGAGTCTCACGTTCCTTGCTGTATGAACTCCGGAGCTAGACTGCCCCATCTCCAAGCACACTTATCTTTGGGGCTGCTCCCCCATGCTGGGCTCTACGATTCCCTAAAATGATGTGGTTCAAAAATTGTTAGTCATAAAGACTAAGCCCTATCATCCCCTACCCATTCCTAAATGGCTCCTAGGCACCGAGCGGAGAGGAAGGAAGGGAAGGACATAAAGGTGGAGATTAAATCAAAGAAATAGGTGGCAGCAGAACTAATCTAGCAATTCTATAATAAATAATGACAATAAGACAAAATATGAAAAAGTAACCTTCACTTATGTGAGAACACATAAGCTAAGGGGTCTTCTACAAGGCTCCCATCGTATAAGAAGTCCCATACCAATTTATACATTGGGGTGTCGGTTATCAAACAATAATATATATATATATATATCAAAATTTACCTTAGTTTATAAACTTGCCCACACAAGCTTATTGACAAAGGGGTCGTTTTGCAAGTCCTAATGTATAAGCATCTCATTCCACTTATACTTTAGGTGTCAGGGGTTAAATAAATCGATTATGCTATGACAAACAAGTGGGTATGATGGAATATGCAAGTGCAACTCACACACCTGACTCTGTGCACACAGACTTTTAGTTCCCCCTTTCGGAGCCGTTACCTCCCAGGATACCTTTGTAGTGGCAGACGGAAGCGGTGGGGTTGGCCTCATCCACCTCTAAACCAGTAAAGAACTACCGGTCAAACCTATTGTACGCTTCAACGCTTGGTACACGAAGCGTACTCCTGCGTACTCTTGCCGGCTGGCGTACCGGACTTCTGTTGGCGAACTGCTAACCATACTTGCCGAGTCAGCGTATTGGCATCGTTGCATCGACCCTCCAATACCGAAGACCCACCACCTTAATTTTCTTTCCTTTTATTCACATGCAAGTTTAACGTATCAAACCAATCAAGCTAAGCCTCCCCGGACCATCCCGTCCGTCTCTTAACTAATCGAGCCGAAGCCCCCCGGACCAAACTGTTCGTCTCAAAACCAACCGATCCGAAGCTCCCAATAATCTTCATGTGCTAACAGTGTTTGTGAATGTGCAACCCTAATTACTAAGTTACTCTTTTCAGTTTGTTAATACAGTTTACGTTAACCCAAGACTACCCCCGGTATTCCCTGTGAAGGGCTCTCAAAGGGCACTAGGAACTATGATGGTAGTTCAAGCCCATCGTTCCCTTTCGCAAGGCACTTATTGTTATTGGTTGATTCTCTTTACCCATTCTCTTCTCATATTTTGATAGACTAACCTAGTGTGATTTTTAACCTTCCTCTCTTCGGGAAAGATGATCTTTTGTCGAACCTGAACACCTCTTAACTCTAGCAAACACCACTTCTCACTAACCTTCCCATCCTTAAATGGTGAACACTTTCACATCCATCCCATTCAGCAGATTAACTAACTCCAACTCTGTGCCCCATCCTATCCTAGGTTTGTTAACACAATTTTGCTAAATGCAGTCTATCCTATGCTATATGTCGAACCGGTTAGCAATTGATCCAATACTCATCCAAATGTCCTAACTTATTTACTGAAGGTATATCATGATATAATTAGCCTATAATCAGGAAACTATAATTTTCCCAATTTAACTGGCATTTAATTAATTTCCTCAAAAATTCAAAGGGCTACCGGTTTGAACATGAACTACCCTAAGTACTCATGCAAGATGTCCAAAAAAATTATAATAAATATTATGTTATCTCAATATGGTAAATCCAAAGTATCACATTTTTTTCTATCATCAAAAGGGCACTAAAACTATTTTAGCAATATTTTCGATCTTTTGTTATTTATGAATCAAGTACAGAGAATATCCATCAAAAAATTATAAATTAATTATACTATGTAGGTACAACCTTAAAAATAGCATTGGTCAAGTTTCATAATTTTTCAACAAGTATTAATCTCTGAATAAATTAATTATCAAAAATCTTCATAAGGTGGACTTGTAAATAAAGTGTCGTACTAAGATTCTAAAATTCTTGAATAAATGTCTATAAGCATATAATGGCCTGAAAATCTCAATTCCTAAGTCTCATAAATTTTTAACAGCAATGTCATCCATAATTAATTTTTAAACCATAAAAGCCCTTTTTAATATTTGTGAATAAAGTACTAGATATACTCAACTAAAAATTATACAAAAATTCAGGAGCAACCATTCTGACCTAAAACATTTACTTCCCAGATTTCATGGGGTTTCAATAAACAGAAAGATCTAAATATTTAAAACATAATTAGGACTATAACAAACTTCACAAATGAAGTGCTAGAAATAAACATCATAAATTTCAAGTAAAATTTCTATAGGTTCAACCTATTCCAAAACTCACTCTAGCCGAGTTTCAAAGTTTTTAGATAATGTTTAGTGACTTGTTTTACTTATTTAAGATTTTACACATAAACTAAGGTTAGGGTTTTGAGGAATCTACCTATCTCCAAATCCTCCAAGAATCCATACAGATGATTTATATTATGCTAACGTCGACTCTACTTAATTTCAAGGCAATACAAGAGCATTTGCCCCCATGTCCTTCACAACCCTCAAAACCCTCCCTTTAGGGTTTGAGTTTGGATCCTAGGGTAAATCTACCCTAAACCACACCCTTTTTCTCCAAGTGGGTTATAATAAACCTTCTAAGTTAGTGGTCAAAATATCAGCCTCTGTTGAGGCGATTTGACCGTTCCAACCTCTTAGTGCACTTTTTACTCAAAAATGCCTCATGATTGCCTAGTTAAGGATAGGCAATTTCCTACCAAAAACTCATCCAAATGAGTTGGAATTTTATACAGAGCAATGTTTTATAGCCAAGGACCACTCACCGAAATTTGGGAGGGTTTGGAGGTCAATTGATCACTTAAATAAATTACTCTAACTTTATAAAATTAAAACAACAACCATAGGCAAAGTATCTCCAAAAATTCCCATTTTTGGACAGCCACTAGGTATGGATAAGGGTGACCCACTGCCAACATTTTAGGTCATTTGGAAAAGGGAAGAAGAGTTGGCATTCATTTTAGTTTCTGCCCAACTCTAGGTACAGCCCCCAGTAAAACGGGTGCTGCGGTCAAACCACTTAACCAAACGAGTTGAAATCAATTTTACATAATCTAGACTCGAAGGGCTATAACTTTTGTGACTGGCTATTTTTCCTAAATTGTCCTTTAAGTGCCTCATTTTGTAGCATCAAAATACGCCCATTTAATGTATATTTTTCCTTATATACTATATACATAATTTTATATTATAAAAAATGTTTTACTGTTCATCTTCTACAGAACCCGAGACTGAACTCAGAAAAACTTATATTTCCTGTAGCTCCTCCGCGATCCATTACCGGCCGTCCGGTCACTTCTCTGGCCAGCCACCACCCCCACCATCTCCGTCGAGGCGATGGCTATCGTTCGGCGGTGGTTTGGCTGCCGGAGGTGGCGGTTTGCGGCGGACCCGAAAATATATTTTTCATGGTTTTTCCATGATAACACGAGATAAGTCCGGCTCCATTGAGCACAAACTTCCTTTCTAAGATCCCAAGATCTACTCATAAAGAAGAAGTAGAGGAGGAGCTTGTTCGATGTTTGGAGGCAAGATGAACGTCGGATTGTCATGGTGCGGTGGTGGCATTCCCGAACTTCTCCTACAGCAAGAACAACAACTCTAATCCGTTTGGTTAAGAGTGTAAACTTCTCATCTTGCTCTAAGGTGGCTTTTATAGATCACCAAGTGGGGAGGGGAAAGGGTAAGCATTTATGGCCATAAAGGCTCTCCTCTTAATATTATTTCGTTTATGGTGGAGGGAGAGGAAAAGGTGGAAGATGAAATGATGTGTCTAAGTGGCGATTTCCTATTGGACCAACTCTTCCTCATTTTATTAAGTTATTAGAGAAGGAAACGGCCCATAAATACTCCTGGTGTAACTCCCCATAATCAAAGTTAATTCTGGCATGTATTAAAGTAATTTCCATCCTGGCTGACGTTTCGGCCTTTGTCACGGGCGTGACATGCAGGTCACAGGCATGAAATTGACTAATTCTTCATTCCGCTCCGACGAATGATTTTTATGTGCTGGAACACGGGTCACGCCCATGTGTCACGGGCGTGACAGGATATCACGGGCGTGATAGGATGGCACGGGCGTGACCGACATTTTTGCGCTCGACGTTCATTGTCTGAAGATCGACGATCGCCAAAGGGGCGTCATGCCCTTATCACGGGCATGACGGGTCGGTCACGGGCGTGACAGGCCTGGGTTGAAAATTCTTGCGCTCGCTGATCATCTTCCTGAGGTCGACGATCATCGAAGGGGGTAATGCCCTAAGCCACAGGCGTGATGGGTCAGTCACGGGCGTGAACAACCCGTGATTGAAAATTTAGAGCTTGTCGATCGTCTTCCTGAGGTCGACGATCGTCGAAGGAGGTCATGCCCTAGGTCACGGGCATGAAAGGTCAGTCATGGGCGTTACCAATCCGTGACTCGAAATCTTGGCTGATTGACTTCAATTCTTGGGTTTCCTAGGGTTCTGTCATGGCAGACCGACTCCTAGGGGTCTAATCGGAAATGGGATGTTACATTAGAATTAGGATCCATCTCTGGATCACACACTGGAGATAAAGGCATTCCAGGATTGGATTTCTGAATATCTTGAACTTTTTGCTGGCTACTTAGATAGTTAGATTGTTGCTGATGTTGTTGTTTTCTGCTAGACTTAGTATGAGAAATAGAGGGCTTGTCTCTGCTTCTTTAATTTTATCTGGATTGATAGGAGTGAGAAGTAAATCTTTGACCTTGAGAAACATTTCCTGAGGATCCATCTGCAGGAGGAGGAGGAGGAGGAACTCTCCTGAATTTAGGTGGAGGAGTGTATCTCCTGCTCTTCTTCCTTACTTTCATTTCATTCTTAGTGTATCTCATCAGGTTGGGGAGTCTGGAGTGAGAGTTATGTTTTGAAAATTATAAAAAGGAGTACTAGTAGTTGGATTTGGCTTTGGAGCAGCCTTTGGAGGAGCCTTCTTCTTTGCTTTTCTCTTCTTGGAACTGGTGTACTCAGAGTCATCAAAATCTTCATCATCATCATCAACAGAAGTATTTACAGGATTATCATAGAGAGCATGAATTTGTTTTAGCATATCATCAGTGAGAATTGGATGAGACTGAGGCTAAACATGAGTTATTGGATCTATAATTTCTGAAGCAACTTGATCCTGAATAGAATCATTTTCTTCTTCCATGTGTTGAAACATGATCTCATCAAGATCTGGTATGGGGGACTCAGCCCATCCAAAGATTGGAGAAGAGAAAGCTTTTCACTCTGAAATAGTTATTGGCTCTATAATAATATCTTAAACTAAAAACTTGTCCTAAGTTGTTCCAAAACTTTAGGACTAAATGAAGCCGAGTAACCTACTATAGCTTTAGACATATCTGGAACTGAGTCAACAAAAGCTGGAAGATTGTTGTTATGCACTGAATCAAAAGAATGAAAAAATAAACTATATAAACTGTGGGATTTATGAAGAAATTACCAACAATGGTTATTTCTATATCTTCTGAATAATCTTCAAAACAAATTAGCTTTGTATCTTTATCCAAAATCTCAATGATCTACACGGGAATTTCTGATTCTAGAACTGTTGTTGCTGCTGGAGGAGCTGGAGCTGCTTCTGCTGGAGCTTCTTCCCAGAACATGTAACGACTCCACCCGTTACATGAAGTATAGTAGAAGGTCCAGCCGGGGCCCCACACCATATGCCACAAATAGACGGCGAGGTCATAGGTTCATACCACAATACCATCGCGTCCGAACTCACAGCATGCTAGCGGAATATTTTAACAATAAAGATGAACTCATACCAGAAATGTCCACTACAAATATATAAACTGCATTTTTATAATAACTCTTGAAAGAGTATAGAGCAAATACAACACATGTTGGCCTTAAGGCCTTACAGTTCCTCTTTTCATAGTGTGGATTGCATACATCCGCGCGCATACCGGCCACACATGAACAAAACATAATATAAAGCTTAGCCTTGAAAGTCCACCTAGTGCCAACTACCTTCACCTATGGGGGGGGGGAGAATAGGTGTCTTGCAGTGATTTTAGCAGAATTAAAATTCTACCTGCACAAGTAAACAAAACAAAACAGCACAAACAGACACTAGCAGTTATAGTGGTTCCCCGATTTGGGTACGTCCACTTTCCCACTTCGACCTATCTCCCAACAAGGGATGACTCGGTCTCTTCACCAACCAGATTGAAATCCAATCCTCACACTAACGGAAGGAACCCTTCCAAACGAAGGAGTCACCACTCCTCCACCACGGGTTGCACCCAACCCTAACAACGAGGAACCTACGTTCCTTTACAACAAAAATAAAATGGAATGTATAAACTATACAAACTTCTTGTGGAGTGCTCGGTGTCCTTCTTCGTTCGATGATGCGTTCTTGGCGAAGACGAAGAGTCCACGACCTAGCTCTCACTTAGAATGAATCTCCACGAACCCGGCGGCAGCAAGAAGAGCGGCGGCTTGACGTTCGGGATCGGCGGCGGCAAGAAGTGCGGCGACTGAGCTTTAGAGATCCAACCTTCGTAGCAAAGCTAGCAAGGTCTACCAACGGTCATACTAGGATCGATCGTCTCGATCGATTTGGAAATGGAAGGTATTCCCGATCAACGAACCAAGAGACAATGGATCTCTGGATAGACACGTGAGACGCGTAGCTTGGCTGAGCTTCTATCGCCGGGAGATCAGGAGGTATCCACGATCACAGGCGGCGTCTATCTTCCCGAGTGACGACGGCGGCGGCGGAAGAGAAATCCGCGATCTAGGTTACGTCAGCGGCTCAGTATTCTTTCTTGTATGTTCGTCCAGTTACTGTTCAAAATACCGATGTATTGATACAGTAGGTCATACAATATGACCGTTGAGGGCCCCACCAAAAGAAACCCTAGCTTCGGTTTCAAAACAGTGCATGGAACTTGGTCCGGTCCAGCGAGCACAAGAATTTTGCCCAAGGCAAATTCGGCGAGAATCATAAGTGATTCTCGACGAATTGGTGAGAATCACTTATGATTCTCGCCGAATTCTACTTGGCAGAATTCTGGCTGAAGATCTAGACATCTAGAGAGAATCAGCAAGAATCAATATTCATTCTCGACGGATCGGCGAGAATGCAAAGTCATTCTCGTCGATTCGGCGAGAATCAACTAGTGATTCTCGACGATTCTGCCTTAAGCAGAAATCAAGACGGCGTTGAGACAGCCGGCTGCACTCGGCAAGAATCAGCGTGTGATTCTCGACGATTCGGCGAGAATCGGCGAGAATCACTTAGTGATTCTCGACGATTTCTACTTAGACGATTTTTCGTCTTTCCACCCGAGAGCTGCTCTTTGGCCCATCCTTGCTGCTTGTCTGCTCTTGATCTTTCTCATCCCTGTACTTGAAAGTAAGTACACTCCAACAGAGAGAGTACACGTAGGCCAACACACAGATCTGCTCAACGAGGGATTACGTTGCGCAGACCCGTGTATATTGACCCACTGCACCCTTACATCGGTGTGTACTTAGCATGGAATAACTGCAAGCACATCTTGAAGAAAATCATCAAATACAATGTCTATTTACCTTAGCTTGTACAGGGGCTTCTTCAAATCAGGTATATTGTAGATACAATACCCAACAATCTCCCCCTATTTGAAGAAGCCTAAACCCTACAAGCTAAGGTGCATAGAACGTATGGGAATGAAAACCATAAACTTAAACTTGAGTTGAGTGTGAAATTCATTACCATTTTCCTGAGAGCATACATGGAGCCACCTTAGCACCCGAGAGGGTAATCTCCCCCTTTTCGGTTTCTATAACACTGGGACTTCACTTGGAGCCACATGCTCCCCCTCAGATCTTGCATCCATGCTCAAGCTTTAGTTCCTTGCTGATGCTCCCCCTTGATCCAAGAGCCTTGAGCCGTACAGTCTTCACTCTTCATAGTTCAGCATGTCGAGTTCAGTTTTGAAGAGACTAAACTTGGCCTCGTCTAGGGGCTTCGTGCAGATATCTGCGATCTGCTTATCCATGGGGACATAGCAGAGAGAGATATCTTTGTTTTCCACATGCTCCCGAATGAAGTGGTAGCGCACTTCAATATGCTTCGTTCTGCTGTGCGACACTGGATTATTCGCAATTGCGATTGCGCTCGAGGAGTCGCAATACATCGGAACTTCACTAACTGCAAGTCATAATCTTTGAGCTGATTTCTGATCCATAGAAGTTGTGCGCAACAGCTGCCTGTTGAGATGTACTCAGATTCAGCTGTGGAGGTGGCGACACAATTCTGCTTCTTACTATTCCATGAGATAAGCCTTCTTCCGAGGAATTGACACGTCCCGAAAGTGCTTTTCCTATCATCCCTGCTTCCTGTAAAGTCAGCATCTGAAAAGCCTATTAGCTCGACATCATTGTTTCTCGGGTACCACAAGCCAAGATTAGGGGTACCTTTAAGGTGTCTAAGAATTCGCTTTGCAACGACATAGTGAGATTCCTTAGTGTTCACCTGATATCTGGCACAAACATATGTGGAGAACATGATATCCGGTCTACTTGCAGTAAGGTAGAGCAGGGATCCAATGATGCTTCTTTATTTGGTTTCATCAAAAGGTTTCCCTTTCTCATCCTTATCCAGAGACATAGTGGATCCCATTGGAGTCCTCATCGAGGTTGCATTCTCCATTCTGAATTTCTTGAGGAGTTCATTTGTCATCTTCGTCTGAGAGATGAAGATTCCATCCTCAGACTATTTTACTTGAAGTCCCAAGAAATACTTTAGCTCTCCCATACTGCTCATTTCAAACTTTCCTTGCATAAGTTTAGAAAACTATTTGCAAAGATTGTTGTCCGTTGAGCCGAATATAATGTCATCGACATAGATTTGCACTAGCAAGATCTTGACTTTGACCTCCCTAAGAAACAATGTCTTATCTATTTTTCCTCTAGAGAACTTGTTCTCAAGAAGAAAACTAGACAGAGTCTCATACCAAGCTCAAGGAGCTTGTTTTAAGCCATATAAAGCTTTATTAAGAAAATATACATTATTGGGAAATGTAGGATTAACAAAACTTGGGGGTTGTGTGACATATACTTCCTCTTTCAGATTTCCATTGAGGAAAGCAGATTTCACGTCCATCTGATAGACAGTGAATCCTTTGTGCGAAGCATATGCCAGGAACAATCTGATTGCCTCGAGCCTTGCCACTGGTGCAAAGGTCTGGTCGAAGTTGATCCCCTCCTCCTATTTGTAACCTTGAGCCACCAGCCTGACCTTATTCTTTATGATGACACCGTGTTCATCCAGTTTGTTTCTGAAGATCCACTTGGTGCCAATCACATTCTGCTTTTGTGGTCTGGGAACCAGCGTCCAGATGTTGCATCGTTCGAATTGATGCAGTTCATCTTGCATGGCCAATATCCATGCCGCAACTTTGTTCGCCTCGTCGAACTTCTCTAGCTCAACCTTTGATAGGAAACTAAGATGCAAAATCTCGTTAATAGTACCTCTTCAAGTTCTGACACCGTCACGAGGATCTCCGATGATCTAATCTCTAGGATGATCCCACACGTGTCGGAGCTCTAGGAGTCTGGCATCAGAAGCTCTGACATCTTCTTGAGCTTCTCCTTGTTCTAAGAGGTTTGCTCCATTCTGATCTTCATCTTCTCCAGTTGACGTTGAGGTAGAAACCTTGACGTACTTGGGAGTTACATCTTTAGCAGTCTCATCGAGACTCAGCTGTTCAAGTCTTGCACCTGCATCTTCAAGAATACCGCTGGAAGAATTGCTATTAAGCAAGCTTCCTTCATCAAATACAACATTAATTGATTCTTCAACCACTAGGGTTTTCTTATTGAAAACCCTATATGCACGACTATGGCTACTATAGCCCATGAATATGCCTTCGAAGCATTTTTCACCAAATTTAGTATGCGGGTACTTCCCGTTATTGAGTACATAGCATTTGCAGCCAAAGATCCTTAAATAGGACATGGTTAGTTTCCTGCCTTTCAGTAGCTCATAAGGCGTCTTACGATGAGTCTTGTTGATCAATGCTCAGTTTTGTACATGACAAGCCGTATTGACAGCCTCTGCCCAGAAGTATTCTGGGATAGAAGCGTCATTCAACATTGTCGTGCAAGCTTCAATGAGAGTTCCGTTTCTCCTCTCTGCAACCCAATTTTGCTGAGGAGTACGCAAGGAGGAAAACTCATGAAAGATACCATATTCTTCACAAAACTCTGACATAGCACCAGATTCGAATTCTGTTCCATGGTCACTTCTAATTTTGACCACTGAGCAGTTAAATTCGTTCTGAACCTGCTTGACAAAATTAGTTAAGATGTCAAACGTATCTGACTTTCGTTTTAAGAAGAACACCCATGTAAACCGAGAGTGATCATCGACAATCACTAGCGTATAGGACTTGCCTCCCAAGCTGTGAACTTGCACTGGACCAAACAAGTCCATATGCAGAAGATTAAGACATCTGGAAGAGTCTTTGTTTGCAATGCCCTTAAAGGTAGCCCGAGTCTGTTTGCCCTTCTAGCACGCAGAACAGGGGCTATCTTTGATGCACTTAATGATGGGAGCAACCCTTACTAAACTTTTAGAAAACAACATATTAATTGTCTTGAAATTAATGTGTGCCAATCTCTTGTGCCATTGTTCACAAAGAGATGCACTGCCTTTTGCAACCAAGCACACGGGGGTAGAAGAATCTAAACTAAGAAAATCTAAACAAAAGATATTTCTGCTCCTAATGCCGGTTAATACCGTCTCCGAAGAGGCACACGATATTATCAGACACTTATCCTTGCAGAACTTAACGTCATATCCTTTATCACATAACTGACTTACACTGATCAGGTTATGATTTAACCCTTCAACATAAGCCACGCCGGTGATAGAGATTATACCGTTGGAAATCAAACCGTAACCCCTGGTGACTCCTTGATCTGATCCCCCAAAGATGACTTTGGGTCCATTCTTGACTGGAGAGTAATCGTGCAGCAAGCTTCTTGTCCCGGTCATATGCCGGGAGCATCCACTATCCAAGTACCATATGGGAGTTTTGGTGGCCTTTGGACATTTCTTGCAAAACAGAATTAATTTCCCTTAGGAACCCAATTAAACTTGGGTCCTAGATTCCTCGTTAGCATGCTCCCCCTCAGATGGTTAGCCCTATGAGTGGTCTGCCTCGCATTGCCAACATGAGGAGTCTCATTATTCCTCGGATTAAACCAGCAATCCACGACAAAGTGACAAACTTTGCCACAACACCAGCAGTAAAATCTGTTATACTTTCTCCGAGGCACCTGCTTCACCCTTGGAACGAAAGGTTCAGCCGGGGCCTTGGACCTGGAGGTGGAGGCATCATGATGACAATAGTCGCATGATTTCTTCATCTCCTGGTTTCTCAGTGTAACAGGCTTGGCCTTGGGTGCCAGCTTCCTATTATGGCCGCTAGAGAAGTGGCCATAATCCTCCATTTGAACTTCCTCATAAGGTGCCTTGAAGACACTCTCTCCAAAGTTGCGGGGGAAGGCCCACCCCTCATACCGGCTCTTGGGCTTTTCAACCTAGGGCTGGAAGAAGTGGCCATAAGTTGACTCAAAGTCCTGTTCATTGTATGGATAGCCAGGCTTCCTGAATACAATAGGGTTGAGTGGGGCCTTTCCCTTTTCTACAGTAGAGGCCTTCTTATCAGCCTTATTTCTCCTCTGCTTTTTGTTTCTCCCGGATGATATACCAGGCGCACCCACATGCCCCAAGCCAGCCCCCTTATCCTGAGCAGAGAAGGTATCAACCAGTGGAAGAACAGTCTTTGGCATAGAGAAGCTTTGGACAATCTTCTTTTCTGCCGTAAGTTATTCTTCCAACTTATTGATTTCTTCCTATTTAAGGTCAAGGAGACTTAGAGACTCTGAGTGCTTAGAGATCAGGTCCAGGTGCTCCTGTCGGAGAGAAATCAAGCTAGTGATCTCTTCCCTTAGGGAGACACCCTCGACCTTAAGGAATTTGACTTCCTTTTTCTGAGCCCTCAATCTCTTGCGGCATTCCTCGAAGGTGTTGAGCAAAAGCTCATACTGTTCGAGGAGCTCAGCTTTTCGGGCAGATGGGATGTCCTCGAGATCATCATCAGGAGACACATAGTCAGAGTCAGAGGGGGGGGGGGGGGGTACGAGCTTTTACCTTCCCAGTGAATGGGGGGAATTCTCCTTCTGAGTCAGAGCGACCCACCAGCCCGAAGTAGGATTCCTCATCCTCACTGGAGTATGAGGAATCAGACTCACTTAGTGTCTTTGACTTTTTGGCGATGTAGCTCCTCTCCTTCTTCTTGTCTCTAGGAAACCTATGCTCCTCTCCCTTTCCCTTCTCTCTCTTGCCTTGTTGGCAATCAGCCACGATGTGTCCTGGCTTATTGCATCCAAAACAAATAATGTTAGAGGAGCGATGTTTGTTCGGTTTGGAAGCATACCTGTCAGAAGAATAATTTTTCTTTTGATGCCTAGAGGAGCAGCCGTTTCTCTTTCTTTGATTCCTCAGCTTGAGGAACTTCTTGAATTCCCGGGTGATGAGGGAGAAATCTTCCTCTGACAACTCTGAGCCGAGGGAGCATGGCTCGGAGTCTTCCTCCTCATCCTTTTTCCACGCGCGGGAAGAAGCAGCACCCTTGCCCTTTCTGGAGTGAATGGATTTTAGGGCCACAGTCTTTTCTTTGGCTGTCTCTTTTCTGCTTCCTTTTCAGCTTTCCTTGTGTTCAGTTGAAGCTCAAATGACATGAGCTTCCCAAACAGAATTTGCGGATCTGTTTTAGCTAATCTGACAAACTCTCGGATGGCGCAGATCTTCGTGTCCCATTCCTTAGTAAGGGTCCTACGGAATTTATCATTAAGTTCACCATTAGTGAACACTCTTTCATATCCCTTGAGAGCATTGACGATCTTGAGGAAGTTCTCGAAGGTAACTCCGATCTCTTCCTTGGGCCCTTGCCTGAAGGCCTCATATTTCTGATTCAGGAGGGATCTCTGATCATCCCTCACTTCGTCTGTGCCCTCCATCAGGATAATCAAGCTGTGCCAGATATCCTTGGCTGTCTTGTAGTTGCAGAAGTTCTGTATCATGGAGTCATCGACTGCGCTGATTAGTATGTTTTGTGCCTTCTTGTCCAGTCCGACCAACACCATCTCGTCCTTGTCCATTTCAGAAAGCTTCTTTGGCACCTTTTTGGTAGGATCAATGGTGGAGGCCTTAGTAGGAATATAAGGTCCCTCCTCCACGACCATGAAGAGTCGAGGGTCAACTGCTTCCATGTAAAATCTAATCCTTTCCTTCCAGATTGGAAAGTTTAGCCTGGTGCACACTGGGATCTTGCTTGAGTACTTGAGTCCGTCCATAGTAGATATCTGCCTTCTTCTTAACACTAGTGACAGGAACTTACTCGAGGTGTTAACCCCTTTGATGAGCAACCTCCCTCTGATTCCACTTGAAAGTCCACCTAGTGCCAACTACCTTCACCTATGGGGGGGGGGAATAGGTGTCTTGCAGCGATTCTAGTGGAATTAAAATTCTACCTGCACAAGTAAACAAAACAGCACAGCACAAACAGACACTAGCAGTTATAGTGGTTCTCCGATTTGGGTACGTCCACTCTCCCCCTTCGACCTATCTCCCAACAAGGGACGACTCGGTCTCTTCACTAACCGGATTGAAATCCAATCCTCACACTAACGGAAGGAACCCTTCCAAACGAAGGAGTCACCACTCCTCCACCACGGGTTGCACCCAACCCTTACAATGAGGAACCTACGTTCCTTTACAACAAAAATAAAATGGAATGGATAAACTATACAAATTTCTTGTGGAGTGCTCGGTGTCCCTCTTCGTTCGATGATGCGTTCTTGATGAAGACGAAGAGTCCACGACCTAGCTCTCACTTAGAATGAATCTCCACGAACCCGGCGGCAGCAAGAAGAGCGGCGGCTTGACGTTCGGGATCGGTGGCGGTAAGAAGTGCGGCGGCTGAGCTTTAGAGATCCAACCTTCATAGCAAAGCTAGCAAGGTCTACCAACGGTCACACTAGGATCGATCGTCTCGATCGATTTGGAAAGGGAAGGTATTCCCGATCAATGAACCAAGAGACAAAGGATCTCTGGATAGACACGCGAGACGCGTAGCTTGGCTGAGCTTCTGTCACCGGGAGATCAGGAGGTATCCACGATCACAAGCGGCGACTATCTTCCCGAGTGACGACAGCGACGACGGAAGAGAAATCCTTGATCTAGGTTACGTCGGCGGCTCGGTATTCTTTCTTGTATGTTCGTCCAGTTACTATTCAAAATACCAATGTATTTATACAGTAGGTCATACAATATGACCGTTGTGGGCCCCACAAAAAGAAACCCTAGCTCCGGTTTCAAAACAGCGCCTGGAACTTGGTCCGGTCCAGCGAGCACAAGAATTTTGCCCAAGGCAAATTCGGTGAGAATCATAGGTGATTCTCGACGAATCGGCGAGAATCACTTATGATTCTCGCCGAATTCTTCTTGGCAGAATTCTGGCTGAAGATCTAGCCATTCGGAGAGAATCGGCAAGAATCAATATTCATTCTCGACGGATCGGTGAGAATGCAAAGTCATTCTCGTCGATTCGGCGAGAATCAACTAGTGATTCTCGACGATTCTATCTTAAGCAGAAATCAAGACGGCGTTGAGACAGCCGGCTGCACTCGGCAAGAATCAACGAGTGTTTCTCGACGATTCGGCGTCGATTCGGCGAGAATCACTTAGTGATTCTCGACGATTTCTACTTAGACGATTTTTCGTCTTTCCACCCGAGAGCTGCTCTTTGGCCCATCCTTGCTCCTTGTCTGCTCTTGATCTTTCTCAGTCCTATACTTGAAAGTAAGTACACTCCAATAGAGAGAGTACACGTAGGCCAACACACTGATCTGCTCAACGAGGGATTACGTTGCGCAGACCAGTGTATATTGACCAACTGCACCCTGACATCGGTGTGTACTTAGTGTGGAATAACTGCAAGCACATCTTGAAGAAAATCATCAAATACAATGTCTATTTACCTTAGCTTGTACAGGGGCTTCTTCAAATCAGGTACATTGTGGATACAATACCCAACAAGCCTTCAAGGGCTAGCAGCGGCAGCGACAGCAGTAGAAACAATAGGGACTTCAACCTATACCTCCAGCTCGGCTCTTAAGCACCTGCAATGGGACAACCCACCCAGAAGGTGGCAAACACGGCAACGGTCAGCATTCAGCTGACCAATTTATAACAATCCTACCCCTTTCCCGGGGCAGTGGCATTCCTTCCCTGCAGGCAAAGCAATGCATAGACAAATATATTATATCTTATGCTCTCACGCACAATCAATCCATCACAAACTTCAACCACACAGCCCGATGATCCGTGCACTCAAGGCACATTCTTGGTGAATCGGCGAACCAGGGTCAACACCACCGTTTACACGGTATTGAGTATTTAATCTTAACGGCGCGCAGGACTAAGACTCTTATTATGCCACTAACGAAAGCTCAATGCCTTGACGCTCTCCTTTACGGTCGACATAACGCAGGTACGGATCAACCACCCCCTGTTGTACAAGTCTCCTTGAAATCATAGAGTACAACATACCTGAGGCTATATCTAAAGCCACGGGTCGGTTTCACCTTTCCTTTTCGGCAAGAAGCCTTTTTCAGAGCTTTCAGCTCACACTAGCCATAATGTCTGCCAAGGACTTGCTTCACAATAGCTACGTTGTCCACCAAGGAATGGCTACTATGTCCACAATGGACTGGCTACCCTGTAGCCACAGCACAAGTAGTACAAGGGTACTTTCCTGGAATTCTTCATTCTAGTACTTCCTGCTACTTCCCTTCACAAGCAAAACTCATTGACTCCACAAACTACACGTTTATATGCGAAGTCTTCTCCGGTGCGCAATATGCAATATCACAAATCCAGACCAACTTGTCCAAATAGGCTTCACACAACATGCATATCCCATACTATATATTTCCCGATCTAAATGCATACTCAATTGGGGATAACAACTATCAACCCACGGGGATCACTTACTCTTCCACTTTTGGTGGAGGATCCCATGCTCATGCATAAAGGAGGACTTCACTTGTCCAAGAAGGAAGATCGTTACCCTTGACGATCTCTTGGGCCCCATAGAAATTCTAGCCGGTTGAAAAGAACCGCAGCGGCCTTGCCTCCACAGATCTGGGTTCGGATCTCGAATTAGAACTCTAAAGCACCGGCGGAGGTCGGATCTTCTCCTCTTCCTCCTTGCTATCCCTTCTCTCTTCACTTTTGGAAAGAGGATAGTCCAAGTATAAATGAATAGTTCTTTCAAATCCTTGACTTAAACACAGCAGGGAGAAGCCTGAGCCATTGGATCCAAGAATGATGAAATCGAACGACCACAAATTGCCCTAAAAGTCTATTATTTGTGCTGACACGGCCTATGTCATGCCATGTCATAGGCCGTGTACTGCAAGCGGTACACGAACTGACTCAACTAGACCAGAACAAAGGCTGACACACACCCGTGTTAAGCCCCTGACATGCTCGTGTCAGTAAGTACACGCCCGTGTTGAGGGGCATGTCCCTCAAATGGCACAGGATCAACATTACATAAAAGGACACGGCTAAGACATACGCCTGTGTCCTTAGCCGTGTGCCAAACACGCCCCTGTGACACGCCCGTGTCACGGGCCGTGTGCAACACTCAATGCTGCCCGATTACCCACCCGAGCAGGACACGGCCTCGGACATGCCTGTATCCCTGGCCATGTCTCTGCTCGACGATCGTCGACTTTCCTGTGTCGAAAACTCGACTCGACACACACACAATAAAGGACACACCCTGGGACATGCAAGTTTCCCAGGTTATGTGTAACATCCCATTTCCAACTAGACCCTTGGAAGTCGTTTTGTCATAACAGAACCCTAGAAAACCCAGGAATTGAAGTTTATCGACCAAGATTTTGAGTCAAGGGGTGGCCACGCCCATGACTGACCCGTCATGCCCGTGACCTGGGGCATGACCCCATCGATGATCTTTGACCTCAGAAAGATGATAGGCGAGCTCAGAAATTCCAACATGGGCCTAACACGCCCATGACCGATCCGTCACGCCCGTGACTTTGGAATGGCGTTGAGTGAGCTAAGCTCACTCAACGCCGTAGTCTGGATGGCGTTGAGTGAGCTTAGATCACTCAAAGCCATAAGCTAGACGGCGTTGAGTGCACAGACTGCACTCAACGCCATCTGGTGCCACTTGGTTGGCGTTGAGTGAGCTGAGCTCACTCAATACCGTAGATTGGATGGCGTTGAGTAAGCTTAGCTCACTCAACATCGTAAGCTGTCTGACGGGATGGTGTTGAGTGCGTTGAGTGCACTCAATGCCATAACTTTAACGACATTGAGTGCACAAACCGCACTCAACGCCATATGGTGTTGTCTAGATGGCATTGAGTGAGCTCTGCTCACTCGATGCCATAATCTTGACGACGTTGAGTGAGCTAAGCTCACTCAACGCCATCGTTTAAAAAGGACATATTTTTGATGGTGTTGAGTGAGCAGAGCTCACTCAACGCCATAATCTGGATGGCGTTGAGTGAGCCGAGCTCACTCAACGCCATTGTCTGGATGGCGTTAGGCGAGCAGAGCTCACTCAATGTCGTAACTAGGATGGCGTTGAGTGAGCAGAGCTCACTCAATGCCGTAACTAGGTTGACGTTGAGTGTGCAGAGCTCACTCAATGCCGTAGCAAGGATGCCGTTGAGTGAGCAGAGCTCACTCAACGCCATTTTACTTAGTCTTTTTTTTGGCAGAATTGTTTTTGGCTGGGTGTTGGTTCAGCTGAACTGGGCCAGTCTAGGAGTGGGCCGTTTTTTACTAATAAGACCTAATAAGTCTTATTTAAATTAAGTTGACCGGTCAACTGTTACACGTGGACCGTCAGCCTTGCAAAAAGAGCAGTTACGGCCATGGCTGAGCCCCGGCCTTCATTGCAATCAATGGCATTTGATGCCGTGGCCTTCCCCCTTCCCTTTTACGGCTGGATCCAACTCCTCTAGGGAAGAGGAGGATTTTCCAGCCATTAGCTTGCTATCACAGAGCCATTTCAGTCCCCCTCCACCATGGCCGACCCAAGATTTAATGGACCAATAATGGTCATTGAAGCATTGGCCGTTCCCCCTCCTTATCCAAGATTTTAAACACCCTCAGAGGCCCAAGAGGAGGTTTTCCCAGCTTTTACCTGAAGTTTTCGAGCCTCCCACTGTGCTATTGAGAATTCCGGCGATGCCACCACCGCACTAATGGAATCCCGACGGTCTGCATGCCTCCAGCCCGCGAACAAGGTCCTCCCCTCCTCTCTTTCTACGGGTAGATCTTAGCTTCCTTTGGATTAAGATTCGGGCTCAATTGAGCCAGATCGGAAGAGCTTCTCTTTCTGATTTTTCAGCAAAAAAAATGAAGTCTCGGGCTCGCCGGAAAAATCCTCTCTAGCGGCGGCGCAGCCGCCCGGCGATGGCCACCACCTCAACGTAGGTGGTGGCGGCGGTGGTCGGCCAGGGAGGAGGCTGGACGGTCGGCAGCTGCGCTTGGAAGTGGTTCCATGACGGGCAGATCGTGGCCTTTAGCTGAAGGAAAAAGAAAATTCCAGGTCCCTTAGATCTTGCTTTAAGATCTGTGCTATTTAAATTAAGTTTTTCTTTTATCTGAATTTCTATACTAGAATATCAGTCACTTTAGAAAATTTAGGAAAAATACTTAGAGCTGTTTTATGAAGAAATGGTCAACATGTAATTTGTAACCCTATGGGTCTACTTTATTTTAAAATTAATTTGGGTTTATTTGGTCAAATGGTTTGACCAGGACACCTCTTTTGGTTGGATCTAGGCCTAGAGCTAGGCAGAGACTAAAAGGTGTGCCCACCCTTCATCCTTTGACCAAATGATCTGAAATTTGGGCAGGGAGTCTACCCTAGCTGTACCTAGGGCCTATCCAAAAATGGGAATTTTTGGAGAATGTTTCACTATAGGTTTTATAAAAAAATAAATAATCTTAGGAGAAATTAATTGGTTGGCTTAAAGACTTCCAAACCCTCCCAAATTTTGGTGAGTGGTCCCTGGGTTCATCATGAGGCTCTCTATAATTTTTCATCTCATTTTGAGATGTTTTAGGTAGGCAATGGATAACCCTAAGCTATGCCCTATTAAGGGATTTTTAGGTTAAAAGTGCACTTTGAGATTTGAGTGGTCAGATCACCTCAACAGAGGCTGAGATTTTTACCACTAACTAGGAATGCCCTCTAGTACCCCCTCATGGATTTTGAGGTGGATTAGGGTAGATTTTCCCTAGGATCCAAGGCCAAACCCTAAAGATGGCTCTTGGTGAGTTGTGAAGGTCATGGGGTCAAATGACCTTGGACTGACTTGAAATTTGGTGGAGAGGACCATAGGGAAATTATAGTTATCTAGACAAAATATTAGGGGATTTGGAGATAGTTAGGCCACCTAAAATCCTAACCCTAGTTTAGGGCACCAATCTTAATTTTAACTATTATGCTGACATATGAACTACAAATCAAATAAAATTTGGGCAGGGTGATTTTCTGGTCTAAATTGTCATAATATAAATTTTTTTAGATTTTTGGGTTAATTTATATAGTACTTCATTCATAACTCTAGTTGTGCCTTAGATATTTATTTTGATGATTTTGGAATTTCTGTTCACTGGAAAGTTATGAAATCTTTGATTAGGGCAACTTACAGCATGTTATACCTTCTGTATTTACCTTGAAAGTTTTATCTGATTATTTTGGGCACTTGCTTTGTTAACTTATCATTTGGGATATGTAGTCAAAAATACAAATAATGCCCAATTATTATTTGGAAAATTATGAAATTTGGTCAGAGGGTGTTTCAAACCATGATAGTTACCCTATAATTTTCTCTGGATTTTTAGATAATTAAAAATAGTATTTCCTTCACTAATCCAGGAAAATTAGTATTTTACATTAAAATAAATTCAGAGCCCAAATATTAGAGAAAAATCATGGGACTTGGTTTCCGATAGTTTTAGGCCACCATCTAGCTTCTGTAATTTTCTTGTGATTTTTGGGTACATATTTACAATACTTGCTTCATGATATAATAGATGTGGCCTAAAATGGTAAATTAGAAAATACAGGCCTAAACACCTCTTAAATTTCTCAAAATTTGGAATTACTGCTTAAATGCCTCATAAGATTTTTACTGATTTTATGATGATTTATTGTAGGCTCATTAGTGCACTTCATGTTCATACTAGGAACTTGGGAGGCTTAGAATAATAAACTAAATGCCCGATAAATAGGAAAAATTTGGAAATCGTGGACTTAGTTAAATTATGTCATGATAGACCTCCAGTAAAAATTATAGGAGTTTCAGAAGACAATTTGGAGTACCTCCCCTTATATACCTCATGTATCTTAGGATGGTCTGTATATAGTAAAACCACAGAAACTGAACTAGAGTGGGTAATGAACTTGGGGAGATGGAATTGTGGTTGCTTGCTAGTTTGGATAGGGCAAGTTAAGTTAAGTTCATTATTGGAAGTCAGGATGGGTAGGGTGTGTGATTGGCCATTGTTAAGTGGTGTTCGGGAACGACGAAAGATCGTCCACCCCGGTTGGAGAGGAAGAGTCTCAATACACTAGGTTAGATCCAATATAATTTAAAAGGGATCGAGTAAAGGGAGATTAACCAATAACAATAAGTGCCTTACGAAAGGGAACGGTGGACTTCAGCTACCATTATAGTTCCAAGTGCCCTTGAGAGCCCTTCACGGGGAATACCGGGGGCAGTCCTGGGCTAACGTAAATCATAGGAATAATAAATTAAAAGAGCAACTAGAATATCTAGGGTTGCACATACACACACCCCGATAGCTAGGGAGGTAGAATAAGTTGGTTTGGTTGCCATTCAGACGGTAGCTCTAAAGGTAGATGCATGGACGGGACAGTTCGGGGAGCCGAGGGCTCGAGGGTTTGAGTACAGAATAAGGTGGTGGGTCTTCAGTATTTGATTGTCGTTCACACTGACATCGGTACGTTTACTCGGCGATGTTGGACACTTAGCCAAAGAAAGTCTGGTGGATATAGCCAGCACTAGTACACGGATACTCTAGGTTGTGTTCTTCTAGGGGCGTACGGAAGGGCTAGGCCCGATAGTGTGGATACCCGTCTAGGAGTGGGGGGCCCGACCCACTATCTCCGTTTGCCACTACGGAGGTTCCTGGGAGTGAAGCTAGCTGCCCGAACATGGGGAACTAAAGGTCTGTGCGCATAGAGTCGTGTGCATGAGTTGCACTTGCATGAATCATGTCATAGTATATCAGTACACTCATATTTGCATACAACCGACACCCCAACGTATAAATCGGAATGAGATTTTTTATACGATGGGAGCCTTGCAGAAGACACCTTAACTTATAGGTTTGTATGGGCATTCATATAAGTTAAGGTTACTTACTTATTTACTTACTTGCTTTCTATTTGTCTTCTTATATATTTGCCACTTACTACATGTCTACTTTATTACTTACTACTGTAGAATTGCTAGATGTACTTTATTCTAGATAGTTGTATATACACGATGATAGTTGTTAGATTAGCTCCATTGTCATCTGCTTGATTACTCTCCACCTTTGTAGCTTCCCTTTCCTCCTCTCCGCTCGGTGCTTAGGAGCCGTGGGGGGAGGGGTAGGGGATGATAGGGCTTAGTCTTTATGACTAATGGTTTTCGAACCACAATATTACAGGATCTCCGGATGGGAGACAGGGACCAACAGTCAAGGGACCAGCACCAGCGGAGTACGGTGCGCATGGAGGTGGGTCAGTCTAGCACTGGTGCACCTGCGACCAGCTCCGTGAGTTATTTGTAGTGAGTACTCTGATGTACCGGGCTCGAGCCCATTTATCTCTATTTCACCTGAACTATATCTTTGCAGTACCTCTATTTTCTATTATTATCTATTAATGGATTGGTTGTGATTTTATATTCATACATGTTTCAGTGGACCTGTTTTCATTTTATGTATACTTACTTCTCTCTCTTTATGATCGAAAAGGGCTGGCAGAATTGGCGTTTCGTAGTGGCAACCTTCCCATGAGTTGGTGCCACCGTGAAGCGGCAATTCTTGGCTAAGACACCGGTGTTCTAAAAAGAAAAAAAAGGGGGTCTTACAAGTGGTATTAGAGGAGACCTCGATTGAAAGAGAAGTAGTCCACAAACCTTGGGCCACCCCCATACGAGCGTAGTTTGCAGACAAACTAGCAGCGGAAGTAGTGGTGTGCCCATAAGGGAAATCACGTGTGAAAGTCCATCCTACCCTTTCTTAAATTCCATTCATACGTTCTCTAACAAGTCGAATTTTTCCTTGTAGCCTGCGACGAACCCTACATCACAGTAGGGGACCTCTCAGGCTCCGAATGTGGTCCCGTCTCCGCCGACTCCAGCTCCGTTCCAGCAGACGGAGATCGGGCAAACACTGACGGCCATTCTGGAGGCCTTCAGAGCTCAGCAAGCTCCGACTCCACAGCCAAACCCCGGGGCCAATTGGAAGACTGTCTTCCGGGGACTTTCCCCTCCATCCTACCTTGGGACGGAGTCTGCAGTACGTACGGAGGAATGGTTGGATACCATTTATGAGATGCTTGTGGGGATTCGATTCCCCACCGAGGAGGCAGTTGCCTTGGCGGTCTTCGGCCTGGAGTCACACGGAAAGAGTTGGTGGAAATCTCAGCTAGACACCACCTTTGCGGGGATGGATTGTGCTGATATTACTTGGTAGGAGTTCATAGCAGCACTCCTGGGACATTTTGTACCTCAGTCGGTGAGGTATGACCTAGAGGATAGGTTCCTGTGGTTGAGGCAGGGGAAAAGGACTGTGGTGGAGTATTATCAGGAGTTCACTCACCTGGCCCGCTATGCGGACGCTTATCAGTTGGACGACGTTGGCTATGCCCGGAGGTTTTATAAGGGGCTGCAAGACGACATAAGACAGGACCTCCTCTTCATCTCAGAAGGGAGTTTGGCCAGGATTCTGGAGATGGCTAAGAATAGAGAAGCGAATCATCTTACAATGAAGAGCCGGAAGATACCGACTGATAATACAGTGATTGGAGGTCGTAGAGACCGTCCTTGAGGCCAGGTTATTGGGGAGAGAAGAAACGAGGATCATCCTCGTCAGGAGTTTGGGCAGGAGTAGAGGAGTCAGGGGGTATTAGCTCCCCAGGCTTTATAGATGCTGGAGATGCCAAGGACAGCAGAGCAGGCACCGGTATGCTTTCAGTGCAATCAACCGGGGCATATCAAGAGGAACTGCCCTATAAGGCGAGCACCCCCACCAGCATATATGGGCGCTCCACCTCCCCGATAGTTTGGCCTACGAGGACAGGACCATGGACGAGGATTTCAGGATCAAGGCCGCAGGCCAGAGAGGGAGCAGGTGTATGCTCTAGATCTTACACAGCCCCGGAACCCGGAGCAGGTTATCGCAGGTATGACAGTACTTTTAAGTTTTCTTCATATGAACTAGTATTCTAGACATAACCTAGTTATAAATTAAGAGAAGACAACTACAACAAGAATACTAAGACACTTAATTACCCCAGGCATAGTCTTCGTTAGCGGCAAGCCCGCTCACACTCTCTTCGACACTAGTGCTTCACATTCGTTCGTGTTAGAGGATTTCGTGAAAGGACTGGCAGGTGTGGAGACATTCACCGGGAAGATGAAGAGGGTGCGCCTACCCGATAGATCAGAGATAATGACCTCTGCTCATTACAATATGGAAGCGAGGATAAAAGGGAAGGTGTTTGAGGCACCAGTGACGATTCTGAAGATGCCAGATTACGATCTGATCCTGGGCATGACTTGGCTGTGCTGGAACCATGCCCAGATCGACTGCGTGGCGAAGAGGATCACCGTGAGGCACGGCGACTCCTTCATTGTCATCGAAGGTATTATACCAGCACCCTGCACCTTATTATCACCTGTGTAGGCCGTTAAGGCCCATCTGCATGGGGAAGAAGTTTATCAGGTCCTTTTTTAGTCAGTCGTGGCTAAGGACTCCATTTCAGATATTCCAGTAGTGCGGGAATTCACCGACGTGTTTTCGGAGAAGCTACCAGGGCTACCCCCGCACCGAGAGAAGGACTTTCAGATTTAGCTCATACCGGGGGCTAAGCTGGTATCTAGATCTCCCTATCAAATAGCCCCAAAGGAGTTGGTGGAATTTCGAAGCCAGCTTCAGGAGTTAGTGGAGGCCGGGTTTGTTCGGCCTAGCTCTTCACCATGGGGAGATCCGGTGTTATTCGTTAAGAAGAAGGACGGGACTCTTCGACTGTGTATAGATTACCGGGCCCTAAACAAGTTGACGGTCAAGAATACTTATCCCTTACCAAGGATAGACGAGCTATTTGACCAGCTGGAGGGAGCCTATTAGTTCTCAAAGCGGGATTTGAGGTCAGGGTACTACCAGCTTCGTATTCGGGAGGAGGACATCCCGAAGACGGCCTTCAACAGAAGATATTGTTTGTATGAGTTTACCGTGATGCCTTTATGGCTCAAGAATGCACCCTCCGCATTTATGATCTTGATGAACCAGGTGTTCGAACAGTATCTGGATGTCTTTGTTATCGTATTCATCGACGACATCCTTATCTATTCAAGGACGGAGGAGGAGCATGCGAGACATCTGGCCTTGACCTTGGAGAAACTACGGGAGATAAAGAAGTATGCTAAGTACAGCAAGTGCCAGTTCTGGCTAAAGGAGGTGGCCTTTCTAGGCCATGTCATCAGTGGAGCAGGTCTGGCAGTGGATCCGGCGAAGGTCCAGGCAGTACGGGATTGGCCACCACTAAAGTCGGGCTCGGATGTTCGAAGTTTCTTGGTACTTGCCGGTTATTACCGAAAGTTCATAAAGGGGTTCTCTAAGATTGCCCTCCCTCTTACGTATCTGACGAAGAAGGAGTCCCCTTTTATTTGGACGCTACGATGCGAATCTGATTTCCAGGAGATAAAGGATCGTCTTACCTCGGCTCCCATCCTTGCTCTTCCGTCAGGGAAGGAAGGATTCCAGGTGTACACAGATGCTTCCTATCAGGGGATGGGTGTCATTCTGATGCAGAACGGGCACGTAATAGCCTATGTCTCCCGTCAGTTGAAGCAGCATGAGAAGAACTACCCCGTGTACGATTTGGAGATGGGGGCAGTCGTTTTTGCTCTTAAGATCTGGCGACGCTATCTCTACGGAGTACATTGCGATATCTTCTCTGACCACAAGAATCTGAAGTATGTCGACATCCAGAAGGAGTTAAATATCAGGGAGAGATGCTGGGTAGAGTTTCTATCAGACTACTAGTATACCATGCACTACCATCCGGGGAAGGCGAACGTGGTCGTAGGTGCTCTGAGTCGGAGAGCGAGTACGCAAGGAGTAGGCCCGCAGCTGATGGCCTTGGAGTTGGTTAAAGCATTCGAGGAGATGCAGATATCACTAGTGTCTGAGGATGATTAGGATTTATACATGGAGTACCATGGGTCGATGATTACTATTGATGATATCCGGGACCGCATCAGAGATGGGCAAATGCTGGATAAGAGAGCTGAGCCGATATTCCGAGCCTTGGAGGAAGGCACGACAGGAGATTACTCTTTGAGGGATGGTCTCCTGTGTTTCCGAGGCAGAGTCTATATACCGGCAGGAGGCCAGATCCGGGAGTACATCATGACGGAAGCTCACTGCATCCGATACTTGGTACACCCGGGGATCACCAAGATGGTAAAAGATTTGAAGAGGACGATGTACTAGCTGGGTAAGAATAAGGACATTACATACTTTGTGACGCATTGCGAGGCCTGCCAACTCGTGAAGGCAGAGTGTAGGAACCCGGCAGGCTTGCTGCAGCCTCTTCCGGTGCCGGAGTGGAAATTTGAGGATATAGCCATGGACTTCATACATGGGCTACCTCGATCCCGTGCGGGGAATGACTCGATCTGGGTGATAGTGGACAGGATAACAAAGGTGGCCCGATTCATTCCAGTGGCGAAGGACGCTCCAATTAGTGTATTAGTACAGAGGTTCGTAGAGCAGTTTGTGCGTTATCATGGGGTGCCCAAGACTATCAATTTGGATCAGGATGGGCGGTTTACATCCAGGGAGTGGAGGTTAGTCGAGGCCCATCTGGGTTCTCGGTTGACATTCAGTACATCTTTTCACCCTCAGACCGACGGGAAGACGGAGCGCACCAACCATACATTAGAAGATCTGTTGCTCCTGTGTATTTTGGACAGCGGAGAGCCTTGGGAGAGATTGCTTCCACTGGTCGAGTTTTCGTACAATAACGCCCATCAGTCCAGCATAGGCATGGCTCCATATGAGGCATTGTATGGAAGGAGGTGCAGGACCCCACTATCATGGGTTCAGGATGAGGATCCTCAGACACTGGGCTCGGATTTTGTGGGGGATACAGATGCTCAGATTAGATAGATCCGGGACAGGATGTTGGAAGCTCAGATTAGATAGATCCGGGACAGGATGTTGGAAGCTCAGAGCAGGCAGGACAAATATTACGATGTGAGGCATCATCAAGTGGAGTTCCAGGTGGGAGAACGGGTTTTCTTGAAGATACGCCCGATACACGGAGTCTCGCGGGTTTGCGGGCAGAAGAAGCTCAGTCCGAGATATATGGGGCCTTACAGGATCCTGGAGCGGATCGGCCCCTTGGCTTATAGACTGGAGCTACCGCCGGAGTTAGCGGGACTGCATGACGTATTCCACGTCTCCTCACTACGGAAGGTTCTGCTATGCCCTGAGCAGCTGATTTCCTCGGCAGATGGCCCAGTGGCCTCGGATCGGTCAGTAAACTTGGAGCCTATCAGGATCGATGACACGATAGTGCGGGTCTTGTGACGGAAGAATGTTCCGTTAGTAAAGGTTCGGTGGAACAATCATGGGTAGGAGGAGCATACATGGGAGCCACAGAACTTGATGCGGCAAAAATACCCGGAACTTTTCAGTCAGGTATACCTCGCAACCCCTCTGGACAATCAATTTGCTTTCCTGATTTAAACAAATAGGACTAAAATTTAAAGAATAGGGGATAATCTTTTGTTTATTGGGGTATGTACCTAGTCAAAAGGACGAATTGGTCTTAGATTTAAAACCGCACATAGCAAACGTAACGTAGAGATGTAAATCTTTAAACTCTTATGGGATGTTACAAGCCTTTTTCTCCCGAAAGGAGCCCCGTAGACTTAACCTTGATTTCGGGGACGAAATCTTTTTTTTGTTTATTGGGATTTGTAACATCCCATTTCAACCTAGACCCGTGGAAGTGGTTTTGTAATAACAGAACCCTAGAAAACCCAGGAATTGAGGTTTTTCGACCAAGATTTCGAGTCAAGGGGTGGTCACACCCGTGACCGACCCGTCACGCCTGTGACCTAGGGAGTGACCCCTTCGACGATCGTCGACCTCAGAAAGACGATCTGCAAGCTCAAAAATTTCAACATGGGCCTGACACGCCCGTGACCGATCCGTCACGCCCGTGACCTTGGAATGGCATTGAGTGAGCTAAGCTCACTCAACACCGTAGTCTGGATGGCGTTGAGTGAGCTTAGCACACTCAAAGCCATAAGCTAGATGACGTTGAGTGCACAGACTGCACTCAAAGCCATCTGGTGCCATCTGGTCTGCGTTGAGTGAGCTGAGCTAACTCAATGCTGTAGACTGGATGGCGTTGAGTGAGCTTAGCTCACTCAACGTCGAAAGCTGTCAGACGGGATGGCGTTGAGTGCGTTGAGTGCACTCAACGCCATAAGTTTAACGGCATTGAGTTCACTGATCGCACTCAACGCCATTTTGTGTTATCTGGATGGCGTTGATTGAGCAGAGCTCACTCAACGCCATAATCTGGATGACGTTGAGTGAGCTAAGCTCACTCAACTCCATCGTTTAAAAAGGACATATTCTGGATGGTGTTGAGTGAGCAGAGCTCACTCAACATCATAATCAGGATGGCGTTGAGTGAGCCTAGCTCACTCAACTCCATAGTCTGGATGGCGTTGAGTGAGCAAAGATCACTCAACGCCGTAGCAAGGATGGCGTTGAGTGAGCAGAGCTCACTCAACGCCATTTTACTTAGTCTTTTTTTTGGCAGAATTGTTTTGGGTTGGGTGCTGGTTCAGCTGAGCCGGGCCGGTCTACGAGTGGGCCGTTTTTTCCTAATAAGACCTAAAAAGTCTTATTTAAATTAAATTGACAGTTCAATTGTGACACGTGGACCGACAGCCTTGCAAAAAGAGCAGTTTCGGCGATGGCTGAGCCCCGGCCTTCATGGCCAACAATGGCATTTGATGTCGTGGCCTTTCCCCTCCCTTTTACGGCTGGATTCTACTCCTCTAGGGAAGAGGAGGAGTTTCTAGCCGTTAGCTTGCTATCACAGAGACGTTTTAGTCCCCCTCCACCATGGCCGACCCAAGCTTTAATGGACCAATAATGTCCATTAAAGCTTTGGCCGTTCCCCCTCCTTGTCAAAGCTTTTAAACACCCTCAGAGGCCCAAGAGGAGGTTTTCCCAGCTTTTACCTGAAGTTTTCGAGCCTCCCACTGTGCTATTGAGAATTCCGGCGACGCCACCACCGCACCAATGGAATGCCGACGGTCTGCATGCCTCCAACCCGCGAACAAGGTCCTCCCCTGTTCTCTTTCTACGGGTAGATCTTAGCTTCCTTTGGATTAAGATTCGGGCTCAATTGAGCCTGATCGGAAGAGCTTCTCTTTTCAAATTGTTCGCAAAAAAATGAAGTCTCGGGCTCGCCGGAAAAAGCCTCTCCGGCGGCCGCGCCGCCGCCCGGAGGTGGTGGTAGCTGTGGCCGGCCAGGGAGGAGGCTGGACGACCGGCAGCTGGGCTTGGAAGTTGTTCCAGGTCGGGCAGATCGTGTCCTTTGGCTGAAGGAAGAAGACAATGCCAGGTCCCTTAGATCTTGCTTCAAGATCTGTGCTGTTTAAATTAAGTTTTTCTTTTATGTGAATTTCTATACTAGAATATCAGTCACTTTAGAAAATTTAGGAAAAATACATAGAGGCTTTTTATGAAGAAATTGTCAACATGTAATTTGTAGCCCTATGGGTCTACTTTATTTTAAAATTAATTTGGGTCTATTTGGTCAACTGGTTTGACCAATACACCTCTTTTGGTGGGATCTAGACCTAGAGCTAGGGTGAGACTAAAAGGTGTGCCCACCCTTCATCCTTTGACCAAATGATCGATCATGACTTGAAATTTGGGCAGGGAGTCTACCCTAGGTGTACCTAGGGCCTGTCCAAAAATGGGAATTTTTGGAGAATGTTTTTTTATAGTTTTTAGAAAAAAATTCATAATCTTAGGAAAAATTAATTGGTTGGCTTAAAGACATACAAACCCTCCCAAATTTTTGTGAGTGGTCCCTGGGTTCATCATGAGGCTCTGTATAATTTTTCATCTCATTTTGAGATTTTTTATGTAGGTAATGGACAACCCTAAACTATGCCCTATTAAGGGGTTTTTAGGTTAAAAGTGCACTTTGAGATTTGATTTGTCAGATCACCTCAACAGAGGCTGAGACTTTTACCACTGACTAGGAATGCCCTCTAGCACCCCCTCATGGATTTTGAGGTGGATTGGGGTAGATTTGCCCTAGGATCCAAGGCCAACCCCTAAAGATGGCTCTTGGTGAGTTGTGAAGGTCATGGAGTCAAATGACCTTGAAATGACTTGAAATTTTGTGGAGAGGACCATAGGGCCATTATAGTTCTCTGGACAATATCTTAGGGGATTTGGAGACAGTTAGGACACCTAAAATCCTAACCCTAGTTTAGGGCACCAATCTTAATTTGAACTATTATGCTGACATATGAACTTCAAATCAAATAAAATTTGGGCAGGGTGATTTTCTGGTCTAAATGGTCATAATATAATTTTGTTGGGATTTTTGGGTTAATTTATACAGTACTTCATTCATAATATAATTTTGTTAGGGCCATTATAGTTATGAAATCTTGGATTAGGGCAACTTATAGCATGTTATATCTTTTGTATTTTTCTTGGGAGTTTTATATGATTATTTTGGGTACTTTCTTCGTTAACTTATCATTTGGGATATGTAGTCAAAAATATAAATAATGCCTAATTATTATTTGGCAATTTATGAAATTTGGTCAGTGGGTGTTTCAAACCAGGATAGTCACCCTATAATTTTATCTGGAGTTTTAGATAATTAAAAATAGTACCTCCTTCACTAAGTTAGGAAAATTAGTATTTTACATTAAAATAAATTCAGAGCCTAAATATTAGAGAAAAATCATGGTACTTGCTTTCTGATAGTTTTAGGCCACCATCAAGCTTCTGTAATTGTTTTGTGATTTTTGGGTACATATTTACAGTACTTGCTTCATGATATAATAGAGGTGGCCTAAAATGATAAATTAGGAAATACAGGCCTAAATAGCTCTAAAATTTCTCAAAATTTGGAATTACTGCTTAAATGCCGCATAGGATTTTTACTGATTTTATGATGATTTATTGTTAGCTCATTAGTGCACTTCATGTTCATACTAGGGCATTGGGAGGCTTAGAATAAATAAATAAAATGCCCGATAAATAGGAAAAATTTGGAAATCGTGGACTTAATTAAATTATATCATGATAGACCTCCAGTAAATATTATAGGAGATTCAGAAGACAATTTTGAGTACCTCCCCTTATATACCTCATGTATCTTAGGATGGTCTGTATATAGTAAAACCATAGAAACTGAACTAGAATGGGTAATGAACTTGGGGAGATGGAATTTCTGTTTCTTGCTGGTTTTTATAGGGCAAGTTAAGTTAAGTTCATTATTGGAAGTCAGGATGGGTAGGGTGTGTGATTGGCTATTGTTAAGTGGTGTTCGGGAACGACGAAAGATCGTCCACCCCGGTCGGAGAGGAAGAGTCTCAATACACTAGGTTAGATCCAAGGTAATTTAAAAGGGATCTGGTAAAGGGAGATTAACCAATAACAATAAGTGCCTTGCGAAAGGGAATGGTGGGCTTCAGCTACCATCAGAGTTCCTAGTGCCCTTGAGAGCCCTTCACGGGGAATACCGGGGGGTAGTCCATGGCTAACGTAAACCGTAGGAATAATAAATTAAAAGAGCAACTAGAATATCTAGGGTTGCATATACACACACCTCGATAGCTAGGGAGGTAGAATAAGTTGGTTTGGTTGTCATTCAGACGGTAGCTCTGAAGGTAGATGCACGGACGGGACAGTCCGGGGAGCCGAGGGCTCGAGGGTTTGAGTACAAAATAAGGTGGTGGGTCTTCGGTATTTGATTGTCGTTCACACCGACATCAGTACGTTGACTCGGCGGTGTGGGACACTTAGCCAAAGAAAGTCTGGTGGATATAGCAAGTACTAGTACGCGGATACTCTAGGCTGTGTTCTTCTAGGGGCGTACGGAGGGCTAGGCCCAGTAGTGTGGATACCCGCCTAGGAGTGGGGGGCCCGACCCACTGTCTCTGTTTGCCACTACGGAGGTTCCTGGGAGTGAAGCTAGCTGTACGAACAGGGGGAACTAAAGGTCTGTGCGCATAGAGTCGTGTGCGTGAGTTGCACTTGCATGAATCATGACATAGCATATAACTACACTCATATTTGCATACAACCGACACCCCAACATATAAATCGGTATGGGACTTTTTATACGATGAGAGCCTTGTAGAAGACCTCTTAACTTATAAGTTTGTATGGGCATTCATATAAGTTAAGGTTACTTACTTATTTACTTACTTGCTTTCTATTTATCTTCTTATATATTTACCACTTACTACATGTCTACTTTATTACTTACTACCGTAGAATTGCTAGATGTACTTTATTCTAGATAGTTGTATATACACTGTGATAGTTGTTAGATTAGCTCCATTGTCATCTGCTTGATTACTCTCCATCTTTGTTGCTTCCCTTTCCTCCTCTTCGCTCGGTGCTTAGGAGCCGTGGGGGGAAGGGTAGGGGATGATAGGGCTTAGTCTATATGACTAATTGTTTTTGAACCACTACATTATAGGAGCTCCGGATGGGAGACAGGGACCAGCACCAGCGGAGTACGGTGCGTATAGAGGTGGGTCAATCTAGCACTGGTGCACCTGCGACCAGCTCCGTTAGTGATTTGTAGTGAGGACTCTGATGTACCGGGCTCGAGCCCATTTATCTATATTTCACCTGAATTGTATCTTTGCAGTACCTCTATTTTCTATTATTATCTATTGATGGGCTGGTTGTGATTTTCTATTCATACATGTTTCAGTGGACCTGTTTTCATTTTATGTATACTTACTTCTCTCTCTTTGTGATCGAAAAGGGCCGGCAGAATTGCCGTTTCGTAGTGGCGACCTTCCTGTTAGTCGGTGCCACCGCGAAGCGGCAATTCTGGGCTAAGACCCTGGTGTTCTAAAAAGAAAAAAGGGGTGGGGGGGTTCTTACACCATGTGCCGCTAGACACGCCCTAGGACACGCCCGTGTCCCAGGCAGTTTCACCCAGCCTGAACTCCAAATTTGAATTTTGGGTGTTAGAACCCTCCCCTCCTTATAATAAATTTTGTCCCGAAATTTGCTCACTACAAGGAAACTCAGCAAGCATAATGTTATAACTCCAAAATTACCGTTACAATAAAAGACACACTTTACAACAGTTCAAACAAACAACTCGGGAAAATCTACTCACATTGTTTGCTCCTCCTCCCATGTTAGCTCCTCACGGCCACAATTGTCCCACCGGACTTTGACCATCCCTATTGTTTTATTCCGCAACTATTTAACGACTCTATCCTAGATCCAAATGGGACTAACCTTTGTCGTTAGCCCATATTCGACTGGTACACTATCATTCTCAATCACTTGAGCTGGATCCTAGATGGCTTTTCGAAGCACTAAGATGTAGAACACATCATGCAAGTCACTCAATTCTGCCGAAAATGCTAGCCGATAGGCAGCTTCTCTAACTCGCTCCACAACTTCAAACAGACTAAGATATCTCAGGACTTGCCTTTTTAACCGCCGAATCCTGGACACGCCTTTGAAGGGTTTGATCTTCAAATAAACCCAATCGCCCACTGCAAACTCCACGTTCCGGTGTTTGGCATTGTAGTACTTTGCTTGTCGATCCTGGGATATCCGTAGCCTCTCCCAAATAAAGCGTATTGTCGAGTTAGCCTCTTCGACTTCTTTACTCTTATACAGCTTGGATTCGCCTGCTTCTGCCCAAGCTAACGGTGTACGACACTTACGACCATATAGAGCTTCAAACGGTTCCATACCGATGCTCGCTTGGTAGCTATTATTGTAGGCAAACTCCACCATATAGAGATGATCTTCCCATCTCTTACCAAAATCCAGGGCACACATTCGGAGCATATCTTTCATTGTCCTGTTGGTCCTCTCAATCTGGCCATCCGTTTGGGAATGAAATGCTATACTAAATGCTAATTTTGTTCCCAATTACGAATGGATTAGCCCCAATCATTTGACGCTAATCGCCCATCACAATCACTGACGATGCTCTAGGAAACACTGTTCAATCGGACAATCTGCTCCACATAGAGCTTTGCCAAAGTTTCCACTGAATCGTCCCTCTTATTCGGTAAGAAGTGAGCCACTTTTGTCAACCGGTATACAATCACCCAGATTGAGTCATTCCCGCATTGAGATCTCGGCAACCCATGCACGAAATCCATTGAGATATCATCAAACTTCCACTCTGAAATAGGTAACGACTTCAGGAAAGCACCAGGCTTCTGACATTCTTCTTTGACCAATGCATAAGTTTGACACTTAGCCACATAATGTGCTATGTCTTTCTATAGTCCTGGCCACCAAAATAACTTATTCACTCCTTGTACTTCTTTGTGCTCCCAGAGTGAATTGAGTACTTTCCAAAGTGAGCTTCATACATCAACTCTTCTCTCAACTTACCCATACTTGGGATGCACAACCGGCCATCTTTCCATAACAAACCATCATCCCAGGAGAATTGGCCATCTGACACATCCATTGCATAGCATTTGAGACTTTCATCAAGCTTCGTTGCTCACCAAACCCTGTTTGCAAGGTAATACTATACCTCTGTCTAGTTAAAGCATAAATTGGCTATGGAATTCTTGTCAACACAAGAAATCTCTAACGCTTCCAACTCCTAGATCAGACACTCATCATGCATTTGGAACAAACTTGTACAACCTCGGGCTCGCAGGAACAGAAGGCTCAAGGAAGAAAGGCAAGAGAGTTTTAAGGAGAAGGCTGTTTAACTAGGCGAGATGGCCCAAGCAATAATCGACTCACTAGGCAAGTTGATCCCGGGGGAAGGGCCACTCGCGCGACAAAAGGGGACCAGGCGAGAGGGGTCCAGGCAAGAGCTGCACCATGGTCTGGGAGAGAGGGTACCGGGGAAGGGGGCACTCGCAAGGCAAGGGTCGAATCGCCAGGCGAGAGTGCTCCACGGGGGAGCTCTCGCTCGCAGGATGGCGCTCTCGCCGAACGCCGGTTCAGCAAGAGGCCTAGTACTGGTTCGGTGTTCTGTCAAGGGCCGGTTAAGGTAGGGCTAAGATTATCTTTTTAGCCCCATGTGATTTTACGCTTTTACCCTGTGGGGTCTGCATATAACCATTCAGAACAGCAGAGTTTGGTTGTTGGCAGACCAGACTAAGGGTATTATGGTAATTTCATGTCAGTTCAATTTGGTTATTGGCAGTTCAGGTTCAGAGGCCTATAAATAGACCTATAAGGTGCCTTATAGAAGAACGTTTTTGACCCTTCTTCTCTTCCACTAAGGCACCTAGCTCATCATTTGCTAAGGAGGGGGAGAATTTCCAATTCTTCCGAGTAAGAGGTCGGACCTTCGAGCTGAAGCCCACGATCTATTGTATCTAAAATCTTATCAGGAGAGAGATCCAAGGAGAGTAAGTGTGAGCTGCAATTTTAGATTTGAGCTTTAGGAGGGACCAACCTTGTTGGTTCCAACATTTTTAGTGTGGTGAGCGTGGATTCACAGCCTACACGGAAGAAATTTGGGCTACCTCATGGCGGGAGATCTTGAAGGAGGAGATGAGGGCGGGTCCCAGAACACGCGGGGATTGTTGGAAGGGAGGAGTTCATGGCATCCATCAGGGGGATCATTGATATGCTGAAGCAGATCTCGCAGTGAGGAGATTGCGAAACCCATCAACCCCAGTTGTTCGATCTCGCACCCCACGATGGGATCGTACCGACAAGGATAAGCGAGGACGCGCCAGGGAGACGACTAGGGAAGGAAGTAGTGGTGGAAGGATGTCGGCGAGATATGGAAGCTAAGAGCTTTTTGCCAGCCCAGCGAGTGCCGTCTTGCCAGGGGAGATGGTCACGCGAGTCAAACTAGGGAGAACTCTTGCGAGAGGGTCCGCCTTCTACTAGTTGATTCTTTGGGCTGCCATCCCAGAGAGATTCCACGAGCCAGATATGACCTACTACGTGGTGAAAGACTTAATTCAAGAGCCTAAACACCTAGAGAGGGGGTGAATAGGTTCTAATTTTTCCTTTAATATTTTAGGCAATTTAAACAGATCTTGCTTAGCATAAAAAAAATAAAACACAGCACAGAACATTCACAACACAGAGAACACTAGATTTATAGTGGTTACCCAAGATATGGGTTCGTCCACTTTCCCCCTTCGCCTATCAAGTAGACTACTGGATTCAGCCTAACTTCTTTCCTCTTTCTCAAATCCAAAGATCCTACCACTCAGAACAAAAATGGTTCCTACACCTCAGACTTTTGCAAGTCCTACCTCAAATCCTTCCCAGAATCCTACCACAGGCCTCAGCCCTACCTCAGCCCTTATCTCTAGGCTTACAACTCAGACATCACAAGTCCTACCACTCAGGCTCACAGCCCTACCTCAGTCTTTATAATTATAAGTTTACAGCTCAGATCTACAACAGATCCTACAAGAAATTGTGTAATAAAAGAGATACAAAAGATATCACCAGATAGATCCCCCTAGTGATGTTCTTCTTGATCAGTTCTTGATCTTCAGTTCCAACCAGACTTAACTAATTCAAAGCTTCTTGATAGAATCAAATAAAGTTGGACTGTTCTTGATGTAGAAGTTGATCCACTGTCATCTCCTTCCTTTAATTTAGAATGAGATCTGAATCTTCTCTGTAGACTGTTCTGGATATGCCTTCTTAAAGGGATTCCCCTTTTCTTGTTGTGAATTTTCTCTTTCTTAGTTGATGGCTTTTCTTGCCTTCAATGTGTTTTTTGTTGTTGTCAGAGATCAGTCCTTTATATAGATTTTCGTCATGGTTATCGGCTGATCCGATTTGTAACAACCTTTTGTCAGTTCTGTCAAAGGTGTCAGAACAGTTGGTTATGACAGTTGTCGGTCCACCAGTCATGACAGTTGATTCCATAAAGATTCTACAACTCAGCATAATCCACTCAGCAATCTGCTTCACATGTGTCGACACAAGTAGACAATGTGTCGACACAAGTCTTGATGATGTCGGCACAATACTCAAAGTGTTAACATAGTCATTCTTCTGCTCCTCGACACAACTTCTATTTGTATGTGTCGACGTAAGTCAAGTGTGTCGACACAACTGCTCCTGGTCTTGACATAACTGCTGCAGACAGATGGCGTTGAGTGTATGTCTAGCTGTTGTTGTAAGACGGCATTGAGTGTGTGTCTAGTTGTTGCTGCAAGATGGCATTGAGTGTGTGTCTAGCGGTCGACACACACCTTTTTCAGGTGTCGACACAATTGCTGTGTGTCAACACATGCCTTTCTTCTAGTATCAACATAACTCCTGGGTGTCAACACAGCCTCTGCTTTAGGTGTCGACACAATTCCTGCCTTAGGTGTCGACTCAATTCTGGGTGTCGACACAACTACTTCTTTAGGTGTCGACACAATGCATGGGTGTCGACACAGCTTTGCTTCTAGTGTCGACACTTGTACTTAGAATATTTTTCTTCCACTTCTTAAACCTGCACAAGGAAACTTAAACATACATCAAATACATATTGATGTATATCATTGACTAGGATGAATCTTCTCCAAATCTGGTACATACTTCTAGTGTACCCAAAAATCTCCCCCTATTTGGAGAAGTCATAACCCTTAGTCAAATATATACACCAGTCTTGATAAAACACATAAGACATAGATGTATATTCATTCCTGTACAAGTAAACATTCAAACAATTTAAACAATCTAAAATAAACAGTAAAAATGATTTTATTAAACATAAAATATTTGTTTTACATGTTTTCTCTTAGAGCAAAAATCAAATAGTTGCATTGTTACTTATCATAAGCCTATCTATCCTAAGATATGCTAGGCTCCCTTATTATAATGCCTTGACAAGACTTTATCTTTGCCTTCACAGCTGGTTCTGTATCTTCAGCATGCTTCTTTCCTTTAAGATCATTTTTCTTTAGTTCTTCAGCTTTTATTCTTTGCCTTTCAAAGTAGTGAAAGGGCTTAGGAAAATACTTGCTAGGCTCTATAGCATTTGCAGGTAGCTTCCCAGCTTTTGCACTTCTCCTGTACTGAAGAATGGCTTCCTGTCTAGCTTGATATTTATTCCACTCTTGCTCTGAATACCACTTACCCCTATCATGGGTCTTGTCCTTAACAACCTTCCATGCAGTCAGAATGATGTTCCTTGATGTGGGGCTCCATTGCTGAAAGTTTGGCTTTAACTCAGCCTGTTCTCTGAATCTCTTCTTAGATAGCAATTCTTCCCTTTAAGCTTCTTTAGCAGCCTCTGATATTTCAACTTTCTTAATAACCACCTTCTGTGCCTCTTGTGGAGACCTGTACGTTTTCTGCACTTGAGCAGGAGGGTATATTATCTGAGCAACTTCAGGCTGATCTCCCTCAATGTATGCAGGTTGTATTCCAGATTTAGCCACATTGTCATCATCACATAAAGGAGGGAAGCCAAGAGTAGCTCTGATGGTATTGGAAACCCATTTGGCATTGTCAGAACTAGCTTTGACTAACAACCTCTCCCCCATTATGACTTCTCTTTCAACAAGATCTCTAAGATCATTCTTGTGGAATCTTATTTGACCTTCCAGATGATCAACCCCTTCTCTGTAGTAAACCCCAAATTGATGAATTTGAGTAGTAATTGCTTTCTGTGTTGCCTCTATTACAGTTTTTACAGCAGCCAGATCGTTCTTAATTTGTTTGGAAACTTCAGATTTCAAATCAGTGGTGATACTTCCCAGCTTTGTGAGAATTTCTTCATAGGAGTCTTTGAGATTTTCATTGGACCTGAATTAATTTTACAAGACATACCCTTGCTTTGTGGCAATATCCTCAATCTCAGTCTTGATAAGCTTTTGTTGCTCAGCAGAATACACTACAACATTGCCTCCCTTATGGAAACAATCTGTCATCTCTTTCTTGTGCAGATTGAATTCAAATCTGATTGACTTAATGTCCTGAGCCAGCTGAAACTGCAGTTCTTTACTTGATTCATCCACATATGTTTCTAGAGACTTCCTTTGCTCATCCAACTTAACTTGCAAGTAGACCAGTAGAAAATTTAAGTCCATACTTGGAACTGGAGGTGGTGTCGTTGTTTGTAAAGCCCTCTTATAGCCAGAGTTTCTCTTCATCATTACAGCAAGTTTCCTTTCCTTAGCCAAGTTGGCCTCTTCATCATCAGAAGATGAACTTTCTATGTCAACACTCTCTCTATTTACAGTATTCTTCAGCAATTCCTCCCCCTTAGTCTCTGGTAGTTCTTTGTCCTGTGGTTGTTGCTCCCCCTCAGTCCTTACTATAAAATGGGATGTATCACGAGGAAGAATCAATGCAAATGGAGGATGCATTTCAAGTCAAAAGATCAAATTTGGATCAGTATGAGTTGTAGACGGATTGACGATACAGAGGATCGAGTGTTGCGGAAGAAGAAAGTTCACCTTGTAAAGGTATTGTGGTCCAACCTTGGACGGGAGGAGCACACCTGGGAGCCGAGGGATCTGATGTTGGAGCAACACCCGGAGTTATTTACTTCAGGTATACTTTAAATTATGATTTAAGTTTCTTATAATTCTTGCAAGTGGAACCCCGTAGACCCGAACTCAAATTTCGAGGACAAAATTTTTTGTTTTGTTTATAGGATTTATAACATCCCATGTTACATCTAGGCCACTTAACTTAGATTGTGTTCGGCATGGGGTGGGTGATAGGGGTAATTAGCTAGGTTGACACTAGTAGGTGAGTAAAACCATGAGGGGCCCACCATAGGGCCCAAGTTAACCTAAGTCAAATTAGCCTAAATAGGGACCCTAGCCACACCATGACCCCACCACATTGCCCTAACCCTAAGAACAATCTAAGTGGACCCTAGGGCATGTCACTAGGTCAACCGTTTGACCCTAGTTGACCTAAGTCAACCCTAGCCCTATTTGGGTCAAACCTATACCTATAGGCCTAATTAGCCTAAGTAGGGCATCACCTTGACCCAACCCAAGTTGGGTAGTGCCATTGGGGTCATTACCTTCAAGTGGGGTCAGCCCACTCACCATGTTGACCAAGTCAACTCAAAAGTCAAAAAGTCAACATTGTGACCTAAAGGAGGAATTATGAGCCCAAGGCATTTCCCTTTGGCCAAGCCCACCAAACCTAGCCCATTACCAGCCCAAGTGGTCAAAGTCCACCCCTACCCCTCTGAAACCAGTTTGTATGATCCAACTCCCCTTCCGAGGAGTTAACCCGGATCTTATGCCCAGAACCGCCGCCTTACGGTGACACTAACACACGGGTTAGTCCACACCGCAAGTCGCCGATTCTGTCGGCTAGTACGATCATAAACCTGTTCGGCCAATATGAGAAACAAAAGTAAACAAAAGAGTAGAACATCATAGTCCACAACCACAGTACTAATCATATACATATCAAATGAAAAGTACAACAATATGTAGTCCAACAAGGAGTAGAATAATAAAAGAGAGTAATAAGGGCTTATGCCCAGTACATCAAATTAAATCTCTAACTCTCTCAAATCCAAAAGCAGCGGAGTCTAATCATCTAAACTCATCCCACCTGAGGACGCACAGTAGTAGTAGTAGTAGCAGATGGTAACAGTATCTACTCCTCAAGTCCTTCCATCTCGTCGTGCTGGTGCTCCATCTCCTCGAGCTCCTAAAATGATATGGTCACCGACCATTAGTCAAAAAAGACTAAGTCATTTCCTCCGCAACTCGCCCAGCAACTCCTAGGCACTGAGCGGGAGGACGAAGTGGATGACTAGAAGGGGTAGAAAAAGGGAAGCAGGTGACAAAAGCTAACTAGCAAGTGTATAATATAATTCTACATCTATCAGTTCTAAGCACAAGGTATAAAGAAATAAAGTACAGTACAGTAAGTAAAAGAACTGAAAGTAAAGCAGAAGGTAAAGCTACACTACCACTATACTATCATCACAGAGCGTACCCTAACTTATAAAAATGCCCATACAAATTTATAAGTTAAGGATTCCAGGAATTGTAACTTATCATATAAAATAGCCCATACTAATTTATATGATAAGGATCTATGAAACGTATGCCCTAATATGAATGACTGTTTATGCTATGGTTATGCAACATGCAAGTGCAACACACGCACGCGACTCTGAGATCCCAGACCTTTAGTTCCCACATTTCGAGAGCTAGTATCACTCTAGAGTGCACCTAGGACGTGTACAGATGGGTACAAGAGAGGTCTAGGCCTGGTAGTGTGTATACCCACCTAGAAAGCAGAGAAGCCCGATCCGCTACTGCCGTAGCCACAACAGTGGTACATAAGAGTGATGCTAGCTCTCGAAATGTGGGAACTAAAGGTCTGGGATCTCAGAGTCGCGTGCGTGTGTTACACTTGCATGTTACATAACCATAGCATAAACATTCATTCAATTATGCCATACGCTTCATAGATCCTTATCATATAAATTAGTATGGGCTCTTTTATATGATAAGTTACAATTCCTGGAAACCTTAACTTATAAATTTGTATGAGAATTTTTATAAGTGAAGGTACGCTCTATGATGATAGTATAGTGGTAGTGTAGCTTTACCTTCTGCTTTACTTTTAGTTCTTTTACTTACTGTACTGCACTTTACTTCTTTATACCTTGTGCTTAGAACTGATAGATGTAGAATTATATTATACACTTGCTAGTTAGCTTCTGTCACATGCTTCCCTTTTTGCTACCCCTTGTTGTCCTCCACTTCGTCCTCCCGCTCGGTGCCTAGGAGTCGCAGGGCGATGTGCGGTGGAAACGACTTAGTCTTTTTGACTAATGGTCGGTGACCATATCATTTTAGGAGCTCGAGGAGATGGAGCACCAGCACGACGAGATGGCAAGACTTGAGGAAAAGATACCATTACCATCGGCTACTACTACTACTACTGCACGTCCTAAGGTGGGATGAGTTTAGATGATTAGATTCGGTTTCTTTTGGATTTGAGAGAGTGAGAGATTTGATTTGATGTACTGGGCATAAGCCCTTATTACTCAATTATTATTCTACTCATTGTTGGACTGCATATTGTTGTACTTTTCATTTAATTTGTAAATGATTAGTACTGTGGCTGTGGACTATGATGTTCTACTCTTTTGTTTACTTTTGTTTCTCATATTGGCCGAATAGGTTTATGATCTTACAAGCCGGCAGAATCGGCAACTTGCGGTGTCGACTAACCCGTGTGTTAGTGTCACCGTAAGGCGGTGGTTCTGGGCATAAGATCCGGGTTAACTCCTCAGAAGGGGGAGTTGGATCTGACAAACCAAGCCATTTCCCTTGGGCCAAGCCCACCAAACCTAGCCCATTACCAGCCCAAGTGGTCAAAGTCCACCCCTACCCCTCTGATTTTAGAGAGAGAACACATGCATGGTGGCATTTTAGAGAATTCTCACAAAATAGGAGAGACAAAGTGCAAAGGAGTAATGTGGAGGCCACATGGCTCATTCCCTCAGCCCAAGACTTGCTGGCCGGCCTCCCAAGAGTCATAAGAAGGAGTGGTGACTACTGGTGGCCACTTGGCATCCATGATGAAACAACCAAAGCTCCAAACCGAGCTCACCTCGGCCACATCTCCCTATACAATCACTCCAGGACAAATCCAAGCACACCAACAGTTTAAGAACGTTGAGAGGAGTGGAGAACGAGTGCTGGAATACAGAAAATGGTAGAGAATCCAGGAATCAGGAGGTAGTCGCCGGAGGAAGCTCGGTCATGGCCAACTGCCACCACAATCGCCGCCAGCCACCAACTCAGGTCCTTTTCGCCGCCCCTCTACCTGTACTAGCCGTCTAGATCATTTAGGGGAGATATCGGGCTCTACTGAGCCCGATGCAATGAGAGAAGAGTATGAAAATCCGAGCTTTTGAATCTTGCTCGGGATCGCCAGAGGAGCCAACTCCGGCGGCCTCACCGCCGGGAAACGCAAGCCCCCACCTCAGTGAAGATGGTGGCGACATTCGCCGGCGGTGGTGGTGGCTCAGCTGGCCGGAAACAGGCATCAAAGATGGCCCATGAAAACTAAATCGGGGCTGTTGATTACTTGGGGACGATGACCAGATGTCGTCCATTGCTACTTTAAGATTCGTGCAAATTTTAAATATATGTTATGAAATGAAATAAATGAATAGTGACTTTTTGTCACACTTTGTACAAAGTTTTATTTGTTAAATATAGGTCTCTTAGAGACATATCCAGAGCCTTGACCCCAAATAAAATTTCTAAGCCTTGGTCGTAACTTTCATTTTCCACCCTAAACATAAGATTTGGAGCAGTAGGGCTCCCTGTAGGGATATTCTATTAAAACTGGTCCTAGGCTAGGGCAGAAACTAAAACCTAAGCCCTTGCCAAACTAGAAGTCTACATGTCCTAAAATTTTGGGCATGTGCATGTCTAGAGAATATCTAGCCCCTGCTAAAAATTGAGAATTTTTGGGACAACCTTTTCTATAGTATTTGTCATAATATCAAAAACTAAATAAATGAAATAATTGGAATTATAAGCATCCAAATGGCCCCAAATTTTGCAGGTCCTTGGGGACATCATTGGTGCCTGATAAAAATTTCAGCACCTTTGGATCACTGCATGTTGGGTTAATCCACTTGCATGTGTTGGCTAAATATGGCCTTGGGGTGCAAATAGCAATAAATGAAATGATGCACATCCAGCCTATTTGAGTCATTAAAAAATCATGGAATTGATTCCAGAGGTTCGTTAGGGTAAGGTTCACTCCTCTAAATAATTATGGGATTTTTGAGATCAAAAATCCCATTATTTGGAATTTTAAAAATATAGGCCTCTTTGGAAAATAAATTAGAAAAATAGGTTTTGGTCAAGTAAAAATCCCCAAATTCTGTCAAGTTAAAATGGAGGTTAGAATTGACTTAGGAAAATTTTATCTTTCTGTTTGAAAACTTTTGGAGTAAAATGCATTGAAATTACCATTTTACCCTTATTGCAATTATTCATGAATTGATGGAAATACATATCAGAAAATTTTGGAATTATTTCTAGCATTGCATATTTGTACGACTAGCCTTGTGTATTTATCTCAAAATTATTGGACTGCATATTATTGTACTTTTCATTTGATATGTATATGATTAGTACTGTTGCTGTGTACTATGATGTTCTACTCTTTTATTTACTTCTGTTTCTCATATTGGCCGAATAGGTTTATGATCATACTAGCTAGCAGAATCGGCGACTTGCGGTGTCGACTAACCTGTGTGTTTGTTTCACCGTAAGACGGCGGTTCTGGGCATAAGATCCGGGTAAACTCCTCGGAAGGGGGAGTTGGATCTTACAAACTGATATCAGAGGGAGGTTTCGATCCTCTGACCTGTAAGATCCAACTCCCCCTGCCAAGGAGTTAACCCGAATTTTATGCCCAAAACCGCAGCCTTACGGTGACACTAACACACGGGTTAGTCGACACCGCAAGTCGTCCATTCTGTCGGCTAGTACGATCAAAAACCTATTCGGCCAATATGAGAAACAGAAGTAAACAAAATAGTAGAACATCATAGTCCACAGCCACAATACTAATCATATACATATCAAATGAAAAGTACAACAATATGCAGTCCAACAATGAATAGAATATTAAAAGAGAGTAATAAGTGCTTATGCCCAGTACATCAAATCAAATCTCTAACTCTCTCAAATCCAAAAGCAGCGGAATCTAATCATCTAAACTCATCCCACCTGAGGACGTGCAGTTGTAGTAGTAGTATCCGATGGTAATGGTATCTGCTCCTCAAGTCTTACCATCTCGTCGTGCTGGTGCTCCATCTCCTCGATCTCTTAAAATGATTTGGTCACTGACCATTAGTAAAAAAGACTAAGTCATTTCCTCCGCACCTCGCCCAGTAACTCCTAGGCACCGAGCGGGAGGACGAAGTGGAGGACAACAAGGGGTAGCAAAAAGGGAAGCAGGTGATAGAAGCTAACTAGCAAGTGTATAATATAATTCTACATCTATCAGTTCTAAGCACAAGGTATAAAGAAGTAAAGTGCAGTACAGTAAGTAAAAGAACTGAAAGTAAAGCAGAAGGTAAAGCTACACTACCAGTATACTATCATCACATAGCGTACCTTAACTTATAAAAATGCCCATACAAATTTATAAGTTAAGGTTTCATGGAATTGTAACTTATCATATAAAAGAGCCCATACTAATTTATATGATAAGGATCTATGAAGCGTATGCTCTAATAAGATTGAATGTTTATGTTATGGTTATGCAAAATGCAAGTGCAACACACGCACGCGACTCTGAGATCCCAGACCTTTAGTTCCCATATTTCGAGAGCTAGCATCACTCTCAGGTACCACCATTGTGGCTACGGCAGCAGCGGATCGGGCTTCTCCGCTTTCTAGGCGGGTATACACACTACCAGGCCTAGAACTCTCTTGTACGCCTCTGTAACCATCCTAGGTGCACTCTAGAGTCTCTACGTAATAAATTCTAGCTACCTGCTAGACTTTTAGGTCGGGTATACGTCTTCAGGGATTTTCTGTCTGACAGCAGTATTAAACAACATACTGTCCCTTCAACCCGTACACCTCTCCCGAGTCACCGTACTGCCATCGGTGTGATGATTGGCCAGTACCACATGACCCACCACCATTTTCTTTTTGCACATGCAATTATTTCAACTCGAGCCTCCAGCTCGCAGGACCAACCTGTCCAGGTAAGCATGTAAACTAACCACTTCCTTCCAACTCTACACGGGTGAGCAAGTAGTAAACAGACTCCAAGTCCTTCCAACCTGGCACGAGTGAGTATATAACTGATCAATTCCCTCTAACTCTACACGGGTGAGCAAGTAGTCAACAGACTCCAAGTCCCTACAACCCGGAACGAGTGAGCATATAACACAACAATTCTCTCCAACTCTACACGGGTGAGCAAGTAGTTAACAGACTCCATGTAACATCCCATTTCTGGCTAGACCCCTAGGAGTCGGTCTGTCGTGACAGAACCCTAGGAAACCAAAAAATTGAAGTCCATCGACCAAGACTTCGAGTCACGGGTTGGTCACGCCCATGACCTAGGGCGTGACCCCTTTGAAGATCGTAGATATCGGGAAGCCGATCGTCGAGTGCAGAATTTGCATCATGGCCCTGTCACGCCCGTGACCCACGTATCACGCCTGTGACCGAGGGCGTGACCCCCCTTCGACGATCATCGAACTCAGTAAGACGATCGTCGAGCTCAGAATTTTCCACAAGGACCTGTCATGCCCGTGACCTACGTGTCACGACCGTGACCTAGGGCGTGACCCATTCGACGATCGTCGATCTCAGTGAGACGATCGTCGAGCGCAGATTTTGTAACCCGGGCCTATCACGCCCGTGACCTATGTGTTACGCCCGTGACCTAGGGCGTTACCCCTTCGACAATCGTCGATCTCAGCGAGACGATCGTCGAGCGCAGAATTTGCATCATGGCCCTGTCACACCCGTGACCAACTTGTCACGCCCGTGACCTAGGGTGTGACCACCCTTCGACGATCGTCGATCTCAGGACGACGATCGTCGAACTCAGAATTTTCTATCCGGGCCTATCACACCCGTGACCCACATGTCACGCCCGTGACAAAGGCCAAAACTTCAGCCAGGCTGGAAATTTATGTAACCCAAGTCATAAACAATTCTGATTATGGGAATTTACAATAGGAGTATTTATGGGCCGTTTTTTTATCTAATTACTTAGTGAAATGAGAGATTGTGGTCCAATAGGAAATCGCCACCTGGTAAACGCCTCTTCTCATTCCAGCGTTTCCTTTCCTCCACCATAACCGAAAAGCCATTCGTTAAGGGAGCTTTTATTACCATGAATGCTTCACCCTTTCCCCGCCCCACTTGGAGATCTATAAAAGCCCCCTTAGAGCAAGATGAGAAGGTTACACTCTTGACCAAATGGATTCAGATTTTGTTCTTGCTGAAGGGGAAGTTCAGGAATGCCACCACCGCGCCATGACAATCCGACGTTCATCTCGCTTCCAAACCGCGAATAAGGTCCTCCTCTACTTCTTCTCTTATGGGTAGATCTTAGGATCTTAGAAATGAAGTTCGTGCTCGAAGGAGCCGGACCTATCTCGCGTTTTCATGGAAAACAATGAAAAATATATTTTTCGGGTACGCCGGAAACAGCCACCTCCGGCTGCCAAACCACCGCCGACCGATAGACATCGCTGTTGCGCGCTAGGGTTTGAAGAAAATAAACGTAACCGAATTAGCAACCCGATGAGGCAAGTATACCTATCGAATTGTAGCAAGGGGACACAAGTGTCGTATTGAAATCCGGGAACTGTTGGCTATGCTTGCTCACACGAACGCTATTATCTTATCGACGGAAAAAACTAGGGTTTTAGAAAATTTAAGTGTAAGGAAGGAAGTAAAACTATACTAGAAAGAGAACTACCGCAATTAAGTAAAGCTATTAAGTAAATAGCTATGCTAGAAAGGAAACTACTGCAGTTAATTAAAGAGCACAAGATAGGCGATTACTACGAAAGGTAGAAAATATGAAATGGATATGCACTCGGTCAAGATTCACCTCGGCTAAAGACGATTAAGAAAATGCGATAAAAATCTAAACTTAATAGGGTAAAGGTCCTAGACCGTGGAGGTTCATAAAGCTTGAACACGCTTCTCTCGAAGTCATGCCCAACTGAGTTTAGGAAGGTCCGACCGACTCTCGTCTAAATCGGAGGCCTAAAACTCGCTTTACGCGGTGAACCCCACTATTGGATTTTACTCCAATCCGGGAGATTTGGACGTCTGCCTCTCTCGAGGGGTGCGTACAACTCCCTTTACTCTTGAATGCTCACTTCATTCTTTCGGCCTCTCAGCTAGCCCAGAATGAAAGCAAAGGCGGAGAGTATATATCGATAATATACCTCCAACCCGTGATTAATCAAGAGTAATTCAAGGCTCTAACCTAAAAAGAAAAGACTAATTAAAACATCATAACTTAATCGCTCTAACCTCGGATCATCAAGATCGAGTACAAGGAGGATTAGTTAATCATTATGGAATGGAGGAGGGGGAATGAGTAGTAGAGCATAAAAAAAAGACAAGTTAAGCAAGAACACTTTTATTAATGAAAAGGGGCAAGTTACACTAATTGAAATTGAAATTACAAGTGCATGAAATTGAAATCCTATTCTAGCCCTACAATTAGCACTAAGCAAGAGCAAAGATTACAAAGAAAGCTAAGGCAACTAAATATTAAACCATGATTAAGCAAAAATTACAAAGGAAGAGAGAGAGAGAGAGAGAAAGAGAGAGAGAAAGCATAAAAAAAACTCAAGAACCAAAGGGGCAGCACCTCCCCCTCTTAACCAAAGCTTGCTGAAATGGAGAGGGGGGGTCTCAATTTATAGAATTTTTTCTCAGGTTGGTCACGCCCTCCGACACGCCCTAGGGGGGCATGTCAAGGGGCGTGCCAGTACTATGTTGACCTCGGGCTCTGGATTCTTGCGGGAGGGATGATTGCTTCGGTACGTCGGTGGTCACGCCCTAGGTCACGCCCGTGTAGGGGGGGCGTGACATGTACGTCATGTCCAAATCATTCGTCGAAAATCCGTCAGTCGTCGAAAAGTTGATGTCACGCCCTAGGTCACGCCCGTGACATGGGTGCGTGACTGTACTGTTTGCGTGTTGTGGGGAAACAACATTTAATGCGGCGGCAGGCTTTGCGGCAGAGGGCGACATGCCTATAGTCACGCCTGGTGACACTCCCAGGGAGGGCGTGTCAGGGGGGCGTGACAGCGGTTTTGTCCATTTTTCTGTCCCATCCAGCAGGAGTCCTCGAGATCGGGTGACACGCCCTAGGTCACGCCTAGGGAGGGCGTGACAGGGGGGAGTGTCAGGTCATTTTGGCCAATTTTCTGGAAACCTGCAAAAAGATAAGAAAAAGTCAGCGGCAATAATATTTACATAAAAATGATACAAATAAACTAATAATAGACATTTTTGTACAATATAAAATAGAAAATACGATAATAGTTTAGGCTATAAAATGTATTATCAAATTCCCCCAAGCTTATGCTTTGCTTGTCCCCAAGCAAAAATATAAAAACTAGATATTTATAAAAAGGACTAATCAAAAAGTTTTAACTATGCCTACACAAGTACTATGTGAAATTCTAAGTAGGGAAAAGGTGAAATGTAAGTCTAAAACAATTATTTAGGTATGGTAAAACTTTTATAAACTTTACTTAATAAAAACAAATCATCCAAAATTTTAACGAGATTTTTTTTAATAGACTTAAGCAAAGCAATGAAAATGAAAAACACGCATTGAGTTGTTACTAGATCCAAGCAACGCATTATAATTATATCAATTTAATTAACAAAAATCTAGGTTTAAATCCAAAACTAAAACTGATTTACTTTTTTTTCTTTTCTTAGTTGTTAAATAAAAATCAAAAAGCGTGAATCAAAAGGACTTAAATAGGACAGAAACATTTGGTTTAGGAATATGATTAGGAGTGGAATTCAAAGATAAACGTGAAGGTTCAAAATCACACTAAACCAAAGCAAAGAGTTTCAAAAACTTTCATAAAAAAAAATATATACACATTTTTTTCTTTCTTTTTCTTCTTTTTTTCCATTTTTTTTTCTTTTTTCAAAACAAAGGCCATAAATATTTTTATTTTTCTTTTGAATTGGCAAACAGAAATAAATATCACTTTTGAGCATACTTTTTTTTTCAAAAACCTTTCTCCCACAAAAAATCACAAAATATCCTATCAAAATCGTCAAAATAATTTATGAAACTCAAAAAGGCTAGTGTGATTCGATAGGTTGGAAATTTTGGCTTTGGTGAAAGTGAAATGAAGGGAGGAGCTATCAAATGAAATCGGAAAAAGGCTCAAAAATGGCTAACTAGTGGTAAAAGTTTTTAGGTTGGCAGGAAAGCTCAAACGAAAACAAAAATGGCCTAAATCATTTTCACGCTTTTGAATTTTTTTAAAACAAAGGTTTGAAAAATTTCAAAAAGCGAGTCCTAGATCATAAAAGAAGATTGATGAAATTAACTTGAAAATAGAAATAATAGGTGACTTGGATCGTTCACATCTACTACGTTATTCAAAAGTTGTCTTTACAAAAATTATTCATAAACAAAAATGAAAATTGTGGATGATGAATTTTTGTGAAAGTAAAGGAAATAAAAAACAAAAAACCATAATAGAAATGCAAGTTTTAGAAAAATATTTCACCTTAACATGCTACCGTGAATTAGAAACACAGCATGGCGAACATTTTACTTGTGAAACATAATTAAAAAGGACGATTAGAAATATTATAATTAACTAAGTTGTTTATAGAAAATTTTGAGTAAAACAAAAACAAAAACTAGGGGTACTATTGAAATACAAAAATATCTAAACTATTCAAAAACACATTATTTTTTTTTTAATTTTGAGAAATATTCTCTTTTTTTTTGGATTTTGGAAAATTTTTCTCTTTTTTTTTTGGAATTTTAAGATATTCATTTTTTTTATTTTGGAAATATTTAAAATATATACAAAAAGAAAAATATTTACACTAAGCAAAAATGAAGGAGAAGTCCTCCCCCAAGCTTAAAATAGACATTGCCCTCAATGGCTAAAGAAGGGGATTGGAGAAGGAGAGAAAAATAAAGTACAGAATTGAAAGACAGAATTGAAAGATAGGTACTTCCCCGGATTTATTTGCTGCGAAAGCTGAGTGATGCCGCTCCTCCGAATGTCTTCTTTGGACTTCGTGATGGATTCAGCAATGTTGGAGCCGGTGATCGCAGAAGCTTCAGCTTGTCGGAGCCGTCCGAGGCAAAAATTGTAAAATAAAGAAAATAGAAAAAGATAACTTGGGTTGCCTCCCAAGAGCGCCCTTTGGTTAAAGCGTCGTTGAGCTCGACGAATCAAAAAAATAATATTGTCCAAAAAATATTGTTGTCCCGAAATAAAATTATTTTTAGCAAAAAAATTAAAAGTTCAAAGTTAGAGTTCGTGAAGTAGAAACTTAATAATGTTTGGACTGACATCATCATCACCAGAGAAATACAGTTTAAGACGCTGACCATTCACTTTGAAATTACCCTTATCAGGGTGAGAAATTAAAACAGTTCCATAAGGAAATACTTCTAAAACAGAAAATGGGCCAGACCAACGAGATTTTAATTTGCCCGGAAATAAATGTAAATGAGAATTATATAAAAGGAATTGGTCGCCCGGCATAAAGTTTTTAGGGTGCTTTAAGTGTTTATCGTGTAAACGCTTCGTTCACTCTTTATAAAGTTTATTATTTTCATAAGCATAAGAGCGCCACTCATCGAGTTCATTTAGTTGAAATTTTCGAAGGTCACCGACTGAGTGGGGATCGAAGTTTAAAAATTTTAAGGCCCAAAAGGCGCGGTGTTCTAACTCTACGGGCAGATGGCATGATTTTCCATAGACCTTTCGATACGGCATACATCCGAGGGCGGGTTTGCACGCTGTTCGGTAGGCCCATAGAGCATCATCAAGTTTGGCTGACCAGTCTTTTCTAGAAGTTGAAACAGTCTTTTCTAAATTTCTTTTTTATTTCTCTATTAACTACTTCGACTTATCCGTTAGTTTGGGGGTGGTAGGCAGTGGAAAGCTTATGTGTAACGCCGTATTTGGTAAGGATTTTGAAAATTGCGCGTTACAGAAATGGGAACCCCTATCGCTAACGATTGCGCGAGGCGTACCGAATCTAGAAAATAATTTTTTTAAAAACGTGACTACAACTCGGGAGTCGTTCGTAGGAAGAGCTTGGGCCTCAGCCCATCGTGAAACATAATCAACAGCAACTAAAATATATTTGTTTCCGAAGCTAGAAGGAAGGGGGCCAACAAAATCAATTCCCCAGAGGTCGAAAATTTCGCACTCTAAGAAATAATTTTGCGGCATTTCATTTTTATTAGAAATGTTGCCCGACTGTTGGCAACTATCACACCTGCTCACAAAGGCTTGCGCGTCTTTAAACAGGCTAGGCCAGTAAAAACCTGCGCAAAGCACCTTGTGAGCGATGCGAGCAGCTTGATAGTGCCCACCTGTCGGACCTTTCATGCAAATGTTTTAGAATATCAATTCCTTCATCATAAGAAACACATCTCCTTATCACTTGATCCGCACAAATTTTGAAAAGATGCGGGTCTTCCCAAAAGTAGTTCTTCAGCTCAGAAAAGAATTTCTTCTTTTGCTGAGAGGAGAACTCTTTTGGGAGCACCCGGGCCACTAGATAGTTGGTGACGTGCGCGAACCAAGGAGAAGTAGATGTATTAACTAAAAGCAGCTTCTCATCAGGAAAATAGTCATTAAAAGATTTTTCATTTAATTTTTCTATAAAGGGGTTATCTAATCTGGATAAATGGTCGGCGACCAAGTTCTCGGCTCCTCGCTTATCACGGATCTCTAAGTCAAACTCCTGGAGGAGTAAGACCCGGTGAATCAAGTGAGGCTTGGCATCCGTTTTGGCGAGAAGGTACTTGAGGGCCGAGTGGTCCGTAAAAACAATGATTTTTGAAAGTGTAATGTAAGGGCGGAATTTATCAAATGCAAATACTATAGCTAAGAGCTCCTTCTCGGTTGTGGTGTAATTTTCTTGTGCAGATGTGAGGGTTTTACTAGCGTAATAGATGGGGTGGGAGTTTTTAGATATGCATTGACCTAATACGGCTCCCCTTGCAAAACTACTCGCATTGCACATAATCTCGAAAGGAAGGTCCCACACTGGAGCTATCATAATCAGTGCGTTAATTAACTTTTCTTTAATTGATTCAAAGGCAGAAATACAAGAGTCATCAAAAATGAATGGAGCGTCTTTTTCTAAGAGATGGGTGAGGGGCTTAGTGATCTTTGAGAAGTCCTTTATAAAATGACGATAAAAGCCAGCGTGGCCTAGGAAACTTCTTATAGCTTTTATGTTTGTAGGCGGCGGCAACTTCTCAATAACTTCTATCTTGGCAACGTCTACCACAATACCTTTAGCAGAAATTTTATGACCCAAAACTAACCCTTCCCTCACCATAAAATGGCATTTTTCCCAATTTAGGGCAAGGTTAGTTTCTTCGCATCGTTGTAAGACTTTTTCGAGGTTTTCTAAACATCTATCGAAGGAATCGCCGAACACGGAGAAATCGTCCATGAATACCTCCATAATGCTTTCTACATACTTATCAAATATTGCGAGCATACATCGCTGGAATATAGCTGGCGCATTGCACAATCCAAACGGCATTCTTTGGTAAGTGAAGGTGCCGAAGGGACAAGTAAACGTAGTTTTCTCTTGGTCCTCGGGAGAGATGGGTATTTGAAAGTACCCCGAGAGGCCATCGAGAAAACAATAAAAGCTATGGCCGGAGAGACGTTCTAAAATCTGGTCGATAAATGGTAAAGGAAAGTGGTCCTTGCGGGTGGCGTCATTCAACTTATGATAATCTATACACATACGCCAACCCGCCACCGTCCTTGACAGGATTAATTCATTATTCTCATTACTAACTACGGTTATCCCTCCCTTCTTTGGACCTACCTGAACGGGGCTAACCCACTTACTGTCCGATATAAGGTAGATAATTCCTGCGTCTAATAATTTCATAACCTCGCCCTTAACTACTTCTTTCATATTCAGGTTTATACGACGCTGAGGTTGGATAGAGTTACGCGAATTATCTTCCATTAAAATTTTATGGGTACAGAAAGATAGGCTTATGCCCTTGATATCAGAAATTTGCCAAGCAATAGCCCTGCGATGCTTACGTAGAACTAGAAGAAGTTTATCGTTTTGCGTATCCGTGAGGTAGGCCGAAATGATAACTGGTAACTTGGAATCTTTTTCTAAGAAAGCATACTTAAGGTGTTCGGGGAGTTCTTTAAGTTCTAGGGTAGGGGGTTCTTCATAAGAGGATTTTGAGATTCTTCCTTTTTCAAAAATAATATCTTCATAAACTTTTTTATAAGGAACATAATAAGGGGTGGGGCTAGCAGCCAAGACGGCTTCTTGTAGCGATTCAGTGGGAAGAAAAGAGGAAGAACAAAATTCAGAATATTCTTTTTCAAACTCAGAAAGACAATGAGAAGATTCATCACTTCCTTGCAGTGATTCAGTTGTAAGAGAAGAGGAGCAAAAAGTAGAAAATTCTTTTTCAAAGTCGGAGAGGCAGTAGGAAGAATCATCACTCACGGTGTCTACGAAAAAGCATGAGTCATCGTTTTCTAGGGTGTTCTTCATCGAAGGGATGATAGAAAATGTGACTTCGTCGTCGCTGAAAGAAAAGGGGATAGATACTACTCTAGAGCGGGGTGAATAGAGTAATCAAAAATTGCACTAGCAAAGTTGACTGTCTACTCAACTCCCTTGGAGTTAAGTGCAGAATGAAGGTTATAGAGATTTGAGAAGTAACCCTAAAGCCTAACACAAGTGTTGTGCACAAAAGGCAGCCAACTGTAATTACAGTTAAGACTTGGGATTCTAAACAGCAACTAGCAAACCTAGTTAAAACTAATCACAACCAACAACACAAGAAATAAATCAAACAACTAGACGACACAAGGGAATTTATAGTGGTTCCCCAAATAACTTGGGTACGTCCACTCTTCTACCAACAAGGTAGGAATCCACTCAGGTTTTTGATCAGGTGCCCTGCCACCAACAAGATCTGCTGCAGGTAGATCTAGAGACCCTTTAGACTTTTGATCAAGTGTCTAAAAACCAACACAGGTTTTTGATCAGGTGCCCTGCCACCAAGATATACTATTGAAGGGAGTAATAACCCTTTACAGGAGGGGGAAAGAAGGTTAAAATGTCTTCTCTATTTTAAATAGAATTAGAGAAGCTCAAGAACTTGCACTGAGCTAGAAAGCTCTAAAGTGTCAAGGCTCCCCCTGGCTAAAAGAATGTCCAGGTGAAGTCTTGCTTCAGTGCAGAAAACACTTCAGAAAATCTGAAGGAAAAAGCTACAAGAAGATAAATAATATGAATTGAAAATTCTTCTTCAAGCAGCTATCTTCTTCTTCTTCTTCAAAAAGCTCTGAGTGAAGATCTTCCTGGAGGTAGGAGAACTCAGGTTGAAGAAGAGTGATGAACTAAAACTTCTTCTCAGTTAGATGTGAACGAGCTGAGAGCAGTTGTAAACTGTAAGTTGAAAAAGCTTGAATGCTGCTTGTTAGCTTTTGAACTCCTTTTCCTGAATGAACTGGTTTTTGGCTATGTGAACTAGTTGATTTCTTTCTCCAAAGAATTCTTTATATAACAGCAGCAGCAATGACTCTAATTTGAGTTTGAATTTTGTCTTCTACTAAAATCTGCAAGCTGGGCTGCAAATATCATAAAGCAAAACAAATACTGCAGATAGATATCCTATAAGAGGATAAAGCTTTCTAAGAAGCTGCAAGTAACTGATAAAATAATACTAGAGAAAGTCACATCAAAAGAGACTCTTTACAGGCAAAGAAGACTTTTTGAGTCTAACGGCTATAAAGGACAGCCTGGCAGATAAAGCAGAAATCATATCTCAGCTAATAAGACAAACAACTTTGTCAGAAAAAGATTAGCTCAAGCATAAGGAATGGAGCAGATATTGCATGGAAATAATATCATAAATTTATTCAAATAATCTTTTGAAAGTGAAGGGATAGATACTACTACTCTAGAGGGGGGTGAATAGAGTCATCAAATTTTGCACTAGACAAAACTTAATGGTCTACCCAACTCCCTTGGAGTGAAATGCGGAATGAAAAGATTATAGATATTGAATTAACCCTATAGCCTAACACAAGTGTTGTGCACAAACTCAAGCTAACTATAATTACAGTTAAGGCTTGGAAAACCTAATCAGCAACTAGCAACCTAGTTATATCTATTCACAACCACAATGCAGGAATTAAACAAGGCAATCCAAACGACACAAGGAGTTTATAGTGGTTCCCCAAACTACTTGGGTACGTCCACTCTTCTACCCAAACGGTAGGAATCCACTACAGGTTTTTGATCAGGTGCCCTGCCACCACAAGATCTGCTTCAGGTAGATCTAGAAACCCTTTAGACTTTTGATCAGGTGTCTAAAAACTGAACACAGGTTTTTGATCAGGTGCCCTGCCACCAAGGGATACTTTTGAAGGGAGTAATAACCCTGTACAGGAGGGGGAAAGAAGGTTAAGATGTCTTCTCTATTTTACAAAGATTAGAGAAGCACAAAGACTTGCACTGAGCTAGAAAGCTCAAGGAATCAAGGCTCCCCCTGGCTCAAAGAATGTCCAGGTGAAGTCTTGCTTCAGTGCAGAAAACTCTTCAGAAAGATCTGAAGGAAACACTACAAGAAGATAATAAATAATAAAATAGAAATCTTCAAGCAGCTGTCTTCTTCTTCTTCTTCTTCAAAAGAACTCTGAGTTTGAATCTTCCTGGAAGCAGGAGAACTCAGGTTGAAGAAAAGCAGAAGAGCTTAACACTTCTCAGTTGAATCAATATTGCTGAGAGCAAAGAACTTGAGCTTGATGAAGGCTTGAATGCTTAAAATGAATAATTGGTTAGCTAGCTGAAATCCTTCACCAAAGGATTCCTTTTATAACAGCAACAAGCAACGGCTCTCTTCAATTTGAACTGTTTGTCTTCTTCTGAAACTTGAAACCTGGGCTGCAAATATCAAAAGGACAAACAAACTCTGCAGCAAAAACATTTTATAAAAGGAATAAACCTCTTTCGAAGAAGGTGCAGGAAGCAATCTGATAATTAAGTACTAAATAAAATCACATCAGAAATAAACTCTTTATAGCAAAAGGAAGACTTTTCAGTCTAACGGCTATAAAGGACTGACAGCAGATAAAGTAAAATACAATGACAGCTAATAAGACAAACAACTTTATCTGAAAAGATTTTACACAGGCAAAAGAGATGGAGCATATATTGCCTGGAAATATTATCATAAAACAACTGAAATAAACATGCCAGATAATGTATTATTTTATTAAATAAAATAAATAAATACAAAATAAAAAGGCAGACAGAAAACGTCGAACGACCCTCGGAGATCGTCGACCGACGCACGGAGATCGTCGACCTATCGGGCAGATAGTCGAACGATCCAGATAGTCGACCGATCAAAGAAGATAGTCGAACTACCTCGGCAGATAGTCGACCTATCAGAGAAGATAGTCGATCTATCCGGACAGATAGTCGAACTATCAAGCACAAACAGATAGTCGACCTATCCAGCAGATAGTCGACCTATCACAGAAACCAGATAGTCGACCTATCAACAGATAGTCGACCTATCAAAACAGAGCAGATAGTCGATCTATCAACAGATAGTCGAACTATCAGATAGTTGAACTATCAGGACAGATAGTCGAACTATCAAAGACGACAGATAGTCGACCTATCAACAGATAATCGAGCTATCAAAGCAAGCAGATAGTCGACCTATCAACAGATAGTCAAGCTATCAACGCAGACAGAGCGTCGACCAACTGATAGACGATAGTCGATCAGCCGATAGACGATAGTCGAGCGGCGTTCGACTATAGTCGAACGAAAAACCTACTTAACCAAATTCTTCATCTAGAAAAGCGGGGACTCTACAGCTAGACCACTAACCAATGACCATAGATATTTCTTGGGTCAAGGGACTAAAAAGACAAGACTAAACTCAAATCAAACTAGGGTACCAACAATCTCACCCTATTTGAGTTAAGTCTCTTAAAAAAACTAAAACATAGAGCTAGCTATAGAACACTATAATCAATACAGGAAATAGATAGCAATTAACTAGCAGTTATCAAACAGTCAGATATAAACAGCAGTCAATCAAAATATTAAGAGTCTACAGAATCTGGCATAGGGTCAGAAGAACTTGGAACAAAAGAAATTTTCCTCAGGGGATCAATCGCCTCTTTCTTTGACATCTTCAAGTCCTGCTCACCAATAATCTTTAATTCTGCAGCCCTTGGAACAACTGCTTTAGGGTGCTTTTCCATATACTTTGAAGGGTCAAATACATCAGGGCTAACCTGGAACTTTTCGAATTCCTTCTTTCTGAAAGTAGACATAGTAGTTAATCCAGTGGTATCTTTTCCTTCAGCTTTTGCTTTTCTGATTAGAGCTGCTCCAACTAATTCGTGAAAACGAGCCATCCTAAAGTTAGGATCGAGTTCAGGACTTTCATAAACATTCTCAGAAGGAGTAACATCTGGTTCTTTATCTAGATAAGACATGGGAGCAGACTTAGCAAAGCTCTTGCTAGAATTTTTAAACAAAATAAACTACTTACCTTTTGAAACAACTTTTTCAGACTATACTGGCATTTGAGATGAAACTCTTTTCTTTGGAGAAGGAGGAGGGGGAAAAGTTGGTCTTTGATACACAACCTCCTTCACTTGTTCTCTTACTTCAGTAACATGTCTTTGAGAACCAGAATAAGATCTGCCTTGGGAACTTTGAGAGCTCTTCCTTGACTGAGGCTGAGAAGGTGCAGATTTTCCAGAAGAGGCAGATGGATTAGCAGAAAGGTTCCCAGAGGCTCCTGCACTGGGAGGTGGAGGAGGAGGACCTCTAGGAGTCCATCTTGAAATAGGACTATCATACCTCTTAGACCTTTTTCTCTCCTTCTGCTGGTTCTTGGAGAACCACATCCAATGTTGAAATTCTTTTGATTTAGGGTCAATTCCTTTAAGAATATAATATGGAGTATCATTTTCTCGATTGGGAGGAGGAGGAGCAACAACTTTTCTTTTCTTTTGAGCAGCTTTCTTTTTCTTAGCATTCTCAGATAAATCAGAATCATCTTCATCATCAGAGTGAGATGATGGAGGATTATCATAGGGTTCATAGGCTTTAGAAACAGCCTTTTCCTTTAATTTCAGATCAGCTTTCTCTTTTTCCTCTTCTATGGCATCCTGAGCCAGAAGGAAGTCCAAATCAAGTCCTGGGGAATCATCCCACACAGTCGACTTTTCAATTTGCAAATATTTTTCTTTCTCTTTTAACAAAGATAGGACTCTTTGATTCCAAGCCTCTCTTGCTTTCTCTTCTTGATTTTCAGACGTATCTTCTATATCATCTAAAAAAGAATCCAGTTCTGGATCTATTTGAATAACAGGAATATCAGGAGCAGCTTCTGAAACTATTACTATAATCTGGGCAGCTATATCTTCTTTAATAAAATCTGTAGATTTATGAACATAAATCTGCTAAATAAACTAAATTCATTCCTTCCAGGAATTCACAAGCTAGCAAATTAATTGACTCGTCAACAAAGCGGATAAGTGAATTACCTTCATATTTTACCAACTCCCAAGATTCATCTAGGTAGGATGTAATAATCCCTTCTAGAAAATGGGCAACCAAGGGAGTGGTTAGCTCTTCTAAACAGACTTTCACAGCAAATTCAGATAACATAATAGCATCAGATATTTCTTTGTCAGATAACACTGCAACAGATTGATCTTGAGCTGGAGCTGGAGCAGTCTCTTCTTGAACTGCTGGAAGAACTGCTGGAAGGGAGGCCGGAGGCTCTGAGACATCTTCACAGAACATCTCCCCCTACCTGATTTCAGTGGAAACTGAATCCAGGCCCCTTGAATAAGAGGGCTCAGCAGATTTAGAGATTGATTGAATGGAGGCAGTCAAGGTAGCAATAGAGGAGGCAAGTGGAGCAATTGCCTCTTCAATCATGATTTTGATTGAAGGGGTAATTAACTCCAAAATGCTGGAAATAAATTCAGGGGTTATCTCAAAAGATGATGGAATTGCAGTGGATGGAGATGCAGCAGAGATGGTTGAAGGGTTAGGATGAGAAGTGATGTGGACTAGAGATCGAATTGGAGATAGAGCTGGAGAGTTAACAGGAGTGTTAACTGGAGAATGAATAGGGGATTGAAGAGGGGACTGAGGAGGTGTTGGAATCCTCTCAGATCCTAACAGATCAAAACTAGGAGCAGATATCCTAGCCAGATGAGAAGGAAGAGGAGATGCTGGAGGGGAAGGAAGAACAACCGTGGTTGTTTCTCGAACAGGAGAGGGAGAAAGTCGTACTTCAGCTGAAGTTGATGGAACTTCAACTGAAGCAAACTGCATAGCAGAAGAAGATGAGGGAAGGGAAAGATGAGCTGAGCCAGCTTCTTGAGGTTGAGGAGCGACTGAATCAGTCCTAGTGCTCTCTGATGTCGCTGGAGCAACCCCTGTGAGAGCGGGCTTCACAAAGGTCCTCTTCCACTTGGAGAACAGATTAGGGTCCATCTTCTTACTCGCATTTATGGTTGTTGCAACGGAGACGAGCAGCTGAGGGTACTTTTCCTTCAGAAAAATTCCAATAACCCTTCCGAGGGTAACTTCCTTCTTCCTATTCTTTTTCCTTATCAGATCAAACATTACTCCTGCCCAATCAATCTTTTTCTGATTAACAATTGCACACATCAGTGCAAATTGTTGCCTTGTAACGTTGTCATGAGCAGAGTGCTTTCCAAGGAGCACTTTTCCAACAATCTCAGCAAGAAATTTAATCTTAAATGGGAAATTAACCTTGAGCAGCTTCGTGGGAATGCCCTCCGCATGTCCCAGCTCAGTAAGCATTCTTCCAAACTCTTGAGCATCTTGCTCATATTCTTCTTCACCATTTATCAAGCCAAAAACATCAGTCAGAACTGCGGGAGTTAAAGTTACCTCTTCTCCGCCAATGGTGCCAGTCATCGAATCGTCAGTGGATGACGAAATGAAAGCCCATTCCTTAATCTCAGGAACATTTATCTTTATCCTTGTCGACATTAATCATTCTAGACCTTGATCCCGGCACAACTGAAGAATTTCCACAATTCCTGCTTCACAGCAACTGAATGCGTCAAAATCGACGCTGAAACCTGCATCGAACTTCACGACAGCTAGCACTGCTGGAGGAACCGTCATTGAATTGCTGGAGAAAGCGCGAGAAGGATGGAGAAGACGAAGGAGATGAAGCGGCAGAAAATCGCAAGCGGGAAGACAGAATGCGAAAAGTCACGCTCCGTCGACGATAAAACAAAAGATATTTTAACCTAGGTCGACTATCTGCTTTATATTAGACCAGAGATAGTCGATCTATTTAAAAGATACTGGACCCGATGGTCGAACAGTCGTTCGACAATCGGCCCAGAAGCAGAGTAGTCGATCTAACGTTCGACTATTTCTGGCTTCTCAAACAACAAGCTGTCGTCATCCAGAGATCGACGATGAGCTCGACTTGTTTGACTATGGTCGAACGCCGGTAGACGATCTTCAATCAGACAAACTTTCATCAACCATAGGTCGATGATGGGCTTGACCCGATCGACTATCTTCGAACGTCGTTCGACTATCTTCAAACAAGTTTCAACATTGGCAGATATAGTCACACTTAGTCTCGTCCATTGATCATGCCTAGTTGAACTAAAAAGAACAGATGCTTCTGTTCATCTAAGGGCTTGGTGAATATATCACCTCTCTGAAACTCAGTGGATATGAACTCAAGACAAATCTTGTTCTTTTCCACACAAACTCTCAGGAAATGGTGCCGAATCTCAATGTGCTTCGTTCTAGAGTGGTGCACTGGATTTTGTGCAATTGAGATAGCACTGGTACTATCACACATGATTTTGGTGTTCTTGTGTGAGTAACCATAATCCACAAGCTGGTTTTGAATCCACAGGATCTGTGAACAATAACTGGCAGCTGCTATATATTCAGCTTCTGCAGTTGAAGTTGAGACAGAAGCCTGCTTCTTACAGAACCAAGAGACCAATCTCTCTCCCAAGAACTGGCAAGTTCCTGAGGTGCTCTTCCTGTCAACTCTGCAACCAGCATAGTCAGAGTCAGAGTATCCAATTAACTCAAATTCTGATTCTGCTGGGTACCAAAGTCTTAGATTTGGACATCCCTTCAGGTATCTCAGGATTCTCTTGAGAAGAATTAGATGAGATTCCTTGGGGTTGACCTGGAATCTAGAACAAAGGCATGTAGCAAACATTATATCAGGCCTACTTGCAGTTAAATACAATAGGGAACCAACAATGGCCCTATAATTCTTTTGATCAACTGGCTTGCCGTGATCATCAGAATCAATAACTACATTAGTAGCCATGGGTGTAGGCATTGCTGAAGCATCAGCCATCCCAAATTTCTTTACCAATTCCTTGGCATATTTGGATTGGGATATGAAGATACCATCAGCATCTTGCTTAACTTGGAGACCAAGAAAGTAAGACAGCACACCCATACTACTCATCTCAAACTTGGAATGCATCAAGTAGGAAAACTTTTTGCACAGTTTGGGATCAGTGGAGCCGAATATAATATCATCTACATACACCTGAACCAATAGGATTGTGCCCTTGTGATGCTTGACGAAAAGGGTTCTATCAACTACTCCCCTAGTAAAGTTGTGCTCTAAAAGGAAACTAGCTAGAGTCTCATACCAGGCTCTAGGGGCTTGCTTTAGTCCATAAAGAGCTTTCTGCAACTTGAACACATGTGAGGGCTGAGTTGAAGAAACAAACCCTGGTGGTTGTTCAACAAACACCTCTTCCTTAAGCTCACCATTTAGGAATGCACTTTTGACATCCATCTGAAAGACCTTAAACTTCATGAAGGCTGCATAGGCCAAGAAGATCCTTATTGCTTCTAGCCTTACAACAGGAGCAAAGGTTTGGCATAGTCTATACCTTCCTCCTGTCTGTAGCCCTGAGCTACAAGCCTAGCTTTATTCCTTACTATAATTCCATTTGCATCCAACTTGTTTCTATACACCCACTTGGTGCCTATGATCAGTTGGCCTTTAGGTCTTGGAACCAAAGTCCAAACTTTACATCTCTCAAACTAATTGAGTTCTTCTTGCATAGTAATGATCCAGTGGGGATCTAGCTCTGCATCTTTAAAGGTGAGGGGCTCAACCTGTGAGAGGAAACAAGCGTGCATCACATCCTGTCTTAATTGATGTCTTGTTTGCACACCAGCTGATATGTCTCCAATCACTTGAGATGTCGGGTGATCTCTAAGTGTGACAACATCAGCAGGTGGGATGTGATCTTCAGCAACAGTTGGGATTAATTCCTCAGGAGGAATTTGATCTACTGTTGGTGGTACAACAACAGCTTCAGCAATGTCTTCATCACTGTCTGATTCAGTGATCTGAAGAGTTGATAGCTGGAGAATCTCTTGAGTAGCATCAGGTACCTGCAATGAATTGGGGGAAGGAGAACTTTCCTTCTCCTTGTAAAACATCTGAGACTCATCAAAAGATACATGCACAGATTCTTCAATTTTACAGGTTGATTTGTTATAAACCCTATACGCTTTGCTTACTTGGGAATATCCAAGCATGATTCCCATTGAAGCTTTTGCTTCAAACTTTCTAATATATTCTTTATTATTATTATGAATATACACAATACAACCAAATACTCTAAAATAATTAATTTTAGGTTTCTTTCCTTTAAGCAACACATAAGGAGTTTTACACTGAAGCTTGTGTATCAAACTTCTATTCAAGACATAATTGGCTGTACTAACAGCTTCTGCCCAATAGGAGAGAGGCATATTAGCATCTGCCAACAATGTACTAGCAGCTTCAATGAGTGTTCTGTTCTTCCTTTCAACTACCCCATTTTGTTGGGGAGTTTTAGGAGCTGAGAAGCTATGTTTGATACCTTCTCTCTCACAGAATTCTTGCATGAGAAGAGAGTCAAACTCAGTACCATGATCACTTCTGATCAAGGCCACATGAGTAGAGTACTCAGTCTGCACACATAGTAGAAAGTCTGTAAGGGCTTTGAAGTTATCAGCCTTAGTTCTCAAAAAGAAAACCCAACTGAACCTAGAGAAGTCATCTACAATTACTAAGGTGTAATACTTCACTCCTAAACTCTATACATTTATTGGGCCAAAAAGGTCCAAATGTAATAGATACAGGATTCTAGGAGAATCACTCTTATTTACTGATTTAAAAGAGTTTTTGGTTTGCTTGCCTAGCTGACAAGCCTTGCATATAGGCTCTCCTTCTTGTAGGGGCAAGAAGGTAAATCTCTCACAAGGTTGTGCTTAGATAGCCTAGATGTATTTTTAAGGTTAACATGACTAAGCCTCTTATGCCACAAAGAATTATTATTAAGTGTTACTTCATTAAATAAACAGATTTCAGAATGAGATGAATTGAAATCTACTAAATAAATATTACCTATTCTAATGCCTACTAAAACAACATTATTATTTAAAGTAATATTGCAAGAAGAGTTAGAAAATGAAACCTGGTAGCCAGCATCACATAGCTGGCTGACTGAGATCAAATTGTGCTTCAGTCCTGTCACATATGCAACTCTCTTGAAAGTAACATCTCCAATTGTAATCCTGCCATAGCCTTCTGTCTGACCACAGCTGGAATCTCCAAAGATAACCTTTGGGCCGAGCTTAGCTTTGAATTTTGACAGATGATTTTTATTTCCTGTCATATGCTTGGAGCATCCACTATCCAAATACCACTTATTTTGAGTGATAGGATAGGCCTTCACCTGCAAGACATTTATTTAGACAGTGTGGACCCAGGTAACCTTGGGTCCCTTGTTTTTCACATAAGAAAAGCTAGAAATAAATGAAAATGCAGGCTGAGGGTGATAACCTAATGGGTGAGATCTCCTAGGTGGGATTCTCCATGCAGATGATGGGTCAACAAACCTAGGGTTTCTATTTTCATTTAGGTTTCTATGGTACTGATTATGATTTTGAAAATCATGTTGAAAATGTCGATCGACGTTCGACGATGGGCGCTCAGATCGTCGATCTTCGTCCGACCATTGAGCTTCCGATCGTCGAGCGGCGTTCGACGCTCTTTGCATTTCTTTAAAAAATTTCTTTCTCTTTTCTCTCTTAGCTTTATTTAAGGTTTTATTAACTAGGTTTACTTGCTCATTGTTCTTCATTCCACTAGCTAAAATGAAGTTCACTGGAGTTGAAAGATTATTTTTAAGAATAACTGGGGGTTCACTGGGAGAAGCTCCTATGTCTAGTTTGTTATTACCTGACCTAGTGTTAGTCATGCTGGTTATTTCTAATAACTTAAGGCTTCTACCATTAAGTGATTCTTCTAACCTCTTAGACTTAGCTAACTCCATTTTAAGAAATTTAATTTCTTCACTACAAGTAGTGAGATCTTCCTTTAACTTAATATTTTCTGTAGCAATTAATTCTGAGTCAGCTAACTTATTTCTAAGTTCTTTTATCTCCTTTTCTGAACTAATTAAGTCTAAGCATAGGGATTTAAAATCTAATTTAAATTCTTCAGAAGTGAAGTCATAAGAAGATAGTACCTCATCTTCTGTTGGCATTTCTTCTTCTGAGTCTGAACTCTCTGCAGCTGAACGATTGCTGCAAGCATCTATTGCCATCAGGCAAACTTCTTTTGCCTTCTTCTCTTCCTCATCCTCACTGGAGCTTGAGGAGGAGGATTCTTCATCAGAATCACTCCAGGTTTCAGCAATGAAACCTCTCTCCTTTTTCTTGTTCTTGTAGGAGGATGGCTTGGAGTGCTTCCTGTGCTGTTCCTTTTCTTTCCTCTTGTCTTTGTTCTTCTCCTCTGGACACTCAGGTAAGATGTGTCCAGGTTTCCTGCAACCATAACAGATAATTTCTTTAGCAGGTGAACGGTCATACCTTGGTTTGTCTTCATAGCGAGAAGACTTCTTTCTGAATTCCTTTCTCCCCATCTTGAGAAACCTCTTGGCAAACAATGCCATTAGTTCCTCATTTGATTGGCTGCTTTCAGAAGCATCAGCAGCCTTAAGAGCTAGAGATTGCTCTTTTCTTGTTGGAGTAGGGGTCTTTGCTTCTGCTTCTGCTTCCCTTGTCTTCAGCACTTGCTTAAAAGACTTGAGCTTGCCGAGAAGGGCTTCAGTTGAAATCTCATTTGTACTTCTGGCTTCCTTGATGGGCCAGATCCTTAGATCCCATGTGCTAGGGAAGCACATAAGAATCTTATCATTGACCTCTGTCAATGATATGTCCTTGTCAAGGGTCCTCAGCTCATTGATGATTGAGCTGAGCCTGGTGTACATGGCTTCAACTGATTCAGCATCAGTTTTCTTGAAGTTCTCATACTGTGAGATCAGGTTGGACCTTCTGTCCTTCCTTTCATCAGCTGAACCAGCTACAATCTGGTTCAGTGTATCCCACATTGCTTTTGCTGAGGAGCAGTCAGCAACCTTCTGGAAAACCTCATCAGACATTGTCTGAGCCAGAATGTTCATCGCCTTGGCATCTGCTATCTTTGCCTTCTTGTACTCGTCATTGTAATCTGGAGGAGGCACTGCACTCATATCAGATGATGAGGCAGTAGCAGCAGCAGGTGCTCTTGGGGGTCCTGACAAAATAGAAGCAAAGATGCTTTCATAAATAGAAATCATATATAATTTTATCCTTGCCTTCCAGATGCCAAACTTAGCTAAGTTGCATGCTGGAGGTCTGGTGCTAGAATAATCCTTGGACTGGGCCATGATAGTGATAGTGATTATCTATAAACTTTTGGTATCTATCAGGATCTTGTGACTTAGGTGTTAGCCTATTCAGTCAGTCAACCTCCCTCTGATACCAATTGAAAGTGAAGGGATAGATACTACTACTCTAGAGGGGGGGGGGGTGAATAGAGTTATCAAATTTTGCACTAGACAAAACTTAATGGTCTACCCAACTCCCTTGGAGTGAAATGCGGAATGAAAAGATTATAGATATTGAATTAACCCTATAGCCTAACACAAGTGTTGTGCACAAACTCAAGCTAACTGTAATTACAGTTAAGGCTTGGAAAACCTAATCAGCAACTAGCAACCTAGTTATATCTATTCACAGCCACAATGCAGGAATTAAACAAGGCAATCCAGACGACACAAGGAGTTTATAGTGGTTCCCCAAACAACTTGGGTACGTCCACTCTTCTACCCAAACGGTAGGAATCCACTACAGGTTTTTGATCAGGTGCCCTGCCACCACAAGATCTGCTTCAGGTAGATCTAGAAACCCTTTAGACTTTTGATCAGGAGTCTAAAAACCGAACACAGGTTTTTGATCAGGTGCCCTGCCACCAAGGGATACTTTTGAAGGGAGTAATAACCCTGTACAGGAGGGGGAAAGAAGGTTAAGATGTCTTCTCTATTTTACAAAGATTAGAGAAGCACAAAGACTTGCACTGAGCTAGAAAGCTCAAGGAATCAAGGCTCCCCCTGGCTCAAAGAATGTCCAGGTGAAGTCTTGCTTCAGTGCAGAAAACTCTTCAGAAAGATCTGAAGGAAACACTACAAGAAGATAATAAATAATAAAATAGAAATCTTCAAGCAGCTGTCTTCTTCTTCTTCTTCTTCAAAAGAACTCTGAGTTTGAATCTTCCTGGAAGCAGGAGAACTCAGGTTGAAGAAGAGCAGAAGAGCTTAACACTTCTCAGTTGAATCAATATTGCTGAGAGCAAAGAACTTGAGCTTGATGAAGGCTTGAATGCTTAAAATGAATAATTGGTTAGCTAGCTGAAATCCTTCACCAAAGGATTCCTTTTATAACAGCAACAAGCAACGACTCTCTTCAATTTGTACTGTTTGTCTTCTTCTGAAACTTGAAACCTGGGCTGCAAATATCAAAAGGACATACAAACTCTGCAGCAAAAAACATTCTATAAAAGGAATAAACCTCTTTCGAAGAAGCTGCAGGAAGCAATCTGATAATAAAGTACTAAATAAAATCACATCAGAAATAAACTCTTTATAGCAAAAGGAAGACTTTTCAGTCTAACGGCTATAAAGGACTGACAGCAGATAAAGTAAAATACAATGACAGCTAATAAGACAAACAACTTTATCTGAAAAGATTTTACACAGGCAAAAGAGATGGAGCATATATTGCCTGGAAATATTATCATAAAACAACTGAAATAAACATGCCAGATAATGTATTATTTTATTAAATAAAATAAATAAATACAAAATAAAAAGGCAGACAGAAAACGTCGAACGACCCTCGGAGATCGTCGACCGACGCACGGAGATCGTCGACCTATCGGGCAGATAGTCGAACGATCCAGATAGTCGACCGATCAAAGAAGATAGTCGAACTACCTCGGCAGATAGTCGACCTATCAGAGAAGATAGTCGAACTATCAGATAGTCGATCTATCCGGACAGATAGTCGAACTATCAAGCACAAACAGATAGTCGACCTATCCAGCAGATAGTCGACCTATCACAGAAACCAGATAGTCGACCTATCAACATATAGTCGACCTATCAAAACAGAGCAGATAGTCGATCTATCAACAGATAGTCGAACTATCAGATAGTTGAACTATCAGGACAGATAGTCGAACTATCAAAGACGACAGATAGTCGACCTATCAACAGATAGTCGAGCTATCAAAGCAAGCAGATAGTCGACCTATCAACAGATAGTCGAGCTATCAACGCAGACAGAGCGTCGACCAACTGATAGACGATAGTCGATCAGCCGATAGACGATAGTCGATTGGCGTTCGACTATAGTCGAACGAAAAACCTACTTAACCAAATTCTTCATCTGGAAAAGCGGGGACTCTACAGCTAGACCACTAACCAATGACCATAGATATTTCTTGGGTCAAGGGACTAAAAAGACAAGACTAAACACAAATCAAACTTGGGTACCAACATCTTTTATAAAATATGCCAAAATAAATATGAAATAAATCACATCATAGAAGGCGACAAAATTATTAAAGACATACAGCAAAACGTCGAACGACCCTCGGAGATCGTCGAACGAGGCACAGAGATCGTCGACCTATCAGACAGATAGTCGAACAATACAGATAGTCGAACTATCAAAGAAGATAGTCGAACTACCTCAGCAGATAGTCGAACTATCAGGACAGATAGTCGAGCTATCAGATAGTCGATCTATCAGGACAGATAGTCGAACTAACAAACAAAGCAGATAGTCGACCTATCAACATATAGTCGAACTATCAAAGAAAAATAGATAGTCGACCTATCAACAGATAGTCGAACTATCAAAGCAAACAGATAGTCGACCTATCAAACATATAGTCGAACTATCAGATAGTTGAACTATCCAAACTGATAGTCGAACTATCAAACAAAGCAGATAGTCGACCTATCAAACAGATAGTCGAACTATCAAACGAAACAGATAGTCGACCTATCAACAGATAGTCGAACTATCAAAGAGAACAGATAGTCGACCTATCAACAGATAGTCGAACTACCAGATAGTCGAACTATCAAACACAACAGATAGTCGACCTATCAAACAGATAGTCGAACTATCAACGTAGACAGAACGTCGACCATCTGATAGACGATCGTCGAACAGTCGATAGATGATAGTCGAGCGGCGTTCGACCATAGTCGAACGAAAAACAACTTAACCAAATATTCATCTGGAAAAGTTACAAGACTAAACTAGAGCAAACTAACCTTTGACCATAGATAAATCTTGGGTCAAGAGACAGAAAGAGAAGACTGAACTCAAATCAAAACTAGGGTACAACCAATCTCCCCTTATTTGAGTTAAGTCTCTCAACAACTAAACACAAAACTAATTACTGAAAGTAAATAAAAATGCATGAAGATAAAATAATAAATAAGCAGATAACATCAATCAATCAGATAAGCAAATAACTGTCAATTAATGAAATTTTAAGGTGCTTCAGAATTTGGTTTAGGTTCAGAAGAACTAGAAACAAAAGTAATCTTTCTAGAAGGATCTTGGGCTTCTTTCCTTGATAACTTCAGGTCTTGTTCTCCAATGATTTTCAATTCTGATACTCTTGGGACAACTGCTTCAGGATGCTTTTCCATGTATTTAGAAGGATAAAATACCTCAGGTCTGACCTGGAATTTATCAAGCTCCTTCATTCTGAATTTTGACATAGTGGTTAATCCTGCAGTGTCTTTGCCTTCAGCTTTAGCTTTCTTAATTTGAGCTAAACCAACAAGTTTAAGAAAACGAGCCATCCTGAAATTAGGATCAAGCTCTGGGCTTTCATACACATTTTCAGAAGATGTATCAACAGGTTTCACAGCTTTAAACTTAATAGACATCTCTAGCAGACTTTCAGCTAGATCTTTATCCTGAATAACTAGATAAGAAGGAGGAGCAAACTCAGCAAATATCTTGCTAGATTTTTCAGAGAAAATAATTCGCTTACCTTTTAAAACAGCCTTCACAGCATTATCTGGCTTTGGAGAGGTTGAGCTCTTGAGTTCTTTGGAAAGAGGAGGAGAAAAAGTTGGTCTTTGATACACCACCTCCTTTACTTGTTCCTTAACATCAGCATCAAGTCTTTGATAGCCAGAATGCGTTTTACCTTGATATCCTTGAGAACTTTTCCTTTGTGATGACTGAGATGGGTTGAACCTGTCAGACTGAGCAGCAGGGTTTGCAGATAGGTTTCCAGAGGCTCCTACACCGGGAGGTGGAGGAGGAGGACCTCTAGGAGTCCATCTTGGGACAGGACTGTCATACTTCTTTGACTTCTTCCTTTGCTTCTGTTGATTTTTAGAAAATGCCGTCCAGTGCTGGAATTCTTTTGATTTAGGATCAATGCCTTTCAGGATATAATGAGTATCATTAACTGGATTTGGAGGAGGAGAAGCCACAACTTTCCTTTTCTTTTTAGCAGTTCTCTTTCTCTTAGACTCATCAGATTCATCAGAATCAATATCATCCTCAGAATTTGAAGAAATGGGAAGATCATATGGATCAATCGCTTCTTGCACAGCTCTTTCCTTTTCTTATAGGGCAGCTTTTTCTAATTCTTCTTCCATGGCATCCTGTGCCAGGAGAGCATCTAAATCCAATCCAGGGGAATCATCCCATATAGTAGACTTTTCAATTTGAACATCTGAAGCCTTTTCTTGTTGATCAGAAACTGTCATAGTGACCAGTTTTACTTGCACTGCTAGTTGAGCTGGCTGAGCAGCCTCAGAAACTTGAGCAACTGGTTCTGGTTCAGTTTGAACTTCTGTAGATGGTTGGAGATCAGGCTCTTGAACATCTAATACTTCTTCCATTTTATTTGTAGTATTATGAATAAAATTTTGCTAAATGAAATCGAATCATTCCTTCTAGGTATTCCCAAACTAGCATATCAGTTATCAAATCTAAAAATTGAGTAAAAGGGATACCTTCAGAATTGTCCTTTGAGTGTCCTAACTCCCATAATTCATCTAGAAAGGAAGTGATAACTCCTTCTAGGTATAGGGCGACCAGGGGAGAGGAACATTCTTCTAGGCAAACTTTGACAATGAATTCAGACTTCATTATGGCATCAGAAATTTCTTTTTCAGACAATGGAGGAGGAGCTGATTCTTCTATCTCTTTCTCTGCAACTGCAGGAGGATCTGCTGGAGGGGAGGCCAAGGGCAGCACAGAGGCATCTTCATAAAGCATCTCCCCCTGCCTGGTTTTAGTGGAAACTGAGACCAGGCCCCTAGATGAAGAGGGCTCAGCAGATTTTGATAGAGCTTGGATAGCAGCAGTCAAAGAAGAGATGGAGGAAGTAAGGGGAGCAATTGCCTCTTCATCTTCAATCATAATTTTGATTGAGGTGGTAATTAACTCCAAGATGCTAGAAATGAATGCTGGAGTGATTTCAAATGATGAAGGGGGAATCTCAGTGGATGGATGATCAGCAGGAATGGTGTATTCTTGATGAACTGGAGAGTGATCTGGAGATGGAGAGTGGGCTGGAGAATGATGGGTGGATGCAAGATGATCAATGTGATTTGAGGAAGGAATTGGAGACTGAGGAGGAGTAGAAATCTCAGAAACCAATAAATCAAAACTGGGATGTGAGATCCCAGCAAGATGAGAAGGGAGAGGAGATGCAGGAGGTGATGCATGGAGAATTGTAGATGAATCAGGAATATGAGAGGCAGAACGTCGTACTTCAATTGAAGTTGAGGGAACTTAAACTGAAGTAGACGGTAATGCAGATGAAGAAGATGGAAGGGAGAGATTTGCTGAGCCAGCTTCTTGTAGGGGAGGAGTGACTGAAGCAGTCCTGGTGCTCTCAGATACAGCTGGAGCAACCCCTGCTGGAGAGGGCTTTAGAAAAGTCCTTCTCCACTTGGCAAACAAGGTAGGGTCCATCTTTTTGCTGGCATTTATTGAAGTAGCAGCTGAAACTAACAAATGGGGATATTTCTCCTTCAGAAAAATCCCAACCACCCTACCCAGGATGACTTCTTTCTTGCTGTTCTTTTTCCTTATTAACTCAAACAATACTCCTGCCCAGTTAATCTTCTTTTTATTCACAATTGCACACATTAGGGCAAACTGTTGCCTTGTAATGTTGTCATGGGCAGAGTGCTTTCCCAGTAGCACTTTTCCGACGAGTTCAGCAGGGAACTTAATCTTAAATGGAAAATTTACCTTAAGCAGCTTAGAGGGAATGCCTTCAGCATGTCCCAGCTCTGTCAGCATTCTCCCAAACTCTGGGGTATCTTGCTTGTAATCTTCTTCCCCATTTAACATTCCAAAAATTTCAGTTAAAATGGCGGGAGTCAAAGTTACCTCTTCTCCGCCAATTATTCCGGTCATTGATTCATCATTGGAGGTCGAAGTAAATGCCCATTCTTTGATCTCAGGAATGTTTATCTTTATCCTGGAGGACATGAGCTTTTCCAAACCTTGATCTAGATTGAGAATTTCCATTATTCCAGATTCGCAGCAACTGAAGGAATCGAAATCCACACTTAAGCCTGCATCGAACTTCACCACTGTCAGGAGCGCTGGAGCTATCGCCATTGAAGGGGCTGGAGAAGACGAGGGAGACGGCGAAGGCGAAACGACAGAAATCGCGAGACAAAGAACAAGGGGGAAGACGGAATGCGAGAAGACGCTCTCCGTCGACGATAAAAAGAAAGATCTCTTAACCTAGGTCGACCATCGGCTTTATATTAAAACAACGATCGTCAATCTATTTAAATGATACTGGAGACGATGGTCGAACGGTCGTTCGACGATCATTCCTGAAGCAGAGTAGTCGATCCATCGTTCGACTATTTTTGTCTTCACAAACAACAAGCTGTCGTCAACCATAGATCGACGATGGGCTCGACCTGTTCGACGATCTTCAAACGCCGGTCGACGATCTTCAAGCAGATAAGCTATCATCAACCATAGGTCGATGATAGGCTTGATCCGATCGACTATCTTCGAACGTCGTTCGATGATCTTCAAACAAGTTTCAACAAGTTAGACGTCACACTTAGTCTCTTCCATTAATCATGCCTAGTTGAACCAAAAAGAACAGATGCTTCTGTTCATCTAAGGGCTTGGTGAATATATCACCTCTCTGAAGGTCTGTGGATATGAACTCAAGGATGATCTTGTTCTTTTCCACACAATCTCTCAGGAAATGGTGCCGGATCTCAATGTGTTTCGTTCTAGAGTTGTGCACGGGATTTTGTGCAATAGAGATAGCACTGGTACTATCACACATGATTTCTGTGTTCTTGTGTATGTACCCATAATCCAAAAGCTGGTTTTGTATCCACAGAATCTGTGAACAACAACTGGCAGCTGCTATATATTCAGCATCTACAGTTGAAGTTGAGACAGAAGCCTGCTTCTTACAGAATCAAGAGACCAATCTCTATCCCAGGAACTGACAAGTTCCTGAGGTACTTTTCTTGTCAACTCTACAGCCAGCATAATCAAAATCAGAATATCCAATTAATTCAAATTCTGACTCAGCTGGGTACCAAAGTCCTAGATTTGGACATCCCTTCAGGTATCTCAAGATTCTCTTGAGAAGAATCAGATGAGATTCCTTGGGGTTGACCTGGAATCTAGCACAAAGGCATGTTGCAAACATTATATCTGGCCTACTTGTAGTTAAATATAATAGGGAACCAACAATGGCCCTATAATTCTTTTGATCAACAGGCTTTCCCTGATCATCAGAATCTATAACTACATTAGTAGCCATAGGTGTATGCATTACTGAAGCATCAGCCATCCCAAACTTCTTTACCAATTCCTTGGAATATTTGGATTGTGAGATGAAGATTCCATCAACATCTTGCTTTACTTGGAGACCAAGAAAGTAAGACAGCTCACCCATACTACTCATCTCAAACTTGGAATGCATCAAGTTAGAGAACTTTTTGCACAGTTTGGGATCAGTGGAACCAAAAATAATGTCATCCACATACACTTGAACTAACAGGATTGTGTCCTTGTGGTGCTTGACGAAAATGGTTCTATCAACTACTCCCCTAACAAAGTTGTGCTCTAACAGGAAACTAGCTAGAGTCTCATACCAGGCTCTGGGTGCTTGTTTGAGTCCATAAAGAGCTTTTTGCAACTTGAAAACATGTGATGGCTGAGTTGAAGAAACAAACCTAGGTGGTTGTTCAACAAATACCTCTTCCTTTAGCTCACCATTTAGAAAGGCACTTTTGACATCCATCTGAAAAACCTTAAACTTCATATAGGCTGCATAGGCTAAGAAGATACTTATTGCCTCTAGCCTTGCAATAGGAGAAAATGTTTGGTCATAATCTATACCTTCCTCCTGTCTATAGCACTGAGCTACAAGCCTAGCTTTGTTCCTAACAATGATTCCATTTGCATCCAACTTGTTTCTATACACCCACTTGGTGCCTATGATCAGTTGGCCTTTAGGTCTTGGAACCAAAGTCCATACTTTACATCTCTCAAACTGATTGAGTTCCTCTTGCATAGCAATGATCCAGTGGGGATCTAGCTCAACATCTTTAATGGTGAGGGGCTCAATCTGTGAGAGGAAACAAGCGTGCATCACATCCTGTCTTAACTGATGTCTTGTTTGAACACCAGCTGATATGAATCCAATCACTTGAGATGTAGGATAATCTCTAAGTGTGACAACATCAGCAGGTGGGATGTGATCTTCAGCAATAGTTGGGATTAATTCCTCAGGAGGAATTTGATCTACTATTGTGTTGGAACACCCTATTACTAATTTGGATAAGGATCACTATGTTTGTCTTAGGAAACCAGGTTGATCTAGTTGTATAGTTGTAAAGGTCAACATTAGAATGAGTCTAGGGCTTAGAACTTAGGTTTGAAGCTGCCCCTAGGACCATTCCAAGATCAAGGATATAGAGCCAAGTCTAAGGAAATTTTCGTCGTGCTCCGGTCGACGAAACGTCGAACTCGGTTCGACGCTCTCTGAGCTCAACTTCGATAAATCGTCGAACTCTGGTCGACGTTCTTCGAGCTCAGGTCGATGATCACTCTTCAGCTATTGTTCAGGTCGCTGAGCTCAGTTCGACGATCTTCGAGCTCAGTTCGACGTTTTCTGTCTGTTTGATCTGTTTCTATCTCTGAGCTCAGTTCGACGATCGTAGAGCTCAGATCGACGATCTTTCTGAGAGATCAACGATTCTAAGGATTCAAATGCTGCCAGTCTTTGGAATGTTTTTGAATTCTCTCAGCATTTATGTCAAGAAGATCTGCCAGCAGTTTGTCTTTATTCTGGAGCAAGTTTCAAGGAATTATTCAGGGAATGTTTTATTGGACCTTCCTCTAGAAGACAAGACTTTTTATGGAAGACATTTATGACTGCCAACGGCTATCTTTGACAAGGAATTTTTTCAGAAGATAAGATCCTTCTTTTTGTCTTCAGAAAAAAATACATAGAGAAGACACAGAGAGCACAAAAACAAGAATTAAGATGTGACAGAAAAACAAGTGATCATTTCTGAAGAATCAGAATAACAATCTTTTTGCTTATAGAAAAGTGATCACATCTTCATCTCAAGAACTCCAGACACCTCATCTTTCAGCCTCCTTTTTGCTGAAACAATCTTTTGCTGGAGATCTAAACTTCTGAAGACCTATCACCCTAGAGCAAAGCTTCCATTCCTGAACCTGTCTACATCTCAGGGGGAGCTTTGACAACAAAAGATCCACTAGTCTTCTCTCATTTGATTTTAGAACAGAGAAGACCACTTCACCTCTTTATCTTTTCTTTTTCTGCTATAAAAGGGTTCTTGAACTCCCTTCAAAAGTTCTTTCTGGTTCTGAGAGCCTTGTCAAAACTCAGTGGTGGCAAGACACCTTATCAAAAAATCCAGTTTTGGTTTTTGAGCACCTTATCAAAAGCTCATTGGTGTCAGGACACCTGATCAACTCATCCTGAGTGGATTCCTACCAATGGTGGTAGAAGAGTGGATGTACCTAGGTTTTTGGGGAACCACTATATTTCCTTGTGTCTTCTGGCTTGTTTGTGTGATTGTTTTACTGTGTGCTGTGCTCTTTACTTCTTTGTTTTTAACTCTTTACTAGCACTCTACACTATACTATAAATTTAATTTTATGTGTGCTGATTATTTCAAAACTATGAAATTAATTTAAATAAACTCTATTCACCCCCCCTCTAGAGTTGAGATAGATCTTACTCTCACTTTCATATTGGTGGAACAAAAATAGCTTCTGCAATGCCTTCATCACTGTCTGATTCAGTGATATGAAGAGTTGAAAGATGAAGAATCTCTTGAGTGACATCTTTACTAGATTCTTGTACCTGCAATGAACTTGAGGAAGGGGAAGTTTCATTCTCCTTGTAAAACATTTGAGATTCATCAAAGGACACATGAACAGACTCTTTAATTTTAGAAGAAGATTAATTAAATACCCTATAAGCTTTGCTTACTTGGGAATATCTAAGAAAAATTCCCATTGAAGTTTTTGCTTCAAACTTTCTAAGGTATTCTTTATTATTATTATGAATATAAACTACACAACCAAATACTCTAAAATAATTTATTTTAGGTTTCTTTCCTTTAAGCAACTCATAAGGAGTTTTACACTTAAGCTTGTGTATCAGACTTCTATTCAAGACATAGTTGGTTGTACTAATAGCTTCTGCCCAATAGGAAAGAGACATATTAGCATCTGCCAACAATGTGCCAGCAGCTTCAATCAGGGTTCTGTTCTTCCTTTCAACTACCCCATTTTGTTGGGGAGTTCTAGGAGCTGAGAAGCTATGTTTGATACCTTCTCTCTCACAGAATTCTTGCATGAGAAGAGAGTCAAACTCAGTACCATGATCACTTCTGATCAAGGACACATGTGTAGAGTACTCAGTCTGCATACATAATAGAAAATCTGTAAGGGCTTTGAAGTTATCAGCCTTAGTTCTCAAAAAGAACACCCAAGTGAATCTAGAGAAGTCATCTACAATGACTAGGGTGTAATACTTCCCTCCTAGACTCTGTACATTTATTGGGCCAAATAGGTCCAAATGTAATAAATATAGGATTCTAGGAGAATCACTTTTATTTACTGATTTAAATGAATTCTTGGTTTGCTTGCCTAATTGACAAGCCTTGCATATGCTCTCCTTCTTGTGGGGGCAAGAAGGTAAACCTCTAACAAGGTTGTGCTTAGATAACCTAGATATGTTCTTAAGGTTAACATGGCTAAGCCTTTTATGCCATAAGGTATTGTTATTTGTTACTTCATTAAATAAGCAGATTTCAGAGTGAGTTGAGTTAAAATCTACTAAATAAATATTACCTTGTCTAATACCTACTAACACAACATTATTATTTAAATTAATATTACAAAGAGAGTTAGAAAATGATACCTGGTATCCAACATCACATAACTGACTTACTGAAATGAGATTATGCTTCAGTCCAGTTACATAAGCAACTCTCTTGAATGTTACATCTCCAATTATCATCCTGTCATAGCCTTCAGTTTGACCACAGCTTGAATCTCCAAAGATTACCTTTGGGCCAAGCTTGGCCTTGAACTTTGATAGATGTTCTTTATTTCCTGTCATATGCTTGGAGCAACCACTATCCAAATACCACTTATTCTGAGTGATAGGATAGGTCTTCACCTGCAAATAAATCAATTAAACATTGTGGACCCAGGTAACCTTGGGTCCCTTGTTTTGCACATAAGAAAAACTGGAAATAAATGAATAAGCAGGTTGAGGGTGATAACCTAACGGGTAAGATCTCCTAGGTGGGATTCTCCATGCAGATGATGGGTCAATGAACCTAGGGTTTCTATTTATATTCGGGTTTCTAAAGTTCTGGTTGAAGTTTTGAAATTCATGTTGAAAACGTCGATCGACGTTCGACGATTGGTACCCAGATCGTCGATCTCCGTTCGACTACTGGGCCTGCGATCGTCGAGCAGCATTCGACGCTCTTTGTATTTCCTTAAATTTTTGTTTTCTTTTCTCTCTCTTAGCATTATTTAAGGCTTTATTAACCTGATAAACTTGCTCAGTGTTTTTTATTCCACTAGCTGAAATAAAATTCACTGGAGTTGAAAGATTGTTTTTAAGAATAATTGGGGGTTCACTAGAAGATGCTCCTAAGCCTAATTTGTTATTGCCTGTCCTAGTGTTAAACATGCTGGTTATTTCAAGCAGCTTAAGGCTTCTACCATTCAGAGATTCTTCTAACCTTTTGGACTTAGCTAATTCATTCTTAAGTAATTTTATTTCTTCACTAGCATTAGTGAGTTCTGTTGTTAACCTAATGCTTTCATTAGAAATTAATTCAGATTCAGCTAGTTTATTTCTAAGTTCTTTTATTTACTTTTCAGAACTAATTAAATCAAGACATAAAGATTTAAAATCTGATTTAAATTCATTAGATGTAAAATCGTAAGAAGACAATACCTCATCTTCTGTTGGCATTTATTCATCAGAATCTGAACTCTCTACAGCTGAGTGATTGCTGCAGGCATCAATTGCCATCAGGCAAACTTCCTTTGCCTTCTTTTCTTCCTCATCCTCACTAGAGCTTGAGGAGGAAGATTCCTCATCAGAATCACTCTAGGTTTCAGCAACAAAACCTCTCTCCTTCTTTTTGTTCTTGTAGGAGGATGGCTTGGAATGCTTCCTGTGCTGATCCTTGTCTTTCCTTTTCTCTTTATTCTTTTCCTCTGGACAGTTTGGAAGAATATGTCCAGGCTTCCTGCAACCATAGCAAATTATTTCTTTAGTGGGAGTACGATCATACCTTGGTTTTTCTTCATATCGTGAAGATTTCTTTCTGAATTCTTTCCTTCCCATCTTGAGAAACATTTTGGCAAATAATGCCATCAGTTCCTCATTGGACTGGCTTCCTTCAGAAGCATCAGCAGCTTTGAGAGCAAGGGTTTTCTCTTTTCTTGTGGGAGTTGGAGTCTTTGCTTCAGCCTCTGCTTCCCTGAACTGTAGCACTTGCTCAAAGGACTTGAGCTTGCCGAGAAGGGCTTCTGTTGAGATTTCTGTTGTGCTTCTGGCCTCCTTGATAGGCCAGATCCTCAAATCCCATATGCTAGGGAAGCATATAAGAATCTTATCATTGACCTCTGTCAATGAAATATCCTTATCAAGAGTCCTCAGCTCATTGATGATTGAGCTGAGCCTTGTGTACATTGCTTCAACTGATTTAGCATCAGTTTTCTTGAAGTTTTCATACTGGGAGATAAGGTTGGACCTTCTGTCATTCCTTTCATCAACTGAACCAGCTACAATCTGGTTCAGTGTATCCCACATTGCTTTTGCTGAGGGACAGTTAGCAACTTTCTGGAATACTTCATCAGACATTGTTTGAGCCAGAATGTTCATTGCCTTAGCATCTGTTATCTTTGCCTTTTTGTATTCATCATTGTAATCTGGAGGAGGCACTGCACTTATATCAGTTGATGATGAAGCAGTAGCTACAGCAGGTGCTCTTGGTGGTCCTGTCAAAATAGAAGCAAAAATACTCTCATCAATAGAGTTCATATATAATTTAATCCTTGCCTTCCAGATGCTAAACTTAGCTAAGTTGCATGCTGGAGGTCTGGTGCTAGAGTAATCCTTGGACTGGGCCATGATAGGTGAAAGTGAATATCTATAATCCTTGGTATCTATCAGGATCTTGTGACTTAGGTGTTAGCCTATACAGTCAGTGAACCTCCCTCTGATACCAATTGAAAGAAAAGGGGATAGATACTACTCTAGAGGGGGGGTGAATAGAGTAATCAAAAATTGCACTAGCAAAGTTGACTGTCTACTCAACTCCCTTCGAGTTAATTGCGGAATGAAGGTTATAGATATTTAAGAAGTAACCCTAAAGCATAACACAAGTGTTGTGCACAAAAGGCAACCAACTGTAATTACAGTTAAGGCTTGGGATCCTAAACAGCAACTAGCAAACCTAGTTAAAACTAATCACAGCCAATAGCACAAGAAATAAATCAATCAACCAGACGACACAAGGGAAATTATAGTGGTTCCCCAAACAACTTGGGTACGTCCACTCTTCTACCAACAAGGTAGGAATCCACTCAGGTTTTTGATCAGGTGCCCTGCCACCAATAAGATCTGCTGTAGGTAGATCTAGAGACCCTTTAGAATTTTGATCAGGTGTCTAAAAAACAACACAGGTTTTTGATCAGGCGCCCTGCCCCCAAGGTATACTTTTGAAGGGAGTAATAACCCTTTACAGGAGGGGGAAAGGAGGATAAAATGTCTTCTCTATTTTAAATAGAATTAGAGAAGCTCAAGAACTTGCACTGAGCTAGAAAGCTCTAAAGAGTCAAGGCTCCCCCTGGCTAAAAGAATGTCCAGGTGAAGTCTTGCTTCAGTGCAGAAAACACTTCAGAAAATCTGAAGGAAAAATCTACAAGAAGATAAATAATATGAATTGAAAATTCTTCTTCAAGCAGCTATCTTCTTCTTCTTCTTCTTCAAAAAGCTCTGAGTGAAGATCTTCCTGGAGGCAGGAGAACTCAGGTTGAAGAAGAGTGAAGAACTAAAACTTCTTCTCAGTTAGATGTGAACGAGCTGAGAGCAGTTGTAAACTGTAAGTTGTAAGCTTGAATGCTGCTTGTTAGCTTTTGAACTCCTTTTCCTGAATGAACTGGTTTTTGGCTATGTGAACTAGTTGATTTCTTTCTCCAAAGAGTTCTTTATATAACAGCAGCAGCAACGGCTCTAATTTGAGTTTGAATTTTGTCTTCTACTGAAATCTATAAGCTGGGCTGCAAATAGCATAAAGCAAAACAAATACTGCAGACAGATATCCTATAAGAGGATAAAGCTTTCTAAGAAGCTGCAAGTAACTCTGATAAAATAATACTAGAGAAAGTCACATCAAAAGAGACTCTTTACGGCCAAAAAAGACTTTTTGAGTCTAACGGCTATAAAGGACAACTTGGCAGATAAAGCAGAAATCATATCTCAGCTAATAAGACAAACAACTTTGTCAGAAAAAGATTAGCTCATGCATAAGGAATGGAGCAGATATTGCATGGAAATAATATCATAAATTTATTCAAATAATCTTTTATAAAATATGCCAAAATAAATATGAAATAAATCACATCCTAGAAGACAACAAAATTATTAAAGACATACAGCAAAACGTCGAACGACCCTCGGAGATCGTTGAACGAGGCATAGAGATCGTCGACCTATCAGACAGATAGTCGAACGATACAGATAGTCGAACTATCAAAGAAGATAGTCGAACTACCTCAGCAGATAGTCGAACTATCGGGACAGATAGTCGAGCTATCAGATAGTCAATCTATCAGGACAGATAGTCGAACTACCAAATAAAGCAGATAGTCGACCTATTAATAGATAGTCGAACTATCAAAGAAAAACAGATAGTCGACCTACCAACAGATAGTTGAACTATCAAAGTAAACAGATAGTCGACCTATCAAACAGATAGTCGAACTATCAGATAGTTGAACTATCCAAACAGATAGTCGAACTATCAAACAAAGCAGATAGTCGACCTATCAAACAGATAGTCGAACTATCAAACGAAATAGATAGTCGACCTATCAACAGATAGTCAAACTATCAAAGAGAACAGATAGTCGACCTATCAACAGATAGTCGAACTACCAGATAGTTGAACTATCCAAGCAGATAGTCGAACTATCAAACACAACAGATAGTCGACCTATCAAACAGATAGTCGAACTATCAACGCAGACAGAACGTCGACCAACTGATAGACGATCGTCGAACAGTCGATAGACGATAGTCGAGCGGCGTTCGACCATAGTCAAACGAAAAACAACTTAACCAAATATTCATCTGGAAAAGTGACAAGACTAAACTAGAGCAAACTAACCTTTGACCATAGATAAATCTTGGGTCAAGAGACAGAAAGAGAAGACTGAACTCAAATCAAAACTAGGGTACCAACAGTTGTCTACTCGAAGGAAGAGCTTACCATTGCTTACATCAATGATGGCTCTGGAGGTGGAAAGGAAGGGTCGGCCAAGGATCAGGGGAACCTCGATGTCTTCTTCGATGTCCAAAATAACAAAGTCCACCGGGAAGATGAACTTGTCAACTTTCACTAGAACGCCCTCCACTATTCCTAACGGGTACTTGACGGATCTATCGGCTAGCTGGATACTCATACGCGTGGGGTTAAGGCTACTAATCCCTAACTTTTTAAACAATGATAATGGAATAAGGTTTATACACGCGCCTAAGTCGGCTAATGCGTGTTTAACAAAAAGATCACCAAAGACACACGGGATAGAGAAACTACCCGGGTCACTGATTTTCTTCGGCAAACCGTTTGTTAAAACGGCGGAGCACTCGGCGTTTAGCGTGACGTGCCAAAGATTCTCTAACTTCTTCTTGTTTGTGAGGAGGTCTTTAAGATACTTAGCGTATTTCGGCATCTGCGAAATAACCTCGTGGAAGGGAAGATTAATGTGGATTTGTTTGAAGATCTCTAAGAAGCGGGAGTACTGATCATCTTGACGTTGTATATTAAGTTCAGAGGGGTATGGAGGAGTTGAATTATTTTTGAAGATGGGTGGTGGAGTGGGATTATTTTCTAAAATAGGGGTGATAATTTCTTCAGCAGAGGGTGGAAGTGGAGCGGAGCTTTGATTTTTAAAAACAGGAGCGGAGCTTTGATTTTTAAAAGCGGGAGCGGAGCTTGCCTCGGGCTCTTCACTTACTATACCGGAGACTTGCTTCCCACTCCGAAGAGTTATAGCTTTCGCTTGCTCTCTCAGGTTAGGTTCGGTATTGGAAGGAAGAGACCCTGTGGGTCGCTCAGAAATTATTTTCGCGAGCTGTCCTACCTGATTTTCTAGACTTTTTACGCTTCCGGTTAAAGTTCTTATAGTGGCGCCATTTGTGGTGATATATTTAGAAAGTAATTCCTCCAAGCTTGGAGGTTTTGGGTAATTTTGAAGAGGTGGTGGTGGTGGTGGTGCAGAAAAATCATTTTTCGGGGGTGGGCGTATCGTATTCGATGGATTACTCCATGAAAAGTTTGGGTGATTTCTTAAAGCGAGGTTATAACTATTCGGAAAATTAAAACCAGGCGGATGAAAATTCGCAGCAGAAAAATTATTAAAAGCAGTTCTAGGCATATTATTAACATAATCTAAATGTTCTGGAGTAGGGGTTGCAGATTCCCATACCTGAGGGGCGGAGGCAGCAGTCATCTCCGTGATTTTTTTGCGTAGGATTTCTACTTGCAGAGCGAGCTGGGAGACGTTGTCCATTTCATAGATACCTGCAGGCTTGTTCGGGCGGGACCTAGGCACATTCCACTGATAAGTGTTCATGGCCATGTCCTCAAAAAGCTCAAGAGCAGCTTCTGGGGTCTTATGATTTAAAGTACCGCTAGAAGCTGCGTCTATCATTTGCTTCATGCTTTGATTTAGCCCGTTATAGAACGTCTGCACTTGTAACCATACAGGCAGCGCGTGATGTGGGCATCGTCTTAATAATTCTTTAAATCTCTCCCAGGTTTCATATAGGGTTTCAGAGTCTATTTGTCCGAAGGCAGAGATGGCGTTCCTAAGTTTTGCAGTTTTAGCTGGCGGAAAATACTTCGCCAAAAATTTTTCAATTAGTTCATTCCAAGTGGTTATGCTATTTTTAGGAAGTGTGTTCAGCCACTGCTCAGCTTTAGTTCTTAGAGAGAAGGGGAAGAGTCTCAGCCTAATCGCATTATTTGTGACACCATTTATCTTGAAGGTGTCGCAAATTTCAAGAAAGCTAGCTATATGTGCATTCGGATCTTCATCTTGAAGTCCGTCAAATTGCACATATTGCTGCACCATTTGAATTATGTTAGGCTTTAATTTGAAGTTATTATTTGCTATAGCAGGGCAGACTATACTTTATTCTGTTCCCTCGAGGTTCGGTCGTGCAAAATAGGACATAGTCCTTTGCACGACCTCATCTACGTTGGGTTCTTCCATTCTTAAAGTAGCAAATGACTCGGAGTCCTCACCCGGCACTTGGATAGTAGGACCTTGAAATCGCGATCTTCTCCGAAGAGTACAGTGAATTTCGTGGTCCAAGTCCAAAATGACCGACGGACTCCCGCGGGTCATGCACTAAAAGAACAGAAAAGAAGAAGAGGAAGAAAAAAAGGATAAACTAGAAAAAAAAACTAGATTAAAATTTTTTTTTCCTTTTTGAAATAGATTTTTTTTATAGATTAACTCCCGAACTTCCCAAGGACTACCCCGTGAAGGGTTCGCAAGGTACTAGACAAGACAGTGGCGCTTAAAGCCCTTTGCCCTTTTCGAGAGAATTAGGTGGCGTAGAAAAATTGTGAAGTTGGTTACTATTAAGAGCGGTGATAAATTTTTTTTTTGATTTTTTTTAAAACTTTAAAGAAAGAGGATGAGAAAGAGAAGAGATAAAATTAATAGGTTCGTGTTTTCAATATATCAACGGAAGTTGGTTCCCCGGCAACGGCGCCAAAAACTTGTTGCGCGCTAGGGTTCGAAGAAAATAAACGCAACCGAACTAGCAACCCGATGAGGCAAGTATACCTATCGAATTGTAGCTAGGGGACACAAGTGTCGTATTGAAATCCGGGAACTGTTGGCTATGCTTACTCACACGAATGCTATTATCTTATCGACGGAAAAAACTAGGGTTTTAGAAAATCTAAGTGCAAGGAAGGAAGTAAAACTATACTAGAAAGAGAACTACCGTAATTAAGTAAAGCTATTAAGTAAAAAGCTATGCTAGAAAGGAAACTACTGCAGTTAATTAAAGAGCACAAGATAGGCGATTACTACGAAAGGTAGAAAATATGAAATGGAAATGCACTCGATCAAGATTCACCTCGGCTAAAGACGATTATGAAAATGCGATAAAAATCTAAACTTAATAGGGTAAAGGTCCTTGACCGTGGAGGTTCCTAAAGCTTGAACACGCTTCTCTCGAAGTCGTACCCAACTGAGTTTAGGAAGGTCCGATCGACTCTCATCTAAATCGGAGGCCTAAAACTCACTTTACGCGGTGAACCCCACTATTGGATTTTACTCCAATCCAGGAGATTTGGACGTCTGCCTCTCTCGAGGGGTGCGTACAACTCTCTTTACTCTTGAATGCTCACTTCATTCTTTCTGCCTCTTGGCTAGCCCAGAATGAAAGAAAAGGCGGAGAGTATATATCGATAATATACCTCCAACCCATGATTAATCAAGAGTAATTCAAGGCCCTAACCTAAAAAGAAAAGACTAATTAAAACATCATAACTTAATCGCTCTAACCTCGGATCATCAAGATCGAGTACAAGGAGGATTAGTTAATCATTATGGAATGGAGGAGGGGGAATGAGTAGTAGAGCATAAAAAAAGACAAGTTAAGCAAGAACACTTTTATTAATGTAAAGGGGCAAGTTACACTAATTGAAATTGAAATTACAAGTGCATGAAATTGAAATCCTATTCTAGCCCTACAATTAGCACTAAGCAAGAGCAAAGATTACAAACAAAGCTAAGGCAACTAAATATTAAACCATGATTAAGCAAAAATTACAAAGGAAGAGAGAGAGAGAGAGAGAGAGAGAGAGAGAGAGAGAGAGAGAAAGCATAAAAAAAACTCAAGAACCAAAGGGGCAGCACCTCCCCCTCTCAACCAAAGCTTGCAGAAATGGAGAGGGGGGGTCTCAATTTATAGAATTTTTTCTCGGGTTGGTCACGCCCTCCGACACGCTCTGGGGGGGCGTGTTAGGGGGCGTGACTGTACTATGTTGACCTCGGGCTCTGGATTCTGGCAGGAGGGATGATTGCTTCGGTACATCGGTGGTCACGCCCTAGGTCACGCCCGTGTAGGGGGGGCGTGACAGGCACGCCATGTCCAAATCATTGGTCGGAAATCCGTCAGTCGTCGAAAAGTTGATGTCACGCCCTAGGTCACGCCCGTGACGTGGGGGCGTGACAGTACTGTTTGCGTGCTGTGGAGAAACGACATTTAATGCGGCGGCAGGCTTTGCGGCAGAGGGAGACATGCCCATAGTCACGCCTGGTGACACGCCTAGGGAGGGCGTGTCAGGGGGGCGTGACAGCGGTTTTGTCCGTTTTTCTGTCACATCCAGCAGGAGTCCTCGGGATCGGGTGACACGCCCTAGGTCACGCCCAGGGAGGGCGTGACAGGGGGGCGTGTCAGGTCATTTTAACCAATTTTCTGGAAACCTGCAAAAAGACAAGAAAAAGTCAGCAGCAATAATATTTACAAAAAAATGATACAAATAAACTAATAATAGATATTTTTGTACAATATAAAATAGAAAATACGATAATAGTTTAGGCTACAAAACGTATTATCAATCGCCTCGACGGAGGTGGTGGTAGTGGCTGGCTGGCCAGGGAAGTGACCGGCCGGCCGGTGATGGATCACGGAAGAGCTACAGGAAAAATACATTTTCTGAGTTCAGTTCACGGGTTCTGTAGAAGATGAACTGTAAAACAAAGTCATATTATAAAGTTTTGAATATAATAAATTAGGAAAATTATATAAAATTGGTCGTATTTTGAGGGGTCAAAACGAGGCACTTAGAGGCCGATTTAGGAAAAATGGCCATTCACAAAAGTTTTAGCCCTTCGAGTCTAGATTAATTTAAAATAGTTTTCAACTCGTTTGGGTAAGCGGTTTGACCGCAGCACCCGTTTTAGTTGGGGCTATACCTAGAGTTGTGCAGGAACTAAAATGAATGCCCACTCTTCGTCCCTCGTCCAAATGACCTGAAATTTGGGAAGGAGGTTACCCTTAGCCGTATCTGGAGGCTATCCAAAAATGGAAATTTTTGGAGATACTTTGCCTAAGGTTTTGTTTTAATTTAATAGAGTTAGAGTAATTTATTTAAGTTGTCAAATGACCTCCAAACCCTCCCAAATTTTGGTGAGTGGTCCCTGGCTATAAAACCAAGTTTTGTACAAATTTTCAAATCATTTGGATGAGTTTTAAATAGAGAGTCACCTATTCTTAACTAGGCAACAGTGAGGCATTTTTGAGTAAAAAGTGCACTAGAGGTTGGAACGGTCAAATCACCTCAACAGAGGCTGATATTTCGACCACTGAATTGGAAGGGTTATTATAACCCACTTGGAGAAAATGGTGTGATTTAGGGTTGGTTTACCCTAGGATCAAACTCAAACCTTAAATGGAGGGTTTTGAGGGTTGTGAAGGACATGGGACAATTGCTCTCGTATTGCCTTGAAACTCTGCATAGTTGACATTAGAATGATAAGAATCATCTGGATGGAATCTTGGAAGATTTGGAGACAAGTAGATACCTCAAAACCCTAATCTTAGCTTTTGGGTAAAATACTAATTAAGCATAATCTGTCACTAAAACTTATTTAAAGGCTGTGAAACTCAAGTAGAAAAAGTTTTAGGACGGGTATAACCTATAACAATTTTATTGTAATTTTATTATGTCTATTTACAGCACTTCATTTGTAACGTTTGTTATCGCCCTAATTGATGTTTTAACTATTTGAATCTTTCTGTTCATTGAAACCACATGAAATCTTGGAAGTAAATGTTTTAGGTCAGAATGATTGCTCATAAATTTTTGTATAATTTTTAGTTGAGGAAATCTAGTACTTCCTCCACAAATGTTAAAAAGGCCTTTTATGGTTTAAAAATTAATTATGGATGATATTTCAGTTGAAAAATTATGAGGCTTAGGAATTGAGACTTTCAAGCCAAAATATACTTGTAGACATTTATTCATGATTTTTAAAATTTTAGTTACGGTACTTTCTTTACAAGTCCACCTTAAGGAGATACTTGATAAATAATTTGTTCAGAGATTAATACTTACTGAAAAATTATGAAATTGGGCCAATGCTATTTTGAAGGCTTTATCTGCCTAGTAAAATTTATTTATAATTTTTCGAAGAATATTCTCTGTACTTGATTCACAAATAACGAAATATAGAAGATATGGCTAAAATAGTATTAGTGCCCTTTTGTTAATAGAAAAATTATGAAACTTTGGATTTACAATATTGTGATAACATATTATTTATTATAATTTTGTTGGACATCTTACTTGAGAACTTAGGGTAGTTCATGTTCAAACCGGTAGGCCTTGGAATTTTTGAGGAAATTAATTAAATGCCAGGTAAATTAGGAAAATTAGCATTTTCTGGATTTAGGCTAATTATATCATGATAAGTCTCCAGTAAATAATTTAGGGCATTTCGATGAGTATTGGATCATTGCCTAACCGGTTCGACATATAGTCTAGGTTGGTCTACATATAGCAAATTGTTAAATTGTTATAGGACATGATCTGGGATAGTGTTGGAGTTAGCCATTTTGTCTGGGTGGATAGATGTGGATGATATCACAATAGAATGATATGAGAAGTAGTGGGAAGTGGTGTTGGCTAGAGTTAAGAGGTGCTCGGGTTCGACGAAAGATCGTCTTTCCCGAGAGAGGAAGGTTAAAAATAACCCTAGGTTAGTCTATCGTAATATGAGAAGGGAATGGGTAAACGGAATCAACTAATAACAATAAGTGACCTGCGAAAGGGAACGATGGGCTTCAGCTACCATCATAGTTCCTAGTGCCCTTTGAGAGCCCTTCACGGGGAATACCGGGGGCAGTCCTGGGTTAACGTAAACTGTAATAACAAACTGACAAGAGTAACTTTGTAATTAGGGTTGCACTTTTCACAAACACCGTTAACACAGGAAGATGGTTGGGAGCTTCAGCTCGGTTGGTTAAGAGACGGACGGAATGGTCCTGGGAGCTTCGGCTCGATTGGTTAAGAGACAGACGTTTAGGTCTGGGGATGTTGGTACCCTAGTTTGGATTTGAGTTAAGTCTTTCCTTTAGTCTTTTCTTTGGTTAGTTGATAGGTTAGTTTTTCTAGTTTTGTAGAATTACTTATCCAGATGAAAATCTGCCTAAGTAAGTTTTCGGGTTCGACTATCGTCGATCAGCCGGTCGACGATCGTCTGTCTCTAGTCAGCTCGACGTTCTGCTAGATCATCGAGCTCTGGTCGACTATCTCTTGATAGTTCGACGCTTTCTATCTAGTTTTGAGTCGGTCGACTATCTGCCTGGATAGTTCGACTATCTGAGTCGGCCGACTATCTGTCTGATAGGTCGACGATCTCAGTGGGTCGGTCGACGATCTCCGTGGATCGTTCGACTATCTTTTTCCTGTCTTTATTTATAATATTATATACATTCTTTTCTGTATTTTATTTCCTGTATTTCCTAGCATATTTCATTTTAAATTATTTAATTGATCTTATGCATATATCTCAAAGCAATCTTTGCTTCTATATTTATGCATCAGTCAATTCTTTCTGACAATGTATTTTGTCTTTTTATCTGACTTACTTTATCTGCAGCTGTCCTTTATAGCCGTTGGCTGTAAAGAGTTATCTGATGTAACTTTATCTAAATCCTTTATCAGATTATATATTACAGCTGCAGTAGCTTTCTCTTTATATAAATATATATATCTGCAAGATATGTTTTGCCTTTGTGATATTTGCAGATTCCAGATGAAGACAAAAGTCAAGCTCATATTAGAGCCGTTACTGCTGCTCCTATTTAAAAGAGTTCTTTTGAAAGAACTAAAAAAAAGCAGTTGTAGAACAAGTGAGAAGAATCATGTACAACATACAGAGAAAGAACCATCTTACAGCACAGCTGCTCTCAGCAATCATCCATTCATCTGAGAAGATATCTCTTCACTCTTCTTCAACCTGAGTGCTCCTGTTCCAGGAAGATACACTTAGAGATATTGAAGAAGAAGAAGAAGAAGAAGAAGGAAGCTAAAGAAGAACATCCGTCCATATCTCTAGTCTTCTTCAAGCTTTTCCTTCAGAACTTCAAGACAGTATTCTGTCTTGAATTCTGAAGAGGCCTTGTGCTTCTCTAATCTGTATTTATAATAGAGAAGACAATCTAACCCTCTTCCCCCCTCCTGTAAAGGGTTGTTTACTCCCTTCAAAAGTAAAGCTTGGTTTTTAGACACCTGATCAAAAGTCTAAAGGGTCTCTAGATCTACATGCAGCAGATCTTGTTGGTGGCAGGGCACCTGATCAAAAACCTGTATTGGATTCCTACCGTGTGGGTAGAAGAGTGGATGTACCCAGTGTTTGGGGAACCACTATAATATCTTGTGTCATCTGGTTGCTTAATCTATTATTTGCATTGTGGCTGTGATTAGAATTAACTAGGATTGCTAGTTGCTGGATTAGGACCCAAGCTTAACTGTAATTACAGTTAGCTTTATTTTTGTGCACAACACTTGTGTTAGGCTTTTAGGGTTATCTCCATATCTATAATCTTTAATTCCGCAATCGTATCTATCCCTTCTCTTTCAATTGGTATCAGAGGGAGGTTGACTGACTGAATAGGCTAACACCTAAGTCACAAGATCCTGATAAATACCAAAGTTTATAGATATTCACATTCACTTTCATGGCCCAGTATAATGATTATTTTAGCATCAGACCTCCAGCTTGCAACTTAGCTGAGTTCAGCATCTGGAAGACAAAAGTCAAATTATATATGAACACTTTTGATGAAGAAATTTTTTTGTCTATGTTGACAGGTCTCCCTACTTCGGCAACAACAACAAAAAGTGCCAGGCTAGCTGATGCCAGAGCAATGAACATTCTTGCAGAATCAATGTCTGATGACATTTTTCAAGAGATTGCTGAATGTTCATCAGCTAAGGAGATTTGGCTGTCCCTTCATCAAATGGCTTCTGAACCCTTGGACGCAATATCAGAAGGAAGCCGCATCATCTCATCTGAAGGAGAATCAACATCCCTAGATGTTTTCTGGGATGTCTCAGATGATGACTCATCATTTGAAGATGAAAAGGAGGAAGCAAGGGCCAAACAGTTTTGCATAATGGCCATCAATGCCTCCTGCAGAAATTCAGAAGCTGAACTAACAGAAGGAAAATCAAAACCTGAAAAGGTTCAGGTAATATCAAAATCTATTTTTAGTTCAGTCAATTTAGATATTCAAAATTGCTGCCAAATTTTAACTATACCTGAGAAAGAACCAACACTTCTCAGAGAAATGTTTTCTTTATATTTTAATGAGTTCAGTTTTGAGAACTCAGTTTGCTTTTTCATAAATCTGCTTTATAAACAAAAGGATAAATTACTTAAAATATTTTCAAATCCTTTTATTATTTGGAACAGATTTATTAGGAAGCATTTTCTTTTCTTATAGCTGATTATATCTGATTGATATTATGTTCAAATAGTTTGTTTGGATTTCTGTATAAGAATTCTCTGTCAAATAACTCTATTTCTTATAGATCCTTTTCTAATTTCATTTAGATTGAGTCCTCTACTCTAGTTGCATTTGTCAGCTGAGTTTGAATCTCGTCTAATGAAAAGAAATTCTATAGGAAGGAAGATATCTGTTTTTGTTTTTCAGATACATAATCCAAATTAAATTGGCTTGACAAAATATCATTTTTCTTTGCTGCTAACATACCCTTTTTCAAGGAGAGAGCAATCTCTACCATAAGCTTTCCGCAGGTACTATTTATAAGAGTTTGCTGGATGACTCAATCAAAACTCAAAGTCATCTCAGCCTTCTTCAATCACAAGTACTGCATCAATATAGGGGGAGATTGCAAATGCCAGCAAGCAGCCAGCTAAGCAACGTTTTTCTTTATATATTTTAAGCGTTGCTTTATTTATTTTGCTAATAGGATCCTCACCCAAATAGGGGGAGATTGTTGGAACCCTTGTTCTGATTTGGGCTAGGATCTCTATTAGGTTGTTTAGTTTGTTTTTAATAATTTTAGTTTTTGAAAGACTTAACCCAAATAGGGGGAGATTGTTGGTACCCTAGTTTGGATTTGAGTTAAGTCTTTCCTTTAGTCTTTTCTTTGGTTAGTTGATAGGTTAGTTTTTATAGTTTTGTAGAATTACTTATCCAGATGAAAATCTGCCTAAGTAAGTTTTCGGGTTCGACTATAGTCGAACGCCGATCGACTATCGTCGATCAGCCGGTCGACGATCGTCTGTCTCTAGTCAGCTCGACGTTCTGCTAGATCATCGAGCTCTGGTCGACTATCTCTTGATAGTTCGACGCTTTCTGTCTAGTCTTGAGTCGGTCGACTATCTGCCTGGATAGTTCGACTATCTGAGTCGGTCGACTATCTGTCTGATAGGTCGACGATCTCAGTGGGTCGTTCGACGATCTCCGTGGATCGTTCGACTATCTTTTTCCTGTCTTTATTTATAATATTATATGCGTTCTTTTCTGTATTTTATTTCCTGTATTTCCTAGCATATTTCATTATAGATTATTTAATTGATCTTATGCATATATCTCAAAGCAATCTTTGCTTCTATATTTATGCATAAGTCAATTCTTTCTGACAATGTATTTTTTCTTTTTATCTGACTTACTTTATCTGCTGCTGTCCTTTATAGCCGTTGGCTGTAAAGAGTTATCTGATGTAACTTTATCTAAATCCTTTATCAGATTATTTATTGAAGCTACAGTAGCTTTCTCTTTATATAAATATATATATCTGCAAGATATGTTTTGCCTTTGTGATATTTGCAGATTCCAGATGAAGACAAAAGTCAAGCTCATATTAGAGTCGTTGCTGCTGCTCCTATTTAAAAGAGTTCTTTTGAAAGAACTAAAAAAAGCAGCTGTAGAATAAGTGAGAAGAATCCTGTACAACATACAGAGAAAGAACCATCTTACAGCACAACTGCTCTCAGCAATGATCCATTCATCTGAGAAGATATCTCTTCACTCTTCTTCAACCTGAGTGCTCCTGTTCCAGGAAGATACACTCAGAGATATTGAAGAAGAAGAAGAAGAAGGAAGCTAAAGAAGAACATCCATCCATATCTCTAGTCTTCTTCAAGCTTTTCCTTCAGAACTTCAAGACAGTATTCTGTCTTGAATTCTGAAGAGGCCTTGTGCTTCTCTAATCTGTATTTACAATAGAGAAGACAATCTAACCCTCTTCCCCCCTCCTGTAAAGGGTTGTTTACTCCCTTCAAAAGTAAAGCTTGGTTTTTAGACACCTGATCAAAAGTCTAAAGGGTCTCTAGATCTACCTGCAGCAGATCTTGTTGGTGGCAGGGCACCTGATCAAAAACCTGTAGTGGATTCCTACCGTGCGGGTAGAAGAGTGGATGTACCCAGTGTTTGGGGAACCACTATAATATCTTGTGTCGTCTGGTTGCTTAATCTATTATTTGCATTGTGGCTGTGATTAGAATTAACTAGGATTGCTAGTTGCTGGATTAGGACCCAAGCTTAACTGTAATTATAGTTAGCTTTATTTTTGTGCACAACACTTGTGTTAGGCTTTTAGGGTTATCTCCATATCTATAATCTTTAATTCCGCAATCGTATCTATCCCTTCTCTTTCAGGGGAGCTTCGGCTAGGTTTTTGTTGATTACGATTAATTTGCATGTGCATAAAAGGAAAGAAAATTAAGGTGGTGGATCTTCGGTATTGGAGGGTCGATGCACCGACGCCAATACGCTGACTCGGCAAGTGTGGTCAGCACTTCGCCTACAAAAGTCCGGTGGGCCAGCCGGTAAGATAACGCAGGAGTCTGCTTAGTGCACCTAGCATTGAGGCGTACCATAGGTCTGACCAGTAGTGCTTTACTGGTTTAGAGGTGGACAAGGCCAAACCCACTGCTTCTGTCTGCCTCTACGGAGGTATCCTCAGAGGTAACGGCTCCGAAAAGGGGAAATAAAGGTCTGTGTCCACAGAGTCGGGTGTGTGAGTTGCACTTGTATGTTTCATCATACCCACATGCATGTCATAGCATAATCGATTCATTTAACCCTGACACCTAAAGTACAAGTGGTATGGGATGCTTATACATTAGGACCTGCAAAGCGACCCCTTGGTCTATAAGCTTGTATGGGCAAGTTTAGAAATTAAGGTTAAATTTAATATATATATGCTGCTGTTTGATAACCGACACCCCAACGTATAAGTGGTATGGTACACTTTATACGATGGGAGCCTTGCAGAAGATCCCTTGGCTTATACGTTTCCGCACATAAGTTAAGGTTACTTTTCCTACTTTCTATTTCTGTCATATTTATTATAGAATTGCTAGATTAGTTCCGCTGCCACTTGTTTTCTTTTGATTCCATCTCCACCTTCATGTCCTTCCCTTTCTTCCTCTCCGCTCGGTACCTAGGAGCCATGGGGGAAGGTGTAGGGGATGATAGGGCTTAGTATTTATGACTAACGGTTTTCGAACCGCATCATTTATGGGATCGTGGAGCCCAACATAGAAGAGCAGCCCCGGAGGTCGACCCGCTTGGAGATAGGGCAGTCTAGCTCCAGAGTTCACACAGCTGGGACCGTGAGTCTCGAACTTGAGTAGATGTTCAGTTTTTGCTTCCGCATGAGTGATTTGTAGTGAGGACATGATGTACCGGGCATAAGCCCGTATTTTTAGTACTCTGATATTTTATTCTATGGACACTCCCTTCGTGGAGATTTTATTTCTATATATGTGATAATCTTGTGGACTTTCTTTTACTTTACTTAATTGTGCTACCTTTCTGTGATCGAATTGGCCGGTAGAATCGGGGTTTTGTGGTGATGATCATTCAGGGCGTGAAGGTGTCACCGCAAAGTGGCGGTTCTGGGCCTAAGACCCCGGTTTTTTTAAAGAAAAAAAAGGGGGTCTTATAAGTGGTATCAGAGCTAACATCGATCCGAAAAAGGTAGCAGTCCACTAACCCTAGGTCACCACCGCTCGAGTTTAGTTTGGGGACAAACTAAGCAGTGGAAGCAGTGGTGTGCCCATATGGGTATCACATATAAATTGTCCACTTTTAGTAAAAATTGAATGTTTTCTCAGTATGGGTTTTTGTTACGCAGCCTCCAGCACAGCCTACGCCACAAGATGGAGTTCAACAGGCTCAGGATGTTGTACCACCTCCACCGATCCCCACTCATTTCCTTCAGTCAGACATGGGACAGACTCTGACTGCCATCCTGAAGGCTTTCATGGCCCAGCAGGTTCCGGTCCTGAAGCCAAATCCGGGGGCCAACTAGTTGAGCATCTTCCAAGGACTTTCTCCCCCGTCCTACTTGGGGACAGAGTCGGCGGTTCGGACGGAAGAGTGGCTCGATATTATGTACGAGATGCTGACCGGGATACGGTGTCCCTGGGAGGAGAGGGTGGATCGGGTTGTCTCTTGCCTGGAGTCCCATGCAAAGAGGTGGTGGAAGACGCTGTTGGACACGAAGTTTGCCGATAGGGAGGTTGCGGAGGTTACCTGGGAAGAGTTCAGGGCTGCGCTGCTGGAGCATTTTATTCTGTAGTCGGCCATGGATGAGTTGGAGGAGCAGTTCATACAGCTGAAGTAGGGCACCCGGACGGTGGTGGAGTACCATCGGGAGTTCGACCATTTGGCTCGATATGCAGATTATTACCAGCTGGACGAAGCAGGGTACATCAAGAGGTTCTATAAGGGCCTGCGGGAGGACTTGAGGGAGGATTTATTGTTTGTATCCGACGGGCCTATCTCCCGGATTTTGGAGATGGAAAAAAGGATTGAGGCTGATTGGCACACCACTCGGGGCCGGAAGCGGCCAGTAGAGGATCAGAAACAGAGAGTCAGAAATGACAGCGGCGAGGTGCTATACCATAGGGGAGAAGGACAGAGGACCAGCCTCGTCAGGAAGTGAGGCAGGAGCCGAGGGAGCAGGTGATATTGGCCCCTCAACCTCTTAAGATGCAGGAGATGCCGAGACCCGTGGAAATGGCGTATCCCCCACCAGAGTGCTTCCATTATCATCAGATTGGGCACATCCGGAGGAACTGCCCCATGAGGGGGGGGCACCACCTCCAGCACCACAGGGTGGCCTACCTGCTCAGCATTTTGGAGGCCGAGGACGCGGCTGAGGTCGTGGATACCAGGGGGGAGATCGTCGACAGGAAAGAGAGCAGGTGTATGCTTTGGACCTTGCGCAGCCTCGGAATCCAGAGCAAGTCATAGCAGGTACGCTGTAATGCTTCGTTATTTTCATAGAATTTCTCTCTCAGTTGTTAAATCTTTGAACCGCACTAGATAGATTAACAAGGAAAGAAAACTCGTTATAGAACCCTAAGACATCTAATCACCCCAGGTATAGTCTTCATCAGCGGCAAGCCTGCCAGCACGCTTTTCGATACTGTAGCTACTCACTCCTTTGTGTCGGAGATGTTTGTAGAAGGACTGGAAGGCGTGGAGCGATTCACGGGCTCGAAGATGAGGGTGCGACTACCGGATGGATCTGAACTCTTTACCTCGGACCACTGCAATATGGAGGCAGAAATTGGTGGAAAGACGTTCGAGGCTCCAGCGATGATTTTGAAGCTGACGGACTACGATCTGATCCTGGGCATGGCATGGCTGCACTGGAACCATACTTAGATTGATTGCCAAGCAAAGAGGATCACTGTGAGACACGGGGACACTTTTATTGTCACCGAAGGTATAAGACCAGCCTCTCGTATACTCTTATCTTCGGTACAGGCCGTTAAGGCCTATCTACAGGGAGAGGAGGTCTATCAGATTCTATTTGAGATGACAAAATTCAAGGAGTCTGTGACAGACATCCCGGTGGTGCGAGATTTCGCTGACATCTTTCTAGAGAAACTGCCAGGACTACCTCTGCACCGAGAGCAGAACTTTCAGATACAGCTTGTGCCGGGGGCCAAGCCGGCATCTAGGGCCCCTTATCGAATGGCCCCGAAGGAGTTGGCGGAGTTTCAGACTCAGTTGCAGGAGTTGGTGGAGGCGGGATTTGTTAGACCGAGTTCCTCGCCATAGGGAGCCCCGGTCCTATTCGTGAAGAAGAAGGATGGGACACTTCGCCTTTGCATCGATTATCGAGCACTAAACAGGCTGACCGTCCGGAATACCTATCCGCTACAACGGATAGACGAGTTGTTCGACCAGCTGGAAGGGGCGCACTTCTTTTAAAAATTGGATTTGAGGTTGGGCTACTACCAGCTTCGGATTCGAGAGGAGGATATTCAGAAGACTGCTTTTAGTAGCAGATATTGATTGTTTGAGTTTACAATGATGCCCTTCGAGCTCACGAATGTACCTTCGGCGTTCATGACCCTAATGAACCAGGTTTTCAAGGAGTACCTAGATGTGTTTGTCATTGTGTTTATTGATGACATCCTCATCTACTCGAGGATGGAGGAGGAGCACACTCGCCATCTGGCACTGACCCTACAGAGACTGCGGGAGAATCACTTATATGCAAAGTTCAGCAAATGTTAGTTCTTGTTGAAGGAGTTGGGCTTCCTAGGCCATATTATCAGTGGAGACGGGTTGGCAGTGGATCCGCCAAAGATTCAGGCAGTTCGAGATTGGCCGCAGTTGAAGACAACCACCGATGTACGTAGTTTCCTAGGACTTGCCGGTTATTACCGGAAGTTCGTGGAGGGGTTCTCTCAAATTTTCCTCCCACTCAAATCTTTGACGAAGAAGGAGGCACCTTTTGTTTGGACCCCGCAGTGTCAGGCGGCTTTCAAGGAGCTGAAGGATCGACTCACCTCAGCTCCCATACTTACTCTCCCCTCGGGGAGAGAAGGTTTTCAGGTCTACACTGACGCTTCCTACCAGGGTATGGGAGCTGTACAGATGCAAAAGGGCCATGTGATTTCATATGCGTCTTGCCAGTTGAAGAAGAACGAGCAAAACTACACGGTGCACGACCTTGAGATGGGAGCAGTCGTTTTTGCTCTGAAGGTCTGACACCACTATCTTTATGGAGTCCACTGCGACATCTATTTCGACCACAAGAACCTGAAATACGTGGACACACAGAAGGAGCTGAATATCAGGCATAGGCGCTGGGTGGAGTTCTTAGCGGATTACTAGTATGAGATGCACTACCATCCAGGGAAGGTAAACGTGGTGGCCGACGCGTTGAGTCAGAGAGCTTCCTCTTCCGAAGCCTGGCCCCAGGTTATGTCTATGGAGCTGGTGAGGAGATTGGAGGATACGCACATAACACTGGTGTCGTCTGAGGACCCCGAGCTTTACATGGAGTATTGGCTGCGATTAGTGTTACAAACCTTATTCGGGATTGAGTTAGATATTGGCAGAGGTGGGATGCCAACTTGGAGCCAATATTCTGGGCCTTGGAGAATGGTGGAGCAGGGTATTATACAATGAGGGACGACGTGGAATGCTTTAAAGGTCGGACATATATACCCGTGGGAGGCTGGATTCGGTATGACATCATGGTAGAGGCGCATTGTAGTAGATATTCAATACACCCGGGGATCACCAAGATGACGGTAGATTTGAAGAAGATGATGTTTTGCCAGGGATGAAAAAGGACATTACGTACTTCGTGACTCATTGCGAGGCATGCTAGTTGGTGAAGGAAGAGTGCAGGAACCCCGCTGGATTGCTACAGCCACTCCCGGTGCTAGAGTGGAAATTTGAGTACATCGCGATGGATTTTATTCATGGACTCCCCCGATCACGGACGGGAAATGACTCGATTTGGGTCATCGTCGATCGGTTGATGAAGGTGTCCAGATTCATTCTGATCAGTAAGGATGACTCTGTGGGAGTACTAGTGCGGAGATTTGTGGAGCAGTTCGTTTGATATCATGGGGTGCCCAAGACGATCGTGTCGGATCGGGATGGCCGGTTCACTTCCAGGGAGTGAAGATCCGTGCAGGCTTACTTAGGCACGCGATTGACCTTTATTACCGCATTCCAGCCCCAGACGGATGGGCAAATGGAATGCACCAATCGGATGCTGGAATACCTTTTGAGGGTATGTATTTTGGACCGCGGGGACCCATGGGAGAAGCTCTTACCCCTGGTCGAGTTCTCCTATAACAACATCTACCAGTCCAGCATCAGGATGGCGCCTTATGAAGCCTTGTATGGAAGGAAATGCAGGACCCCTCTTTCTTGGGTTCAGGATGAGGATCCGAAGGCATTGGGATCAGACTTTGTTGAAGATACCGAGGCTCAGGTGAGACTGATCAGAGAAAGGATGTTAGAGGCCCAGATCAGACAAGCTAAGTATTACGACGCCCGGTATCGTCAGGTAGAATATCAGGTGGGGGACTGAGTGTTTTTGAAGATCTGGCCCATGCATGGAGTTTCACGGGTGCGTAGTCGGAGAAAGAAGCTCAGTCCTAGGTATATGGGCCCTTACAGGATCTTAGAGTGGATCGGGGCCCTAGCTTACATGCTGGAGTTGCCACCAGAGCTGGCAGCTCTACACGACGTCTTCCATATTTCTTTGCTGAGAAGGGCTCTACTATGCCCGGAGCAGCAAATTTCGACCCCCGAAGGGCCGGTAGCTTCAGACCGGTCTGTTCACTTGGAGCCGGTTCAGATCGATGACAAAAGAATACGGATCTTGTGCTGCAAGAAGATCCCCTTAGTCAAGGTTCTATGGAGGAATCACGGTCAGGAGGAGCACACCTGGGAACCGCAGGATCTAATGAGCCAAAAATACCCGGAGTTGTTCAGTCAGGTATACCTTACCACCTCTTGGTATGCTATAAATTACTTTCTTGTATTGAACCGGTAAGACTAGATAAGGGAAATCGAGAACCTATGCATGCACAGGAAAGTAGGGGCTAATCTTTTGTTTATTGGGGAGATTGCCTTTGTTTATCAAACAAGTAGTCGCTTCGACCTAATAGGAACAACTATATGGGATGTTACAAGCTTATTTTATTCCGGTAGAAATCCCTGTAGGCTTAACCTCAATATCGGGGACGAAATTTTTGTTTTGTTTATTGGGATTTGTAACATCCCATTTCCGGCTAGACCCACAGGAGTAGGTTTGTCGTGGTAGAACCCTAAGAAACCCAAAAATTAAAGTCCATCGACCAAGACTTCGAGTCACGGGTTGGTCATGCCCGTGACCGACCCGTCATGCCCGTCACCTAGGGCGTGACCCCTTCGACGATCGTCGATATCGGGAAGCCGATCGTCGAGCGTAGAATTTGCAACATGGCCCTGTCACGCCCGTGACCCACGTGTCACGCCCGTGACCCACGTGTCACGCCCGTGACCGAGGGCATGACCCCCCTTCGACGATCGTCGAACTAAGTAAGACGATCGTCAAGCTCAGAATTTTCCACAAGGACCTGTCACGCCAATGACCTACGTGTCACGCTCGTGACCTAGGGCGTGACCCCTTCGACGATCGTCGATCTCAATGAGACGATCGTCGAGCGCAGAATTTGCAACCCGGGCCTGTCACACCCGTGACCTATGTGTCATGCCCGTGACCTAGGGAGTGACCCCTTTGATGATCGTCGATCTTAGCGAGACGATCGTCGAGCGTAGAATTTGCATCATGGCCCTATCACGCCCGTGACCTACTTGTCACGCCCGTGACCTAGGGCGTGACCACCCTTCAACGATCGTCGATCTCAAGACGACGATCGTCGAACTCAAAATTTTCCATCCGGGCCTGTCGTGCCCGTGACCCACGTATCATGCCCGTGACAAAGGCCGAAACGTAAGCCAGGCTTGAAATTTTTGTAACCCAAGTCATAATCAATTCTGATTATGGGAATTTACAGCAGGAGTATTTATGGGCCGTTTCTTTATCTAATTACTTAGTGAAATGAGAGAGTGTGGTCCAATAGGAAATCGCCACTTGGTAAACGCCTCTTCTTTTTCCACCGTTTCCTTTCCTCCACCATAACCGAAAAGCCATTCGGTAAGGGAGCTTTTATTGCCATGAATGCTTCACCCATTCCCCTCCCCACTTGGAGATCAATAAAATCCCCCTTAGAGCAAGATGAGAAGGTTACACTCTTGACCAAACGGATTCAGATTTTGTTCTTGCTGAAGGAGAAGTTCGGGAACGCCACCACCTCGCCATGACAATCCGACGTTCATCTCGCTTCCAAACCGCGAACAAGGTCCTCCTCTACTTCTTCTCTTATGGGTAGATCTTAGGACCTTAGAAATGAAGTTCGTGCTCAAAGGAGCCGGACCTATCTCGCGTTTTCATTGAAAACCATGAAAAATATATTTTTCGGGTATGCCGGAAACCGCCACCTCCGGCGGCCAAACCACCGCCGATCGATAGCCATCGCCTCAACAAAGGTGGTGGTGGTGGTGGGTTGCCAGGGAAGTGACCGGACAGCCGATGACGGATCACGGAAGAGCTACAGGAAAAATACGTTTTCTGAGTTCAGGTCATGGGTTCTGTAGAAAGATGAAAAGTAAAACATAGTTATATTATAAAGTTTTGAATTTAATAAATAAGGAAAAAATATATAAAAAATGTCGTATTTTGAGGCTGCAAAACGAGGTACTTAGAGGCCGATTTAGGAAAACTTACCAGTCACGAAAGTTGTAGCCCTTCAAGTCTAGATTAATTTAAAATAGTTTTCTACTCGTTTGGGTAAGCGGTTTGACCGCAACACCCGTTTTAGTGGGAGCTGTACCTAGAGTTGGGCAAGAACTAAAATGAATTCCCATTCTTCGTCCCTCGTCCAAATGACCTGAAATTTGGACAAGAGGTTACCCTTAGCCGTATCTGGAGGCTTTGAAAAAATATAAATTTTTGGAGATACTTTGCCTAAGGTTTTTGTTTTAATTTAATAAAGTTAGAGTAATTTATTTAAGTAGTCAAATGACCTCCAAACCCTCCCAAATTTTGGTGAGTGGTCCCTGGCTATAAAACCTAGTTCTGTACAAATTTTCAACTCATTTGGATTAGTTTTGAATAGAGATTCACCTATTCTTAACTAGGCAACAATGAGACATTTTTGAGTAAAAACCGCACTAGAGGTTGGAACGGTCAAATCACCTCAACAGAGGTTGATATTTCGACCACTGACTTTGAAGGGTTATTATAACCCACTTGGAGAAAATGGTGTGATTTAGGGTTGGTTTACCCTAGGATCCAAACTCAAACCCTAAATGGAGGGTTTTGAGGGTTGTAAAGGACATGGGGGTAATTGCTCTCGTATTGCCTTAAAACACTGTAGAGTGGACATTAGAGTTATAAGAATCATCTGGATGGAATTTTGGAGAATTTGGAGACAAGTAGATACCTCAAAACCCTAATCTTAGCTTTAGGGTAAAATACTAATTAAGCATAATGCATCACTAAATATTATCTAAAGGCAGTGAAACTTGGGTAGAGTAAGTTTTAGGAAGGGTAGAACCTATAATAATTTTATTAGAATTTTATGTTGTCTATTTCCAGCACTTCATTTGTAACGTTTGTTATAGCCCTAATTGATGTTTTAACTATTTGGATCTTTCTGTTCATTGAAACCTCATGAAATCTTGGAAGTAAATGTTTTAGGTCATAATGATTGCTCCTGAATTTTTGTATAATTTTTCGTTTAGTAAATCTAGTACTTCCTCCACAAATGTTAAAAAGGGCTTTTATGGTTTAAAAATTAATTATGGATGATATTTCTGTTGAAAAATTATGAGGCTTAGGAATTGAGACTTTCAGGCCAAAATATACTTGTAGACATTTATTCATGATTTTCAAAATTGTATTTATGGTACTTTCTTTACAAGTTCACCTTAAGGAGATACTTGATAAATAATTTGTTTAGAGATTAATACTTGCTTAAAAATTATGAAATTGGGCCAATGCTATTTTTAAGGCTTTATCTGCATAGTATAATTTATTTATAGATTTTGGAAGAATATTCTCTATACTTGATTCACAAATAACGAAATATAGAAGATATGGCTAAAATAGTTTTAGTGCCCTTTTGGTGATAGAAAAATTATGAAACATTAGATTTACCATATTGAGATAACAAACTATTTATTATAATTTTGTTGGACATCTTGCATGAGAATGTAGGGAAGTTCATGTTCAAACCGGTAGGCCTTAGAATTTTTGAGGAAATTAATTAAATGCCAGGTAAATTAGGAAAATTACCATTTTCTGAATTTAGGCTAATTATATCATGATGAATCTCCAGTAAGTAATTTAGGGCATTTGGATGAGTATTGGATCATTGTCTAACCGGTTCGACATATAGTCTAGGTTGGTCTGCATATAGCAAATTGTTAAATTGCAATAGGACATGATCTGGGATAGTGTTGGAGTTAGCCATTTTGTCTGGGTGGATAGATGTGGATGATATCACAATAGAATGATATAAGGAGTAGTGAGAAGTGGTGTTGGCTAGAGTTAAGAGGTGCTCGGGTTCGACGAAAGATCGTCTTTCCCGAGAGAGGAAGGTTAAAAATCACCCTAGGTTAGTCTATCGTAATATGAGAAGGGAATGGGTAAAGGGAATCAACCAATAACAATAAGTGCCTTGCGAAAGGGAATGATGGGCTTCAGCTACCATCATAGTTCCTAGTGCCCTTTGAGAGCCCTTCATGGGGAATACCAGGGGCAGTCCTGGGTTAACATAAACTGTAATAACAAACTGACAAGAGTAACTTAGTAATTAGGGTTGCACTTTTCACAAACACCGTTAACAAAGGAAGATGGTTGGGAGCTTCGACTCGGTTGGTTAAGAGACGGACAGAATGGTCCGGGGAGCTTCGGCTCGATTGGTTAAGAGACAGGCGTTTTGGTCCGGGGAGCATCGACTCGGTTTTTGTTGATTATGATTAATTTGCATGTGCATAAAGGAGAGAAAATTAAAGTGGTGGGTCTTCGGTATTGGAGGGTCGATGCACCGACACCAATATGCTGACTCGGCAAGTGTGGTTAGCACTTCGCCAACAAAAGTCTGGTGCCCTAGCCGGCAAGAGTACGCAGGAGTCCGCTTAGTGGACTTAGCGTTGAGGCATATGATAGGTCTGACTGGCAGTGCTTTACTGGTTTAGAGGTAGGTGAGGCCCAACCCACCGCTTCCATCTGCCACTACGGAGGTATCCTGGGAGGTAACGGATCCAAAAGGGGGAACTAAAGGTCTGTGTGCATAGAGTCGGGTGTGTGAGTTGCACTTGCATGTTTCATCATACCCACTTGCATGTCATAGCATAATCAATTCATTTAACCATGACACCTAAAGTATAAGTGGTATGGGACGCTTATACATTAGGACCTGCAAAATGACCCCTTGGTCTATAAGCTTGTGTGGGCAAGTTTATAAATTAAGGTTAAATTCAATATATATATGTTGCTGTTTGATAACTGACACCCCAACGTATAAGTAGTATGGGACACTTTATACGATGGGAGCTTTGCAGAAGATCCCTTGGCTTATGCGCTTCCGCACATAAGTTAAGGTTACTTTTCCTACTTTCTATTTCTGTCATATTTGTTATAGAATTGCTAGATTAGTTCCGCTGCCACCTATTTTCTTTTGATTTCATCTCCACCTTCATGTCCTTCCCTTTCTTCCTCTCCGCTCGGTACCTAGGAGCCATGGGGGAAGGGGTAGGGGATGATAGGGCTTAGTCTTTATGACTAACGGTTTTCGAACCGCATCATTTACGGGATCGTGGAGACAACATGGAGGAGCAGCCCCGGAGGTCGGCCCGCTTTGAGATAGGGCAGTCTAGCTCCGGAGTTCACACAGCCGGGACCGTGAGTCTCGAACTTGAGTAGATGTTCAGTTTTTTGCTTCTGTATGAGTGATTCGTAGTGAGGACATGATGTACCGGGCATAAGCCCGTATTTTTAGTACTCTGATATTTTATTCTGTGGACACTCCCTTCGTGGAGATTTTATTTCTATATATGTGATTATCTTGTGGACTTGCTTTTACTTTACTTAATTGTGCTACTTTTCTGTGATCGAATTGGCCGGCAGAATCGGCGCTTTGTGGTGATGACCCTTCAGGGTGTGAAGGTGTCACCGCAAATTGGCTGTTCTGGGTCTAAGACCCCGGTTTTTTTTAAAAGAAAAAAAAGTGGGTCTTACACTCCAAGTCCCTCCAACCCGGCACAAGTGAGCATGTGTACCATTTCACTTATCCTAGTTTACTACTCTTGTCTACCGATTATTAAACTTAGTATTTTAGGGTTAATCCCAGGACTTCCCAAGGTATGCACAATGAAGGGGTCTCGAAGGCACTAGGAACCAAGATGGAATTAAAATCCAAAGTTCCCTTTCGCAAGGATAATTACTTTTAGTTGATGTCTACCCATGATCCACACTCAACTCTCCTTATTACTCTTGGGCGATCCTAATGAGTTAAGTTGTTATCGGGGAGGGCGACGGTCTTTCGCCGACCTCCACTCCAGTTGTTACCCAATGACTAGCACTTTACTCTCATCACTAAAATAACACTACCCACCAGGGTCATACTTCCTATTGTAATCTCTATCTCAATTGTCGATCTATGCCCCGGTGGGCCTTATGGTATAACCTTACTTTTATTATGCACAACCCATGACTTAATACCACCCCGAAGTCGAACATCAAATTCTTTGGGTCACCAACCCCTAATTATTTATCCTAGGGTGGTATGGACTAATGAAATGAGCATGTTTATTTTCATAACTTTCCTAGGTCATTAGGGCTTCTAATTAAATAATTTAAATTAATTCCCTAGGTCACTTTACACATGAAGTAGTATAATTTATAATCCACTGACCTAATAAATTTTTCTTGGGTTGTATATTGATAAAATATTGCTGTCTACAGAGTTTCATTATTTTCCTTTGATTATTTATATTTATTACTTAATTAATACAAAATCAACATAATTACCATTTTCCAAATGAAGTATATGGAATACATAAGCCAAAATTCCAAGAAAATTACAGAGCATATATGTAATTAATTTAAGACTAATGGCAAATTTTCATTAACCTCTATAGTGTAATAGCCTATTAAATTCCATTCTTATATATTTACCAAAATGTAATTATGCTAATTTAAAAATTATCAGTACATACAAAAATTTTGAGATAAATACACAAAGCTAGTCATACAAATATACAATGCTAGAAATAATTCCAAAATTTTCTGATATGTATTTCCATCAATTCATGAATAATTGCAATAAGGGTAAAATGGTAATTTAATTGCATTTTACTCCAAAAGTTCTCAAACAGAAAGATAAAATTTTCCTAAGTCAATTCTAACCTCCATTTTAACTTGACAGAATTTGGGGATTTTTACTTGATCAAAACCTATTTTTTCAATTTATTTTCCAAAGAGGCCTATATTTTTAAAATTCCAAATAATGGGATTTTTGATCTCAAAAATCCCATAATTAATTTAAGGGGTGAAATTTACCCTAATGAATCTCTGGAATCAATTCCATTATTTTTTGCATTCCTCAAATAGGCTGAATGTGCATTATTTCATTTATTGCTATTTGCACCCCAAGGCCATATTTAGCCAACACATGTAAGTGGATTAACCAAACATGCAGTGATCCAAAGGTGCTGAAATTTTTATCAGGCACCGATGATGTCCCCAAGGACCTGCCACCAAAATTTGGGGCCATTTGGATGCTTAAAATTCCAATTATTCCAATTATTTAGTTTTTGATTTATGAAAAATACTATAGAAAAAGTTGTCCCAAAAATTCTCAATTTTTGGCAGGGGCTAGATATGCCCTAGACATGCACATGCCCAAAAGTTTGGGACATGTAGACTTCTGGTTTGGAATGGGCTTAGGTTTTAGTTTCTTCCCTAGCCTAAGACCAGTTCTAATAAAATAGCCCTACATGGATCCCTACTGCTCGAAATCTTATGTTTAGGGGGGCAAATGAAAGTTAAGACCAAGGCCTAGAAATTTTATTTAGGGTCTAGGCTCAAGATATGTCTCTAAGAGACATAAATTTAACAAATAAAACTTTGTACGAAGTGTGACAAAAAGTAACTCTTCATTTATTTCATTTCATAACATATATTTAAAATTTGCACGAATCTTAAAGCATCCATGGACGGCATCTGGTCATCGTCCCCAATCAATCAACGACCCTAATTTAGTTTTCTTGGGCCATCTTTGCTGGTATTTCCGGCCAGCTGAGCCACAACCACCGTCGTCGGATGTCGCCACCACCTTCACTGTGGTGGGGGCTTGCGTTTCCCGGCGGTGAGGCCGCCAGAGTTGGCTCCTCTGGCGATCCCGAGCAAGATTTAAAAGCTCGGATTTTCAAACTCTTCTCTCATGGCATTGCGCTCAGTTGAGCACGATATCTCCCCTAAATGATCTAGACGGCTAGTACTTGTAGAGGGGCGGCGAAACAGACCTGAGTTGGTGGCTGGCGGCTACTGTGGTGGCGGTTGGCCATGCCCAAGCTGCTCCGGTGACTACCTCCTGATTCCTGGATTCTCTACCATTTTCTCTGCTCCAGCACTCGTTCTCCACTCCTCTCAACGTTCTGAAACTGTTGGTGTGCTTGGATTTGGCCTGGAGTGATTGTATAGGGAGATGTGGCCGAGGTGAGCTCGGTTTGGATCTTTGGTTGTTTCACCATGGCTGCCAAGTGGCCACCAGCAGTCACCACTCCTTCTAATGACTCTTGGGAGGCCGGCCAGCAAGTCTTGGGCTGAGGGAATGAGTCATGTGGCCTCTACCTTACTCCTTTGCACTTTCTCTCCTATTTTGGGTGAATTCACAAAAATGCCCCCATGCATGTGTTCTCTCTCTAAAATCAGAGGGGTAGGGGTGTACTTTGACCACTTGGGCTTGTAATGGGCTAGGTTTGGTTTGCCGTGCCCAAGGGAAATGGCTTGGGCTCATAATTCCTACTTTAGGTCACAATGTTGACTTGTTGACTTTTGAGTTGACTTGGTAAACATGGTGAGTGGGCTGACCCCACTTGAAGGTAATGACCCCAATGACACTACCCCACTTGGGTTGGGTCAAGGTGATGCCCTACTTAGGCTAATTGGGCCTATAGGTATAGGTTTGACCCAAATAGGGCTATGGTTGACTTGGGTCAACTAGGGTCAAAGGGTTGACCTAATGACATGCCCTAGGGTCCACTTAGATTGTTCTTAGGGTTAGGGCAATTTGGTGGGGTCATGGTGTGGCTAGGGTCCCTATTTAAGCTAATTTGACTTAGGTTGACTTGGGCCCTTTGGTGGGCCCCTCATGGTTTTACTCACCTACTAGTGTCAACCTAGCTAATTACTCCTATCACCCACCCCATGCCTAACCCAATCTAAGTTAAGGGGCCTAGATGTAATATGGGATCTTATAAATCCAATAAACACCTATAAACAAAAAAAAAAATTGTCCTCGAAATTTGAGTTCGGGTCTACGAGGTTTCACTTGCCAGAATTATAAGAAACTTAAAACATAATTTAAAGTATACCTGAAGTAAATAACTCCGGGTGTTGCTCCAACATCAGATCCCTCATCTCCCAGGTGTGCTCCTCCCGTCCATGGTGGGACCACAACACCTTTACAAGGGGATCTTTCTTCTTACGCAACACTCGATCCTCTGTATCATCAATCCGGATCGGCTCCAATCGAACTGACCGGTCAGGTGCTACCGGGCCTGCTGTAGCGGTAATGTGATGTTCTGGTAGAAGGATAGCTCTCCGTAGTGAAAATGCCATAATATCTAAACGATAATGTATACAAAAATGAGAGTATAGCAGCCCCAGCAAACCTAGAACCAAGTGAAGAATCATACAAATTGGAAGATGTATGCTCTAGGAATGATCTTATGGATGTGACACAGATGATCTCAAGAATCAAAATGAAAATGTTTGACGAAATAATGATCGCCCTCAAAAGGTTCAGGATTTCAATATCAACTCATGATTACGAATGTGTTATTATCCTTAGAATCAAGTGTTATAATAATTCAGAAGACTTGCTCATGAGTAGACAATACAAGTATACCCTACGCACAAGAAAACGAAAAAAACTCTACATCACTTCCATTAGATATTGCGAGGTATGTACTTTTGATACATATAAGTGATGAAAACTCACGAACATAGAAACATGATAATCTCTACCATGACATAATAATCTCTGAGGTTATGTTGAAGGTTATTTATACATATCCCACACATACTTGAGCTAACTTCATAAGTATGATAACTCTAGGTGGGTATTCACCCATGCCAGTCTATTAAGATAGCCATATGATCATGTATATGAGAGTTTCTATGAGCATACCGTATAAAAACTTCAAGCACATAAAGGGTTAAATTGCCAAGGCATGACATCTAAAAATGTAACGACTTAGCAAATTAAAGCGTGATAAGGATTAACTGAAGCATACACAGGTATGATCTTTTGGTTGTGACTACATCAAGAACCATGACACGAACGTTGATAACATCATGATCATCGTAGGAAAATTCAGGACGATGAAGAGAGCAATTTTTGATTGCTATCGCGGGTACGGAAATTTTCTCGAGAATAAATAGAGACCCATGTTACATCAAGGCCCCTTAACTTAGATTGGGTTAGGCATGGGGTGGGTGATAGGGGTAATTAGCTAGGTTGACACTAGTAGTTGAGTAAAACCATGAGGGGCCCACCATAGGGCCCAAGTCAACCTTAGTCTAATTAGCCTAAATAGGGACCCTAGCCACACCATGACCCCACCACATTTCCCTAACCCTAAGAACAATCTATGTTGACCCTAGGTCATATCACTAGGTAAACCCTTTGACCCTAGTTGACCGAAGTAAACCCTAACCCTATTTGGGTCAAACCTATACCTATAGGCCCAATTAGCCTATGTAGGGCATCACCTTGACCCAACCCAAGTTGGGTAGTGCCTTTGGGGTCATAACCTTAAAGTGGGGTCAGCCCACTCACCATGTTGACCAAGTCAACTCAAAAGTCAACAAGTCAACAAGTCAATATTGTGACTTAAAGGAGGAATTATGAGCCCAAGCCATTTCCCTTGGGACAAGTCTACCAAACCTACCCATTACCAGCCCAAGTGGTCAAAGTCCACCACTACACCTCTGATTTTAGAGAGAGAACACATGCATGGGGGCATTTTGGAGAATTCACCCAAAATAGGAGAGAGAAAGTGCAAAGGAGTAAGGTGGAGGCCACATGGCTCATTCCCTCAGCCCAAGACTTGCTGGCCGGCCTCCCAAGAGTCATTAGAAGGAGTGGTGACTGCTGGTGGCCACTTGGCAGCCATGGTGAAACAACCAAAGCTCCAAACTGAGCTCACCTCGGCCACATCTCCCTATACAATCACTCCAGGCCATATCCAAGCACACCAACAGTTTTAGAATGTTGAGAGGAGTGGAGAACGAGGGCTGGAGCAGAGAAAATTGTAGAGAATCTAGGAATCGGGAGGTAGTCGCCGGAGCAAGCTCGGCCATGGTCAACCGCCACCACAGTCGCCGCCAGCCACCAACTCAGGTCTGTTTCGCCCCCCTCTACCTTTACTAGACGTCTAAATCATTTAGGGGAGATATCGGGCTCAACTGAGCGCGATGCCATGAGAGAAGAGTGTGAAAATCCGAGCTTTTAAATCTTTCTTGGGATCGCCGGAGAAGCCAACTCCGGCGGCCTCACCGCCGGGAAACGCAAGCCCCCACCTCAGTGAAGGTGGTGGCGACATCCGCCGGCGGCGGTGGTGGCTCAGCTGGCCGGAAATAGCCAGCAAAGATGGTCCAGGAAAACTAAATCGGGGCCGTTGATTGCCTGGGGACGATGACCAGATGCCGTCCATGGCTGCTTTAAGATTCGTGCAAATTTTAAATATATGTTATGAAATGAAATAAATAAATAGTGACTTTTTGTCACACTTTGTACAGAGTTTTATTTGTTAAATATTGGTCTCTTACAGACATATCTAGAGCCTGGACCCTAAATAAAATTTCTAGGCCTTGGTCTTAACTTTCATTTGCCACCCTAAAAATAAGATTTGGAGAAGTAGGGATCCCTGTAGGGCTATTCTATTAGAACTGGTCCTAGGCTAGGGAAGAAACTACAACCTAAGCCCATGCAAAACCAGAAGTCTACATGTCCCAAAATTTTGGGCATGTGCATATCTAGGGCATACATAGCCCCTTCCAAAAATTAAGAATTTTTGGGACAACGTTTTCTATAGTATTTGTCATAATATCAAAAACTAAATAAATGAAATAATTGGAGTTATAAGCATCCAAATAGCCCCAAATTTTGGTGGCAGGTCCTTGGGGACATCATTTGTGCCTAAAAAAAATTTTCAGCACCTTTGGATTATTGAATGTTGGGTTAATCCACTTGCATGTGTTGACTAAATATGGCCTTGGGGGTGCAAATAGCAATAAATGAAATGATGCACATTATGCCTATTTGAGGCATGCAAAAATCATGGAATTATTCCAGATTTTCATTAGCGTAAAGTTCACCCCTCAAATTAATTATGCGATTTTTGAGATCAAAAATCTCATTATTTGAAATTTTAAAAATATAGGCCTCTTTGGAAAATAAATTGGAAAAATAGGTTTTGGTCAAGTAAAAATCCCCAAATTCTGTCAAGTTAAAATGGAGTTTAGAATTGACTTAGGAAAATTTTATCTTTCTGTTTGAGAACTTTTGGAGTAAAATGCATTTAAATTTCCATTTTACCCTTATTGCACTTATTCAAGAATTGATGGTAATACATATCAAAAATTTTTGGAATTATTTCTAGCATTGCATATTTGTATGACTAGCCTTGTGTATTTATTTCAAAAATTTTGGATGTACTGATAATTTCTAAATTAGAATAATGGCATTTAGGTAAATACATAAGAATAGAATTTGAAAGGCCATTACACTATAGAGGTTAATGAAACTTTGCCTTTAGTCATGAATTAATGACATATATGCTCTATAATTTTCTTGGAATTTTGGCTTATGTATTCCATATACTTCATTTGGAAAATGGTAATTATGTGGATTTTGTATTAATTAAGGAATAACTATAAATAATCAAAGGAAAATTATGAAACTCTATAGAAAGTACTATTTTATCAATATACAATCGAGGAAAAATTACTTAGGTCAGTGGATTATAAATTGTACTACTTCATGTGTAAAGTGACCTAGGGAATTAATTTAAATGATTTAATAAGAAGCCCCTAATGACCTAGAAAAGTTATGAAAATCAACATGCTCATTTCATTAGTCCATACCACCCTAGCATAAATAATTAGGGGTTGGTGGCCCAAGGAATTGGAAGTTCGACTTCGGGGTGGTATTAGGTCATGGGTTGCGCATAGTAAAAGTAAGGTTATACCATAAAGCTTACCGGGGGATAGATCGACAATTGAGCTAGAGATTACAATTGGAAGTATGACCATGGTGGGTAGTGTTATTTTAGTGAAGAGTGTAATGTGCAAGTCATTGGGTAACAACTCGAGTGGAGGTCGGCAGAAGACCGTCGCCCTCCCCGATAACAACTTAAGTCATTAGGATCGCCCAAGAGTAATAAGGAGAGTTGAGTGTGGATCATGGGTAGACATCAACTAAAAGTAATGATCCTTGCGAAAGGGAACTTTGGATTTTAATTCCATCTTGGTTCCTAGTGCCTTCGAGACCCCTTCATTGGGCATACCTTGGGCAGTTCTGGGATTAACCCTAAACTACTAAGTTTAATAATCGGTAGACAAGAGTAGTAAACTTGGCTAAGGGAAATTGTACACATGCTCACTCGTGCCGGGTTGGAGAGACTTGGAGTCTGTTGACTACTTGCTCACCCGTGCAGAGTTGGAGAGAATTATTGAGTTATATGCTCACTCGTGCCGGGTTGGAGGGACTTGGAGTCTGTTGACTTCTTGCTCACCCGTGTAGAGTTGGAGGGAATTGATGAGTTATATACTTACTCGTGCCGGGTTGGAGGGACTTGGAGTCTGTTGACTACTTGATCACCCGTACAGAGTTGGAAGGAAGTGGTTGGTTTAATTGCTCACCCGGACAGGTTGGTCCTGCGAGCTGGAGGCTCGAGTTGAAATAATTGCATGTGCATAAAGAAAATGATGGTGGGTCATGCGGTACTCGGCCAATCATCACACCGATGGCAGTACGGTGACTTGGGTGAGGTATACGGGTGGAAGGGCCAGTATGTTGTTTAATACTGCGGTCAGGCAGACAATCCCTGAAGACGTGTACCCGAAATAAAAGTCTAGAAGACAGCTAGCAATTAGTACGTAGAGACTCTAGAGTGCACCTAGGACGTGTACAGAGGCGTAAAAGAGAGGTCTAGGCCTGTTAGTGTGTATACCCACCTAGAAAGCGGAGAAGCCCGATCCGATACTGCCGTGGCCACAACGGTGGTACCTGAGAGTGATGCTAGCTCTTGAAATGTGGGAACTAAAGGTCTAGGATCTCAGAGTTGCGTGTGTGTGTTGCACTTGCATGTTGCATAATCATAGCATAAACATTCATTCATATTAGGGCATACGCTTCATAGATCCTTATCATATAAATTAGTATGGGCTCTTTTATATGATAAGTTACAATTCCTGGAAACCTTAACTTATAAATTTGTATGGGCATTTTTATAAGTTAAGGTATGCTCTGTGATGATAGTATAGTGGTAGTGTAGCTTTACCTTCTGCTTTACTTTATGTTCTTTTACTTACTGTACTGCACTCTACTTCTTTAGACCTTGTGCTTAGAACTGATAGATGTAGAATTATATTATACACTTGCTAGTTAGCTTTTGTCTCCTGCTTCCCTTTTTTGCTACCCCTTGTTTTCCTCCACTTCGTCCTCTCGCTCGGTGCCTAAGAGTTACGGGGCGAGGTGCGGAGGAAACGACTTAGTCTTTTTGACTAATGGTCGGTGACCATATCATTTTTGGAGCTCGAGGAGATGGAGCACAAGCACGACGAGATGGCAGGACTTGAGGAGCAGATACCGTTATCATCAGCTACTACTACTACTACTACTGCGCGTCCTCAGGTGGGATGAGTTTAGATTATTAGATTCTGCTACTTTTTGATTTGAGAGAGTGAGAGATTTGATTTAATGTACTGGGACTATGCCCTTATTACTCTCTTTTATTATTCTACTCATTGTTGGACTGCATATTGTTGTACTTTTCATTTGATATGTATATGATTAGTACTATGGATATGGACTATGATGTTCTACTATTTTGTTTACTTCTATTTCTCATATTGGTCGAACAAGTTTATGATCGTACTAGCCGGCAGAATCGGCGACTTGCGGTGTCGACGAACACGTGTATTAGTGTCATCGTAAGGCGGCAGTTCTGGGCAAAAGATCCGGGTTAACTCCTCGGAAGGTGGAGTTGGATCTTACAAACTGGTATTAGAGGGAGGTTTCGATCCTCCGAACTGTGGATTATGGGCCCACCACGCTTCTGCTGTGCATCGTAATACTTGGCCTATCTACTCTAAGCCTCTAGCATCGGGTCCCTGATCAGTCAAATCTTAGCCTCTGTATCCTCTATGTACTCTGATCCAAGTGCCCCGGGGTCCACATCCTGAACCCAAAAAGGAGGTGTCTGGCACTTCCTCCTGTGATAAGCCTTATAGCTATTACTATAAGAAACCTATTAGAGGTAACAATCCTCTTCTAAATGTACTTTCATTATAATTTGGACTACACTTATTTCAAATTGTGTGGGCTCATTTCCAAGTCCTCCAACTTTTTATAATCAAAATATTTCTCAATCACACATTAAATTGCCGTCCCTTACGACCAACGATCATTTAAGGTATGTATAATTCAACGATCTCGTAAGTAGAAGTCTATTCTATTCATGTCCCCCTAGATTATTACTTATCCACCATCGTGAACTTATAGTCATCAAAAGAGAATTCAGGCACACTAGACCAACACTATTATGTATAGTAGCAAACCAATCTTCCGAGATCATGGTGTGATGAAAATTTATCATTTGTTTTTCCCCAAATTCAAGATTCAGCCTGCCTTTACATTAATCAACCATACTCGTTCTATACCTGAAACATTTATTATCAATATGAACGTTGACGAGGAGTTTTGACTCTCAGTCATTTTTCACGTGCAGTCTAATCCATAGATTATAAACGCATATTTTCAAAATTGAAGCACCTCGATTTCTTCATCTATCGAATCTTAATAAATATTCATTTATTCTCGAGTAAATTTCCGTACCCGCGATAGCAATCAAAAATTGATCTCTTCATCGTCCTGAATTTTCCTACGGTGATCATGATGTTATCAACATTCGTGTCATGGTTCTTGATGTAGTCACAACAAAGATATCATACCTATGTGTATGCTTCAGTTAATCCTTATCACGCTTTAATTTGCTGAGTCGTTACATTTTTAGATGTCATGTCTTGGCAATTTAACCCTTTATGTGCTTGAAGTTTTTATACGGTATACTCATAGTAACTCCCATATACATGTTCATATGGCTATCTTAATAGACTGGCATGGGTGAATACCCACCTAGCGTTATCATACTTATGAAGTTAGCTCAAGTATGTGTGGGATTCTTATAAATAACCTTCAACATAACCTCGGAGATTATTACGTCATGGTAGAGATTATAATGTTTCTAAGTTCATGAGTTTTCATCACTTATATATATCAAAAGTACATACCTCGCAATATCTAATGCCAGTGATGTTTAGATTTATTCGTTTTCTTGTACGTAGGGTATACTTGTATTGTCTACTCATGATCAAGTCTTCTGAATTATTATAACACTTGATTCTAAGGATAATAACACATTCATAATCATGAGTTGATATTGAAATCCTGAAACTTTTGAGGAAGATCATTATTTCGTCAAACATTTTCATTTTGATTCTTGAGATCATTTGTGTCACACCCACAAGATCATTCCTAGAGTATACATCTTCCAATTAGTATGATTCTTCACTTGGTTCTAGGTTTGCTGGGGATGCTATACTCTCATTGTTATATACGTAATCGTTTAGATATTTTGGTATTTTCACTTCATGGACTCTCCTCCTATAATAGTTTAGACTTGCGATCACTCCTTCATATTAACATGAAGTTACTCTGTCCTAATACGTATGTTCCCAACCTAATGACTTGGGTATGTCACGCAAGCACGGGTAGAAGCGATCGACCATTATGTTTACTTCTTCCAACATGTGATTGTCAAAGTCACTTTCCTAAAGGCCCTAACTATGCAAAACCCCTTTCAGTTAATCTTTTGACTTGAAATGAATCCTCCATTCGCATTGATTCTCCCTCGTGATACATCTGAGTTCCTTAATTATGTGTTACATGGATTGGTTCGAGGTGTTAGAGCATCTTGGAACATGCTTATGGGGGCGATAATCAAACAACCCTTACTTATGTGTAAATCCGTCTACAACTCATACTGATCCAAATTTTATCTTTTGAACACAATTCCTTCGGTTTCACGTATATATGTAAATGACTTATACCGTGTCGGTATTAAGGAAGTCACGAGTGCTCACTAGACTGTGGACTAAGTAGTTACTTACTCCTTTAAAACTCGAAATTGGGAAACTTCTTGAAGTCTTATACTGTCTTCGTTAGTTTCATGGTCATATATACACATCACTAAGCCACTCTTTATATATCCTGCAAGAAATTAAACTTACTGTTCTTTTTGTTCACTTACTCATATGGTCTTGGAGTAGTTAAGAGAGTGAAAAGCCATTCTCGAAACATTCTACTTCCTAATTCACTCATAAATTTGCTGTGTTCACAACTTGTTGTTAATAGTCTATATTGCTTAAGATAAATAAATGGTGTGAAATTCTTCGAGAGTCCTAACCTTCTAGGGAGGATTGATCACAATATTGATCATGTATATACAAAACCTCATCTTTACTCGAGTTATCTTTGAATAAGCCAAGTTTTTAGGTCACTATGCTTGCGACACATGCTTATGAGAAAGGTTTAGAGAATTTCGAGTCGTTATCAATTTAGCCCTATAAACAAAAGGTTAAGCCCCCATATATTTTGGTTAATTTCCTTTAACATTCACAATGTAGTCATCCTGTACATGTCTTAATCCGGGTTAACAATCTTTGTCATGGATTTCCAATTCAATTGATATGTTATCTACCTTAGGCCTTCAAGGTTACCATACGAAAATCTGTTCAAGGTCAACATTTGATATAATAAGGAAGCGTCTCTTCTAGAATTTGAATTAATATTTGATCTTTGGTATTTATCACCGTGATTGTCTTGACGTAATCAAGTCATCAGTACTAGGATTAAGCTTACGAGTACCCTACTGTTCCACTAGTAAACTTATGCACCAACTTCTCCTCGAGGCGGTCCTATCAATTTGAGTAAGAATTGGTAATATCACTTGATATGCGGAGTATGGACATCGACATTTAAGCCTTAAGTAGGGAATCTGGCGTTAAGATCTTTCTTTAATTAATTTGGTTATCCACGTACCTTAACTAATCTACATCTGAAGTCGATCTTTGGCCTAAGGTACGACACAAAATCCTCTTGGTAAGTCAAACTAGGGTAGTTTCCTAGTTGGATTGGCCTAACTCATTGCTTAAAATGGACTGTTTTATGTGACTTTTTACACATGGGCACACCATTGCTTCCGCTGTATAGTTTGACCCAAATAGGGCTAGGGTTGACTTGGGTCAACTAGGGTCAAAGGGTTGACTTAGTGACGTGCCCTAGGGTCCACATAGATTGTTCTTAGGGTTAGGGCAATGTGGTGGGGTCATGGTGTGGCTAGGTTCCCTATTTAGGCGAATTTGACTTAGGTTGACTTGGGCCCTATGGTGGGCCCCTCATTGTTTTACTCACCTACTAGTGTAAACCTAGCTAATTACCCCTATCACCCACCCCATGCCTAACCCAATATAAGTTAAGGGGCCTAGATGTAACATGGGATGTTACAAATCCTATATAAAAAAAAAAATTCGTCCTCGAAATTTGAGTTCGGGTCTACGGGGTTCCACTTGCAAGAATTATAAAAAACTTAAAACATAATTTAAAGTATACCTGAAGTAAATAACTCCGGGTGTTGCTCCAACATCAGATCCCTCGGCTCCCAGGTGTGCCCCTCCCGTCCATGGTGGGACCACAACACCTTTATAAGGGGAACTTTCTTCTTCCGCAACACTCGATCCTCTGTATCGTCAATCCGGATCGGCTCCAATTGAACTGACCGGTCAGGTGCTACCGGGTCTGCTGTAGCGGTAATGTGATGCTCGACACCGAAAGGTGGAGTTCCAGGTTGGAGACATAGTTTTCTTGAAAATACGTCCAGTACACGGTGTCTCTCGGGTACGGAGGCATAAGAAGCTCAGTCCGCGATACATGGGGCCATACTTGATCCTGGAGCGGATCGGCCCCTTGGCTTACCGACTGTAGCTGCCACCTAAGTTGGGGACCTTGCATGACATCTTTCATGTGTCTTCACTACGGAGAGCTATCCTTCTGCCAGAACATCACATTACCGCTACAGCAGGCTCGGTAGCACCTGAACGGTCAGTTCGATTGGAGCTGATCCGGATTGACGATACAGAGGATCGAGTGTTGCGGAAGAAGAAAGTTCCCCTTGTAAAGGTGTTGTGGTCCCACCATGGACGGGAGGAGCACACCTGGGAGCCGAGGGATCTGATGTTGGAGCAACACCCGGAGTTATTTACTTCAGGTATACTTTAAATTATGTTTTAAGTTTCTTATAATTCTTGTAAGTGGAACCCCGTAGACCCGAACTCAAATTCTTAGGACGATTTTTTTTGTTTATAGGTGTTTATAGGATTTGTAACATTCCATATTACATCTAGGCCCCTTAACTTAGATTGGGTTATGCATGGGGTGGGTGATAGGGGTAATTAGCTAGGTTGACACTAGTAGGTGAGTAAAACCATGAGGGGCCCAACATAGGGCCTAAGTCAACCTAAGTCAAATTAGCCTAAATAGGGACCCTAGCAACACCATGACCCCACTACATTGCCCTAACCCTAAGAACAATCTAAGTGGACCCTAGGGCATGTCACTAGGTCAACCCTTTGACCCTAGTTGACCCAAGTCAACCCTAGCCCTATTTGTGTCAAACCTATACCTATAGGCCCAATTAGCCTAAGTAGGGCATCACCTTGACCCAACCCAAGTTGGGTAGTTCCATTGGGGTCATTACCTTCAAGTGGGGTCATCCCACTCACCATGTTGACCAAGTCAACTCAAAATTCAACAAGTCGACATTGTGACCTAAAGGAGGAATTATGAGCCCAAGCCATTTCCCTTGGGCCAAGCCCACCAAACCTAGCCCATTACCAGCCCAAGTGGTCAAAGTCCACCCCTACCCCTTTGATTTTAGAGAGAGAATACATGCATGGGGGCATTTTGGAGAATTCACCCAAAATAGGAGAGAGAAAGTGCAAAGGAGTAAGGTTGAGGCCACATGACTCATTCCCTCAGCCCAAGACTTTCTGGCCGGCCTCCCAAGAGTCATTAGAAGTAGTGGTGACTGCTGGTGGCCACTTAGAAGCCATGGTGAAACAAACAAAGCTCCAAACCAAGCTCACCTTGGCTACATCTCCCTATACAATCACTCCAGGCAAAATCCAAGCACACCAACAGTTTCAGAACGTTGAGAGGAGTTGAGAATGAGTGTTGGAGTAGAGAAAATGGTAGAGAATCCAAGAATCTGGAGGTAGTCGTCGGAGCAAGCTCGGCCATGGCGAACCTCCACCACAGTCGCCGCCAGCCAACAACTCAGGTTCGTTTCGCCACCCCACTAACTTTACTAGCCGTCTAGATCATTTAGGGGAGATATCAGGCTCAACTAAGCCCGATGCCATGAGAGAAGAGTGTGAAAATCCGAGCATGGAGGACTTCGATGTTATTCTGGGCATGGACTGGCTTTCTAAGTATGATGCGGTCATTCAGTGCAAAGGGAAGCGCTTGGACTTAATCAAGGACAATGGTAGGCGGGGAAGCGTGTATGCTGATCCGCGCCAAGATTCTCCTGTCTTTTCTGCGGTATGTGCTCAGAAGTTGTTTCTTTCTGGTTGTTTTGCTTGTTTAGTCTCGGTGGTTGGGACCGCTGTTAGTATACCACACTTAGGAGAGATTCCCGTTGTTCGTGGTTTCACTGATGTGTTTCTTGATGACCTTCCTTGTCTTCCTCCCGATCGGGATGTCTAATTTGTGATTGATTTGGAACTGGGTACGCGTCCTATTGCGAAGACATAGTACCAGATGGCCCCTTGTGAGCTAGAGGAGTTGCGAATCCAGTTAGATGAGTTATTGGCAAAAGGGTTTATCAGGCAGAGTTTGTCATCTTGGGGTGCTCCTGTTTTATTTGTAAAGAATAAGGATGGGTCGATGCGGCTTTGCATCAACTACAGTGAGTTGAAAAAAGTCACTATTAAGAACAGGTACCCTATACCGAGGATCGATGACTTTTTTGATCAGTTGCGCGATAGCATAGTGTTCTCCAAGATCGATCTTTGTTCTCGCTATCATCAGCTCAGGATCCATGAGGCAGATATTCCACGGACTACGTTTAGATCGAGGCATGGATATTTTGAGTTCTTGGTGATGTCGTTTGGTCTAACCAACGCACCATCAGCTTTCATGGATATGATTAACCGGGTGTTCAAGGATTTCCTAGACAAGTTCATTTTTGTTTTCATCGATGACGTGTTGGTCTATTCCCGCAACACTGAGGAGCATGAGCAGCATCTGCGCTTGGTTCTATCAGAGTTGAGGAATCACAAGTTATTCGCCAAGTTGAGCAAGTGCGAATTTTGGTTGCCTCAGGTTACGTTTCTCGGCCACGAGGTGAACAAGGATGGGATCTCGGTTGACCAAGAAAAGATCGCAGCAGTGATAGATTGGAGCAGGCCGAGCACGCCTAAGGAGATCAAAAGCTTCATAGGGTTGGCCGGCTACTACAGGAGGTTCGTGGAGGGTTTCTCTACACTGGATGCACCTTTGACCAGGTTGACTCATAATAATGCGTCCTTTGTTTGGAGCAAGAAGTGCGAAGAAGCCTTCCTGGAGCTAAAGAACAGATTGTGCACTGCTCCCGTCCTGACCCTACCTACTGAGGGTGTAGAGTATGATGTGTACGTGGATGCTTCGCATGTTGGTTGGGGTTGCGTGTTGATGCAGGTTCGAAAAGTGATTGCGTATGGGTCAAGGTAATTAAAGACTCATGAGAGAAATTACCCTATGCATGACCTTCAGTTTGCAGCAGTGATTTATGCGTTGAAGATATGGAGGCATCTACTTTATGGGGCTCAGTGTAAGATCTTCACTGATCACAAGAGCCTGAAGTACGTGTTCACGCAAAAGAAGTTGAATCTGCGTCAGCGACGGTGGCTAGAGTATGTGGCCGATTATGATGTAGAGATCCAGTACCATCCAGGCAAGGCCAATGTAGTGGCCGACGCCCTGAGCCGGAAGACGGCGAAGATCTTTAATCTCTCCGCCAATCGTTTAGTGGAAGAGTTCCTCCTTATGGATATCTTGATGGGATGCTGTGGCATGCAGAGTAGTTTGGCAGTGGCAGAGCCGTCTTGGATTTCCCTTACTAGGTTGAACCAAATGGATGATCCGGACCTTCTGCACTTATACCTCAGGACAGAGAGAGGGGAGTTGCCGGATTTTTACATCGATGATGCGGGTACTTTAAAGTACTGCGGTAGATTTTGCATCCCTGCTGTTGGAGACATCAGGGGTATGATATGAAGAGAGGCTTATGGATCCAGTGTTGCCTACCATCCGGGATCTACAAAGATGTATCGTGATTTGAAGCAAATTGCCTGGTGGTATGGGATGAAGAGTGATATAGCCCGATTTGTTGCTGAGTGCCACACTTGCAAGCATGTGAAGGACGATCATAGAAGGACTGGTGGCAAGTTGACTCCACTAGAGATCCCGACTGGGAAGTGGGAAAGTATTTCTATGGACTTCATCACGGGCTTACCGAAATATCCAAGGGGATTTGATTCTGTTTGGGTCATAGTGGATAGACTGACAAAGTGTGCTCACTTCGTGCCGTATAAGATTGACTATCCGATGAAGAAGAAGATAGCATAGTTGTACTAGAATGAGGTCATCAGATTACACGGTGTGCCTGTTATCATCATTTCTAATCGAGACTCCCGGTTTACTTCTCATTTTTCGCAGAGTCTACAGAATGGTTTGGGTACAGATCTGAGGTATTCTACTATTTACCACCCACAGACCAATAGGCAGACGGAACGAGTGAAGAATATAGTTGAGGATATGATCAAGATCTACATTCTAGACCATGGTGGAGCGTGGGATGAGCGATTAAGACTTATGGAGTTTGCATACAATAACAGTTATCAAGAAAGTTTGCAAATGGCTCCATTTGAAGCTTTGTATGGGAGGAGCTGCAGAACCCCCCTGCTTTGTGATGAGACAGGTGAGAGACCCTTGTTGGGTCCGGATGCGCTCGAGGAGATGGAAGTCGCGGTGAAGCTTGTTCGAGAAAAGCTTCGTATAGCTCAGGAGAGATATGAAAAGAACGCCAATCGGCGTAGGTAGGACTTGGAGTTTTCGGTAGGGGACCTTGTGTTTCTTAAGGTTTCCCCGATGGTTGGTGTTAAGAGGTTCGGTAAGAACCGGAAATTGGACCCGAGGTATGTGGGCCCGTTTAAGATTGTTGAACGGATTGGCGTGTCAGCTTATAGGTTGGAATTGCCAGCAAACTTCCCAAGTGTTCATAATGTATTTCACGTAAGCTAGTTGGAGCGTTCCTTGGGGTAGATATGTAAAGTCCCCCTTGTATAGAGTCCGTATGCGAAAACGGGCATAGACATTGTGTGTGAAGCCTATCCGTATAAGTAGAGCCAGATCGGTGATGTTGCATTGCATATGAACCGGGGAAGACTCCGGGTGTTTGGGCATTTTTCGGGTTTTCTACGTGGTAGATTGCAGCAGGGAGCCTTGGGTGTTAACTCCAAGGTGATCCCAAAAAACTAGGCAAATGCGGGTTTTGCCAACACGATGGCCGGGGAGCCAACGTGAACATAACCGGGTTATGTGATTGTTGTGGCGGAAACGGGTCTCGAAGAGTCTTGACCCGCGCATATGGCTTAAATTGTCATTCTGTAATGAGCACGGGTCAGGCGGAACCGTACCCGATCTATGTCGTTCGGTGGGACCGTTGGCATGGATGAGAGTCTTCGGCGGTCTATGGCTTAAATTGTCGTGACCAAAGCCAGGAAGACAAAATGCTCATGTGATTGGCCGTCCAAGGGGCGGTGGTGGAACGGGAATGTCTATGGCTTGAATTGACGTGACGTTGGCCGGTTCGCCGTGAATGTGCCCTGTGTGCACGAGGTGTGTGGCCGTGCGAGCCTATGCCTGTGTTGAAGTGTGTTTACACTATATTGATGCTATACTAATAATGTGTAGGGAAAGAGCATCGCCGCCCCGATTACGGGGGCAGGATCGTTATAATTTGGTCAGCATAGCTGACCGTTGCTTTTGTTTACCACTGGGCGGTGGATTGTGGCTTGTAGGTGCTGCAGAGCCGAGCGAGAAATAGCGGGCTAAAGCCCATGTTGCGGTGCTGGCCCTCGAAGGCCTACCCTTTTTTTTATGTTTTCCGTTTATCTCATGTATGGCCGGCCCGCGAGCCGAAGTATGAAAGACACTCTTGTATGAGGGAACTATTGTAAGGCCATAAGGCCGGTACTTTTGTATTAATCATTCCTATTTTATCTAATAGTGGACATTCGTGCTTGGCAGGGTTCTTTTATTTGTGAAACTTAAGAAATTGCTTCCGCTAGAATGACACTGTATAGGACGTTTGTGATTGGTTATATGGTTTCAATGCGTAACCAACCGGTCTGTCTGTAGAATATGGCATCGGGCTCCGGCCGGACCTACTGCTATATGCTATGCGATGGATATGGGTGTTACAAATTGGTATCAGACTACTGGTTTCGATTAAACTTAAATGAATTCGTGTGCGAATTCACTTTAACGGGTGGTGAGCACATGTGTGTGCGTCTTCGTTATAACATGAAAAGAACCCATGAATATCCACTTAGGAATGAAAATACACATGTTTGAGGAACCTGCGTGTTCCTATAATTGCTGTTTGCAATAGTATTTGGTCTCTTATCGGTGTTTTGCAAGATTATAGGTGACCAGAAGTTGTGTTGGGCTGTCAGAACGGCCAGGTTCTGAGGCAAGAAGTGCGCCAAGCGATGCGCATGCAACACCTCTGTCAGCCGAAACCATTAGGTTGGTGGCAGAAGCTGTCATGGCGATGATTAATGTGCAACCTACAAGACAGGTGCAACAGCCTGCTCCATCGGGGGAGCAAGTGCCGCTCCAAGCGGCGGAGCCTAGAAGGGTTGAACAAGTGGCGGTGGAGCCGGAGTTGCCTATGAAAGCAACTGAAAGACAGTTGAAGCATGTGATGGGCTTCCATCCACCGGTGTTCACGGGAGCGGAAACCCCGACCCAGGCTGAGGATTGGCTCTTAAGAGTCAATAGGGTCATGACAGCGACAGAAACGGAAGAGTGGCAGAAGACCAAAATAGCGACGTTCCTATTGGATGGGGACGCAAGGTTATGGTTGGAAGGTCTAGAGCTACACCATTTGAGGGGAAGGCTGTTGGCCGAAGTATCTATGGAGGAATTTTCGAGACTGTTCATGGCTCGATACCTCCCCTCAGTGCAGAGGATCGCACTAGAAAACGAGTTCCAAAAGGTTGTGCAAGGGGATAGCACTGTAGACGAGTACCTCCACGAGTTTACTCGATTGGGGAGATATGCTGGCGATACCTTTGCCGATGAGGAGAGCAAGACTAACCGCTTCTATGAAGGGTTAAGAGATGAGCTGAGGTTGCTACTGTCTGGGCCTATGGCGCAGGGTTTCCTAACCTTGGTCAATACGGCCCGGTCCTTGGAGAAGGACATGAGAAATTTGCAAGCTAAGAAGGAATCTGGCGGGAAGAAATCGGAGTTCAAAGCGCCGACTACGTCGAAGTCGGGCTATCAAAGATTCTACAAGAAGGCTAGGACGTCAGGTCCAGCCCCTTCTGCAGGTGCCTCGGGGACAACTACCAATCGAACCCCGGGCGGTTGTTTCACGTGTGGAAAGACGGGGCACTTTGCCCGCGATTGCTAAAGCGGACGCCCAAAGTCCGAGAGAAAACAAGGAGCTACCTACGAAGAGAAGGGCAAAGCGGTTGAGTCAACCGCGTCCCACTATGCTCCGACTCAGCCTAGAGTCTACAACTTGGGGCAGCAGGAGGCCATTAAACAAGCGGATGTGGTGACAAGTACGAGTTAATTTATAGCAAGTTAACTTAGATACTGTTTTTTATTGCTTGTTAGCCAAATATGGTTTGCATAGGCTTTGTTTTGATTAGCGATAGTCCGACACGGGCACTGTTCGATACGGGAGCTTCACACTCCTTCTGTCCGAAAATTTTATATCGCGCATCGGAGTCCCTTCTTTGATGGCGAAGGACAAGTTGGATGTGCTGCTACCGAATGGGTGCTCGATGCGTGCGGACAGAGTGTGCGCCGTAAAGGTTCACATAGGGAGCCAAGAGTTCGACTTGCTAGCGTCATTGCTGCCTCTAGTAGAGTTCGACATTATCTTTGGGATGGATTGGCTTTCGGAGCAGAAGGCTTGGATTGATTGCGATCGGAAGGAGGTCAAGCTGGGTATTGGGCGGGAGACAACAATCGAGGGACTCAAGGGGTCGAGCAAGACGCTGATGTCTGCTCTTCAGGTGGTAAAGGCAGTTCGTGTTGGAGCAGAGCTGTTCTTCGCATTAGTGGAGGCTGTAGAGCTAAAGTCCATGTTGGGTAGTATCCCCGTGGTATGCGAGTACCCAGAAGTGTTCCCGGATAGTCTTCCCGGAGCCCCACCGCAGCAGGAGATTGAGGTCACCATCGATCACGTAACGAGGGCCAAACCTGTATCACGTGCTCCTTATAGGCTGGCGCCGAAGGAAATGGCAGAGTTGAAAGTTCAACTAGAGGAGCTAATGGAGCAAGGTTATGTGAGTCCAAGCTCGTCGCCTTGGAGCGCACCGGTCCTCTTCGTTAAGAAGAAGGACGGGAGTATGCGACTGTGTATCGACTATAGAGAGTTGAACAAACTGACGGAAAAGAATAAGTACCCGATCCCGAGGATTGATGATCTGTTCGATCAGTTAGTCGGATCGTCGGTATATTCTAAGTTGGACTTGATGTCGGGGTACTATCAGTTGAGGATAAGGGAATATGATATCCTGAAGATGGCGTTCAATACAAGGTATGGGCATTTCGAGTTCACGGTCATGCCATTTGGACTGACGAATGCGCCATCAGTGTTTATGGACTTGATGAATAGGACGTTCTGAGATTTCCTGGACCGCTTTGTGATCGTCTTTATTGACGATATATTGGTGTACTCGCAGTGCGAAGAAGATCACTTCAAGCACATGCATCTGGTGTTGGAGACCTTGAGGAGGAATGAGCTGTATGCGAAATTCTCCAAGTGCGAGTTCTGGCTACCCTCAGTAGCGTTCCTTTGTCACATTGTTAGTGGGGAAGGTATAGCGGTGGATCCGGCGAAGATCGTTGCGATCTGGGAGTGGCCTGCGTTGTCTTCTATCGAAAAAGTCCGTAGTTTTCTCGGGCTTGCTGGATACTACAGGCGCTTCGTAGAGAACTTCTCGCGGATAGCGCTACCTCTCACGAAGTTGACAAGGAAAGATCAGAGATTCTTGTGGACGCAGGAGTGCGTGAAAGATTTTGAGGAGCTGAAGAGACGGTTGACCACGGCGCCAGTGCTTAGTTCGCCGAGTGGGACCGAGGGCTTCGAGGTTTATAGTGACGCCTCGGGTAGTGGGTTGGGCTGTGTGTTGTTGCAACATGGGAGCGTGATAGCTTATGGATCGCATCAGCTAAAAGTGCATGAAAGGAACTATCCAGTCCACGACTTGGAGTTGGCGGCCGTGATATTTGCACTTAAGCTATTGAGGCACTACCTATACGGCATAAGGGTCGATATATATAACGATCACAAGAGTCTGAAGTACCTATTGGATCAGAAGGATCTTAACATGAGGCAGAGGAGGTGGATGGAGTTCCATGGGGACTACACCTTCAAGATTCATTATGTACCCGGGAAGGTCAATATAGTTGCTGATGCGTTGAGTCGCAGGGCTCCCTCCCAAGCCAACTGGTTGTCGATGCATGATGAGCGGCTAATACGGGAGTTGGAGGAGCTTGAAATCTGCTGTATTGACAAGCAGACGAGCGCCAAAGCAATGTTGAACTGGACAGAGGTTCAGTATGACCTGGCTGACCGGGTTCAGCAGGAAGTGGAGTTAGATGACTCCATGAAGGAGCTTATGGAGGCAGCATTGGATGGGTCAAATTCCCAGTTCTCGGTGGAAGATGGATTGTTAAGGAAGGACCATCGGTTGTGCATCCCGAGCGGGGGTAACCTACGAGCGGAGTTGATGTACGAGGCTCATCATACCAAGTACTCGATCCACCCTGGGAGCACAAAGATGTACCGTGACATCAAGAAGATGTTTTGGTGGCCGGGGCTTAAGAAAGACGTAGCGTTGATTGTGGCTAAGTGCCAAACGTACGCCTTGGTGAAGGCGGAGTGCCAAAAGCCGGGAGGATTTCTGAAGTCCTTGCCTATACCGGAGTGGAAGTTTGACGATATATCTATGGACTTTGTGCATGGGTTGCCAAGGTCGCAGAAGGGGAACGACTCCATCTGGGTGATCGTAGATCGGTTAACTAAGTTGTTGCATTTCATTCCACATAGTAAGGACGACTCGGTGGAGAAGTTGGCAAGGCTTTATGTGGACAATATAGTTAGACTGCATGGTGTGCTTCGCAGCATTGTGAGTGATCGCGATGGGCGTTTCACGTCCAATTATTGGAGGTTGGTGCAGCAGATACTGGGGACAAAGTTAAAGTTCAGCACAGCCTTCCATCCGTAGATGGATGGGAAGACCGAGAGAGTCAATAGTGTAACACCCCAGAATCTCAAAATATGTTTGTACACAGTTTTGAGTAGCAGGCTGTTTGACACGGCGTGGGACACGGGCGTGTCCCAGGGCGTGTCGGGGGTACACGGCCTGGGACACGGGCGTGTCCCAGGGCGTGTTCAGGCTAGTCGACGTTTGAGAGTCGACGATCGTCGAGCCTGGGACACGGCCTTCGACACGGGCGTGTCCCAGGGCGTGTTCGAATTAAATTTCGAATTTTGGCCTATTCGAGTCAGAGCCGTACACGGCCTTGAACACGGCCATGAATACGGGCGTGTCAGGCTGGACACGGGCGTGTCAGCTGCCGTGTTTTGACCCGTGTACTGGTTTTGGAAGTCGGTAAGTGCCGTGTAGCAGGAGATACGGGCGTGTCTCAAGAATGACACGGGCGTGTCAGGGTCGACACGGGCGTGTCGATGCCCGTGTTGTTCAGTCGATTCGAAACCGCGTGTGCCGCATAAGGGTACACGGCCTGTGACACGGGCATGTCACAGGCCGTGTCAGCCAAAAATTGGGTTTGTTGGGCAGATCTCGGTCGTTCGTTTCCTTCTATTTGGATCTTGTGGTCCAAAGCATTTCCAGCCTCTTTAAGGCCGTGGATTGAGATGAAATCTCATTTCCACTTAGCCTTTCTCTCTCTAAAGAGAAGAAAGAGAGGAGAGCTTGGAGGAGGAGGAGGAGGAGCTTTCCGGCCGCCGGTGGAGCTTCGTCGAGCCGAATAGAGAGCCGAGTGCAGCGTTGCGGAGGCAAGGCCGCTGCGGTGATTTCCATCCGGCTAGTTCTTCTATGGCGCCGAAGCGATCGTCAAGGGTAACGATCTTTCTTCCTTGGGCAGGTGAAGCCCTTTGTTTTGCATGTGCATGGGATCCTCCATCAAGAGATGGAAACGCGTAAGTGATTCCAGCAGTTGAGTCTGCATCTAGAGCCGGAAGTATGTAGTACGGTATAGGCATGCTGTGTGAAGCCCATCCAGACGTATGTCGGGATTGGTGATGTTTGTATTGCGAAACGGAGAAGACTCCGTGTATTCATCGTTTAGCCTGCGGAGATGGTGAGGACGATGTGCTTGGTGTATATGATGCTTTGCATAGCTCCTTTGGTTGCATGCTTGCTAAAAGCTGGATAATGGAGTGCGGACACCTCTGAGTGGGTGGGTGCGAGAGGTCTTTAACAGGGGTTTGGAGGCTTATGCCCACTCCACCAAGTGGCGATGTTATGATCGGGTGAGCGGTCGATTGGTAGCAAAGCAGCAGGGCGAATTCCCTAGGCTTGTTACACTACGTGGGTAGGTCGACTGGTAGTGCTCACGGGTTTTGGGGTGGTGCGTACCTCTGAGTGAGACGGGTGGGTGAGGTCTTCCACAGGGGTTTGGAGGCTTATGCCCGCCTACCAAGTACAAACCATAAAGGTGCCCTGAGTGCACGGAGCGCCTGGCATTGAGGCCGGCGTTTGTGATGTTGTGTGTATGTTATATATATGTTAAAATTGCTATACATGCAGGGAAGGAACCACTACCCCGGGTAAGGGGTGGGGTCGTTATAATTGGTTAGCTGAAAGCTGACCGTTGCTTTGTTTATCACCCATGGGGTGGACGTCCATATGCAGGTGTTGCGGGCTGATTGGATTGAGCGGGCAAAAGCCCATGCTGCTGGTAGGCCCTTGAAGGCCGTGCGAAGTGTTGGATTTCATGTGTGGCCGGCCTGCGTGCCGATGTATGAAATTATATGTATTGTAAAGAGTAACTTGTAAGGCCTTAAGGCCGTGTGCGGTGTGGTCTTGTTAACATTCCTGGTCTTTTATATAAATGGGATATTTATATAGTAGTGGACATTCAGTGTTATGAGTTCTTGCACTTAATAAGCTTCCGCTAGAATGCTTTGAGTTAGGACTCGTTTGGTTTGATATTATCCTGTGACCTCACCTTCTGTTTGTGGCATATAGTGTGGGGCCCCAGCCGGACCTTCTACTATACGTCATTGAACGGATATGGTCGTTACAATTTGGTATCAGAGGTTTTTTTGTCGGTCTTCCTCTTTCGAATTCGTGGTCGAATTCTTTTGTGGGGTGGCGAGCACGTGTTTGTGCGACCTGCTGTAATGCTAATGAACTCTGGAATGTCCACTAAGGAATGTATGTGTGTGTCTATTCGGTGAGTTTGCCGTATTACCATGGAAAGTAATGCTATCTTGTTCACCTATAGGTGACGAGGAGTGGAGCTGGGCAGTCGGAGCCCCAGCGTTCGGTTGAGAGTGCGGCACCACCTGAGGTGCCTACACCTCCCCCTTCTGCGGAAACGGTGCGCTTAGTTGCACTTTATGGAGTTTAATCCGCCTACGTTTGTCGGAGCAACGTCTCCAACAGAGGCCGAGGATTGGCTCTTTAGAGTGAAAAGAATCCTGGCTGCGCTCAGGATTAGTGAGGAGCAGAAAGTCCCGTTAGCCACTTTCCTCCTGGAAGGAGAGGCGAGGCTTTGGTGGGATGAGATCGAGTTGCACCAGTTGGGAGGTAGAGATCTGGGCGACATATCGATGGACGAATTCTCTAGATTATTTTGGGCGAAATACTTGCCAATGGCGCAGAGAATTGCAATGGAAAATGAATTTCAACGTCTGGTACAGGGTGATAAGACCGTGGACGATTACCTGCATGAGTTTACCAAGCTCGGTCGTTATGCGGGGTCGACGTTTGCGGACCAGGCGCGGAAGACAAATAGGTTCTATGAAGGGCTGCGTGATGAGCTGCGGTTGGCTCTCCCGAGTTCAGTGAACCAAGGATTCCAAGCATTGGTGCATACCGCTAGTGCACTAGAGAAGGATTTGAAGCAGGTACGGGAAAAGAAGAACTTAGTGGTGGAAAAGTCCGACTTCAAGGTTCCGCCATCAGAGCAATCAGATTTCAGGAAACGTGATAAGAAGCGGTTCAGGCCTGCTGAACAAACTTCTTCAGATGTTGCGTCAGGAGCAACGTTTGGGCAAGAACGGGTTGAGCCGCGTACATGTTTCATTTGTGGGAAGCCAGGGCATATCGCGCGATTTTGCTGGAATGGTGCGTCAAGGGGTGAAAGAAAGGCAGGTGCGTCCTATGATGAGAAGGGTAAAGCTGTGGCAGAGTCGTCTGCATTGCGGGCGCAACCGCGAATATACACTCTTGAGATGCAGGATCCGCAAAGCTCAAATCAAGCAGAACAGCAAATCTGTGCTTTGGACTTAATGGAGGCCGCGAAACGGATTCTGCGAGATGCGGAGAAGCCGAAATAAAGTGGAGTGTGCACTTTATTTTGTTGTCTATTGTATGTATGTATGTATGTATTTCTGTTTGTGACAAACAGTTGTGGGGGTACGATTCCATGGGGCGAGACAAGTTGTGGCCTCTGAACTCTAAACCTGGATCGTTTTGGTTTGTTTCGCAACAGCGTGGTTGTGTTGATACTTGTGCGTTGCGCTAAATTTCGGGACGAAATTTCTATAAGGAGGGGAGGGTTGTAACACCCCAGAATCTCAAAATATGTTTGTACACAGTTTTGAGTAGCAGGCTGTTTGACACGGCCTGGGACACGGGCGTGTCCCAGGGCGTGTCGGGGGTATACGGCCTGGGACACGGGCGTGTCCCAGGGCGTGTTCAGGCTAGTCGACGTTTGAGAGTCGACGATTGTCGAGCCTGGGACACGGCCTTCGACACGGGCGTGTCCCAGGGCGTGTTCGAATTAAATTTCGAATTTTGGCCTATTCGAGTCAGAGCCGTACACGGCCTTGAACACGGCCATGAACACGGGCGTGTCAGGCTGGACACGGGCGTGTCAGCTGCCGTGTTTTGACCCGTGTACTGGTTTTGGAAGTCGGTAAGTGCCGTGTAGCAGGAGACACGGGCGTGTCTCAAGAATGACACGGGCGTGTCAGGGTCGACACGGGCGTGTCGATGCCCGTGTTGTTCAGTCGGTTCGAAACCGCGTGTGCCGCTTAAGGGTACACTGCCTGTGACACGGGCGTGTCACAGGCCGTGTCAGCCAAAAATTGGGTTTGTTGGGCAGATCTCGGCCGTTCGTTTCCTTCTATTTGGATCTTGTGGTCCAAAGCATTTCCAGCCACTTTAAGGCCGTGGATTGAGATGAAATCTCATTTCCACTTAGCCTTTCTCTCTCTAAAGAGAAGAAAGAGAGGAGAGCTTGGAGGAGGAGGAGGAGCTTTCCGGCCGCCGGTGGAGCTTCGTCGAGCCGAATAGAGAGCCGAGTGCAGCGTTGCGGAGGCAAGGCCGCTGCGGTGATTTCCATCCGGCTAGTTCTTCTATGGCGCCGAAGCGATCGTCAAGGGTAACGATCTTTCTTCCTTGGGCAGGTGAAGCCCTTTGTTTTGCATGTGCATGGGATCCTCCATCAAGAGATGGAAACGCGTAAGTGATTCCAGCAGTTGAGTCTGCATCTAGAGCCAGAAGTATGTAGTACGGCATAGGCATGCTGTGTGAAGCCCATCCAGACGTATGTCGGGATTGGTGATGTTTGTATTGCGAACCGGAGAAGACTTCGTGTATTCATCGTTTAGCCTGCGGAGATGGTGAGGACGATGTGCTTGGTGTATAGGATGCTTTGCATAGCTCCTTTGGTTGCATGCTTGCTAAAAGCTGGATAATGGAGTGCGGACACCTCTGAGTGGGTGGGTGCGAGAGGTCTTCAACAGGGGTTTGGAGGCTTATGCTCACTCCACCAAGTGGCGATGTTATGATCGGGTGAGCGGTCGATTGGTAGCAAAGCAGCAGGGCGAATTCCCTAGGCTTGTTACACTACGTGGGTAGGTCGACTGGTAGTGCTCACGGGTTTTGGGGTGGTGCGTACCTCTGAGTGAGACGGGTGCGTGAGGTCTTCCACAGGGGTTTGGAGGCTTATGCCCGCCTACCAAGTACAAACCATAAAGGTGCCCTGAGTGCACGGAGCGCCTGGCATTGAGGCCGGCGTTTGTGATGTTGTGTGTATGTTATATATATGTTGAAATTGCTATACATGCAGGGAAGGAACCACTACCCCGGGTAAGTGGTGGGGTCGTTATAATTGGTCAGCTGAATGCTGACCGTTGCTTTGTTTATCACCCATGGGGTGGACGTCCATATGCAGGTGTTGCGGGCTGATTGGATTGAGCGGGCAAAATCCCATACTGCTGGTAGGCCCTTGAAGGCCGTGCGAAGTGTTGGATTTCATGTGTGGCCGGCCTGCGTGCCGATGTATGAAATTATATGTATTGTAAAGAGTAACTTGTAAGGCCTTAAGGCCGTGTGCGGTGTGGTCTTGTTAACATTCCCGGTCTTTTATATAAATGGGATATTTATATAGTAGTGGACATTCAGTGTTATGAGTTCTTGCACTTAATAAGCTTCCGCTAGAATGCTTTGAGTTAGGACTCGTTTGGTTTGATATTATCCTGTGACCTCACCTTCTGTTTGTGGCATATAGTGTGGGGCCCCGGCCGGACCTTCTACTATACGTCATTGAACGGATATGGTCGTTACAAATAGAACGAAGGAGGACATGCTCCGCATGTGTGTTCTAGACTTCGGGAAGCATTGGGTGGACCACCTGTATTTGGTGGAGTTCGCGTACAACAACAGCTACCAGGAAAGTATCCAAATGACGCCCTTTGAGGCCCTATACGGTAGAAAGTGTCGCACGTCGTTATCTTGGTTAGAAGCGGGTGAGGCAAGGTTGTACAAGAAGTAGGAGGTGTAGAGTGCTACCTCGTTGGTGCGGATCATTCGGGAGCGCTTGTTGATCGCTCAGGACAGACAGGCTAAGTATTACAATGCCAAGCACCGGAACATGGAGTTTGCGATAGGCGATTGGGTATACTTGAAAGTGAAGCCGTTCAAAGGTGTTTCGCAGGTGAGACACTTGAAAAAGCTGAGCCCAAGATACCTTGGACCTTTTGAGGTTCTGGAGCGAGTCGGCGAAGCGGTATACCGTTTGAGGCTATCGCAGGAGTTAAGTGGACAACACGATGTGTTCCACATCTCTGTGTTACGGAAGGCGGTGCAAGAGCCTTCGCTAGTGATCGCAGTTATGCAAGTGCCGGTGGATGAAGGGTTGACGATCAGGGTCAAGCCCGTTCGTATCGAGGACTCTGAGGTCAAGAGACTCCGTAACAAGGAGATCCGGATGGTTAAGGTCCGGTGGGATAATTGCGGTCGAGAGGAGCTCTCTTGGGAACGGGAGCAAACTATGCTAGAGGAGTACCCGGAGTTATTCCGCTCAGGTACCATTTATTGTTTTGAGTTCCTTTTGTTCCTTTAGTAATTTCGTGGACGAAATTCTTTTAAGAGGGAGAGAGTTGTAACGCCCCGAAACTCAATAGGGTGACGGGGGGCATTTTGAGCCAAATCTGTGTTTTGGCAGGGGTGACAAGGCCTGGGACACGGGCATTTCCCAGGGCATATCGTGCTCAGGTTTGCTGGTTGGCCGTGTGGTCGACGTTGCTGGGGTCAGCGATCGTTGAGAGGCTGAACACGGCCTGGGACACGGGCGTGTCCCAGGGCGTGTTAGTCCCTCAAATCCCATACTCAACGATTGTTGAGTGAGGTGTACACGGGTCATGACACGGGCACAGACACGGGCGCGTCACATGTAACACGGGCGTGTCGGGTGCCATGTCGCAGGCCATGTCCTTCTCGGGTTCAGAATGTTGGTCGCTGTACACGGGGGTGACACGGGTCGTGACACGGGCGTGTGGCATTCGACATGGGCGTGTCAGAGGCCGTGTCAAAGGCCGTGTGCTGGTTATTGAGTCGGTCGAGACGGCGAATGGGTGACACGGTGTAAGACCCCCATTTTTTTTTCTTTTTCGACACCGGGGTCTTAGGCCCAGAACCGCCGCCTTGCGGTGACACCTTCGCACCCGGGAAGGTCGTCCCTACAAGACGCCGATTCTGCCGGCCAATTCGATCATAACAGTAGCAATATACTTAAGAAGGTAGCAAGTCCACAAAGAGAATCACATATATAGAAATAAACTCCACGAAGGGAGTGTCCACAGATAGTACATATAAAAAAAATCTCGGGCTTATGCCCAGTACATCAAATCCTCACTACAATTCACTCATCGCGGAAGCAAACTAATACAACTACTATAGATCGAGACTCACTGTCCCTGCTGTCTGGACTCCAGTGCTAGACTGTCCGATCTCCAAACGTGCCGACCTCCGGGGCTGCTCCTCCATGCTGGGCTCCGTGGTCCCCTAAATGATATGGTTCGAAAACCGTTAGTCTAAAAGACTAAGTCCTATCGTCCCCCACCCCTTCCCCCATGGCTCCTAAGGCACCGAGCGGGGAGAAGGAAAGGGAAGGACATGAAGGTGGAGAGTATTCAAATTTCAGATGGCAGCGGAACTAAACTAACAGTGTAAGATGATAATAATCGTACAAAATAAATAAGTAACCTTAACTTATGCGAGTGTACATAAGTTAAGGGATCTTTTGCAGGGCTCCTATCGTATAAAAAGTCCCATACCAATTTATACGATAGAGTGTCGGTTCTATTAGCAGGTTTATAATGTTGAAAGAGAACCTTGACTTATAGGCACGCTCACACGAACTTATAGGCCAAGGGGTCGTTTAGCAAGGCCTAATGTATAGAGCGTCCCATATCGCTTATACATTAGGTGTCAGGTTATATGCGATGGTTATGCTATGAAATACATTTATTCCATGATGTGAACATGCATGTGCAACTCACCCACTCGACTCTGTGTACACAGACCTTTAGTTCCCCTTTCGGAGCCGTTACCTCCCAGGATACCTCCGTAGTGGCAGACGGAAGCGGTGGGTTGGGCCTCGCCCACCTCTAAACCAGTAAAGCACTACCGGTCAGACCTATCGTACGCCTCAACGCTTGGTGCACTAAGCGGACGTCTGCGTACTCTTGCCGGCTGGCGCACCGGACTTCTGTTGGCAAGGTGCTAACCATACTTGCCGAGCCAACCATATTGGTGTCGGTGCATCGAACTCCCCAATATAGAAGACCCACCACCTTAAAACCTTTTATGCACATACAATAGTTATGAGTCAACCAACCAACCGAGCCGAAGCTCACCGGACAATTCCCGTCCATCATAATCTACAACCGAGCTAAAGTTCCCCGGACAATCCCGTCCGTCATAATCTACAACCGAGCTAAAGCTCCCCGGATAATCCCGTCCGTCATAATCTACTACCGAGCCAAAGCTCACCGGACAATCCCGTCCGTCGTAATCAACAACTGAGCCGAAGCTCGCCAGACCACCATCACAACTACTGGGCTTATTGCCCAAGTAACCCATACTATCTCCCGGGACAATGGGTGGGAAAGTGTGAAAACCCTAAGTTTACTATTTACTGTATACTTACGAAGTTTTGACTCTTCCTAATTACTACGAGAAAGACGATACGTTGAACCAGATAGGGGGTATTCTAAATAATCATCTGAATGCCCTGAATTATTTACTGGAGACTTATCATGATGCAAATGGACTAAATCCAAAAGATTATCCTTTTTTTTTTCCAATTATTCTGATATTTATTTAAATTCCCGTAAAGCTTCTAAGGGCTACCCATTGAGCATGAAGTGCACTTTTCAGAGAGGTATAAAGCTTCATAAATTCATGAAAAATTCTAAATAACCATTTAACAGTAAATCCAAGGTATAACAATTTTTCAAGTATTCAAATGACACTAATCAATTTTTGAAAATATATCCTTTTTCCTTTTATTAATGAAGTAAGTGCAATAAATATTCATCCAAAAATTCTTAATTAATTTTCTAAAGTAGATACTGACCTAAAAACATCATTGGCCAAATTTCATAATTTTACAGTAAGTAAATTGCTCAAAATGATTTAAACAAACTAGATCCAAAATTGCTAAATGCAGACCACCAAGTCAATCTTCATGTAAAATGGGATGTATATAAAATAATCATCCAACACCCCTATAATAATTAATGTAGGTTCATTATGACCTTTAAGTTCTAAATCCAGAGATCCAAAATTTTCCTTACTTATTTGATAATTCATTTAATTATTTTAATGTCTAAAATTTCCAAAAATGAACATGAAGTACTACTTTCATGCAAGGAATCATTTTACAAATTTTATATGTTACTCAGAATAATGATATAACTTATCTTCCAAAATATATATTTCTTTTCAGTAAAGCTTTATCTTTGAATCAAATATTCATTTAAGTCCTTGGAAATTCATTTAATAAATATAAAATAATGTATTGCTTCCAAAAAATTCAGGGAAATTTCAATTATGAATCTAATGGCATATACATGGTTTGGGACAAATTTCATAATTTATTTATTAGTAAATAGGCTTAAATGAATTTTTGAATAATTCCATCAAATGACAATCTTGTGAACTAACTACCTCATATACTTGTCCAAGAATTCTTATAAAATTTATATAAACTCTTTATGCTTCCAAACAACCTCTGCCAAAATTTCAGGACCTCTCATTTATCAGAAGTAGCATAATAAATTATTTACTTAATTTAAGCATTTCTTGGGTTACAAATGAAGTGCTATAATTATTGACCCAAAATTCCCCATTAAATTACCAGAGGCTCATAATGTCCTTAAGACCAATCTACCAAAATTTCATTTTAGTTTGAGGTGTTTAGCTAACCCATTTCAACCCTAGAATGTTTGTGCCCTAAACTAGGGTTAGGGATTTTAGGGTCCTAAACCTTCCAAAATGCCCTAATAATTTTACCAGAGGGTTATAGTTACCAAAACTCTATCCCTACAAAATTTCATAGCCATACAAGGTGATTTGGCCATATGCCCTTCACAAGGTACAAAAGCCCTTCCTTAGGGTTTGACCTAAGATCTTGGGCCAAACCAACTCCACTGCGCCCAAATTTCCTTTGGGAGGTGTATCTTGTCATCCCAAACTAGTGTACAAAATTTGAACCTCTGTTGAGGTGAATTGGACACTAAAAGCAAAAATTACAATTTGGACCAAAATACCCTTCTTGGGGCAAGGCTAGGGTTTGCTTGAATCCTATTCAAATCAACTCCAAACTTAATGAAATTTTAACCAGAGGTCTATATTGACCTCATAACCATCCCACCAAAATTTGGTTGAATTTGGACTTCATTTGACCCCTAATTTAATTTACCCTAGCATAATCAAATTATTTACAAAAACTATAGGAAAATTATTTCCAAAAATTCCCATTTTTGGGCAGGGTCTAGGTATAGGGTAGGGTGAGCCCCTGTCAAAATTTCAGCTTATTTGGACAAAGGATCGAGTGTAAGCATCCAATTTAATGACTGACTATTCATTTGTATAGACCCCACCAAAATGAGTGCCCTGGCCAAACCAGTCACCCAATTTGGTTCAAACCAATTTTGGCTGAAAGTAGACTCATAGGGCTAGGTTTTTGATGTTGACCACTTTCTCTGAAAATGGCTCTAGATATTTTTAATAATTAAAACCATTATATACATCACATGTGACAGAAATTAAAATAAATCAAACTCTTATACTATAGTATCTTATCATCAGCAGCACGAATCTTGGCGCAAGATGGACGGCATCCCATCATCTCCTTCCTCTGGCAGACGGCCAGGATTAATCCCGCCTGGGCCGATTTCCAGCGGCTGCCGCCGGCCATCCGGCCACCTCCCCGGCCTGCCACCGCCGCCGACACCTTCGTGGTGGTCGGGGCTACCTCCGGCCGGCGTCTAGGCCGCCGGAGAGCGCTTTTCCGGCGATCCCGAGTCATGAAAAAAAACGGGAAATCCATGGATTTTGAAATCTCGATCGGTCCCAATTGAGCCCGAACCTTGGCCCTATTGATTCCTATGATCTACCCAAGAGTGAAGGAGTGGAGGAGGACCTTTTTGGGCGGCTGTAGCCTGGCTGAACGCCGGATTGGCATGGTGGTGGCCGGTGGTGGTCGGCTTGCTCAAAAAGGCAGAAAATGGCTTGGTTTCTTCAGGGAAATGGTGGGGATTACTCCTTGGAGTCCAATGGAGCTTTTAAAGAGGTGAGGGGAGGTGTTAGGTGGCTGAAATGGCATGTGCCATTTTTGGCCATGGTCAAGGTTGGCGGCTAGGTAGGTAAGGGTGGTGGAGCTTGCTCCAGCCAGTCCAAAAAGGCTGCTAGACTCCCCTTATCCTTCTGAATTGAATGGGGAGGTTGGGGAGGGGGGAGGAGGAGCACAAAGCCCTCCTTCCTTCTCTTCCTTCTCTTTCTCTCTCCTCCATGGATGACTTTCTCTCTCCTAGTCATCAAGCCTGAAATTTAGGCTCCTACATGTCACATGTCAGCCCACCAATCCATTTGGCCACTTGGGTTAAGGTTAGCCCTAATGAAATAGGCTTGAGCTTGAGTTAGCCCATTTGGGCTAACTTGACCCAAAGTGGGACTAGGGCCCACCTAGGTCAATTTGATCCTTGAGGTTTCCTTAATAGGTCCTTGGTGACCCATTAGCCTCCCCTAGGGTCAAGGTGGGGTTGAATTGGCCCTTGAAGGTCACTTGGCCCTTAACTAGGGCATTTTGACCATTTTAGGTTAAGGGTTGACTTTGGTCAAACTAGCCCCTTTGATTGGTCCCAATGGGTCCTTGGTGACCTATTGGCCTCTCACTAGGCTTATGAGGGTAGGGGTGGTGTCTATTGGGCTAAGGGACTGCAATTGACCCTTGTGTAGGTCAATTTGACCTAATTAGGGCTATATTTGACTTTGGTCAACATAGCCCTATTGACTGCTTTCCATGGGTCCTTAGTGACCCATTGACCTCTCACTAGGGTTTGGAAGTTTGGGTGGAGTATATTTGGCTAATAGACTGAAATGGACCCTTGTCTAGGTCAACTTGACCTAGCTAGGGTTATAGTTGACTTTGGTCAACTTTGGTCTTTTGACTGCTCTCCATGGGTCCCTTAGTGACCCATTGACCTCTTTCTAGGGTTATAAGGGTATGGGTGGGGTCTTGGAGTCTTGGTGAAGTCCCATGATCACTTTTAGTCAAGGTTCTGAGATCTGCTAAGTGCAGACCACAGTGGCCCTATTCACACTACCAGGTCCACTTGCCACTTCCTTGGGCTTCCTAGGGTTTTGTTATGACAAAACCACTCCTAGGGGTCTAGTTGGAAATGGGATGTTACAAATCCCAATAAACAAAACAAAGATTTCGTCCCCGAAATCCAGGTTAAGCTTACGGGGACTCGTATCGGGGAGGAAGAAACTTGTAACATCCCATGTAAGTTGAAAGTTTTATGCCACGACTCCGTGATTGTCATGCGAGGTTTAAGGCGTTTGTCGATGTTAAGACCAAATAGTCCAAATGACAAAAATCTAGATCCCAATAAACAAAAGTTTAGCCCATATCCTTGAAATTTTAGTTCTACTAGTTAATCATATGGAGGGAATTGAACATTTTGAGTGGTTGCGAGGAATACCTGACTGAAGAGTTCCGGGTATCTTTGTCGCATCAAGTCCTGGGGATCCCATGTGTGCTCCTCTCTTCCGTGATTTCTTCACAGGACCTTGACTAACGGAACCTTCTTGTGGCGTAGAACTCGTACCCCCTTGTCGTCAATCCGGACTGGTTCTAGGTGAACTGACCGATCAGATGCTATCGGTCCATCTGTGGTTGAAACTTGCTGCTCTGGATGTAGTAGAGCTCTCCTAAGAGAGGATATATGGAACACGTCGTGCAGACTCGCCAGCTCTGGTGGCAGTTCCAGTCTGTATGCCAAGGGACCAATCCGCTCCTGGATCTTATAAGGTCCCATGTACCTTGGGCTGAGCTTCTTCCTTTGTCCGCGTACCCGAGTAACTCCATGCTTGGGTCGGATTTTCAAGAACACCTGATCTCCCACCTAGAATTCCATCTGACGGTGCCGAGCGTCGTAATACTTAGCTTGCCGGCTCTGTGCTTCTAGCATCCTGTCCCGTATCAATCTCACCTGAGCCTCGGTGTCCTCAACAAATTCCGAATCCAATGCCTTAGGGTCCTCGTCCTGTATCCATGACAGCGGAGTCCTGCACTTTCGTCCGTACAACGCCTCATAAGGAGCCATCTTTATACTAGACTGGTAGCTGTTTGTTATTATATGAGAACTCGATCAATGGTAACAATTTCTCCCAAGGTTCACCACGATCTAATATGCAGAGTCGTAGTAAATCCTCCAGCGTCCGGTTGGTCTGTTCCGTCTGTCCATCCGTCTGGGGATGAAAAGCCGTACTAAATGTTAGTCGAGTGCCCAAGTAAGTCTGCACTGACCTCCACTCCCTGGATGTAAATCGTCCATCCCGGTCTGACACAATCGACTTGGGGACGCCATGATAGCGAACGAACTGCTCCACAAACTTCCGGACTAACACTCCCACCGAGTCATCCTTCCTGATTGGTATAAACCTCGCCACCTTCGTTCAGTCGGTCGATGATTACCCATATCGAATCGTTCCCTGTCCTGGATCGAGGAAGTCCATGTATAAAGTCCATGGCGATATCATCAAACTTCCACTCTGGTACTGGGAGGGGCTGTAATAATCCTGCGGGGTTTTTGCACTCCGCTTTTACTAATTGGCACGCCTTGCAACGGGTCACGGAGTAGGTGATATCCTTCTTCATGTCGGGCCAGAACATAGACTTCTTCAGATCTGCAGTCATCTTCGTAATCCCCGGGTGTACCGAATATCGACTGCAATGAGCCTCCGTCATGATGTCTTCCCGGATCTGGCCTCCCTTTAGTATGTAGACCCGTCCTCTGAAGCATACTAAATCATCTCTCAGCGTGTAATCTCCCACAGTGCCTGCTTTTAAGGACCGGAATACCGGATCTAGCTGGGCATCCTGCCTCTGTCCATCCTTGACCGCTCTCGTATGTCATCCGTGGCGATTAATGATGACAGGTATTCCGGTATAGCCCAGGGTGATCCTCGGATACTAGGGATATTTGCATTTTATTAAACGTCTGAATCAACTCCAAGGCCATCAATGGTGTTCCTACTTCAGTGTTTGCGGTCTTTCGGCTCAATGCATCTGCTACCACATTCACCTTTCCCGGGTGGTAGTGCATCTCGTACTGGTAATCTGCCAAAAATTCCACCCATCGTCTCTGTCTGATATTTAGCTCTTCTGCGTGTCCACATACCTCAAATTTTTGGTGTCGGAGTATATGTCGCAGTGGACACCGTTATAGTTAGTGACGCCAGACCTTTAATGCAAAAATAACAGCTCCCATCTCTAAGTCATGGATTGGTTGGGTAGTTTTGCTCGTGCTTCTTCAGTTGCCGTGAGAAGCATAAGCAATCACATGGCCATTCTGCATAAGTACTGCCCCCATGCCCTGGTAGGAGGCGTCGGTGTAGACCTGGAATCCTCCTTTCCCTAAAGGGAGGGTAAGTATAGGGCCGAAGTGAGTCGCCCCTTTAGCTCTTGAAAAGCCTCTTCACACCGTGGGGTCCAGGTAAAGGGCACCTCCTTCCTTGTCAGAGATGTGAGTGGGAGGGCGATACGAGAGAATCCCTCTACGAATTTCGGTAGTATCCAGCAAGCCCTAGGAAACTTCGTACATCTGTGGCCGTCTTTAATTGTGGCCAGTCCCGAACTGCTTGGATCTTGGCCGGTCCACTGCTAACCCAGCACCACTGATGATATGGCCTAGGAAGGCCACCTCCTTCAACAAAATTGGCACTTGCTGATCTTTGCTTAAAGCTTGTGCTCCCGTAGTTTCTTCAGAGTCAGCGTCAGATGTTGTGTGTGCTCCTCTTCTGTCCTTGAGTAAATGAGGATGTCATCGATAAACACGATGACGAATATATCTAAATACTCCTTGAACACCTGATGCATAAGGCTCATAAATGCTGACGGCGCATTTGTGAGCCCGAAGGGCATTACAGTAAAATTCGTATAGTCCGTATCTGCTACTGAATGCAGTTTTCGGAATGTCCTCTTCCTGGATCCGTAACTGGTAATAGCCCGATCTCAGATCCAATTTGGAAAAGAAGTGCGCCCCTTCTAGCTGGTCAAACAGCTCATCTATCCTTGGCAGCGGATACGTATTTCGGACTGTCAATCGATTTAGAGCTCGGTAGTCGATGCACAGTCTCAGAGTTCCGTCCTTCTTTTAACAAACAAGACCGGGGCTCCCCAAGGCGAAGAGCTCGGTCGGACAAATCCAGCCTCCACCAGTTCTTGGAGTTGGCTTCGAAACTCTGTCAATTCTTTTGGGGCCTCCGGTAAGGGGCCCTAGCTGCTGGCTTAGCCCCCGGCACCAGCTGTATCGGAAATCTTGCTCCGGTGCGGGGGTATAGCCCAGGCAGTTTCTCCGGGAATACGTCGGCAAAATCTCGCACCACCGGAATATCCGAGGTGGAGACCTTGGTTTCAGTCATCTCAAATATTACTTCATACACTTCTTCTCCTTGTAAGTGAGCCTTAACGGCCTGTACAGATGACAATATGAGAGGGAAAGTAGATCTAATACCTTCAATGACGAGATAGGAGTCTCCATGTCTCACGGTAATCCTCTTGGATGAGCAATCGATCTGAGCGTGATTCCAGTTCAACCACGTCATTCCTAGGATCAAATCAAAGATTGGCATCTTTATGATTGTAGCTGGAGCTTCAAACGTCTTTCCACCGATCTCTGCCTCCATGTTGCAATGGGCAGAGGTGAACAACTCTGATCTGTCGGGTAGTCGTATCCTCATCATCAGACCCGTGAATCTTTCTACGCCTTCCAATCCTTCTATAAAGGCCTCCGATACAAATGAGTGCGAAGCACCCGTATCAAATAGAGTATAAGCGGGTTTGCCGCTGATGAAAACTATTCCTGGGGTTTTGGGAAAAATTAAATGTCTCAGAATTCTAGCTATGGTTTTCTTTCCTAGATTGTCACTTCTATATAAAATTTAAGTTCATGAGGAATAACTTAACCAAAATTTTCAGACGTACCAGTGATTACTTGCTCCGGGTTTCGGGGCTGAGCCAGATCCAGTGCATAAATGTGCTCCCTCTGCTGCCTACGATCTGCACCCTGGAAACCACGTCCTCGACCACGTCCTCGTCCTCCAAACTGCTGGGCATGCGGGGCAACCTGTGGTGTTGGTAGAGGTGCTTCCCTCATTGGGCAGTTTCTCCGAATATGCCCTATTTGATGGCAGTTGTAGCACTCCGGTGGGGGAAATGCCATGCCCCGGGTCTTGGTGCCTCCCTCATCTGAAGAGGCTGAGGGGCCAGTACCACCGGCTCCCTCGGCTCTCGTCTTATTTCCTGACGAGGTTGGTCTTCTGTTCTTCTTCTTCCTTCTCTCCCATCTGTGATGCGGCCCCGCCGCTGATCATTCCGGGCTCCCCGGCCCTGGTCCTCTGTTGGCCTTTTTCGACCCCGAGTGGTGTGCAATCGGCCTCAATCCTCTTGGCCATTTCCAAGATCCGAGAGATAGGTCCATCAGAAACGAACAGAAGGGCCTCCCTCAAGTCCTCTCGTAGACCTTTATAAAACCTTTTTGTGTAGCCCGCCTCATCTAGTTGATATGAATCCGCGTAGCGAGCTAAGTGGTCGAACTCCCGATGGTACTCTACCACCGTCCTGGTACCCTGCTTCAACTGTAAGAACCGTTCCTCCAACTCATCCCTGGCTGATTGTGGAACAAAATGTTCCAGGAGAGCGGTCCTGAACTCTTCCCAGGAGATTTCTGTAACCTCCCTATCAGCAAATGTTGTATCCAGCAGCGTCTTCCACCACCTCTTTGCGTGAGACTCTAGGCAGGAGACAACCAAGGCCACCTTCTCCTCCCAGGGACATCGTATCCCAGTCAGCATTTCATACATAATATCTAGCCACTCCTCTGTCCGTACAGCGGATTCTGTCCCCAAGTAAGATGGAGGAGAGAGTCCTCGAAAAATGCTCATCCAATTGGCCCCCGGGTTCGGCTGCGGAGCCGGAACCTGCTGAGCCCTGAAAGCATCTAGAATGGCCGTCAGCGTTTGACCCATCTCCGAGTGTAAGAATGGAGTGGGGGCCGGGGGAGGTGGTGCAACAGTCGGAGTCTGCTGAACTCTGCCTTGTGGTGTTGGCTGCGCTGGGGGCTGCGTTATAGAAGACAATTATAAGAAGTCTCACAGGTTTAACTAAAAGTGGACAATTTTCATGTGATTTCCCATATGGGCCCACCACTGCTTCCGCTGCTTAGTTTGTCCCCAAACTAAACTCGAGCGGGGTGGCCCAGGGTAGTGGACTGCTACTTTTCTGATCGAGGTTTGCAGCGGAAGCGTGGTGGGCCCATAACCCACAGGTCGGAGGATCGAAACCTCCCTCTGATACCACTTGTAAGACCCCCATTTTTTTTCTTTTTCGACACCGGGGTCTTAGGCCCAGAACCGCCGCCTTGCGGTGACACCTTCGAACCCAGGAAGGTCGTCCCTACAAGACGCCGATTCTGCGGCCAATTCGATCATAACAGTAGCAATATACTTAAGAAGGTAGCAAGTCCACAAAGAGAATCACATATATAGAAATAAACTCCACGAAGGGAGTGTCCACAGATAGTACATATAAAAAAAATCTCGGGCTTATGCCCAGTACATCAAATCCTCACTACAATTCACTCATCGCGGAAGCAAACTAATACAACTACTATAGATCGAGACTCACTGTCCCTGCTGTCTGGACTCCAGTGCTAGACTGTCCGATCTCCAAACGTGCCGACCTCCGGGGCTGCTCCTCCATGCTGGGCTCCGTGGTCCCCTAAATGATATGGTTCGAAAACCGTTAGTCTAAAAGACTAAGTCCTATCGTCCCCCACCCCTTCCCCCATGGCTCCTAAGGCACCGAGCGGGGAGAAGGAAAGGGAAGGACATGAAGGTGGAGAGTATTCAAATTTCAGATGGCAGCGGAACTAAACTAACAGTGTAAGATGATAATAATCGTACAAAATAAATAAGTAACCTTAACTTATGCGAGTGTACATAAGTTAAGGGATCTTTTGTAGGGCTCCTATCGTATAAAAAGTCCCATACCAATTTATACGATAGAGTGTCGGTTCTATTAGCAGGTTTATAATGTTGAAAGAGAACCTTGACTTATAGGCACGCTCACACGAACTTATAGGCCAAGGGGTCGTTTAGCAAGGCCTAATGTATAGAGCGTCCCATATCGCTTATACATTAGGTGTCAGGTTATATGCAATGGTTATGCTATGAAATACATTTATTCCATGATGTGAACATGCATGTGCAACTCACCCACTCGACTCTGTGTACACAGACCTTTAGTTCCCCCTTTCGGAGCCGTTACCTCCCAGGATACCTCCGTAGTGGCAGACGGAAGCGGTGGGTTGGGCCTCGCCCACCTCTAAACCAGTAAAGCACTACCGGTCAGACCTATCGTACGCCTCAACGCTTGGTGCACTAAGCGGACGTCTGCGTACTCTTGCCGGCTGGCGCACCGGACTTCTGTTGGCAAGGTGCTAACCATACTTGCCGAGCCAACCATATTGGTGTCGGTGCATCGAACTCCCCAATATAGAAGACCCACCACCTTAAAACCTTTTATGCACATACAATAGTTATGAGTCAACCAACCAACCGAGCCGAAGCTCACCGGACAATTCCCGTCCATCATAATCTACAACCGAGCTAAAGTTCCCGGACAATCCCGTCCGTCATAATCTACAACCGAGCTAAAGCTCCCCGGACAATCCCGTCCGTCATAATCTACTACCGAGCCAAAGCTCACCGGACAATCCCGTCCGTCGTAATCAACAACTGAGCCGAAGCTCGCCAGACCACCATCACAACTACTGGGCTTATTGCCCAAGTAACCCATACTATCTCCCGGGACAATGGGTGGGAAAGTGTGAAACCCTAAGTTTACTATTTACTGTATACTTACGAAGTTTTGACTCTTCCTAATTACTACGAGAAAGACGATACGTTGAACCAGATAGGGGGTATTCTAAATAATCATCTGAATGCCCTGAATTATTTACTGGAGACTTATCATGATGCAAATGGACTAAATCCAAAAGATTATCCTTTTTTTTTCCAATTATTCTGATATTTATTTAAATTCCCGTAAAGCTTCTAAGAGCTACCCATTGAGCATGAAGTGCACTTTTCAGAGAGGTATAAAGCTTCATAAATTCATGAAAAATTCTAAATAACCATTTAACAGTAAATCCAAGGTATAACAATTTTTCAAGTATTCAAATGACACTAATCAATTTTTGAAAATATATCCTTTTTCCTTTTATTAATGAAGTAAGTGCAATAAATATTCATCCAAAAATTCTTAATTAATTTTCTAAAGTAGATACTGACCTAAAAACATCATTGGCCAAATTTCATAATTTTACAGTAAGTAAATTGCTCAAAATGATTTAAACAAACTAGATCCAAAATTGCTAAATGCAGACCACCAAGTCAATCTTCATGTAAAATGGGATGTATATAAAATAATCATCCAACACCCCTATAATAATTAATGTAGGTTCATTATGACCTTTAAGTTCTAAATCCAGAGATCCAAAATTTTCCTTACTTATTTGATAATTCATTTAATTATTTTAATGTCTAAAATTTCCAAAAATGAACATGAAGTACTACTTTCATGCAAGGAATCATTTTACAAATTTTATATGTTACTCAGAATAATGATATAACTTATCTTCCAAAATATATATTTCTTTTCAGTAAAGCTTTATCTTTGAATCAAATATTCATTTAAGTCCTTGGAAATTCATTTAATAAATATAAAATAATGTATTGCTTCCAAAAATTCAGGGAAATTTCAATTATGAATCTAATGGCATATACATGGTTTGGGACAAATTTCATAATTTATTTATTAGTAAATAGGCTTAAATGAATTTTTGAATAATTCCATCAAATGACAATCTTGTGAACTAACTACCTCATATACTTGTCCAAGAATTCTTATAAAATTTATATAAACTCTTTATGCTTCCAAACAACCTCTGCCAAAATTTCAGGACCTCTCATTTATCAGAAGTAGCATAATAAATTATTTACTTAATTTAAGCATTTCTTGGGTTACAAATGAAGTGCTATAATTATTGACCCAAAATTCCCCATTAAATTACCAGAGGCTCATAATGTCCTTATGACCAATCTACCAAAATTTCATTTTAGTTTGAGGTGTTTAGCTAACCATTTCAACCCTAGAATGTTTGTGCCCTAAACTAGGGTTAGGGATTTTAGGGTCCTAAACCTTCCAAAATGCCCTAATAATTTTACCAGAGGGTTATAGTTACCAAAACTCTATCCCTACAAAATTTCATAGCTATACAAGGTGATTTGGCCATATGCCCTTCACAAGGTACAAAAGCCCTTCCTTAGGTTTTTACCTAAGATCTTGGGCCAAACCAACTCCACTGCCCCCAAATTTCCTTTGGGAGGTGTATCTTGTCATCCCAAACTAGTGTACAAAATTTGAACCTCTGTTGAGGTGAATTGGACACTAAAAGCAAAAATTACAATTTGGACCAAAATACCCTTCTTGGGGCAAGGCTAGGGTTTGCTTGAATCCTATTCAAATCAACTCCAAACTTAATGAAATTTTAACCAGAGGTCTATATTGACATCATAACCATCCCACCAAAATTTGGTTGAATTTGGACTTCATTTGACCCCTAATTTAATTTACCCTAGCATAATCAAATTATTTACAAAAACTATAGGAAAATTATTTCCAAAAATTCCCATTTTTGGGCAGGGTCTAGGTATAGGGTAGGGTAAGCCCCTGTCAAAATTTCAGCTTATTTGGACCAAGGATCAAGTGTGGGCATCCAATTTAATGACTGACTATTCATTTGTATAGACCCCACCAAAATGAGTGCCCTGGCCAAACCAGTCACCCAATTTGGTTCAAACCAATTTTGGCTGAAAGTAGACTCATAGGGCTAGGATTTTGATGTTGACCACTTTCTCTGAAAATGGCTCTAGATATTTTTAATAATTAAAACCATTATATACATCACATGTGACAGAAATTAAAATAAATCAAACTCTTATACTATAGTATCTTATCATCAGCAGCACGAATCTTGGCGCAAGATGGACGGCATCCCGTCATCTCCTTCCTCTGGCAGACGGCCAGGATTAATCCCGCCTGGGCCGATTTCCAGCGGCTGCCGCCGGCCATCCGGCCACCTCCCCGGCCTGCCACCGCCGCCGACACCTTCGTGGTGGTCGGGGCTACCTCCGGCCGGCGTCTAGGCCGCCGGAGAGCGCTTTTCCGGCGATCCCGAGTCATGAAAAAAAAACGGGAAATCCATGGATTTTGAAATCTCGATCGGGCCCAATTGAGCCCGAACCTTGGCCCTATTGATTCCTATGATCTACCCAAGAGTGAAGGAGTGGAGGAGGACCTTTTTGGGCGGCTGTAGCCTGGCTGAACGCCGGATTGGCATGGTGGTGGCCGGTGGTGGTCGGCTTGCTCAAAAAGGCAGAAAATGGCTTGGTTTCTTCAGGGAAATGGTGGGGATTACTCCTTGGAGTCCAATGGAGCTTTTAAAGAGGTGAGGGGAGGTGTTAGGTGGCTGAAATGGCATGTGCCATTTTTGGCCATGGTCAAGGTTGGCGGCTAGGTTGGTAAGGGTGGTGGAGCTTGCTCCAGCCAGTCCAAAAAGGCTGCTAGACTCCCCCTTGTCCTTCTGAATTTAATGGGGAGGTTGGGGAGGGGGGAGGAGGAGCACAAAGCCCTCCTTCCTTCTCTTCCTTCTCTTTCTCTCTCCTCCATGGATGACTTTCTCTCTCCTAGTCATCAAGCCTGAAATTTAGGCTCCTACATGTCACATGTCAGCCCACCAATCCATTTGGCCACTTGGGTTAAGGTTAGCCCTAATGAAATAGGCTTGAGCTTGAGTTAGCCCATTTGGGCTAACTTGACCCAAAGTGGGACTAGGGCCCACCTAGGTCAATTTGATCCTTGAGGTTTCCTTAATAGGTCCTTGGTGACCCATTAGCCTCCCCTAGGGTCAAGGTGGGGTTGAATTGGCCCTTGAAGGTCACTTGGCCCTTAACTAGGGCATTTTGACCATTTTAGGTTAAGGGTTGACTTTGGTCAAACTAGCCCCTTTGATTGGTCCCAATGGGTCCTTGGTGACCTATTGGCCTCTCACTAGGCTTATGAGGGTAGGGGTGGTGTCTATTGGGCTAAGGGACTGCAATTGACCATTGTGTAGGTCAATTTGACCTAATTAGGGCTATATTTGACTTTGGTCAACTTAGCCCTATTGACTGCTTTCCATGGGTCCTTAGTGACCCATTGACCTCTCACTAGGGTTATGGAAGTTTGGGTGGAGTATATTTGGCTAATAGACTGAAATGGACCCTTGTCTAGGTCAACTTGACCTAGCTAGGGTTATAGTTGACTTTGGTCAACTTTGGTCTTTTGACTGCTCTCCATGGGTCCTTAGTGACCCATTGACCTCTTTCTAGGGTTATAAGGGTATGGGTGGGGTCTTGGAGTCTTGGTGAAGTCCCATGATCACTTTTAGTCAAGGTTCTGAGATCTGCTAAGTGCAGACCACAGTGGCCCTATTCACACTACCAGGTCCACTTGCCTCTTCCTTGGGCTTCCTAGGGTTTTGTTATGACAAAACCACTCCTAGGGGTCTAGTTGGAAATGGATGTTACACACGGCCATGCACACGGCCGTATTGCAACCCGTGTTCGGCCCAGTTTTTGTAATTTCAGGCCTAATCGTGGCCGTTCATTTCCTTGGCTTTGGATCCAACGGTTGGGGCCTGTTACTGGGGTCTTTTAGCCGGGAATTTAGGTGGAATACCCCATTTTCTTTTGGGAATTCTCTCTCTAAGGGTTTAGAGAGAAGGGAGAGCAAGGAAGAGGTTGGAGACCAAGATCCGGCCGCCAGTGGAGCGTCGGAGCTCCGAATCGTGATCCGAGTCCAGATCCGCGAAGGCGACCCCGTTACGGTGCTTTCTAACCACGTAGATTTTTCATGGCGTCGCGGAAGAACGCAAGGGTAACGATTTCTCATCCTTGGGCATTTGAAGCCCTTTTTCCCTTTGCATAGGAAGCCCTCTCTCGCGAGTGAGCGAAGAGTTGGAGCGTTCCTTGGGGTAGATATGTAAAGTCCCCCTTGTATAGAGTCCGTATGCGAAAACGTGTATAGGCATTGTGTGTGAAGCCTATCCGGACAAGTAGAGCCGGATCGGTGATGTTGCATTGCATATGAACCGGGGAAGACTCCGGGTGTTTGGGCGTTTTTCGGGTTTTCTATGTGGTAGATTGCAGCAGGGAGCCTTGGGGGTTAACTCCAAGGTGCACCCGGAAAATTGGGCAAAAGCGGATTTTGCCAACACAATGGCCGGGGAGCCAACGTGAACAAATCCGGGTTATGTGATTGTTGTGAAGGAAACGGGACTAGGAGAGTCTTGACCTGCGCATATGGCTTAAATTATCATTGCGGAATGAGCACAGATCAGGCGGAACCGTACCCGATCTATGTCGTTCGGTGGAACCGTTGGCATGGATGAGAGTCTTCGGTGGTCTATGGCTTAAATTGTCGTGACCAAGGCCAGGAAGACAAAATGCTCATGTGATTGGCCGTCCAAGGGGCGGTGGTGGAACGGGAACGTCTATGGCTTGAATTGACGTGACGTTGGCCGGTTCGCCGTGAATGTGCCCTGTGTGCACGAGGTGTGTGGCCGTGCGAGCCTATGCCTGTGTTGAAGTGTGTTTACACTATATTGATGCTATACTAATAAAGTGCAGGGAAAGAGCATCGCCGCCCCGATTACGAGGGCGGGATCGTTATAATTTGGTCAGCATAGCTGACCGTTGCTTTTGTTTACCACCGGGCGGTGTATTGTGGCTTGCACGTGCTGCAGAGCCGAGCAGGAAATAGCGAGCTAAAGCCCATATTGCGGTGCTGGCCCTCGAAGGCCTACCCTTTTTTTTATATTTTCCGTTTATCTCATGTATGGCCGGCCTGTGAGCCGAAGTATGAAAGACACTCTTGTATGAGGGAACTATTGTAAGGGCATAAGGCCGGTACTTTTGTATTAATCATTCCTATTTTATCTAATAGTGGACATTCGTGCTTGGCAGGGTTCTTTAATTTGTGCAACTTAAGAAATTGCTTCCGCTAGAATGACACTGTGTAGGACGTTTGTGATTGGTTGTATGGTTTCAACACGTAACCAACCGGTCTGTCCGTAGTATATGGCGTCGGGCCCTGGCCGGACCTACTGCTATATGCTATGCGACGGGTAGGGGTGTTACAACGAGCCTCCTTCCCCCACACCATAGATCTCCGGTACGAGATCGAGGGCAGTGACGTGATGAGTCAATTTTATATACCTATTTTTGACTAATCTGAGCTTGTTTTCCTTTGCTTGCACTTCACTTTTAGTTCATTATCGTTTATATTTCATCTTATCCTTATTGTCATAGGAAGTGCACCTTTCGGCCCGTGGTTGTGTTTATTTTGGGTACTTTTATTGCTGTACTCCTTTTCATGCTTATCTGGAATTTCTGCACACATAAGTGATGGGTTTAGGGGCTATGTGCGTGTTCTGGGGATGTTTGGAAGCAGGAATGCTGCACACGATCACCAGATCTATTGCGCACAACCACTGGTCATATGCCGATGATCCTGCATAATGTACCATGATTTCCAGAATCTGCCTGGGGTAATCGCACGACCACTGTACATAGTGCGCATGACCACCGGTCGTGTACCACTGATCGTGTGTATTGATTCCACCTTTCTTGGAAATCTGTTTGGGGTAATTGCACGACCACTGGACATAGTGCGCACGACCACCGGTCATGCGCCATCACTCGTCCGCTTTACCCCAGTTCTTCTCTTCATTCTGCCATGCCACTACGCACGATCACTAGCAATAGTGCGCACGACCACTTGTCGTGCGCCCGTGATCGTGCACATTGTTAAATTCTGCTTTCTATAAATATCGCAGGTCACGCCCTAATACCGCATCTTTCGGATCGCAAGCCATTTTTGCCTCCGACGAAGGGATCAGTCGATCTCCTTCAATATCCACCCTAGGGAGGTGCTCCGGGCAAGCTCTCACCACCAAATCCAAGCCGGAGCTTCCTCTCGGCCTCCTTAATCATCTCTTGGGCTTATTTCAAGCTTCAATGCCATAACTATCAAGCAAAGGGAAGCTTGAAACTTTTGTCTGCTATCATGACACGAAGAAGACGGGATATTGGATGGTGGTGACAGCCCTTCTCTATCCCGGACGCAGTTGAGGACCGATCTTGGACGCGGATTGACAACCCGGCGATTCCAACCGTGAATCCTCAGCAAGACATTGGATACGGTTGATCTCTTTCCTTGTTCTTCCTTTATTATTGTTTATGTATTGTTGTAAACTTAATTATTAGATGGTTTGCGCTTGATTATAAAACGCTTACATTAAATCATGTATATGTGATTTTGTATTTTTGTTATATATTGCTTGAGGTGCGCCTTATTTCCATCATCCATCCACCCTTGCCGCACTAGCAATTGCTAGTGGCATACGCCGAGAAGAGGTTCTTCAGACCCTCATTCTGCAAGCCTAATCGCCCATCCGCCTAGCGATTCGGTGCATAGTGGCCCGACTAGTCTTCCATCCCGCCTGGCGAAGCATTGCATTGCGGTATTGCATAGGAGTAGTTGTTAGCATTTTCTATTCTTTTTCCGCAAATATCAAAACCCCCATCATTAAATCCGACCTAAGGACTTCAATCTCAAGTGGGTGTAGTGGTGTGCGATACAATGAACTAATCAAAATAAAACAATAAAAGCTTCTATTATGCACATGAAATGTGCACGTGCAAAAGGTAACAAATACTTGCTCCCCCAGGACATAAACAAAGCTACACAGCATATGATATAGAAATTAAAATCAGATAGAGACAAGGGAAGAGGTTACCCAATGCTCAGCCAGTGGCATGCCAGGATACGCGTGAAAAACAGAAGTAGGTCCTCCAAACGAAGAATCACAACCCCACCAATACGAATTTTGCATGAATACCTACAGGGGCGAGATCCGCAAAAATAAAATAAAAATAGACAAAATACTAAGTAATACTAAAACTAAGATAAACTTAAAAAATAAAAAAAATGTAGGAAATGTAAGATAACTACTGGGGTTATTGTCCTCCCATCATGACTTATTAAATTCTATACATTTCTAGATAATGGGCCTATGAAAAGAAAAGTGCACATGTAACTGTTCCATAATTCATTTCGATAATGTGTACCGATACGACGATAAATTAGTTACCCCTCTACCTAAATAATAATACCTACCCAACACAGGTAGAGGAAATAGGAAGTAAGAAGAGGAGGAGCACTGGTTCTCACTCATCTTACCACGAAATAAATCCTTGCCCAGCAAGGATCATCCACTACAGGTCCGCAGGAGGCGATGACGACGACATGGACTTCCATTGCGAAGGAGTTAGAGACCTTCTCGCACCGACAGATGCACTCACCATTAGCATGAGCACAAGGCTCATCATCATCCCAACGCACTCGTGGAGACTCAGTTTGCACAGGCTCAAATAATGAATGAGAGGAAGAACTAAAAAACGCAAAATATGGGAGAGTGCTCCCGGTATCACTCTCCGCAAGATCCAAGCACAGATACTCGTCGGTATCATAAGAGTCATATCGTGGGGAAGCCGAGAACTCGGGGTCCGCGGTGGTAAGAGGGATCACTTCATCCAATAAGGAGGTGCAAATCTCCGCATTAGTAAGGGGATATTCCACATCCCACCACGGAGCGTCATAGCGTTACAAAGATCCACATTCTTCGTCGGAGATAGTAGAGTCCTCATCCCACTTTAGCGCAACCTTAGGCACCGAATCATCCAAAAATACGGCATTATCAACAGACTCACACAAAAATGGATTAACACCATCAGGCAAAATTGCGGAGGTGCAAAATAGCTCTCGAAACAAGGCATTGAATGAGCAGGCCCCATCGTATAATCGTCCACTGACGGGAACAATCTCATCGTCCCATACAGGAGTTCCCATGAGTTCATGATCCTCTTTTTGCTAGCTAACACCAGAATGATCATCATCACTCAAGGGAATCTCGTAAAAAGGGAGCGAGGGACCCATGAATTACCTGTATGTGGCGAGAGAATCTTCGATAATCTCAATGGGCAAAGAACGAGCAAGATATGCTATATTAGTATATGGGCAAGGCCACACCTTGGTAGTCCTGTCCACAATAGTCCTCTGTAAATGGGGGGTTTCTACGCACACGCCCTCGGAGAGAGAACGCTCACACAAACGAGGTAAATCCTTCAACATGTGGCATACACCTTAACATAGCAAATACCTAATTCAATGCTCGGTATTTAAAATAGCCAAGGCATCAATGTGTCTGTGCAAAGTATCATAGAGACGACACTCAGATACAGAATACATTGCGAACAAAAATATTTGTAGCAAGGGTGCTACACAAATGAAAATAACATAAAATGTAACACAGATCCGATAGCTAGTCCGAAAATAGAAAAGGAACCAAGAAAGAAAAATAAGCAACAAATTCTAAAAACTAAAGCAAAGAAGAAACATGATATGAACATATGGAAAAGGGCTTCTATCTCCTATCTCCCTCTCCCAAAACTCACATGACTGTGTTCCCTGGCAACGGCGCCAAAAACATGATGTGATTTACGACAAGTGTACCAGTCGCAAAATTAATATAAAATGTGCGAATTTTCCCAAGTATCGATCTCTCAAGAAACACAGTAAGGTGGAGTTAATTTTAAGGACTTGAGATTAAAGTCCTTAGGTCATTGTTTACGAAGGGGGTTTTAATTATTTGCGGAAAAAGAATGTAAAACACTAATAAACTACTCCTATGCAATGTCGTTATGCAATACTTCGCCAGGCAGATGGAAAACTATACGGGCCGCTATGCATCGAATCGCTAGGCAGATGGATGAGTAGGATTATGGATGAGGTGGTAAGAACGACGAAATGAGGGTGATGAGCACCTCTTCGCTATGCATGCCACTAGCAAATGCTAGTGCGACACTATGTGGTGGAGGATGGATAATGGCGTACCTCAAGCAAATAATGAGAATATAAAATCACATAGACATTATTGTAAACAAACGTTTATCAAATTGAACATACTTCATCAAATACAAGAGATCAACTACACTATAAAAATAAGAGAAGAAGGGAGTGTGAAATTGATCGGATCCAAAGTCTTGCTGAGGACTCACGGAAGGAATCACCAAGTTGTCAGTCTACATCCAAGATCGGTCCTTAACTCCGTCCGGGGTAGAGGAGGCTATCAATAACTCCTAATGGACCCGTATTCTTCATGTCACAATCCGGTGGAGGATGACACAAACTCCTCAAAGCTTGATGGTGAAAGCTAGGTCAAACCCTTCTTGAAGCTCAAGGATGAAGGAGGAGGCCGAGAGGAAGCTCCGGCTTGAATTTGGCATTCAAAGCTTTCCCGGAGTCTCTCCCTACGATGGAGGATGAAGGGAAACGGCAAAACCCTCATCGGAGACAAAAATGGCCTAGGAAAAGTCCAGCATCTCGGAATTACGGAGGAACCTGCATATTTATAGATTACATAAAATACAATGTGCACGATCACTAGCGCACGACAAGTGGTTGTGTGCACTATGTCCATTGATCGTGTGTATTGGCATGGCAGAACTCAAAGGAAAACTGGGATTATGCGCATGAGCTGTGGTGCACGATCGGTGGTCGTGCGCACTATGTATAATGGTCGTGCGAATGCCCTAGATAGAACTTGAAAAAATGGAGATTAGTGCGCACGATAAGTGGCTCACGACTAGTGGTCGTGCGCTATAGGTCTAATGATCGTGCGCTATAGATCCTATACTATTTGGGATCGACAAATAGGCTGCCCACCACCATCGGTTGTGCTATAATGAGTCCACTGACCGTACGCGGGTAAAAACGAACGATCAGTGGCCCTTAGGAAGAAAGGGATCCCAAACAATCCCAGATCACACACATGACCCTTGTACCTGTAGAAAAAATAGCAGAGCCATCGAGACGACATACCACAATCTCCATACAGAAAAACACTCAAAGTAGGGAAAAAGAACAAGAACTACGAAAAATCACCCAGAAAACGGGCAAAAAGTGCACCTCCTATGGAAATAAATATTAGATGAAATTTAAACAAAAACGAACTAATAGTGAAGAGCATGTGAAAGAAAACTCGCCCAGATATGTCCAAAAATCCGTATAAAATAGGACACATTAGTCAAACGCCCGTGTAGGGGGGGAGTGTCAGTACTATTGACGTGTAGCAATGAAAAATCTTTAATTGCGGCAGTAGGCTTTGGGATCGGGGTGACATGCCCAGAGACATGCCCAGGGGGGCATATCAGGGGGGCGTGTCAGGTCATTTTGGATGAAAGCTGTGAAAACCTTCAAATAGAGAAGAAAACATTAATGGTAATAATATATACAAAATGAGATCATCATTTTAGCTTACAAGACATGATTCATGTATTTAAAACCTGAAAATACCCTAATAGTTTATACTACAAAACGTACTATCAAAATCTCCCAAGCTTAAGCTTTGCTTGTCCCCAAGCAAAGATATAAAAACTAGCTAACATAAAAGTGACTAATCAAAAAGTTCTAATTATGCTTACACAAGTACTATGCAAAATTCTAAGTAGAGAGAAGGTGAAACGTAAACCCAAACAGTTACTAAAACATGATTTAATAATTAATAAACTTCACTAACGAAAATAAATCATCAAAAATTTTAACAAAAATCTTTAAATAAATTTAAGCAAAGCAACAAAATGAATAAGCACATTGAGTTATAACTTGATCTAAGAGACACATTATAACTATATCAATCAAATAATAAAAATCTAAATTTAAATCCAAAACTTTACTAATCTACTTTTCTTCTTTACTTAGCTAATAAATAAAATTCCAAAACATGAATCAAAAGGACTTATTACGACCGAAACATTTGGTTTAGGATTATGATTAGGAGTGGAATTTCAAAGATAAACAAGGAGGCTTAAAAATCACACTAAACCAAAATAAAGAGTTTCAAAAATTTCATCATAAATAAAATATTTTTCTTTCCTTTTCTTTTTCATTTTCTTGTCTTTCCCTTTTTTCTTAAAACAAAGGCCATAAATAATTTTTCTTTACATTTTGAAAATGTCCAAACAAAAGTAAACAATTCTTTTGAGCATACTTTTTCAAAAAGTTTTCCAAATATATCACAAAACAATCTCATCATAATAATGAAAATTTTTAATGAAACTTAAAAGGTTAGTGTGATTAGATAGGTTGGAAAATTTTAGATTTGGTGAAAATGAAATGATAAGTGGAGCTATCAATTGAAATCAAAAAAGGCTCAAAAGCAGCTAACTAGGGATAAAATTTTTTTTATTAGCAAGAAGGCTCAAACAAAAACAAAAACGTCCTAAATCATTTCATTCTTCTAAATTTATTTAAAGCATCAGCTTTGAAAAATTTCAAAAAGTAAATCCTAGATAACAAATGAAGACTAATGAAATTATCTTGAAAATAAAAATAATAAGCGACTTGGATCGTTCACATCTACAACATTAATCAAAAGTTGACATTACAAAAATTATCCAAAAACAAAGAGGAAAATAGTGGATGAAAGATTTTTAAGAAAGTAAAGAAAAAAAAAGAACGAAAACCATAATAAAAATGCAAGTTTTAGAAAAACATTTCACATTAAGATGGTACTGTAAATTAGAAACACAACATGACCAACATTTTACTTGTGAAACATAATTAAAAAGAATGATTAGAAAGATCATAATTAGCTCAGTATTTATTGGGAATATTGAGAAAAACAAAATAAAAAGTAAGGGGTACTATTGAAATACCAAAATTTGTTTAAACTATTAAAGTAAAAAACAAATAAAATATATATATATATATATATATATATTTTTTATTTTGAAATATTCTCTATTTTTTTGGATTTTTAAGATATTCTCTTTTTTTGGATTTTTAATATATATTAAAAATATATTTTTTAATTTTGATTTTTTAAAGGAAACTAAATAAAGAGAGGAGAAGGAGGAAATCCTCCCCTTAGATTAAAATGGACATTGTCCTCAATGGAGAAAGGAGGGGAAGGAGAGAGAGAAATTAAAACAGAAATGAAAGTATAGAATTGAAAAACATGTACTTCCCCGGATTTATGCATCATGAATTTTGATTGATGCCGCACCACCTTGATTGCCCTTTATAACTTTTGGAAATGTCTTCTTTGAACTTTTTGATGGATTCAACAGCATTGTATCAGGCGATTGCAGAAGCTTCTGCTTGTCGGAGCTGTCTGGGACAAAAAGTGTAAATAAATAAAATAGAAAAATAATTTGGGTTGCCTTGCAAGAGCGCCCTTTGTTTAAAACGTCGTTTGAGCTCGACGCAACAAAATAATATTGTCCAAAAAGATTATTGTCCAAAATAATAATTAAAGTTTTTAACAAAAATAAAATATCTTTTGTCAGTTAAAGTTTGTGGAGAAGAAACTTAACATTGTTCGGACTGACATCATCATCACTAGAGAAATAGAGTTTAAGATACTTCCCATTCACTTTGAAATCACTTTTATCTGTGTGTGAAATGAACAAGGTGTCATACGGAAAAATTTCTTTTACAAAAAATGGCCTAGACCATCGTGACTTTAGTTTGCCAAGAAATAAATGTAAACATGAATTGTATAAAAGAACTTGGTCACCCGTTTTGAAGGTTTTTGGGTGCCTTAAGTGTTTGTCGTGAAAACATTTTGTCTATTATTTATAAAAGTTGTTATTTTCGTATGCGTAAGAGCGCCACTCATGGAGTTCATTTTCGAAAATCACCGATAGAGTGGGGATCAAAATTTAAAAACCTTAAGGCATAAAAAGCACGGTGTTTTAATAATTCAGGTAAATGACACGATTTTCCATAGACCAACCGATACGGTGTAAGACTGATGGCGGTTTTTTACTCTGTTTGGTAGGCCCATAGAACATCGTCTAATTTGGTTGGCCAGACTTTTCTAGAGATGAAAATAGTCTTTTCTAAAATTCATTTAATCTCTCAGTTTTCTACTTCAACTTGTCCGTTAGTTTGGGGGTGGTAGGCAGATAAAAGCTTATGTGTAACGCCATATTTTATAAGAGTTTTGGAAAACTACGCATTACAAAAATGTGAACCCCTATTGCTAATGATGGTTCGTGGCATACCAAATCGAGAAAATAATTTTTTTAAGAAAGTAATTATGACTTGGGAGTCATTAGTAAGAAGAGCTTGGGCCTCAGACCATTGTGAAACATAATCTACAACAACTAAAATAAACTTTTTCCCGAAGATGGAAGGAAGAGGGCCAGTAAAATCAATTCCCCAGAGGTCAAAAACTTCGTACTCAAGGAAATATTTTTGCTGAATTTTATTTTTATTAGAAATTTTGCCCGATCGTTGGCAACTATCACACCTACTCACAAAGGCTTGCACGTCTTAAAACGGGTCATACTATTAAAAACACGTGCAAAGAACTTTATGAGCGGTGCGAGCAGCTTGATAGTGACCACCAGTCGGTCCTTCATGCAAATGTTTTAAAATATCTTGTCCTTCTTCAAAAGAAACACATCAATTTATCACCTGGTCTGCACAAACTCGGAAAAGATGCGGGTCCTCCCAAAAATAATTCGTCAACTCAGAAAAGAATTTCTTCTTTTGCTGAGAGGAGAACTCTTTCGGGAGGACACGCACCACTAAATAGTTGGGAATGTTTGCAAACCACAGGGAAAGAGAAGGGTTAAAAGAAAATAGCTTTTCATCAGGAAAATAATCATTAAAATATTTTTCATCTAAATTTTCTATATACAGATTATCTAATCGTGAGAGATGGTCGGCAGCCAAATTCTCGGCACCTCGCTTATCACGGATTTCTAAGTCAAACTCCTAGAGGAGTAACAACCAGTGTATCAAGCGCAGCTTGGCGTCCATCTTAGCAAGTAAGTACTTGAGGGCTGAGTGGTCCGTGAAAACTATAATTTTTAAAAGCGAAATATATGCCCGAAATTTATCAAAGGCAAAGACAACAGCTAGGAGCTCTTTCTCCATCGTGGTGTAGTTTTCTTGTGCAGATGTGTGTGTTTTACTTGCATAATAAATGGGGTGGAAGTTTTTAGATATTCGTTGACCTAATACAGCTCCCACCATGAAACTACTCGCATCGCACTTTATCTCAAAGGGAAGGTCTCACACTAGAGCTATAATAATTGGTGCATTAATTAATTTATCTTTAATTGTTTCAAAAGAAGATAGACAAAGGTCATAAAAAATAAATGGGGAGTCTTTTTCTAAGTGTTGAGTAAGGGGTTTGGTGATTTTGGTGAAGTATTTAATGAAACGGCGGTGAAAGCTAGCATGACCTATGAAAACTTCTTATAGTTTTAACATTCGTTGGTGGCGGCAGGTTTTCAATTACTTCTATCTTAGCGATATCTACTTCATTCCCTCGAGCAGAAATCTTATGTCCTAAGACTAACCCCTCCCTCACCATAAAATGGCATTTTCCCCATTTAGGGCGATGTTAGTTTCATCGCATCTTTCTAAGAGTTTTTATAAATTTTCTAAAAAACTATTTAAGGCATCACCGAACACGGAGAAATCATCCATAAATACCTCCATAATACTTTCTACGTACTTGTCAAAGATAGCTAGCATACATCTTTGGAATGTAGCGGGCTCATTGCACAACCCAAATGATATTCTTCGGTAAGCGATGGTGGAGAAAGGGCAAGTAAACATAGTTTTATCCTCGTCCTCGGGAGAGATAGGGATTTGAAAATACCCAGAGAGGCCATCGAGAAAACTGTAAAAGCAATGGCCAGATAATCGCTCTATGATTTGATCGATGAACGGCAAGGGAAAGTGGTCCTTGCTGGTGGCGTCACCTAACTTATGATAGTCAATATACATTCTCCACCCCGTCACCATCCGTGTCGGGACTAAAACATTATTTTCATTCACAACTACAGTTATCCCTCCTTTTTTTGGCACTACATGAATAGGGCTAACCCACTTACTATCTGAAATATGATAAATAATTCTTGCGTCTAAGAGTTTCATAGCCTCACCTTTTACGACTTCTTTTATGTTCAAATTTATACGACACTAATGTTGGATGAAGTTACGCGAATTATCTTCCATTAAGATTTTATGGGTGCAGAACGATGGGCTTAGGCCCTTGATATAGGAAATCTGCCAAACGATGGCTCGCCGATGATTTCGTGAAACTAGGAGTTTTTCCTTTTGTAATTAAGTTAGGTAGGCTGAAACTATCACTGGCAGTTTGGAATCTTTTTCTAAGAAGTTATACTTGAGGTGTTCAGGAAGTTCTTTTAATTCTAGGGTAGGGGGTTCTTCATAAGATGTTTTGGAAGTTCTTTCATTTTCAAAAATAATATCTTCATCGACGTTTATCTTATTCGGAAAATTAGAAGGGGGTGAATCAATGGCCATGGAGGTTTCTTGCAGACTTTCAGTAGGGAAAGTTGAGGAAGAACATTAATCAGAAAATTCATCTTCGGGAATGGTGTAGGAAGATTCATCACTTAAGGTATCCAAGAAGGAACAGGAGTCATCATTCTCTAAGGTATTTTTCATCGAAGGGGTGATAGAGAAGGTCACTTCATCTTCGCTTACTCATAGGAAGAGATTGCGATTGCTTATGTCAAGGATAGCTCAAGACGTGGCAAGGAAGGGTCGGCAAAGGATCAGGGGAACCTGGACATCTTCTTCGATGTCTAATCTGAGTAAATCCACCTAGAAGATGAATTTTTCAACTTTGACTAGAACATCCTCCACTATTCCTGACGTGTACTTAATGGATCTGTCGACGAGATGGATACTCATATGCGTGGGGTTGAGGTTACCAATTCCAAACTTCTTAAATAACGAGAAGGGCATTAAGGTTGATACTTGCACCTAAATCGGCCAATGCATGCCTGACAAAGAAATCACCAAAGACACGGTATAGAAAAACTACCCGGATCACTGATCATCTTTGCTAAACCTTTTATCAAGACAGCAGAGCACTCGACATTTAATTTCACGTGCGATAAGTTCTCTAACTTCTTCGTATTATTTAGGATCTCCTTTAGGTACTTAGCGTACTTTGGCATCTTGGAAATTGCTTCACGGAAGGGTTTATTTATGTAGATTTGCTTAAACATTTCTTAGAAGCAGTTATAATGATCATCAAAATTTTGTTTGTTAAGTTGGGAAGGGATTGGTGGATTTGGATCATTTTTAAAAATGGGTGGTGGAGCGAGATCTTTTTCAAAAGCAGAGAGTAGAGTGATAACATATTTTTCAGCAGATGGTGGAATATTCAAAATGGGGGCGGAGCTGGCCTTGGGCTCTTCGCTAACCATACAAAAAAACTTGCTTCCCACTCCGAAGAGTTATAGCTTTCGCTTGATCTCTCGGGTTGGGCTCGATATTGGCAAGAAGAGACATGGTGGGTCGCTCAAATATAATTTTAGCTAGTTATCCTACTTGATTCTATAGACTTTTAACGGTTCTGGCTAGGATTCTTATAGTCGCATCATTAACATTCATAAATTTTGAAAACATTTCCTCCAAGCATGGAGGTTTTTGATAATTTTGAAGAGGTAGAGGTGGTGTAGAAAAATCATTTTGTGGTGGCGGGCGCATCGCGTTCGAAGTGTTATTCCACGAGAAATTTGGGTGGTTTCGTAAAGCGGGATTATAACTATTCGGAAAAGCAAAGCCCGGTGTAGGAAAATTCAGAGCAGAAAAATTATTAAAAGCATTCCTAAGCATATTGTTAACATAATCTATTTGTTCCGGGGCAGCAATTGGAGATTCCCATACCTGAGGGGCGGAGGCAGCAGACATCTCCGTTATCTTTTTGCATAGTATTTCACTTATAGGGCTAGCTGGGAGAAGTTTTCTACTTCAAATATACTTGCAGGTTTGTTTGGGCGAGGTCTAGGCACATTCTACTGATATGCGTTCATGGCATGTCATCGAAAAGTTCAAGGGCTGCTTCCTAGGTTTTGTGGTTTAAAGTACCACCGGAAGCTTCGTCTATCATTTGCTTTGTATTTTGATTTAGCCCGTTATAAAACATCTGCACTTGTAAACATACAGGCAACGCATGATGGGGGCAAAATCTTAAGAACTCTTTAAATTATTTCCAGGTTTCATATAGAGATTGAGAATCTATTTGACAAAAGGCAGAAATATCATTCCTAAGTTTTGTAGTTTTAGCTGGCAGAAAATACTTCGTCAGAAATTTTTTGGTTAGTTGATCCCAAGAGGTGATGCTTCCTCTTGGCAGAGTCATCAACCAATGTTTATCTTTTGTTCTAAGGGAGAAGGGGAAGAGTCTTTGCCTAATAACATCATTTATAACACCATTTATTTTAAAGGTATCACAAATCTCAAGAAAGCTAACAATGAGCGCATTCGGGTATTCATCTTGAAGCCCGTCATATTGCACATATTACTGCACCATTTGAATTATGCTTGGCTTTAGTTCGAAGTTATTATTAGCTACAACAGGGTGAACTATGCTTGATTCCGTACCCTCTAGATTTGGCCATGCATAATAGGACATAGGCCTATGCAGGGCTTCCTCTACTTTGGGTTCTTCCATTCTTAAGGTAAAAAATGACTCGAAATCCTCAACCGGTATTTGGTGAGTAGGGCCTTGAAATCGCGATCTTCTCTAAACAGTACGCTCAATTTCGTGGTCCAAGTCCAAAATATCCAACGAATTTCTGCGGGTCATGCACTAGAAGAAGAGAAGATAAAGGAAGAGACAAAATAAACTAGAAAAAATGAGTTAAATTTTTTTTAAATAGATTCTTTTTTTAATTTTTTAACTCCAAAACTTCCCAAGGGTTACCCAATAAAGGGTTCGCAAAGTACTAGAGAAGATAGTGGTATTTAAGCCACATTGCCCTTTTCGAGATAGTTAGGTGGTGTGAAAAAATTGTGATGCGGGTTTCTATTAAGAGCGTTAATATTTTTTTTTTTAATTTTTAATTTTTAAGAAAGGGGGTGAAAAAGATAAATGATAAGAGTAATAGGTTTGTGATTTCAAATTATACATAAAGTTGCTCCCCGACAACGGCGCCAAAAACTTGGTGTCTACTAATCATTAAGAGAATAAGAACCAAACTAGCAATCCATCTAGGCAAGTATATCTATCGAATTATAGCTAGGGGACACAAGTGTCGTATTAAAATCCTGGAAGTGTTGAGTAGTATTACTCATAAGAAGACTATTATCTTATCGAAAGATCGTTTTAGGGTTTGTTATTAGAAAACAAATTGCAATTAAGAAAATAAATATTGCTCTTAAAAGGAACTACTTGCAGTTAAATAAGAGCTACTAAAAGTGATTACAACAAGGGATTGAAACGATGAAATAGAAAAGAACTCGATCGAGAATCACCTTGGCAAAAGTTGATTAAAAATGAGATAATAAACCCTAACTTAATAATGTAAAGGTCCTTGACCGTGGAAGATCCTAAAGCTTGAACACGCTTCTCTCGAAGTCGTACCCAACTGAGTTTAGGAAGGTCGGACCGAACTCTCGTCCAAGTCGGATACCTAAAGCTCTCTTTACGCAGTGAACCCCACTATTTGATTTTACTCCAATCCGGGAGATTTAACGACTGTCTCTCTCGAGGGGTGCATGCAACTCTATTTAGTCTAAAGTGTTCACTTCAAACTACGAGCCTCTCGGCTAGCTAAGAGTGAAAACCAAGATGGAAATTATATATCGATGATATTACTCCAAACATGAGATTTCAAGAGTAATTTGAAGGCCTAAACCTTAAATAAAGTATACTTAAAGCATCATTACTTAATCTACTCAAACCTTGGATCATTAAGATCGAGTACAAGGAGGATTAGTTAATCATGTAGAAGTGGAGGAAGAGAGATGGGTAGAAGAACATTATGAAAAAACAAAGAAGAAGGGCACTTTATATTAATGCTAAATGAGAACTACAACTTTGAAATAAAAGATTACAATTGCATGGAAATGAAACCTAAGCTAGCATTAACATTAAGGTACTAAAACAATTACAAAAGCTATTACAAATGGGGGTACACTAAGCTTAGAATTAGGAAAAGCTTAAAATGAGAAAGAGAGAGAGGAAGAACACTAAAAAAACTTCAAGAAATAAAAGGCCTGCACCTCCCCTCTCAACCTATTACTTCTGGACACAAGGGGGAGCCACTGAATTTATAGAATTTTTCTCTGGGTCTGTCACCCCCCTGTAACGCCCAGGGAGGGCGTGTCAGGGGGGCGTGTCATGTACGGGGTTGACCTCAGGTGCTATATTCTGGCGGGAATGATGATTGCTTCTGTACATTGGTGGACATGCCTAGGGACACACCCATATAGGAGGCATTTAAGGCACGTCACGTCAAAGTCATTGGTCATAAATCCGTCAAACGTCGAAAATGGGGGTACACGCTCGGTGACATGCCCATATAGGGGGGGCGTGTCAGTACTATTGAGATAAAGCAATAGAAAATCTTTAATTGCGGTAGAAGGCTTCAGGATCAGGGTAACACGCCCAGAGACATGACCAGGGGGGCATATCAGGGGGGCGTGCCAGGTCATTTTGTATGAAAGCTATGAAACCCTGCAAAAAGAGAAGAAAACATTAGTGGCAATAATATAAACAAAAGGAGGTCAATATATAAGCTTACAAGAAATGATTTGTGTATTAAAGACCAGAAAAAACCCTAATAGTTTTGACTACAAAACGTACTATCACGCCACGATAGGTCAGTGTATGCCGCGAGAGCCTTCTCGCCTGCTCCACTGTTCCTCTCTCGCTAATTGTGTTTTGCCTTTTTGTAGTGCTGGCGTGTCAAACCTGTGGTCCTGCTCGTCTCTACAATCCTCTCACCCGTAACTCTGCGCCCTTATCTGAATTATATCCTATGAGCCAAAGGTTGTACACAATACCCCCACTTTTGAAGGTTTCCTCAAACATAAAAAGAAAGTCCAACCGAGGCTCGCGATGTCAAAATTCATTTATGAGAGAATCTTTTTGCGAGGCCCCCCTCTCGGGCCTATAAATTTGTGACACCCATCATAGCATGGAGATGGTCCCCTCTCTCATCTCTTTCTTCACTTTTTCCACCATCGTCATGTCTCATAGTCAGAGCTTTTGTGAACATCTAGCGATGGTCCATAAATAAAACAAAGCTAATGTAGTTGCTCAGGCCCCAATTTTGGCTCGCACACCTACTCCGTTACTTTCATCATCTCGCCTGAAGAAGATGAAAACTGCTGGCCCCCTTCTCGGCCGATGGGACCACTCCGCCATCCTTAGAAGTCCAGGAACCTTCTCTCGCATACTTCGAGGAGAGACGGGTGATTTATTGACTCCTCCCCCTCCCCTATCTTTTCCTTTTTTCTATCATCTCACCTATTCATTTAATACTTCTTCAGGAAGATCCCGCCTATCTCTCCCAGCCTGTGAATCCACCTGATATTGTCGACATCCAGCATCAAGACTCCGACTCGCCTCAGCAATCCACCACTCCTTCTGTGAACACAATGCTCTCTTCATGCGAAATGAATATTAATAGTGTTATTTTGCTTACTTCCTTCATGGTGGTCTTGCATATAATAACTATGTTAATTTTTGTCTCTTTTTCTTGTTCTGGCTTGTTGGAGAAGTCATTGCGGGGTATCGTGTTTTGAGGTCAGGAGAGAGACTGAACCGTCAGCCCGCCTCTTTGACTTCCCCCCACATATTTTTCTCGCTCGTCTCTCCGCTTTCACTGTATGCTATAAATACCCCCCCTAAATTGAAATGACTTATACATGTGCTACCCTCTCCTACTGCGCCTTAGATCAAGACTTCTTGCTTCTTTTCTCACGCTGTTAACTCTCGCAATTTCTTCTTCGCCTTCTCTCGCTCCTATTGTCTCGCTTATCATAGGAAAGAAAAAGACTGAGGAGGGTAAAGGATACAGCCAGTACGGCAGAAGATTTGCTGACAACAACTTTCCTCCTGACAGGATCTCTTAGGAGGACTACAAATGCTTCACCAGCACTTTCATGGATGAGGGATTCGAGTCACGGCCTCTAAAAGTCGACTAGTCGATCAACACATTGTACCCTAACGATCTCGCCTTCTCCATCTCGCACTTTGAGTCAGGGCTAAGACTTCCCCTCTGTCCAGAGGTTAAACAAGTATTTAAATATTTTGGAGTCATCCCCGTGAAACTAAACTCGAACACCATCCCCTTTTTGTTGCATTCGCTAGTTATATGCGCCGCGAGCACATTGAGTTCAGTCCGAATGTCTTCTGTAAGGTATTTTTCCATCACGCCAACCACGATGACGTCTCATACTTCACGGGACAGGGCCTGAAGGTGTGCGAGACCCCAAACAAGAATTATCACTGGCTTAACCGCTTCGTCTTCATCCACGAAAATATAGCAGGCGTTCCACTCGCACCAGGGTTGCCCGCCAAAGTATACTACGAGACTCCCAAGTTCAAAGGCACAGATAAATACCTCTGTGGGTTCTTCACAGGAAAGAATTTCGAGGTCAACTTCTTAAGATGAGACCTCGACTCGATCCCTCCTGTATTTCCTAGCGAAGGTACACCCGCATTCCTTTATCCTTATGCTTGTCATCTCTTCATTTTGCTCTCTCATCATCGAGTTCCTTGTTCAGGTGAGCGAAATATCTCAACCCATCCTCTTTATTTGAACAGCGCTGGGCCGTCAAAAGCTCTTGCACTCACAAGCATGGCGGCCGAGGCGGCGAAAGAGTCGCTAGCCCCCGTCCCCAAGAAGAGGCCTGGATATGATGCTACTACCCCTCAACACAGCCCGAAAAAGAAAATCAAGAAGGTTGTGACGTTCCTGAAAGGGAAAAAGGTGATATCGGGAACCCTGGGCCCCATCTCAATAGAATGCTCACAATCACCTCGCCAATAAGATGTCTCACCAAATCGTGAAACGATATTATCCAACCGGCCCCCCAACACTTCGGCTCAACCCACTGGATCTCCGTCTCGTGAAGCTGCCTCCTCCAGCAGCCCAGTGCCCTCCTCGCATCAAAATTTCAATATGGGCCTCGTGGTAAAAGAAGTTGTCGGTGACTCACTCCTGATGTGGGAAAAGGATGCGAACTGGGTGTCAATATCTACACTCCTTCCATCATGGAAGGAGAAGGACCCTCCCACCACCCACCCCTTCTCCCTCAGCCATAGACTCTACGGTTGTCCTGGGATAGATCGTTTCGACAAGCACTCCTCACGAGATCTTATCACGAAGACAGCTCAAGCTCATCTTCACGCCTTGGAGCTCTCAAATAGAGTCTCGTGTCGCCTTATTTTTTACAATAAGAAATGGAAAGATGCCGAGGAGAGCCTGGCAGGGGAGCGAGAGAATTCGAGTGACCTCAAGAAGAGGTTGGCACTTGCTGATAATCTTCTCGCAAAGATCCAAGGCAGCCTGGTAAGCCTCAATTTTATCTTTGGCCCGTCTCTCTCTCGCGTTTGCTTTTGTTAATTGATGGGTTTCTTGTAGGATGCTGAGACGGCAGATCAGATGCGCTTGCGCATAACTGCTCTGGAAGAGGAGAATAAGGACCTAAAAGCCCAGAATGCCAAACTTTTGTACAGTATTCTGCCTCCCTCTTACACGGAGCCATTCTGTGCTCCATCGCTCTCTCATTATACAGTTGACGAGATCAACGACATCTGCCAGGATGCCAATATTAAGATGGCCGATCTTATTCTAAAGATGATGAAGGAGCTGGGAGTTGTCAAGGAAAATGCCGAGTCAGTCACTGCCCGTGACCTCATTCCACACCTTTATGGCGAGGTGGATGAGGATTTGACTTCCAGTCAAGGTGACTGAAGAGGCACCGATGAGACCTAGGACTCCTCCCCCCTCTTTTTTTGCTGCCTCCATAAATTTTTACTTTTTTTTGAGATTTTGAAGTACATCCTGGGAGAGTATTCCGCTTCTTTTTTAATGACCAATAACAAAATGCAAAGGAATTTTTTGTCATATCCTCTTACTTTACGTTCCCTTTATTTTACTTTATTTTGCTTTATTTATTACGGACGACCCTCTACTCAGTTTATACTGGAGAGATGAAGCTACTTGTCGTCTTGCTCGAGAATCTGTTTAGGGCATGAGTGATTAGACTTCTCTTCATCCTTTCCAAGCGCGAGACCGTTTTGCTTCCTTCACACGTCTCTCTTCGAAACAAACCCAGCGCGAGTAGACCTCGAAAATTATCCTGCTCTTTTATTGAATCCCCCTAATACTATATTATGAAGGTTGAGCCTAAATTGGCCACCAAGAGTGTCAAACCCCTCAAAAATCTTAAAAATGCATAGTTAGCTCTGCGCCTGCTGGAGGGACCCGACTCCGTGAATACAGAGTTGTTCACAATCCCCGCTCTTTTCAAGCGAGTTCCACACTCGGAAAGAAACATCCAACCCAACATATTCATTGAGTGTAGTTCTTTTGCGTAGTTTAAAAGATACTTAGCCTCTCCGAGAAGAATTCACTTAACCTCCCTGAGGGCTCAACCCGTCATGCCAACTAATGGGAGCCTTGGTAATGAGATCCCCTCTGAGTGAAAAATACTTGGCCTCCCTGAGAGGTCAACTAGCCCTACCAGCTAGTGAGAGCTTGGACAGCGGGATCATTTCGGAGCAAAAAGTATTTGTCCTCCATGAGAGGTTAACCAGCCCTGCTAGCTAGTGAGAGACTGGACAGTGGGACCGTCTTAGAGCAAAAAGAACTTGGCCTTCATGAGAGGTCAACCAGCCCTGCCAGCTAGTGAGAGACTGGATAGCGTGACAGTCTCGGAACAAAAAGGACTTGTCCTCCACGAGAGGTTGTTCGGTACATTAGAAAATATGTACTAGATTTAGAGAAGCCACAACTTAGTCAATGATATGCATCAATGTGTATTTGATAGAAGTTTGAGTTTCATTGTGAAGGTTTAAAAATTTGAAGGAAAATTTTCTAAGTATAAGTGTCGACACTTGTGAAGAAATTGTGTCGACACTCAGGTAAGCTGTGTCGACCCTCAGAAAAGCTGTGTAAAAGTGAGGGTAAGATCTACCTTTACTCTAGAGGGGCGTGTATAGAGTATATTAAAATAATTTTCCTATTTAAAAATTATTTTGCAGTGGAAGACTTGATTTATATATAAGTGTATTGTGCTTGCAGTAAATAAAAAATAAGTAAGCAAGAAACAAAATCACAGCACACAGCAAATCAAACACAACAATTAGATGACACAAGGATCTATAGTGGTTCCATAATCAACTTGGGTACAACCACTCTTCTACCACCCTAGGTAGGAATCCACTGCAGGAATAGTTGATCAGGTGTCCTGGGCACCAATGAGCTTTTGATAAGGTGCTCAAAAACCAAAACAGATTTTTTGATCAGGTTTCTTGCCACCACTGAGTTTTGATAAGGTCTCAGAAACCAACCACAAAACTTTTGAAGGGAGTTTTGAGTAACCCTTTTACACCAAAGAAAAATAAAAGAGGTGAAGTTGTTCTTCTCTGTTCAACAGTCAAAGAGAAGACTAGTGGATTGATGTTGTCAACGCTCCCCCTGAGATTTGCAGTTGTTCAGGAAGAGAAGCTTTACACAGGGTGATAGGCCTTCAGTATGTTTGAGATTCCAACAAATAATGATTTCAACAAAGGCTGAAATGTGTTGTGTCTGGAGTCTTTGATTGATGAAGCCTTTGAACACTTGAATCAGAAGAGATCTTGAAAGAATAAAGGAATTCTATTCTGTGGGTGATCTTCTTCACTGTTGTATTCCTTGTGTTCTGAAGAAATTCTAACTTGTAATCCTGTAGAGGTGTATCTCAAAAAACTATTCCTTAGAATAATAATAATCTGAGATAGCCGTTAACCAATCATAAAAGACTTCCTTAAATGATATCTGTCTCTAGAGGAAAGTCCTAAGAGACATTCCATTTATTCTTCTTTGAAACTTGCTCCAGATTGATTAAAATGACTACAAAATCCTCTGAAATAAATGCTGGATATAAATCAGATTGAATTCCATAACTGACTTAATTTGAATTCCTGAAATCATCGATCTCTTCAGAAAATCGTTGATCTGAGCTCAACTAACGTCGACCTGAGCTCAGAGACTAGAACTAGACTTGAAAAAGAAATCGTCGATTTGAGCTCAACTAACGTCGACCTGAGCTCAGAGACTGGAACTAGACTTGAAACAGAATTCGACGATCTGAGCTCAACTATCGTCGACCTAATCTCAGAGACTTGGATATTAGCTAGAGACAAAAACATCGATCTGAGCTCAATGATCGTCGAACCAAGTTCGACGACTCGTTGAACTGAGCTCAGAGATAGTCGAACTGAGTTCGACGCCTCGTCGACCTGAGCTCGACGAAAGTTTCCTTAGTCTTCTGCACTTGTATTCTGAATCAAGAAGGTCATGGGGGCAGCTTTCAAACCTAAGTTATAAGCCTTAGACCTTTTCTAGTTGAACTTTAAAACTATACAATGAGGTCAAGACATTTTTCTAAGGACATAGTGGTCCTTACCCAAATCAGTAATAGGGTGTTCCAATAATCTCCCCCTATTTGGGTTAGGATTACTATTTATATGACATATAGAAAATAACAAGCATACAAGCAGAAATAAAAAGCAAAAACAACATAGTAGAATAAAGAAGTGCAGTATTGCAGAAGCAGATTATAAAGTCACAGCAGATAGTAAGAGATAGATGAATACTGTCAGCTTACATAATTACTCATATTCTTCTCTCTTTTTGAATAAGATTTCTCTGTTGGGATTTTGAGCTTCCTTCTTAGATCTCCTGTCTTTAGCAACACCTAAGGAGGTTTTAGATTTAGGCCTTGGAACAATAGCCTCTGGGTGCAGCTTCATATAACTCTCTGGATCAAAGAATTTCCCCGAGAAGTATCTTTCAAGTTCTTTCTTTCTTTGCTCAGATTGAGTGGTGATATTTGAAGTATCTCTTCCCTATTTTCTTGCCTTCTTTATTTGATCCAAATCAGCCAACTCTTTCATCCTTGCAGTCTAAGAAAGGGGATTGTTTTCTAGATCTTCAAAGGCGACAGGAGGTTCATATCTGTTCATTGAATCAGCAGGAGGAGCTCTTGAAGTAACAATATCTTTCAGCTTGTAAGGGAAAGGACCGGAAGTTGAGTCAATGGGTCCTTGTCCTTCCATGTGATATGGATGTTGTCTGGATTGACCTCTGGAATATACTCTATATCCTCTTTGGTTTCCTTTGTACTAGCCTCTCCTAAATTGGTGGCCTCTTTGTTGATACCCTCTTGATTGTGATCTGTCTTGAGACTGAGAGGAGCTTTGAGTTGCAGCAAATGAGGTCTGAGAAGCAGAACCTCCACCAATTCCAGCATTTAGTGAAGGAGGAGGAGGAGGATTATGGCGAGATTATCCTTTGTCAAACTTCCTCCTTTTCTTCATGGCCTTCAGCTGGTTTTTTGAATATTGCATCCAAGGTTCAAATATAGGACAGTCATGTAGAATATAGTATGGAATGTCATTATCATCCTTTACTTTCTTTGGAGGTACTCTCTTCAAAGCTTTGCTTCTGGCTTTCCTCTTCCTTACAATGGTTGCAGAGGAGTCATCAGAATCAGTTCTGAACTTGTCACTATATGAGCTCTGAGGATTGTCATACAATTCATCAATCCTTTTAATGTATTCTTTTTGTTGTTTGGATTGTTTAGTTGAAATAGCAGCAGCAGTAGTGACAAAAGCAGCACTAACAGACACAATTGTAGAAACAGAAGTAATAATAGAAAAAACTGGGGCAGCAGGAGCATCAGATACAGAAACCATAACATTAGTAACAGCAGGCTCATCAACATGAACAATAGGCTCTGAATAGTTAGCCTCTGTCATCAGCAAATCATCAGCAATATCAGAATAGACTTTATCAACAGCAGTAGCAAAATCAGCAATCATAATATCAGCAGAAATAACACTTTCCACAGCCTTTAGTGAATTGATATATGAGAATATCAGGCTGGGATCACAACTGAAAATAGGCACAATGGCCTTAGTAAGGTCTTCAACTTCCTGAGCTGGAAGTCAATTGAAATAAAGTGTATCAAATTCTAATAACAGTGACCTGAGGTCAACTGTTAGGACTTGAACTGGAGCTAGAATCTCTGGAAGACTTGTCAAAATTTCTTTTGAAGCAAGCATCATCTCTTCTTCATATGGCATCTCCCCCTGCCTAGATTTAGTGTACACTGAATCAAGGCACCCCACAGAAGGGATTGCCTGAGGAGGATAGAAGGAAGAGAGCCTGGCAGATAACTCCTGGATAGATTTCAGAAGTGGAGCCATGGAGGTCTCCAGCAAGAGTGCTAGCCTGGGAGATAACATCTCATAAAGCTTAGCTGCTAGGGCTGAAAGGTCTACTTGCTCAAGTGATGCTTGAGTAGAGGTTGATGAGAATGTGATAGAGGTTGATGTAGAATGAGATGCTGATATGGTAAGAGAAGATGTGGATGGTAGTATGGATGGTTGAGAAATGGGAATGGTGGGGATGGAAGTTATTGTAATGGAAATGGATGGGGTGAAAGATGGTTGAGTAAGAATGTCTTAAAGTACTTGTTGGTAGGAGGTAGAGGATGATGGAGGCTCAAGAGGTGAGGGAAGAGAATCATCCATGTAGGAATCATCTAGAAGACTGAATGATGGAATGGATGAATCAATGTCAAGGTGTGGATAATAGTGTAGAGGATGAAAATGGTCTTTAGTAGTTGCTGGAGGAGGTGAAGGAGTTGAGATTGGAGATGAAATGGTGATGGGGGATGAAATTGAAGAGGTGATGGTGGATGTAGGAATGATTGAAGAAATAATGGGTGGAGATGGTGGAGATGAGGAGGAGGAAGGCAATTCTTCTAAGGGGGTAGTTGCCTGAGGAGAAGTGATCTGTACAGTCCTTGTGCCTGAAGTTGACACAATAGTAGGAGCTCTGTTTGGTTTGGCAATTTGCATGTCCCACTTTCCAAAGAGGGCATAGGATAGCCTCTTGGAGGAATTGATGTGCATACCACTAGTGACAAGCAGCTGAGGGCATCTGTTATGCAGAAACATGCCTATAATCCTCGCAAAATTCACAAAATTCTTGTTCACCTTTTTCTTAATTAAATCAAAGAATATCTCCACCAGTTCAAATGTTTCTTATCTACTAATACACCCATTAAACAAAATTGATACCTTGAGATGGAATTATGAGCAGAATGCTTTGCTAACAACACTTTTCCCACAACATCTTCTAGGAATCTATATTATACTAACAAATTTTTCTTAAGCAGTATTAGGGTTTGCTGCTGAGTGACCCATTCTATCCAGCATACTAGCAAATTCCTCTCCAGATAACTCGAATAAATCATGCCCAGTATTTAAATGAAAGACTTCTGTTAGGAGAGCAGGAGTTAGGGATACCTGTGTGCCGGATATTGTTCCAATCACTGTGTTCGTGTCCAGTTTATGTGCAGTATACACCCACTCCTTGATTTTATCTGCCGCCAGTTTCATTCTTATGGACATGATATAAACCAACTATTGTTCTTTGAACAATAGCAGAATGTCATTGAAGACTTGATCACTGTCTTCAAAAGAATCAATGTCGATGTCGAAGCCAGTATCAAACTTTATCGCTACTAGGACTGCAATAGAGACGGCCATTGTTACCTGCAAAATCGAACAAACAAGACCAAGTGCAGAGATGTTTGGAGGTAAAGAAAAGTTCTGCAGAGAGTATGAATGCGCAAAAGGAGAACGATGATCGAAAAATGAATGTTATATCAGGGTTCGACGCCGAAAATGAAAGATCGTTGAACTCCATTCGACGATCTGGGCTTTAAAGGAATCTGAAGAGTCTTTAACATCGTCGATCTCCGTTCGACGATATTGGAGAGCGTCAAGCTCCGCTCGACGATCTTTGACCGGAAAGAGATAGCTTAGCACTATCTGGAAAACGCTGAACTCCGATCGATGATATCTGAGAGCGTCGATCTCCGTTCAACGATCTTTGGGAAAAACATCGAGCCCAGGTCAGTGTTCAGAAAGAACATATAGACACTAGAAAAATCAGGTTTTTAACCTAGTCTTAGTCAATTTTAGGGTTTTAAAATCTTGGATCTTATTTTAAGCTTCCTCCATTTAACATTCCTAACTGATTTAGGAAGAATGTGTGTTTCTTTTCATCCAATAGTTTGGTGAAAATATCTCCCCTTTGCAAATCAGTTGGGATATATTGAAGTTCAATTTTATTATTCTCAACATTATCCCTTAAAAAGTGATGCCTAATTTCTATATGTTTTGTCCTACTATGGAGGACTGGATTTTGTGCTATAAAAATAGCACTGGTGTTATCACAAAATATTTTTTACTTATCTAGGTTGTAACCATAGTCTAGGAGCTTATTTTGAATCCATAAAATCTGTGAGCAACAACTACCTGCTGCCATGTATTCAGCTTCAGCAGTTGATGTGGACACAGATGTTTGTTTCTTACAAAACCAGGAGATAAGTCTGTCACCAAGAAAATGGCAAGTTCTACTAGTGCTTTTCCTATCTACTCTACATCCAGCATAATCAGCATTTGAAAATCCAGTTAATTCAAATCCTGAGTCTTTTGGATACCAGAGACCTAGATTTGGACAACTTTTCACATACCTAAGAATCCTTTTTACTAATGTTAGGTGTGACTCTCTAGGGTTTACTTGGAATCTAGCACATATGCATGTAGCAAACATTATGTCAGGTCTACTAGCTGTAAGGTACAATAAAGAGCCAATCATTGCTCTATATGTTGTCTGATCAATAGGGTTCCTATGTTTATCAGCATCTAATACAACATTAGTAGGCATAGGTGTTTTCATGCAGGATGCTTCAGACATACCAAATTTCATAACCAACTCTTTTGCATACTTGGTTTGAGAAATGAATATGCCATCAACATGCTGTTTGACTTGCAATCCTAGAAAGAAGGAAAGCTCACCCATGCTACTCATTTAAAATTTAGAATGTATTAGGTTGGAAAACTTTTTGCACAAATTTGAATCAGTAGATCCAAAGATAATATCATCTACATAAATTTGTATTAGTATGGTATTGGACTTATGGGTTCTAATAAAAAGAGTTTGGTCTACTCTACCCCTTATAAAATCATTTTCCAAGAGAAAGCATGCTAAGGTCACATACCATGCTCTAGGAGCTTGCTTGAGACCATATAATGTTTTGTGCAGTTTAAAAACATAATCAGGATGAGTTGGAGAGATAAAACCTGGGGCTTGTCTAACATAGACTTCTTCCTTGATATCTCCATTGAGAAATGCACTCTTTACATCCATTTGATAGACCTTGAATCCCTTGTGAGCTGCATAAGCAAGAAATATTCTTATGTCCTCCAACCTTGCAACTAGTGCAAAGGTCTGGTCATTGTCTAATCCTTCTTCTTGAGAGTATCCTTGTGAAACTAGCCTTGCCTTATTCCTTACAATGATTCCTTGATCATCCAATTTGTGTCTGAACACCCACTTTGTTCCAACAATTGAGTGATCCTTTGGCCTTAGCACTAGTTCCCAAACTTGGTTCCTTTAAAATTGATGTAATTCCTCTTGCATTGCAATGATCCAGTGTGGATCTGGTTCTGCATCTTGTATGGATTGAGGCTCAATTTGAGAGAGGAAGCCGGTGTGCATCAGGTTTTGCTTGACCTGATTTCTGGTTTGCACACTAGTTGAGATGTCTCCAATCACTTGGGAGATTTGATGATCTCTTGTTGTTACTAAATCAACAAGGGGTGTTGATTGTTCACCAACCTGTGTTGTTGTTTCCTCTTGTGGATCAACAACTGGCTCTTCAATGTGGTTCACACCAAGATGTTGAGTGTCCTTTTCATCTTCACTGCTTTCACCTCTTTGTTGGATAAGTGATTGTATTGTATCCTTATCTATAATGTGTAGGCTGTCAAAATTTCCTGAAAGAGAATGTACCTGCAAAGGTTCTATGGAAGAAGTATTCTTCTCCTTATAAGACATGTTAGTTTCATCAAAAGATACAAGAAGTTTTGTTATACACTCTATAAGCTTTACTTATCATGGAATATCCCAGAAACACTCCTTCATCAGCTTTGGCTTGAAATTTTGCTATGTATTTCCTATCATTATTGTGTATGTAACAAATTCAACCAAAATTTTTGAAATAATCTACTTTAGGTTTCTTCCCTTTGAGTAATTCATAGGGAGTCTTGCCCTTCAGCTTATGTATCAAAATTCTATTCAACACATAGTTTGAGGTGCTCACTGCTTCTACCCAAAAGGATAGAGGGAGGTGAGCAACTGTCAACAATGTAGTAGCAGATTCAATAAGGGTTCTATTTTTCCTTTCAGCTACCCCATTTTGTTGAGGAGTTCTAGGAGCTGAGAAAGTGTGCCTGATCCCTTCACTCTGACAGAACTCTTGCATAAGAAGAGAATCAAACTATGTCCCATGATTACTTCTGATCAGGGTAATGTGATTATTGAACTCAATCTGTATGCATTTGAGAAACTCTTTCAAACACTTAAAGTTATCAGACTTCTTCCTCAGAAAGAACACCCATGTGAATCAAGAGAAGTCATCTATAACTACTAAAGTATAAGATTTCCCTCCTAGGCTTTGCACTGTAATGGGTCCAAAAATATCCGTGTGTAACAGATAAATAATCCTAGGTGAATCACTCTTATTAAGTGACTTGAAACTATTTTTAGTTTGCTTGCCTAATTAACAAGCCCTACAAAGTCCTTTCTTCTTGTAGGGGCCAGAAGGTAGTCCTCTAACAAGGTTGTCCTTGGATAGCCTAATAATGGTTCTAAGGTTTATATGTTCTAATCTTTTATGCCATAGTTCATTTGGTTTACAAACAGAATTGAACAAACAGATATCTACCTTAGTTGAAAGAAAATCTACAAGATAGATGTTACCTTTTCTTTTACCTTCCAATATAGTTGTATTGTCCTCTGATCTGATTTTGCTTGAGGATTTGTTGAATGTCACCTGGTAGCCTTCATCACATAGTTGACTGATGCTGATTAGATTGTGCTTTAGTCCTTCCACATAAGCTACCTTCTTGAATGTGACTGAGCCTATTTGGACTACACCATATCCCTTGGTCTGTCCAAAGTTTGAATCTCCAAATATTACTTTGGGTCCAAGCTTGGTTTTGAAGGATGTTAGATTATCCTTGCTTCCTATCATGTGCTTTGAGCACCCACTATCCAGATACCAATGCTGGTTTTTTGTTGGATAGGTATTCACCTGCATACATAATAATTTACTCGTTTTTGACCCAATTTACCTTGGGCCTAGGTTTATAACCTTTAAATTCTGAAATAAAAGACATCCCTGGTTGACTCTTATAATCTTCAGGATGATATCTCTTAGGAGGTATTATCCATTCAGCATAAGGGTTAAAGCTTTGGGATGTAGGACCTCTAGGATTGGATTTTGATTTACCTTTAAAAATTTGTTCATAGCTCTGATCTCTGTTCGACGATCTCTGAGATGAGTTCGATGATCTTGTGTCAGATCGTCGAGCTCCATTCGAAGATCGATTTTGCCAGAGTTCAGAGTTCATAGATCATCGACCTGAGTTCGACGATTCAGCTTGAGATCACTGAGCTCTATTCGACAATCGTAGAGCTCTGTTCAACATTTTCCGTTGAACTTTGTTTTTCTTAGGTAAATCAGGATTCTTCCTAGCTACCTCTACAACACCCTTTCCTTTATCTTAGATAAATTTAATTGAGGTTGTTAATACTATAGGTTGGCTGGATGAAGCACCCAAGCCCAGTGTACTGTTAAGTCTTGAGTTCACTGTGCTTGTGATTTCCATCAGTCTGATGCTTCTCCCATTAAGGGATTCTTCAAACTTCTTTGCATGAGATAGTTCACTTTTCAGTGAGGCTATCTCCTCCCTACAACATTCTAACTCCTCATAGAGTTTGAGGTTATCTGATTTTAAAGTGCTATGTTCAGATAGTTGATTTCTGAGAGAGATAATCTCTTTCTCAGATTTGAGTAGGTCTAAACATAGTGCCTTAAACTCACATTTAAAGTCCTCTAAATTGAAATCAAAAGAATCTATTACCTGATCTTCTTCATCTTCATGTTCAGATTCAGATTCTGACTCTTGTTTTGCATCAGAATTATGTTGAGAGGCATTGATATCCATCATGAAGAACTCCTTCTCTTCAACATCATCTTCATCATCACTTGAGCTTGATGAAGCCTCTGATTCTTCTTCAGTTTCACTCCAAGTTTTAGCTAAAAATCCCTTCCTGGTGTGTTTGTTCTTGCTGGAAGAGGATTTATCAGTGTTGTTTCTCCTGAAGTCTTTTTCTCTTCTCTAGTCTTTCTTATCATTCTTGTCCTTATTTTGATTCTCTGGACAGTCAGGCATACTGTGGTCTGGTTTCCTACTTCCAAAACAAATAATTTCATTGTTACTGGACTTATCATACCTTGGCTTTTCATGGCCTCATGATGACCTTTTCCTGAAATCTTTCCTGACCATCTTGTAAAATCTTTTGTCCAGTAAGCTCAACAGCTCTTTATTGCCTGTGACTTTGTCTTCAGGATGATCGTCTGTAGCTTTGAATGCTATTGTCTTCTCCTTCCTGATTGCTGGAGAAGCAACCTTTTGTTCTTCCTCTCTATTCTTGATGAGCAGCTCATAGGACTTGAGCTTGCCCAAAAGTGCCTCAGTGGTGATCTCATTTAGGCTTCTAAAATCCTTGATTAGCTAGATCCTTGAGTCCCAAGTGCTGGGAAAGAACATTAGGATCTTATCATTTAGTTCTGTCAATGAGATCTCCTTGTCCAAGGTCTTCAGTTCACTAACAATTAGACTGAGTCTGTTGTACATGTCAGCAACTGACTCAGTTTCTCCCTTCATGAAATTCTCATACTGGGTTTTGAGATGGGATCTTCTATCCTATCTTTCATCAGCTGATCCTGACACAAGCTCGGATAGCTTGTCCCAAATTTCTTCTGCTGAGTTGCATTCAGTCACTTTTTGAAATATGTCATCAGACATAGTCTGCGCCAATATGTTCATTGCCTTATTATCAGCAACTTCCCACTTTTTTATTTCTGCTTCTGTTCCTGAGGGGGGTGGAACAGCACTTGTACTTGAAATTGCTGGAGGTCTTGGACACACTGTCAAAACAGAATTAAAGATGTCCTCATCAATAGAATTCACGTATAATTTAATCCTTGCCTTCCAAAGTGCAAACTTAGAAAGATTGCACACTGGAGGTCTGGTGCTAGCATAATCTTTGTTCTGTGCCATGATTTTATATGAAAATAAATACAATAAAAGTAATAACCCACTATTAAAGATTGATCTTATTAGAGATCTTTTGGTTCAGGTGTTAGCCTGTAGGAACAACCAATCTGATGAGGATTTAGTTATTGAATAACCAACCTCCCTCTGATACCAATTGAAAGTGAGGGTAAGATCTACCTTTACTCTAGAAGGGGGTGAATAGAGTATATTAAAATAATTTTCCTATTTAAAAATTATTTAGCAGTTGAAGACTTGATTTATATATAAATGTATTGTGCTTGTAGTAAATAAAAAAAAGGAAGCAAGAAACAAAATCACAGTACACAACAAATCAAACACAACAATCAGATGACACAAGGATCTATAGTGGTTCCCCAATCAACCTGGGTACATCCACTCGTCTACCACCCTAGGTAAGAATCCACTACAAGAATAGTTGATCAGGTGTCCTGGGCACCAATGAGCTTTTGATAAGGTGCTCAAAAACCAAAACAGATTTTTTTATCAGGTGTCTTGCCACCACTGAGTTTTGACAAGGTCTCAAAATCCAACCACAAAACTTTTGAAGGGAGTCTTGAGTAACCCTTATACGCCAAAGAAAAATAAAAGAGGTGAAGTTGTTCTTCTCTATTCAACAGTCAAAGAGAAGAATAGTAGATATGTTGTCAAAGCTCCCCCTAAGATTTGTAGTGGTTCAGGAAGAGAAGCTTTGCATAGGGTGATAGGCCTTTAGTATGTTTGAGATCTCCAACAAATAATGATTTCAATAAAAGCTGAAATGTGATGTGTCTGAAGTCTTTGATTGATGAAGCCTTTGAACACTTTAATCAGAAGAGATCTTGAAAGAATAGAGGAATTCTTTTCTATGGGTGATCTTCTTCACTGTTGTATTCCTTGTATTCTGAAGAAATTCTAACTTGTAATCCTATAGAGGTGTGTCTCAAAAATCTATTCCTTAGAATAATAATAATCTGAGAAGGCCATTAGCCAGTCATAAAAGACTTCCTTAAATGATATCTGTCTCTGGAGGAAAGTCTTAAGAGACATTCCATTTAGTCTTCCTTGAAACTTGCTCCAGATTGACTAAAACGGCTACAAAATCCTCTGAAATAAATGCTGGATATAAATCAGATTGAATTCCATAACTGACTGAATTTGAATTCCTTAAATCATCGATCTCTTCAGAAAATCATCGATCTGAGCTCAAATAATGTCGACTTGAGCTCAGAGACTAGAACTATACTTGAAACAGAAATCGTTGATCTGAGCTCAACTAACGTCGACTTGAGCTCAGAGACTGGAACTTGACTTGAAACAGAAATCGTCGATCTGAGCTCAACTCTCGTCGACCTGAGCTCAACTATCGTCGACCTGAGCTCAGAGACTTGGATATTTGATAGAGATAGAAACATCGATCTGAGCTCGAAGATCGTCGAACCGAGTTCAATGACTCGTTGAACTGAGCTCAGAGATAGTCGAACTGAGTTCGACGCCTCATCGACCTGAGCTCGACGAAAGTTGCATTAGTCTTCTTCACTTGTATTCTGAATCAAGAAGGTCTTGGGGGCAGCTTTCAAACCTAAGTTCTAAGCCTTAGACCTATTCTATTTGACCTTTAAAACTATATAATGAGGTCAAGACATTTTCCTAAGGACATAGTGATTCTTACCCAAATCAGTTATAGGGTGTTACAACACTGTGTCGACACTCAAACAAGCTGTGTCGACACTCAGGCAAGCTATGCCGACTCTCAGGCAAGCTGTGTCGACACTCAGGCAAGCTATGTCGACACTGCCTGTGTGTCGACACTAAAGGAAGTTGTGTCGACACCCAGAATTTTTGTCGACACTTATAAAAAAGCTGTGTCGACAATCAAAGATATGCCGACACCTAGAGAAGAAATTGTGTCGACATCCAGAATTGTGTCGATAACTCAAAATAGAATTGTGTCGACACTTAAATCAAAAGATGAGTCGACACTCAGGAGCTATGTCGACACCTGAAGCGATTGTGTCGACACACAGGACTTGTGTTGACACACCAACTCTCAAAAGGCTGTGTCGAGTTCAGAAGTCATTGGGTCGACATACAGGACTTGTGTCGACACACCCTCAATGACATTTGACAAACACTCAATGCCATCTTTCTACAACAGAAATGTCGAGACAAGAAGCTGCTGTGTCGACACACAGGACTTGTGTCGACACATACAACAAAAAGCAGTGTCGAGAAGTAGAAGTATGACTGTTTCAACAGTTGGAGTATTTGTGTCGAAACCTTGAAGACTTGTGTCGACACATAGCCTATATGTGTCGACACATGTAAAGCAGTCTGCTAAGTGTTGTATGCTGAGTTAGACAGACATTGAGGAACCTGGTGATGTGACTGGTGACTTGACAGCTGTCATAACTAACCGGTCTGACATCACTGTCAGAACTGTCAGAAGTCTGTTATGAACCGGATATCCGGTAACCATGATGCAAGCTCTATATAAGAGACAGATTGAAAATGACAGAAAAAATTGAACACATAGAAAAACACATATTCGTGAAGAAAGATCTCTGGATCACAAAGAAGAATTCTGACAGATCAAGGTATGTTTGTAAGAAAGATTTAGAGTTCAATATGAATCTAAGGAAGAAGCTGACTGAAGATCAACTTCAACTTGAAGAGTAGATCCACCTTATTTGTCCTAATAAGAAGCTTTTAAAAGCTAAGTTAGGGTGGATCAGAAGAATCAGTTTATAGAAGAACTGATTAAGAAGACCACATCAATAGAGGAATCTAGCTGGTGAAGTTTTTTGAAACTTATTACTCACAAATTATTGTAGGATCTATTAATAGATCTGAGATTACAAGCCTAAAATTATAAAGGCTGAGGTAGGGTTGCGTGCCTGAGGTAGGACTTGTGTTATGTCTGAGTTGTAAGCTTAATTATAAAGGCTGAGGTAGGGCTGAGGCCTGAGGTAGGATTCTGGAGAAGAATATGAGGTAGGACTTATGTTAAGTCAGAGGTGTAGGAACCATCTGTGGTTCTGAGATTGAAAGATCTATGGATCTGAGCCAGTGGAAGGAAGTTAGGCTGAATCCAGTTATCTGCTGGATAGGCGAAGGGGGAAAGTGGATGTACCCATATGTTGGGGAGCCACTATAGATTTTGTGTTTGCTATGTTGCATGTTATTTCTGTAGATAGAATTATTCTGTGCTAAAGATAGTTATAAATATCTGTTTGCCTTAAAATCAAAAAGACTCAAAATGATTAGAACCTATTCACCCCCCCCCCCATCTAGGTGTTTAGGCTCTTGAAACAAAGTCTTTAAAGTGGTATCAGAGGGAGGTTCCTCAAAATTTGACCTAATAGTTAGAGGATTTCTCCAAGGCAAACAATAGATAACATAATGGGTTCAAGTGAAAATCTAAAGGAATTTGGATCTATGAAATTGCCAATATGCAGTAAATAATCTTTTGGCATTTGGAAAGAAAGGGTCAGGCTGTTTATGGAAGCATATGATCTAAGAATTTATATCACAGTACAGGAAGGCCCCTTCATCCCAATGAAGGTTTCCATTCTTGATGCAAACATTCAAACTCCAAAGGGTTATTCAGAGATGACTAAGGATGACATCATCTTGGCTACATTAGATAAAAGAGCTCAGAATATAATTGTAAGTACCATAGATGATGCAACATTCCAGAATCTTGTGCACTGCAAAACTTCCAAAGAAATGTGGGATACATTGATTGTCTATATGGAAGGCACAGAAGAAGCAGAGAGGATAGAAAGTCTATGCTAAATCAGGAATATGAGAGCTTTAGGCAGAATAAAACTGATAACATAGCAGAATGCTATAAAAAGTTTTTCAGAATAGTGAATGAACTGATGACATATGGAAGAGTCTTCAGTACTTATGAATTGAATGACAAGTTTCTTAGGTCCCTAATAAAGGATTGGGACACTAAGATATGTGCCATAAGGGAAGTGGCCAAACTGGCTGACACACCTCCACCTACACTTTTTGGAAAGCTGCTTTCATATGAAATGCAGCTTACTGCTAGGAAAGAGGAAGAGAAGAGCAGCAGATCTGAACATAAAGAAAGTTCAATAGCCTTCAAGGCTGAGGGCTCAAGGAAGGATAGGAGAAAATCTTCTTCTCCACCTAGAAGGAGTACTGAAGCAGAAGAAGGTGTTACTGAAGCATGTACATCAGATAGTCATACATCTGATGAAGACTTTGCTGCCTTCACAAGATAATTCCAAAGGTTCATGAAGAAAAAGAATTGGAGAATAAGGCCTTCATCTTCATCCTATCCTAAGGATGAATACTACAGGAAGAAGAAAACTCCTAAGGAGGACATGTATGCTTCTAAACCTTGTAAACAATCTATTTCTAAGATTGTGTATTATTGCTGCAACAGGTCTGGGCATGTCATAGCTGACTGTCATGACAAAAGAAAGGAGTCAAAGGACAAGAAGAAATAGCTAGTCAAAGGCAAGAAGGAGAAGTCTCTAGTGGCTCAGAAGGAGAAGAGTTAGACAAACTCTTCATCTTCAGAATCTGAAGAAGAAGAGGCAGAAGCATATGTTGGACTCTTCTCAACAGAAGAGCATTCTAGGGAACTAGAATTCCAACAGATGCTGGACTCTATAAATGGAGTGGAAGAACATTGCTGTAAAGGGCTGATGGCCCAATCTGAAGAAGATAAGTGCCAGGATAAGCCTGGACCAAGTAAGGTAAACAATTCACCACTAGTCTCAGATTACTTTACAGGATCAGAATCAGAAGCATATTCTTCAAAAGAAGTGGATGGATCTGAGTCTGAGGGGATGTTCACCCACTCATTAATGAGTATGGTGGGTTGTTGAATGCTCTAAAGAAGAGCAAGTTTCTTATTAAAGAGCAAGCCAAAGAGATTGAGTCTCTTAAGCTGGCTGCAGCAGATTCAGCAAAACTGCTGGATCAAAAACTGAATGAGATTGCCAAATTGAAAAATATTACAGTTATTCAGATGGGCACAATCTCATTCAAAGAGAATCATATCAAGAAACTAGAGGGAAAACTTCAGCAAGAGAGAGAGCTAGTGGCAAAATTCTCCAAGCCAAAATCAGTTTCCCTAGATAGACAATTTTGTTTCACAAAAAGGAAAGACTGGTCTAGGCTATAAGGGAAGAACTAGGGCTACCAATTCTCATAGAAAAGGTAAAGCACCAGTTCATCCTCAAGCTGTTAATCCCCCTATTTTCTTTAAGAAGGTAGTGAATCCTACTAACATGTATGATCATGACATTACACATGGTCACTGTGAGCATAAAAATTTCATGTGCAAGGGTGCTAATGCCAATAGACCAATCTATAAGCATGCCCATCATATTAAAGAGGAGTTCTTGAAGAATGCTGTTCCAGCACCAACACTTAATGAGTCTACTGACAACAAATTAAGAAGGCTTGTACCTAAGAATAGGTATAATAGGTTTTAGTGTTGGTGTTGTGGGAAGGTGGGCCACTTTGCTATGGATTGCTGGTTTAACTTAAGTGTTAAAACTAAAAGTAGGATTCCTGTTAGATCATTCACAGGATTTCAAACTAACAAGAACCTAAGACCCACTAGCAAGTTGGGTTCTACGGGTAAGTGATTCAATATTTATTACAGATAAATCCAAGTGACCATACCCCTATATGGTACTTGGATAGTGGCTGTTCCAGACATATGACTGGAACAAGGGGAATGTCTAGGGACTATGTGCCCATAAAGAATGAACCAAAAGTTATCTTTGGTGGATAAGAAAAGGGAATCATCAAATAATTTTGTAAAATATTTTGTGATTCAATTACAATCACTAAAGTGGCTTATATAAAGGGTCTAAAACATAATCTTATTAGCATAAGTCAACTTAGTGATCTAGGTTATGATATTTCTTTCCTCAAAGGGGAGTTTGTAGTAAAAAGGTCAAGTGATTAAGAGATCATTTTGACTGGCACTAGGAAAGTAAATGTGTATTGTCTTAACCTAGAGTGTGAGTCTAACAACTCACCTATTTGTTTGGTTGCAGGAGAGAAAGCTTCTCTATGTGTCAAATGGCACAAGAGGCTAGCTCATCTGAACTATAAGTCAATTGGACTGCTGTTCAGTATGGGATTAGTGAGGAATGGTCCTCAAGTTCAGTGCATAAAAGAGGGTGTGTGCTCAGTTTGCCAAAAAGGCAAGCAGACTAAATCCTCCTTTCAGTAACTTGACATCAAAGATTCAAAGAGATGTTTGTATCTTATACATATGGATTTGTTTGGTATTATGCCAGTCCACAGTCTTGGTAGGAAAGCATACACACTTGTTGTTGTGGATGACTATTCTTGATTTACATGGATTTTCTTCTTGAGGCAGAAATCTGAAACCCCAACTATTTTCCAGACTTTTGTCAGACAAATACAGAATGAATACAACAGCTCAGTGGTCAAAATAAGAAGTGACCATGGAACTTAATTTTAGTCTGAATGTATGAAAAAATTCTGTGAAGAACTGTGGATTCATCAGAAATTCTCTTCACCTAGAACTCCTCAGCAAAATGGTGTTGCTGAAAGGAAGAATAGGACTCTAATTGAAGCCAGTAGAACTCTACTGAATGACATTACTCTCCCTGAATACTTATGGGCTGAGATAGTAAATACTGCATGTCATGTGCTCAATAGGGCCTCCATCAACAAGAAACACAAGATGACTCCATACCAGATTTTAAAAGGCAGAAAACCAAGCATATCTTATTTCAGAATCTTTGGTAGCAAGTGTTTAGTACTAGTCAATGGTAAACACTACCAAACTAAGTTTGCTGCCAAATCCCTAGAAGGAATATTTGTTGGGTATAACAACCATAGTAGAGCATACAGGATCTACAACTTGACTACTAAAGTTGTAGAAGAATCTGTGCATATTGTATTTGATGAGTCAATGTTTATTAACAGTGAACTGTCTAGTTCTTCAGTTAGTTCTACAGGTCTAACAGATAAGCTGGACAAGCTGACCATCAATGAAGATGTTACTGCTAATCTGGATGAAGACAAAGAAGCCAGATATCCAGGGGGAGATCAAGTCCCTCTAGGTGAAGAAGAAAATGTTGAGAATCAAGATGAGGAAACTAGAGATAGCCATAATGCTGACAGAATTCCTCCAGCAAGGAGACACCTGAAGGATCATCCAGCTCACCAGATCATTGGTGATGAAAGTCAGGGTGTTCTAATAAGGAGCATGAGCATGAACACAGTTTTATGTTCTAGCTTCCTGTCTTAGATAGAACCCAGGAAGATTAAAGAGGCCATGCAGGACACCAACTGGATTGATGCAATGCAAGAAGAGCTCAGTAAGTTCAAAAGGTGTAAGGTCATGGAACAGGTGCCAAAACCTAAGGATCACAACATAATAGGAACTAAGTGGATCTATAGAAACAAGCTTGATGAGAATGGCAAAATAGTCAAGAACAAGGCTAGACTGGTAGCAAAAGGCTACAGGCAAGAGGAAGGTATTGATTTTGATCAAACCTTTGCTACAGTGGTAAGGCTGGAAGCAATAAGGCTGTTCTTGGCCTATGGTGCATATCAAGTGTTCAAATTATATCAAATGGATGTGAAATCAGCATTTCTGAATGGTGATTTAAAAGAAGAAGTCTATGTAGAACAACCCTCATGTTTTGTAGACTCTCACTTTCCTAATTATGTGTATAGGCTTAGGAAAGCTCTATATGGTTTGAAATAAGCTCAAAGGGCTTGGTATGAAACCTTGTCTGCCTTCCTCATTGAGAATAAATTCTTTAGAGGAAAGATAGACAAAACTCTATTCTATAGGGAATCAAAAGGCAAGATAATACTAGTCCAGATATATGTGGATGACATTATCTTTGGTTCTACTGAAAACAGCTTTTGTAGGAAGTTTGCCAAACTTATGCAAGTGAAGTTTGAGATGAGCAGTATGGGTGAGCTGAAGTTCTTCTTGGGACTTCAAGTTAAATAGACTGAGAGTGGGTTGTCCATATCCCAGTCTAAGTTCACTAAGGAGTTGAATAAGAAGCATGGTTTGGACTCAGCTTCTACCATTAAAACTCCAATGGGAACAAGTATGCCTATATGTAAAGATGAAGCAGGGAAACCTGTTGATGAGTCTTTGTATAGAGGGATAATTGGCTCCCTATTATACTTGACTGCTAGTAGACCAGACATCATGTATGAAACATGTGTCTGTGCTAGGTATAAAGCATGCCCTAAGGAATCTCATTATACTACAGTTAAAAGAATTCTGAGATATCTTAAGGGCACACCTAATCTAGGCCTTTGGTACCCAAAGAATAGAGATTTTCTATTAACAGGTTTCTCAGATGCAGATTTTGCTGGATGCAAGGAAGACAGAAAAAGTTTCATAGGAACCTGTCAGTTCCTTGGTGGGAGGCTGGTGTCATGGTGTAACATCCCATTTCCGGCTAGACCCCTAGGAGTCGGTTGGTTGTGGTAGAACCCTGGGGAGCCCAGAAATCGAAATAAAGCGACCAAGAATTCGGGTCACGGGTTGGTCACGCCCGTGACCGACCCGTCACGCCCATGACCTGGGGGCGTGACTTCTTCGACGATCGTCGATTTCACTTAGACGATCGTCGGGCACGGAATTTGCCTCATGGCCTGTCACGCCCGTGACCCGCAATGTCACGCCCGTGACATAGGGCGTGACCACCTCCGACGATCGTCGATTTCAGTTCGACGGTCGTCGGCCAGGAATTGGCCACACGGCATGTCACGCCTGTGACCCACAATGTCATGCCCGTGACATAGGGCGTGACCACGCTTAACGATCGTCGATCCCAATTCGATGATCGTCGACCCAGAATTTGGGCACACGGGCCAGTCACGCCCGTGACCCGGGTGTCACGCCCGTGACCACCCTTCGACGATCGTCGATATCAGTTCGACGATCGTCGAACCCAGAATTAGCTAACCGGGCCTGTCACGCCCGTGACCTATGTGTCACCCCCGTGACCAAGGTCGAAACGACAGCCAGACTGGAAATTTTCGTAACCGACACCAAAATAAATTCTGATTATGGGAATGAAAACCAAGGGTATTTATGGGCCGTTTCCTACTTTAATTATTTAAATAATTAAGGAAATGTTGGTCCAATAGGAAATCGCCACCTGGCGAGCACCTCTTCATCTCCAGCGTTTCAACTGAAATTCGTCATAACCGAAACGTCATTAAGGGAATTATTAATGGCCGCGGACGTTTCATCCTTTCCCCTCCCCACTTGCTGATCTATAAAAGACTCCTAAGAGCAAGAGGAAAAGGTTACACTCTCCCTCAAACTGTTTCAGATTTTCCCCCTTGCTGTTGAAGAACTTCCGGCGACGCCACCACCGCACCAATGGCTTCCCGACGCTCTGCACGCCTTCAGCCCGCGAACAAGGTCCTCCCCTCCCTCTTCTTCTGCGGATAGATCTTAGAAATCGTTAGGAGAGATATCGGGCTCAAAAGAGCCAGATCGGGTGAGCGTATTCGTGGTTTTCCGAAAATTTCATGGTGGCGGGTTTGCCGGAAACTGCCTCTCCGGCGGCCGTGCCGCCGCCCGACGATAGCCCTCACCTCAATAGAGGTGGTGGTGGTGGTGGCCGGCCAGGGAGATGGCTGGATGGCCGGGAAATAGCTTGGAAAAGCTACAGGAAATTAGGTTTTCAGGGCTCTGTTTCGGGCTGTAGAAGAAGATGAACAGTGCCATTTAATTAGATTTTATCTGTGAAGCAATTTCTGAATGAAAATATCTGTCACTTTAAATTATTTGGGAAAAATATCTAGAGGCTCCTACAGGAAAAGTGGTCAATATAGAAAATGTAGCCCTTGAAGTCTAGTTTAATTTAAAATTGATTTCACTCGAGGAATCCTGGTTAGACCACAGCACCCTTTTTGGTGAGGTCTATCCAGAGGGCCCTTTGGACCTTAGAAAAATTCCCCACTCTAAACCAGTCATCAAAATGACTTGAAATTTGGGGTGTGGCCTAATCTTACCTATATCTAGGTGCTATCCAAAAATGAGAATTTTTGGGAAATACTTTTCTATAGTTTTGAGAAAAATTCAATAATCTTAGTTTAATTTAATTAGATGGTTAAATAATTTCCAAACCCTCCCAAATTTTGGTGAGTGGTCCCTGGGTTCACCATAAGGTTTTGCATAATTTTTCATCTCATTTGGAGATGGTTTGGATTAGAAATGATCAACCCTAAGTTTTGCCCTAATAAGGGGTCTTAGGTTAAAAGTGCACTTTTGAGATTTGAGTGGTCAGATCACCTCAACAGAGGCTGAGATTTTTACCACTGGCTAGTAATATTCTCTAGCACCCCCTCATAGAGTTTGAGGTGGATCGGGGTAAGTTTACCCTAAGAACCAAGGCCAAACCCTAAGGATGGATCTTGGTGGTTTGTGAAGGTCATGTGGTCAAATGACCTTGGATTGACCCGAAATTGGGTGAAGAGAACCATAGGACCAATATAGTTCTCTGGATGAAATCTTAGTAGATTTGGAGACCGTTGGGATACCTAAAAATCTAACCCTAGTTTAGGGTGCAAAACTTGTAGAGATAGGAAATGACACTAAATCACATTGAAAAGTGTTGAGATTTGGGTAGAGTGAATTATAGTGATGGAACAAGCTCTGGATATTTTACTCTGAATTTTAAGATTATTATTTTGGGTACTTCATTAACGATTTAGTAGCTTGTATGATTCGCTTAGAAAATTTATTATGGAACACACACTTCCTGGAAATTGATGAAATTTAGACAGAGAACGTTTATTATGGTTATAAATCTTTGTGAATTTTTATGGAATTTTTGAAAGTTTAATTCTAGGGCTTGCTTCATTAAGTATGTTTTACCTTGATTATTTGATTAAATCTTTAGTGGTGTTTAGCAAGCTAGTAAAATTATGATCCTTTGCACAAAGATCCTTTTTATACCATACTACTGATTAGTAATTTTCCTATAATTTTCCGATGAGTAATTTCAGTATTTCCTTCATTACATAGAATTAACGTGATTATACTGGATAAATTATTTAGAGGCTAAATACTTTCTGTAAAATCCTGGAAATTTGTATTTGAGGTTATCTTGCTGTTATGTAATGATCATGATTTTTGAGTAGCCATTACTTAGGAGGATCATGTAGTTCATGTTTAAAATGACCCATGTCCCGTCCTTTGGGAAAATTAAATAAATAACAGATTAATTAGGAAAATTATATGTTTCTGGATTTAGACAAATTATGATATGGTAGACCTCCAGTAAATATTATAGGAGATTTGGAAGATAATTTGGTCTACCTCTCCTTGTGTACCTCATATAGCTTAGGATGGTCTCCATATAGTAAAACCACGAAATTCTGATAATTGATGGTTGGTAGGGCAAGTTAAGATTGAGTTCATCATTGGAAGTCAGGATAAGTAGAGTGTGAGACTGGTTAGGATAAGGGAGTACGGGAACGACGAAAGATCGTCCACCCTGGGAAGAAGAGGAAGAGTCTTAATACTCTAGGGTTAGAACTTAAGTAACTAAAAGAGAATCGGGTTAAGGGAGATCAACCAATAATAATAAGTGCCTTGCGAAAGGGAACTTCGGGCCGTAATGCCGCCGTCTTAGTTCCTAGTGCCCCTTGAGAGCCCTTCACGGGGCATACCGGGGGCAGTCCTGGGCTAACGTAAACCATAAGAATAATGAATTAAAAGAGAAACTAGTATAACCAGGGTTGTACGTTTACACTCCCCGATAGCTAGGAAAGTAGAATTATAGGATTGGTTACCATTCAGACAGTAGCTCTGAAGGTAGATGTACGGACGGACTGTCCGGGGGGGGGGGGGGGGGCGAGGGCTCAAGGGTTGGAGTACAGAATAAAGGTGGTGGGTCTTCGGTATATGATTGTCGTTCACACCGACATCGGTACGCTGACTCGGCGGTGTGGGACACTTAGCCAAAGAAAGTCTGGTGGGTACAACCAGCAGTAGTACGTGGATACTCTAGGTTGTGTTCTTCTAGGGGCGTATGGAAGGGCTAGGCCTGGTAGTGTGGATGCCCGCCTAGGAGTGGGGGCCCGACCCACTGTCTCCGTTTGCCACTATGGAGGTTCCTGGGAGTGAAGCTAGCTGCCCGAATAGGGGGAACTAAAGGTCTGTGCGCATAGAGTCGTGTGCGTGTGTTGCACTTGCATGAATCATGGCATAGCATATCACTACACTCATAATTGCATACAACCGTCACCCCAACGTATAAATCAGTATGGGACTTTTTATACGATGGGAGCCTTGCAGAAGATCCCTTAACTTATAAGTTTGTATGGGCATTCATATAAGTTAAGGTTACATACTTATTTACTTGTTTGTTTACTTACTGTTCTCTAGCTGCCTTTTTATACAATTTGCTACTTATTAATTGCTCTACCTATTACAACATTTACACTGTTCACCCGTTATAACTTGCTAGTTAGGTCCACCGTCACCTGCTTGATTATTCTCCACTTTTGTAGCTTCCCTTTCCTCCTCTCCTCCCGGTGCTTAGGAGCCGTGGTGGGAGGGGTAGGGGATGATAGGGCTTAGTCTTTACGACTAATGGTTTTCGAACCAAACATTACAGGAGCTCCGGATGGGAGACATGGACAAGCACCCGCGGAGTACGGTGTGCATGGAGGTGGGACAGTCTAGCACCGGTGCACCTGTGACCAGCTCCGTGAGTGATTAGTATTTTCTTAGCTTCCGCGATGAGTGACTTGTAGTGAGGACTCTGATGTACTGGGCTCGAGCCCATTTATCTATTTTCCTATTATTACTATTGATGTACTGGTTATGATTTCACTTTTATTTACATATTTCTGTGGACTTGTTTACATTTTTGTATAAATGCTTCTCTCTCTTGTGATCGAAAAGGGCCGGCAGAATTTGCGTTTTGTAGTGGTTGCCTTCCCGTGAGTCGGTGCCACCGTAAAGCGGCAATTCTGGGCTAAGACCCCGGTGGTTGAAAGAAAAAAAAAAGGGGGTCTTACACATGGAGCAGCAAGAAGCAAACCAGTGTAGCTATATCAACAGATGAATCAGATTATATAGCTGCAGGTAGCTGCTGTGCACAATTGATATGGATGAAGCATCAACTAGAAGATTATGACATCCAGGTAAGTAGAATACCATTATATTGTGATTCTACAAGTTTTATTTCTATTGCTAAGAATCCTGTGTAACACAGTAGGACCAAGCATATAGAAATAAAATTTCATTTTATCAGATAACATGTTGAAAAAGGAAAATATTAGTCTAGAGTTTGTAAAAATAGATAATCAAATAGATGATATTATCACAAAACCACTGGATGAAACTAAATTCAATAATTTCAAAATTGAATTAGGTATGTTGAACCTAGACTAGGATAACACAAGTTTACTGAGTAGCATATGTTAACACCAAATTTCTTTTGAAATTTGGCTAAGTTCAAAGTTTGTGTCGACACAAGAAAATTGTGTCGACACATTCAGTATGTTGTGTCGACACAGGAAAAGGATGTGTCAACACAGAAATAGTATCTGTGTAACAAAAGAATAGGTATCGACACAACCTTGTCAAGACTATAGGTCAAGAAGATATTTGTGTCGACACAAAAGTTAGTTTCGACACACCTCTATCGAGACTTAATTTATCTATGTCAACACTGACGAAAGTATGTCGACACAGACTCAAGTTTGTCGACACATAGATGTGTTGACTTAAAATACGTTTTGTCAACTTAGACACTATTATGTCAACACATAGTTGTGTCGACTCAGTTTAAGTTCTGTCTAGACCTAGGTCATTTTTGTCGACACAAAAACTATTTGTCGACTTAAGCCCGACTGTTGGTCTGCCCTTGACTCAAGTACTATATAAGGTGAATCCAAAATCTGGTCGACTACGCTATCAGAATTTTTGACTTTACACCTTCTGTCGACATAGACCTTCTCTTCTCTTCTCCTCTAGCACTTACGACAATGGCGCCACACCAAGATGATAAGGTTAATGAAGGGTATGAACTGGTTCGTGACGATTTCACGACAGCTTCTAGTGAAATTCAGGGAGTTATAGTCCTAATTTCTGAAAATGGATTAGAATTCTTGGTCTCTGAATCAACTAAGATATGGAAAAAGGAATTTATGGAGTTCTACATAATCGCTACTGTGGACTCTGACAGAAAGAAAATAAAAGCATCCATTTAAGATACCCAAGTGAAGCTCACTTTGAAATCTATCAGGAAAGCATTACATCTGCCATTGATTAAGGAAACAAACGAAATTGCTCCTTCCCAAATAACTGAAGCATTAAGCTGGTGTGGACTGAGTCCCAACATTAATATTGGATCATCAATCAATAGAAAAGGGATGAATTCCTAAGGAAAATTTCTTTCTAAAGTTGTTGGCAAGGTGATCATCTGCAAGACTGGTGGACATGATAAGATATCTGCCCACATGTTCAATCTAATGGTAAGGGTTATATTTAAAATTAACACTGACTTGGCAGCAGTAGTGTTTGATAAAATTCAAGAAGGAATCAAAAAACCTAATCTTGGAAGGATCCTCAGTCTTTGCTTAATATCAGTAATTCCTGATTTTCTGAAATATGCAAATGGTTCCAAGATAAACACATGAGAAGAATGGATATAAGGATTCTGTCTAGGTGGGACAGAGTTCTTACCAAAGAATTCCCAGCTCCTAAGGAGCACACTAAGAAAGGCAAGAAGAAGAAGGAAGTGGTGGTACAGGTTAACTCCTCCAGTGATTCTGAGGAGGCAGTAGTCTTCAGTTCTAATGAAGACCAGAAATAACAAGATGTTCATGCTCAAGCAAAGGACACTGAGCATCAGGAGAAATAATTTGAATCTACTCCAGGGGAGAAAATAGAGAAAAAGAAACTGAGTTGCTTTCCCAAGGGGGAGGTATTGATGATGATGTCTTTGATAGTGACTTAGCTGTAGACACAGTAATGGATGTTATATCTGAAATCAACTCTGCAGCTGAAATAACTGATATAAATAATGCTCAACATGAGCAAGTATGTTTCTTCTCCACAGACCAGTAATGTAATTATAGTAATCTCCTCAAAAATTATTCAAAGGAACACTTTTGTTTACACAACAAAAGTGGTCTTTCAAGTGCTCTTTCAAGTGGGATTAGTCTATTAAGTAGTTGTTTTAAAAAAAACTAATCTTCTTCCTTCTAAACAGATACAACAGGAATTTACTATGGAATAATTGTTTCCTGATCCTCTTAATTATAAGGCTGAGGGGGAGGAAATTAAAAAAGAAAAGGAACTTCCAAGGACTGAGGGGGAGTTATCCAAGGATACCCCAGCTGAGAGGGAAACTGTTGATATTCAAAGCAAATTTGAATCTTCTGAAGATGAAGAAGCCACATTGGCTAAGAAAAGAAAGCTGGATATGTTAAAGAAGAAGAGTTCTGGTTATAAGAAGGCTTTGTAAGTTGGAACAGCACCATCTACACCCACTATGGACTTCAGTTCTTTACTGGTCCAGATGCAACTAAAACTGGATAATCAAAGACAAACAATAGAGCAATATGTGGATGAAACTCACAAGGAGTTACAGTTTCAGTTGGCCCAGGACATCAAATCCATAAGATTTGAAGTAAATCAACATAAGAAGGAGATGACAGATTGCTTCCATAAAGGAGGTAATGTTGTGGTGTTTCTGCCTGAGCAACAGAAAAATATCCAAGCTAAAGTAGATAAGATTGAAGTGAAGCAGGGATATGTACTGGAGAATCAGATAAGGATGAATGAAAATCTCAAGGATTCCCATCATGAAATATTGAAGAAGCTCACCGATTCTAGCACTACTTTGAAAGATTAAATCTCAAAGCAAATCCAGGATGATATATCTGCTGTCAAAGCCACTTTCCAAGAATCTCAGGAGAAAATAAAAACCTTCCTGACAAAATCCAGAGCTTATTTTAAAGAGGGAACTGAATATCTAGCTGATCAAGTCAGATTCTAGAAGGAAGATCTAAGAGATCATGTTGCAAGAGAAGTCATAAAGGGGGAGAGAGTACTAGTCAAAGCCAGCTCTGACCATGCTAAATGGACTACCAATAGCATCAAAGCTACTCTTGGATATCCTCCTCTTTGTGATGATGCTAATGTAGCTGAGTCTGGGACACAACCTTAATATTTTGAAGGTGATCATCCTGAAGTTTCTCAGGTGATCTACCCCCCAGCTGATTTTGAGATGGTTCAAGAAAAAGTGTAGAAAATGTATAGTCCTCCATCAGGGACACAAAATGTAATTCTGGAAAAGGATGAAATGTCAGAAGCTGCATTGAATGCTCAGAAAGAAGCTCAACTTTCAAAGAACAGATTCAAAGAGCAGGCTGAGTTGAAGCCAGATTTTGAATAGTGGAGCCCAACTTCTAGAAATATCATACTTACTGCCTGGAAAGCTGTTAAGGATAAAACCCATGACAAGGATAAGTGGTATTCTGAGAAAGAATGGAATAAGTATCAAGCTGGACAAGAAGCAATTCTACAGCATAGAAGAAGTGCTAAGGCTAGGAAGCTACCTGTAAATGCTCACGAGCCAAGCAAGTACTTCCCTAAACCTTTTCACTATTTTGAAAGACAAAAGATCAAGGCTGAAGAATTGAAGAAGAAAGCTCTCAAAGGGAAAAATCAAGCTGAAGATGCCGAACCTTCTGTGCAGGCTAAAATCAAGCCTGGCAAAGGAATAGTTATTAAGGAGCCTAGTCAATAATAGGATTGCTAGGTTTATGTATTAGAATAATGCAGTCATTTGTTTCTTTTATTCTATAAGAAATTCATGTAAACAAAAGTTTTTCTGATCAATTAAATCTGTTTCAGTATTAAGTGTTTGTTGTTTACATTGATTATGTAATATCCTACTCTGAAATGTTTTTACTTCTATTACAATTTTGTGTTATCTTAAGAGATATATATATGGTAATAGAGGTTATGACTTTTCCAAATAGGGGGAGATTGTTGGGTACATTGGAAAATGTGTACTTGATTTGGAGAAACCACAACTTAGTCAATGATATGCATCAATGTGTATTTGATAGAAGTTTGAGTTTCATTGTGCAGGTTTACAAATTTGAAGGAAAATTTTCTAAGTATAAGTGTCGACACTTGTGAAGAAATTGTGTCGACACTCAGGCAAGCTGTGTCGACACTCATGCAAGCTGTGTTGACACTCAGGCAAGCTGTGTCGACACTCAGGCAAGCTGTGTCGACTCTCAGGAAAGCTGTGTCGACACTCAGGCAAGCTGTGTCGACACTCAGGCAAGCTGTGTCGACTCTCATTCAAGCTGTGTCGACACTCAGGCAAGCTGTGTCGACACAAAGGGCAAATTGTGTCAATACTAAGGGAAGTTGTGTCGACATCCAGAATTTGTGTCGACACTTATAAAGAAGCTGTGTCAATACTCAAAGCAATGTCGACACCCAGAGAAGCAATTGTGTCGACATCCAGAATTGTGTCGACAAATCAAAATAGAATTGTGTCGACACTTAAATCAGAATATGAGTCGACACTCAGGAGCTATGTCGACACCTGAAGCGATTGTGTCGACACACAGGACTTGTGTCGACACACCAACTCTCAAAAGGTTGTGTCGAGTTCAGAAGTCATTGTGTTGACATACAGGAATTGTGTCGACACACACTCAATGACATTTGACAAACACTCAACGCCATCTTTCTACAACAGAAATGTCGAGACAAGAAGCTGCTGTGTCGACACACATGACTTGTGTCGACACATACAACAAAAAGCAATGTCGAGAAGTAGAAGTATGACTGTGTCGACACTTGGAGTATTTGTGTCGACACCTTGAATACTTGTGTCAACACATAGCCTATATTTATCGACACATGTAAAGTAGTCTGCTGAGTGTTGTACGCTGAGTTGGACAGACATCTAAGAAACTGGTGATGTGACTAGTGACTTGACAGCTATCATAACTAACCGGTCTGACATCACTGTCAGAACTGTTTGAAGTCTGTTATGAACCGGATCAGCTGGTAACCATGATGCAATCTCTATATAAGAGACAGATCGGAAACGACAGAAAAAATTGAACACATAGAAACACATCAACGTAAAGAAAGATCTCTAGATCACAAATAAGAATTCTAACAGATCAAAACCTATTTGCAAGAAAGATTCAGAGTTCAATCTAAATCTAAGGAAGAAGCTAACTGAAGATCAACTTCAACTTGAAGAGTAGATCCACCTTATTTGTCCTAATCAAGAGGCTTTGAAAAGCTAAGTTAGGTTGGATCAGAAGAATCAGTTTATACAAGAACTGATCAAGAAGATAACATCAATAGAGGAATCTAGCTGGTGAAGTTTTCTGAAACTTATTACTCACAAATTCTTATAGGATCTATTGATAGATCTGAGATTGTAAGCCTAAAATTATAAAGGCTGAGGTAGGGTTATGTGTCTGAGGTAGGACTTGTGTAAAGTCTTAGTTATAGGCCTAATTATAAAGGATGAGGTAGGGCTGAGGCCTGAGGTAGGATTCTGGAGAAGAACTAAGGTAGGACTTGTGTTAAGTCTGAGGTATAGGAACCATCTGTGGTTCTGAGATTGTAAGATCTGTGGATCTGAGCCAGTGGAAGGAAGTTAGGCTGAATTCAGTTATCTGCTGGATAGGCGAAGGGTGAAAGTGGATGTAACCATATCTTTGGGAACCACTATAGATCTGGTGTTTGCTGTGTTGCATATTATTTCTGTAGATAGAATTATTCTATGCTAAAGGTTGTTACAAATATCTATTTGCCTTAAAATCAAAAAGACTCAAAAAGATTAGAACCTATTAAACGCCCCCCCCCTCTAGATGTTTAGGCTCTTGAAACTAAGTCTTTCAGAGGTCAACCAGCCCTGCTAGCTAGTGAGATCCTGGATAGCAGGACCGTCTCGGATAAAAAAGGACTTGGCCTCCACGAGTGGTCAATCGGCCCTGCAAGCTAGTGATAGCCTAGAAAGCGGGACTGTCTCGGAGCAAAAAGTACTTGGCCTCCATGAGAGGTCAACTGGCCCAGCCAGCTAGTGAGAGCCTGGACAGCGGGACTGTCTCGGAGAAAAAAAGACTTGGCCTCCACGAGAGGTCAACCGGCCCTGCCAGCTAGTAAGAGCCTAGATAGCGGGACTGTCTCGGTGCAAAAAGGAGTTGACCACCACGAGAGGTCAACCAGCCCTGCCAACTAGTGGGAGCTTGGACAGCAGGACTATCTCGGAGAAAAAAGGACTTACCCTCTCCCGAGGCACATTCGACCCATCCATCTAGTGGGGGCCTGCAATGAGGAGATCCTCTTAGGGGTTGGGTACTATGTATATCAACTGAACATTAACAAATCCAACATCCTTAAACGGGGTAAAAATTGGGTTATATGTCCCCCTGACTCAGCTGGTCGGGGGTAGAGCTTGTTACAAAATAAAAGAGTAATGACTCCCCTAAGGCGAGGCTTCTTTAGGGGGCATGAGCATGATGGCCATCATTCACTTCCTTCTCCTCGGACACTTCTATTCTGCTCAAGCTCTCCATTATCTTCTCCATCTCCTCTGCCTTGCCCAACCAAGAGATGGTGTTGACGTCTGTGATGTAGCACTGCCTTACCATCCTGGAGTCTCCCTTATGCTGACCTAGGTCCCTCCTGAGCTAAACTTGAGGAACTAGTGGATCGATGAAGATAGACGACAGAAGGAGATGATAAGGGGCATTCTTAAGATGGCATTATAGCTGCTTGGAGCGTCAATATTGACGAACTGACAGTTCCTTGAAGTACCCTCCAATTTTACTTGGAGTAATACTCCACCTTCTACCTCCTTCCTCTCCCCTAAAAATTTGAACAGGGGTCCGTCCAAGGCCAACACCCTACTTGGTTCTACCTTCATCCCGTCAAATGCCTTCTTGGAAATGAAGTTGACGGAGCACCCATTGTCAATCAAGATCCGGTAGACGGTGTAGCCCTCGATGGCCGTCTTGATGACCAGTGCATCGCAGAACGGATCTTCATGATCCGGCATGTCCTTCACTGAGAAGGTGATCTTCTCCTCCTAGGGCGGGGCCTGGGATATCGAAGTGACGCTCTGTCAGTACATCATATGGAGGCTTGCCTTTTGATTGGCTTTGATACCTACTCCACCGTGGATCACTGCTATATAACCTCATTGTCCGATATCGACCCAGTCCTCAAATATATCATCCTCCCCCATTCTGGGTGGAACCTCTTCATACTGTACCGACTGCTGTTGCTGGGCAAGGCATCTCTCCCCCTCACTTCCAGGAACTCGGGGCAGGTAGTCGTGATATGACCGTCCAACTTGTGGAATCATAGTATGGCAATGCTCTTCCTCGCCTCCTTCGGCAGGCTCGATAGTCTCTAACATTGCCTCCTCCCCCTCTTCCTATCGCCAAGGCTTACTGTGGTGGGGTTAGGAGCTCCCTAGGGGCTTACCTCTAAAAGTTTAACCTTGCCTGGCCTCCATGGAAATTCCCCCCATCTTGGACGAGACCTCTTCATGGACCCTAAATGGGTCCTCCCTATTGCCTCTAACTTGGCTCCCGACCTTCTTGAGGTCCCTGGAAACTCTGAGCTCTCTGCTCCTCTCTCCTTCTCCCCTCCTGATGCCTTGAGCCAACTTGCTCCTTCGACTCTGCCTCTGTCAACCTTGCTAACTTCTTGACAAATGCCGGGTTGGCTGCCTCAGTTAATATCTCCTCTGCCGCCCTTTCCATCATCTCCTTGAAGGAAAGGGGGGCATTTTGGGTCAGGCTCATCTTGAAGAACACCTCACGCAACCCCACAATGAACACAATCTAGAGGGCATACCCCGACATCTCCTGGATATCCAGGATATCCTCTTAGAACCTGTCAACATAATGGGACAACGACTCCTCGGCCCCCTACCTTATTAGGAAGATGTACTCAGGACTCTTCTTCCTCTTCTTGGAGGTGGAGAAGCGAAGCTTAAAGCTCTGGCTCAAGTCCTCGAACCCATAGATCAATCTCGGTGGGAGTTAGTGGAACTAGTCCCTTGCCTTTCCCTTAAACATGACCGCGAAGAGGCGATACTTGAAGGCATCCATAATTTGCCTGATGCAGATGACATCCTTAAACCACTACAGGTGCTGGACGGGGTCATGCTTCCAGATATAGTAAGCCATGTCAAGCTCTCTGAACCCCTCGGGAATGGGAGCTGAGATGATCAACTTGCTGAAGGGTAACACCCGTAGTGGTGGTCTTGCAACCTCTACTCGCGCGACCTGCTCTCCTAGACGGCTAGAACTCGCTAGGATGGGGAACAACTCCCGACAGGTGAGGTCTCAATCGACCGCCTCTCCCATCCTTTCCTTCCTAGGCTATCTTCCTGGTGCACTTCCTTCTCCCCCTGCTGGGGTATTCTCGCATAGATGCCTAGGAGGCAGCTCGCCGAGACTTCCGGGAGAAGTCTTGCCGAGACTCCTAAGAGCTAAGTCCAGAGGGGTGGGAGTTGAGCAGTTTCCTCGAGGAGAAATACTTCGCAGCATCTCCATGATGCCTTGGATGGATGCCATAAATTCCTCCCTTCCTACGAAGGGTGATGGGTTGGGGAGCTCACCGATATCATCATTACCTCCCTTATATGTGGCATGACACTCTCCCGAGATCTTCTATATTGTTCACTCTCCACGCTCACCGCACCAAAATGTTGAAACCAAAAACTTGGTCTCTCGTGGATTTCGGGGTCCCATGAAAGGGGTGACTTCACACCTATTACACTCAGGATAATGTCACGCGCCAAAGACTTAAGAAGCTAGGAATAGACCCTCGACTCTAGCGTGGAGGTCCCACCTCAAACCCAGAAGACCTTTGAGATCTCCCCTCCCTAGCCAATGCTGAGCTCGGTGCCTTGGAGGATGAAGGAAGAGGATGAAGAGAGTGAAGAAGTAATCCTCTCCAAGGCACCCCTAAGGGTATATTTATAGTTTTTTTGGGAACGGCCTGCAAATAGTCAACCTCCACTGCTCTGTAATTACTAACAAGCCAAAGTCTCGGCGGGAACGTGGTCGGGCGAGATCCTCCAGCCTGACGAGCTATCGCAGGAGGCTGACGAGCTGTCCCACGAGGCTAATGAGCTATCCTAGGAGGCTGACGAGCTGTCCCAGGAGGTTGACGAGCTGCCCTAAGAGGCTGACGAGCTGCACCAAGGGGCTGACGAGCTATCCTAGGAGGCTGACGAGCTGTCCCAAGAGGTTGACGAGCTGCCCTAGGAGGGTGACTTGTTATCCTAGGATGCTGACGAGCTACCCTAGGAGGCTGATGAGCTATCCCAGGAGGCTGACGAGCCGCCCAAGGAGGTTGACGAGCTGTCCCAAAAGGCTGATGAGCTACCCTAGGGGGCTGACGAGCTGTCCCAGTGTAACATCCCTTAGACAACTAGACTCCTAGGAGTGGTTTTTTCATTACTAGGCGAAGACAAAACCCTAGGAATCTCATGAAGACCAAGTGAACCTAAGAATGTCGGTGAGATCATAATGGTCAGCAAATAATAGATTTCTAAACACTAGGTTAGGATGATCATGGGGCTTCACCATGACTCTAAGACCCCACCAAAACCTTACCAACCTATTGAAAGGTCTATTAGAGCCCTAAGGGTCCATTGGAGTCAACCCAGGGTGGCCAAGTTGAACAAGGATCAGCCTAGGACTAAATTGGGCAAGGTGCCCTAACTAAGGGCAATGTTACCCTAATATTCCCAACCAACCCTATCTAGGGCTTCCCAGACCTAGGGTGAAGTCAATGGGTCACCAAAGACTAACTGGGGTCAACCTTAGACGTTGAGTTGACCCAATTAAACCCTATCCCTAAAGTCGTCAAAGTGCCCTAACTAAGGGGCAAGTGGCCGCCAAGGTGCCAAGTCAACCCAACACAACCCTTCCTAGACCTTAGGGGAAGCCAAGGGGTCACTAAAGACCCCTTAGGGTCAACCCAAATGGTCACGTTGACCAAAGTTAGCACATGGGTCAAAGTTGTCAACTTAGGTTAACCTAGGCCATTACAAGTGGGCTAAGCCCAAGTGGTGTGGCCCATTAGTCAAAGGAAGTGGAGAGAGACATATTGGGGCAACCAAATTCAGAAAGTGATCACTAGGAGAGAGAGGAAGGAGTTACCCACTTTGGAGGAGAGAGAAAGTGGGGGCTTAATGGCCATCATTGCCATTGAGGTTTCAAAACTCCCCCGCCTTGATGGGCTTTTACTCCTTGGAGGCAGGGGAAGAGTTTCCAGGAGGTGGAAGACCAGTGAGGTGGCTCAGCCCCCTTAATTTGGCTCAAACCGAAATTAGGGTTTCACCCATTCTAATTTCAATTCCCTTCCTATTACTATGGAGGTTGCAGAGAAGTCCAAACCAGCGGCTAGAAATGGCAAGGAGGAACAACACCCGCTCTCAGGCCGCAATTCCGGTCCTCCCTTGCTCCTTCTTCCATGGGTAGATCCTAGGATTCATTTAGATTGAGAATCAGGCTCAATTGAGCCCGATCAAAGCTTTGGATTTCCTTGTTTTTCCTATAAATGCATGGTTACGGGATCGCCGAAATCCGCCCCTCCGGAGGCCGTGCCGCCGCCTGGCGATATCCACCTCCTTGACGGAGGTGGTGGTGGCAATTGCCGGCCAGGGAAGTGGCTGGGTGGACGGGAAATGACAATAGAATAGGCTCCAGGAGGATTGAATCATAGACGTCGGCTGGACCTTGAAGACAACCAGATGCCATCTATATTGCGCCAAGATTCGTGCGCCTTGATGAGAATTAGGAAGTAAATGATTCATTTCATGTGATTTTCTATCACATATTATGCTATTAATGTTTCTATTTATTAAAAATACTTAGAGGCTTAATCAGAGAAAGTGGTCAACATGTAAATTGTAGCTCTATGGGTGTAATTTATTTTAAAATTTATTTGAACAAATTTGGATACTTGGTTTGACCATGACACTAATTTTGGTGTGGTCTATACCTAGGGCTAGTCAGAGATTTAAATGTGTGCCTCCACTTCACCACATGTCCAATTGATCAGAAATTTGGAAAGGGAGTCAATACCACCTATACCTAGGTCATGTCTAAAAATGGGAATTTTTGGTGATAATTTTTTTATAGTTTTTTAAATAATTTAATAATTGTAGGGTAAATTAATTAGGGGACCTAATGACCTCCAAACCCTCCCAAATTTTGGTGAATAGTCTTTGGGGTCATCATAAGGCTTTGGATAAAATTTTATCTCATTTGGAGATGATTTGGGTTAAATTTTTATAAACCCTAGCCTTGACCTAAAGGGGGTATTTAGGTCAAAGTGTTCCTTTTGTGTTTAAGTGGTCAAATCACCTTAATAGAGGCTGAAACTTGGGACACTAGTTTTATATGATGGTAGACACCCTCACATGGAATTTAGTGTGGATTGGGGAGATTTTTCCTAGGACCCAAGTTCAAACCTTAAGGTTGGACTTTGGGGATTTGTGAAGGGCATGGGGTGATATGCCCTTGTATGGACTTGGTGTTCAGTCTATGTGATCCTATGGTGGTAAAAAGACCTAGGGAGAGATATGGTGGGATTTGGACACATGTACACCACTTAAACCACTAGGTAAGTCTTTGGGTCCATACACCTTAGGAATTGTCTAGTGGCTCATATGACTTTGGAATTGCATGACATTTTTGTAGAGGTCATTTTCATAACCATTTTATCCACTGAATTATACTACATATTGTTTGAATTAGTTTACAAGTGGGTTCCTTTGAAAAGTGCACTTTCATGAGTTGTCTTGAAGAAGTTTATTATGTGACTTACTAAACTTGGGTTTAGATGACACTTAGTCAAGCTATGTTTTAGGACGATTACAATCCTTAGGTATTTTTAATATGAGTTTTAGATCATTATATGTGGTACTTCATTCACAACCAAATAAGTTACACCTTCTACTTAGAAATTTATTTTGAACAAATCACTAAATAGAAACTTATGAAATTTGGTAAGTAGAACTTTAATGACATTTAAAATTTCTGTGAATTTTTGTGTAATTTTTGGAAGTATATCTGTAGGGGTTGTTTCACAATGGGTTATTTTCTATGTAAAATTAATTTAATTTATTTTTGAACTTTTTAAGCATGATAAAATATTATTTTTGGTCAGAGATCCTTTCTAGTAATCTTTGAGATTCAATAATTATTCTACAATTTTTTGATTATTAATTTTAGTACTTTCTTCTTTAACCATAATTAATGGCTTCTAATTGGATTACTTAATTCGAGGAAAAATCAATTTTGGAAAATCATGGAATTTGGTATTTACAGTTATTCCTCTGTTATGTAGTGTTCATAATTTTTTGGTGGCCATTACTTGAGAAAATATCATACTTCATGTTCAAATTACCCATGGCCTAACATTGGGAAAGAATAATTAAATATTAAATTAATTAGGAAAATTATAAGTTTCTGGATTTAGGCTAATAATATCATGATGGACCTCCATTAAATATATTAGGATAGTTGAATTAAAATTTGGAGTACCTCCTATCATGTACGACATGTAGTATAGTGTTGTCTACATATAGTAAAACTACGGAAAATGTGATAGCATTTGATTTGAACATATGTCTTGGGGTTAGTAGTTTGCTAGTTTGGGTAAAATAAAATTGAGTTCATCATTAGAAGATGCGATGAGGAAAAATGCTGGGTTGACTAGGTGTTAGGAGGTAATCGGGATCAACAAAAGATCATCTTCCCTGTGAAGAAAGAGAGAAAACACACTAGGGTTAGATCCAAAGTAGTATTAAAAGGGATCAAGAATCGGGTATTAACCAATAACAGCATGTTCCTTGCAAAAGTGAGCTTTGGGATTCATTCCATCGTATTTCCTACTGCCCTCGAGAGACCTTCACGGGGTATGCCTTGGGAAGTCCATGGCTAACGTAAACTGTGGGAATAATAAACTTTAAGAGTAACTAGTATAACTAGGGGTTCACTTTCACATACCCCGGTGTCTCGAGAAATTAGGTTGGATCTCACGAGCGGTAGGCTCGGTTGTTTTGGTGATGGGAAGGTTAGCCCGGGGAGCCGATGGCTCGGTAGATAATTGTGATGGACAGGATAGTCCTGGGGCTTTGGCTTGGTTGTTTGTTGTGACGGATGGGTTAGTCCAGGGAGCCTTGGCTCGTTTGTTGATACATTAAGGTTACATATTTTAAAATTTGTCTTTCTTACTTTTGTTATTGCTACCTGGTTATATAGAACTGCTAGATTAGTTCCACCGCCACATGCTACCTTTGTTGTTCTCCACCTTCATTGCCTTTCTTTTCCTCCTCCCTGCATTTATTTTTGCACTATTTAAGCTTGATAAAATATGATTTTTGATAAGAGGTCCTTTCTGGTCATTCTTGAAATTTAGTAATTTTTCTTTAATTTTTTGATTATTAATTATAGTACTTTCTTCTTTAACCATAATTAATGGTTTATTATTGGATTAATTTATTATGTGACTTCCTAACCTTATCTATGTTTTATATTGTTTCTATTTATTAAAAATATTTAGAGGTTTTATCGAAGAAAGTGGTCAGCCTGTAAATTGTAGCTCTACGACTGTAGTTTATTTTAAAATTTAATTGAACCAATTTGGATATCTTGTTTGACCAGTACACTCATTTTGGTGGGGTCTATACCTAGGGCTAGTCAGAGATTTAAATGTGTGCCCCCACTTCACCACATGTCAAAATGATCTGAAATTTAGAAAGGGAGCCAATCTCACCTATATCTAGGTCATGACCAAAACTAGGAATTTTTGGAGATAATTTTTCTATAATTTTTGAAATAATTTAATAAAACTAGGGTAAATTAATTAGGGGACCTAATGACCTCCAAACCCACCAAAATTTTTGTGAGTGGTCCTTGGGGTCAGCATAAGGCTCTGGATAAAATTTCATCTCATTTGGAGATGATTTTGGTTGAATTTTTGTAAACCCTAGCATTGATATAAAGGGGGGTATTTAGGTCAAAGTGTTCCTTGTGTGTTTAAGTGGTCAAATCACCTCAAAAGAAGGTTAAACTTGGGTCACTTGTTTGATATGATTCTAGACATCCTCACATGGAATTTGGGATGGATTCGGGAAGATTTTCCCTAGGACCCAAGTTCAAACCTTAAGGTTGGAATTTAGGGATTTGTGAAGGGCATGGGGTGATATGCCCTTGTATGGACATGGTGTTCAGTCCATGTGATCCTAGGGTGGTGAAAAGCCCTAGGGAGAGATATGGTATGATTTAAATACATGTACACCACTTAAACAACTAGGTAAGTCTTTGGGTCCATACACCTTAGGAATTGTCTAGTGGCTCAAATGACTTTGGAATTGCATGACATTTTGGTAGAGGTCATTTTCATAACCATATTATCATCTGAATTATACTACATATTGTTTGGATGAGTTTACAAGTAGGTTCCTTTGAAAAGTGCACTTTCATGAGTTGTCTTGAAGAATTTTGTTAATTGACTTCCTAACCTTGGGTTTGGATGACACTTAGTCAAGCTATGTTTTAGGACTATAACATGCCTTAGGGATTTTTAATATGAATTTTAGATCATTATATAGGGTACTTCATTCATAACCCAATAAGTTACACCTTCTACTTAGAAATTTCTATGAAAAAATTACTTAATGGAAAATTATGAAATTTGGTATGTAGACCTTTAATGATATTTGAAATCTCTGTGAATTTTTGTGGAATTTTTGGTATTCTATCTGTAGGGGTTGTTTCACAATGTATTATTTTCTATGTAAAATTAATTGAATTAATTTTGGAAATATTTAAGCTTGATAAAATATAATTTTTGGTCACAGGTCGTTTCTAGTCATCCTTGAGATTCAGTAATTGTTCTACAATTTTCTGAGGATTTATTTTAGTACTTTCTTTTTAACCATAATTAATGGCTTATTATTGGATTAATTAATTAGAGGCCAAATCATTTTTGGAAAATCATGGAATTTAATATTTACTATTATTCATCATTTATCTAGTGTTCATAATTTTTTGGTGGCCATTAATTGAGAAAATATTATACTTCATGTTCAAATTACCCATAGCCTAACTTTGGGAAAAATTAATTATATATCAAATTAATTAGGAATTTATAAGTTTCTGGATTTAGGCTAATCATGTAATGATGGACCTCCATTAAATTTCTTAGGGCAGTTGGAGAAAAATTTGGAGTACCTCATATCATGTACGACATATAGTATAAGTTGGTTAGCATATAGTAAAATTGCGGAAAATGTGATAGCATTTGAATTGAGCATATGGCTTTGGGTTAGTAGTTTGCTTGTTTGGGTAAAATAAAATCTAGTTCATCATTGGAAGATTTGATGAGAAAAAATGCTGGGTGGACTAGTTTTTAGGAGGTAATCGGGATCAACGAAAGACCGTCTTCCTTGTGAATTGTGGCGCTATTTGTCCACTGTAGCCATCTCGCCAAATTTTGAATTTTGTTGACTTTGTTAACATTTTTGATGGTAGCATCTGTGGACTTAGTCAAATTCAGGCTCTTTAGTATAGGCGTTGAGTGAGCAACCATCACTCAACATCAAAACACTTAGAAAGATTTTTTGTCACTAGGCGTTGATGAGTAAGTTTGACTCAATGCCAAAACAAAAAGATTTTATGTCACTAGGTGTTGAGTGAGTAAGATTGAGTCAATGCCAAAACACTTAGATAGATATTATGTCACTAGGCGTTGAGTGAGTAAGCTTGACTCAATGCCAAAACACTTAGACATATTTTTTATCACAAGGCATTTAGTGACTAAGCTTGACTCAAAGCCAAAATACTTAAACAGATTTTCTGTCCATTTTTTCCTTGAGCTTTAAGTGAAGACAATGCTTTCCTCTCTGGTATTGAGTAAGCCTTCATCACACAATGCTATATAGACATTTTTAGTATTAACTGCTTAGGCGTCGAGTGAGCCTTCATCACTTGACACTTATAGACTTGACCAGATTTCATTACTGTCAAAGACAAAGCATTGACATCACACGTCGCCTTGCTGTATTCACTCAACGCCTTCTATTATACGGTATTGAGTGAGTTGGATTCACTCAATGCTTGCAGACTTTACAATTTTTTTGCTTGCCAATGAAGAAGCTTGACAACACACGACGCTTCATGGCATCTAGTGTTGATTGAGCTTGCTTCACTCAACACCTGTGGACTTAACCACATTTATTTTCATCTGGCATTGAGTGAGATATCCTCACTCAATGCCTATTGACTTAGATAGATTTTCTCTCTCTCCACCTACATACCTTATGACCACTTATCACCATCACTTAGACAGCTTGTCGAACCTTGTTCCAAGGAACATCCTGCATCTGATGAGCTTAAACAACATCAAATACAACTATTCTCTTTGTGTTGTGGGTGATGCCTCTTCAAATCAAGTGTTGGGAACATTGAGGGCACTATTCCCAACAATCTTTCCACTATTTGAAGAAGGGAGAACATACAGCAAAACTAAGAAGCATTGACAAAAAAACACATTAATTTAATGCAACTGTAAGCTATATCTGCTACATTTGCTAGCTTATGTTACTTTAATTAATAGCATATCAATTCAATGTACTCAATTTCACTTCATCGACTCAACATGTTAAGTCATTGCATTCTCATACCATTTGAACAATTGCTCAAATAATATACACTCCCCTTTATACCATTTTATACTTAAATGGAGAACCACTAGAAGAACCTACCTCATAATATGCACTGACTCAATCATGGTTCAACATGTAGTCATTGCATTCCTCGTACTACTTGAACCTTTCCAAGTAATATGAACTGACTCAAAATAACCTAGGCATATCAAGTATTGCTTCTACATCTCCAATCTCCCCCTTCCAAGTATTGCCACACCTCTCCCCATTTCTTGGTTCTTTAATAGGCCTATATTTATTGAGGGAGGTGAAAGGATCATGGGAGAATTTATCTCTTGATCCTAGCCAAAGTCCCATGTTGATACCACTAACAAAATTAGCCTAGTGATCCTATTACTTGATAAGGAGTCATACCTTTTGTGTTGATACAATTATACAACACATCACTATAGCACTTGATCTAGTTGCAAACATAGTTCCACTTTAGCCAATGCCACTCTATATACCACTTAAATCTTCTGTAGAATGGAGCTATATTAAGAGAGGTGCTGGATTTTCCTCTTGACCTGCAGGAGCATGTCATTATAGTAGTAGCACTGACTGGACAAAATTAGCCATCCACTAGGGTTGATCTCCCCATCAGACTGTGCATAATCTTGAGGACCTATTGATCAGCGGTGTTGATCAATGATCAACTATAGTATCTAGATGCCTCAAAATAGGAAGATTTGTTTCTGCAACTCCTGGATTTACTCCCCCCTCAATAGGAGCATCTGTTGTCATTCCCTTTACTGGACACTTGAGTCCATCTTAGTCTTGATACCAGTTGATATTACTTGAGAGCCTTGATATAAAATGTTAGACTTGATAGTTTTGATACCATATTAGACACTTATCACCCAACTCAAACTTGTAGGTATTGAACTTTATTTCAACTAGTGGCTTAGCAAAGATGTCTGCCACTTGCTTATTTTTCGAGACAAACTCAAGACTTATGTCTACCTTCTCCACATGCTCGCTAATAGAAAGACACCTAATCCTTATGCATAGTCCAGGTGCTGATGCTGGATTCACAGCAACTCTGAATAGCAGCTCCCTACAGAGATATACTCTAATTCTGTAGTTGAGATTGCAAGACTGGTTTGTTTCTTGCTTCTCCATTGTCATTAGCCTACTCTCTTGGAATAGACAAGTTCCATCCTTACTTTTCCTTTCTACCTTGCACGCTATTGTTATGGTGCTTCTTCTCACCTGTTCTCCTTTCATCTGACTTGGCAGTCAGCACTGACATGCCCAGCCTTGCTACAATAATAACATATTATGTTAGAGAAATATGTTTTCTGGGTTTAGGATCACACCTGTTTCCTTTGGAGAGCATCTTCCTATATTTGTTGTGTTCTTTCTTGTAATGTGAGGAGGTGGAATATTTGTTCTTTCACTACTTTCACTTCTAGCTGAGTCGGACCTCTTTCAGTTACCAACCACTTGAAAGTCTCTTCTTGCTGAGCCAGATCTCTTCCAATTCTTCAGCAAAATATTTTCCATTATCTCTAGCTACCTGACTCTTTGAGTTGGGTGTATACCACTTGGAATATTTTTTCTCTTTTATATACCATCTCTTCTTACACAACATACCCCCTCTTGATCATGGCCATCTCCCATTGCCTTCTCGCACTTTATGACTTCAAATAGGATATGGAGATCTTGTCCTGATCTATATCTTCATCCAGATGGATCACTATCCTTTGAAGCATCTATAGTCATTTCAATGACACTGTCATTATCTTAAGCAGGGAGATTTGTTGGAATCTCCCCCTCATCTTACCATTGTCCATAGATACATTGTTGAACTTCAGAAGTATTGATGATCTATTTGAAGTAGGAGATTCTCTGACACTAATTCTCTTGGCAAGACTTAAGCTTTCCAGCTTACCAAATGGTAATAGTTGTCCCTTAGCATTTGCACTGATCTTGTACAACCTTACTTTAAGTTATAATTTTAGCTACCTCAGCTAGATTGTTTTCTGATTGGTAGCCACTTGCATGGACAGCCCCTGCTGTAGGTTCAGATGATATTGAACCCTGAGCATACATTTCTCTTCCTGTATCCTCATAAGAGTCTAACAGCTGAGGATACCACTTAAGAAACATTTCAGCTGAGCTTTATGTGCTCATTCCTTTCTGCTCTCAGAAGAGATACTTCTAGTTCTTTCCTCAGTGATGAGTATAACCTACTTGTTCTTCTCCTCACAGTTCTACTGAAGTGACTATATTGTTATGTCCCATCAGTTAGACATCTTAGGGATTCAAAGGCTAGATTCTGCTTGTCTAGTTATCTAGTTAGATACCACTTAAAGGACATTACACAACATTTGTGTTCTTTATCCACCTTAAGGAATGCACACACCATCACGCCATCCTCTTCCTTTTGGGCAGTAGGAAGAAAAATATTTATGGTCTGTTTCACCATCTCCTACTTCATAACTACATATATTAGGTCCAATTCTCACTAGTGTATGAACCTTGAGGTAGCACCTTTTTTCCAATCCAAAGTCTGTACCATCCTCTGTCCAAATACCACATACGGGTATAAGCACATGGACTATTCTACAAAACAGAGTTTTCTTACCTCAGAAACCAAATAATTATTGGGCCATAGGTTCTGATTAGCATAAAAATGCACATGCCTTCTTGTAGATTATCTGACAAGAAGACTAACACTAGCTCTGTCATGAAGACTTACCCTTGCCCTTAGGACACTAGGGTTGTGCCAATAATCTATGGCAAAATGGCCCACTTTACCACAACAACAATACTCATAGATGTTATATCTCCTCTTCTGAATAGTCTTTGAAGAGTACAAGCCATCATTAGCTTCTAATTAAGAGGGGAGTGTTGTAGCCTTCTTATTTCTCTTAGTAAGAATCAGACTGAAGGTGAGTCTACTAGTATAAGTAATTAGCTTACTCTGAGTTTCATTAACAGTCTTCTTTGTAGTTGAAATGCTATAAATGGCATTAGAGCTAGCCATGTCAGCCTTACTGACTAAGTTACCCTTTGTCTTGGTTACTTCTGGAAGATCCTGATAATAAGCCACTATCTTCTCCTTGAGTGTAGGGGCTGAAGCACAAAATACAAATGGTCCATGATGGGCCATTTGGACTTCTTCATGGGGAATCTTCTGTGCACTCAAACCCATGCCCCTCCATCTTCTATTGCAAGGTACACCTGTACTCTTATAATGAGAATTCTCATTCATCTAGTGACCATACATATAGTCTTGGTCATACCTGTGGAAGGGAGGATTACCTTGTAAAAGGTGTCCTGAGGCACTACAATAGCCTTGCCTTTCCCTTTGGAACTTCTAACTCTAGAATTCTACTTAGACCCTAAGCCTCTCCCATCTTTTTGAGAGGTAAAGGAGTCAATAAGTGGCAGCATAATTTTGGCCTTATTAAATTCAGCCGCAATCTTTCTCTCCTTTAGGATCTTATATTCAAGATCCAAGATGATCATGTTTTTCTATCTTTTGGTCTCAATTTGGATTATTGAGATGACCTTTGGTTGGCTGACTTCCCTCACTTTTTGATCCAGCAGGGATGCTGTCTCATGCTATTGGGCAGAAGCTAGCTGTTGAGAGATAATTTCCTCTGCCTGCCTCTTGGCCAACTTCTTGCTTCTTCTCAAAGCATTAAAATTTCACCATACTTGTCAATCAATTGATTGATACATACCTCAGACTCAGAGTCATCTTCATCAGTAGATGAGGATGCATTAGAATCTGGAATAGTCTCATAATCTAAACAATTAGAAGAATTAGACAGAGAATTTAACTTTTCTGGACCAGGCTAATCCTGGCAGGATTCTTCTTCTGACATGGCAATTATCCCATAACTAATGTAGTCATTTACTTCATCATCATCCTCCTCTGAATCACTATCTAAATGTGATAGAGGGGACTTGATCTTCATTCTTGCATCTGGATAGACACTATCTGATGGATTAATATCATCTTCTTCCTTATCATCCTCCTCTTAACATTCCATGTAGACAATCAAAGTATCCCACATTTCTTTGGCAGTATTTTCGTGGACCAAGTTCTAGAATGTGGAGTCATCCATGGCATATATAATGAAGTTTTGTCCCCTTTTGTCCAAGATAGCCATGATGATTTCATCTTCAGTCATTTCAGCATAATTATTTGGAGTTTGGACTTCTGCATCTAAGATAGAGACCTTTATGGGGATGAAGGGTCCTTCTTGAACTACTATAAAGATCCTAGGATAAGAGGCTTGCATGATCTGCCTGACCCTCACTTTTCAAGTCCCAAAGTTCTCCTTGCTGCAGACTTGAAGCTCCATTGAGCTCCCCACGTTATGGTTCACTCCTGAACCCATAATTACAAACCTTTTAGCTATCCTTGTAGATCATTCAGACTATTAAGTCCTTTTTGAGAAACCTCCCTTTGATACCACTTGAAAGTCTTTAGTTTCAAGGATAGCTAAATCACCTAGAAGGGTGGTGGGTGAATAGGTTTTTAGTCTCTTTTGATTTCTCTTCTTACATGAGTGTGTGCAGATAGCATTGTTTGCTTTCTTTCAAGACAATCACAGAAGACACACAAGGTTTATAGTGGTTTAAAGACTTATTTCAAGAGCCTAAACACCTAGAGGGGGGTGGGGGTGAATAGGTTCTAATAATCTTTAAGAATTTTAGGCAATTTAACAGGTTCTTACTAAGCACAGAAAATGCAAATCACAACACAGAACATACAATCACAGCACAGCAAACACTAGGTTAATAGTGGTTCCCCAAGGTATGGGTACATCCACTTTCCCCCTTCGCCTATCCAGTAGAGAACTAGATTTAGCCCAACTTCCTTCTACTAACTCAGATCCACAGATCTTACAACTCAGAACTAGATGGTTCCTACAGCTCAGACTTATACAAGTCCTACTTCAGATTCTTCCCAAGAATCCTACCTCAGGACACAACCCTACCTCAGCCTTTATAATTAGGCTTACAACTAAGACTATAAATAGTCCTACACCTCAGGCACACAACCCTACCTCAACCATTATAATTATAGGCTTACAACTCAGATCTAATAAAAGATCCTACAAGAAGTTTAGTATTTAAGAATTAACGAAATATCACCAGATAGATGACACTATAGGTGAGAGCTTCTTGATCAGTTCTTGAATGAACTGAATCTCAAGATCCAACCTGACTTAGCTGTTTCAAAGCATCTTGATAGAACAAAATAAGGTTGAACCCTTCTTGATGTAGAAGTTGATCTTTTGTCAGCTCATTCCTTGAATTCAGAATAAGATCTGAATCTTCTCTACAGACTATTCAGAATCTGCCTTCTTAAGGGTCACCCCTTTACTTGTTGTTGAAAACTTTCTTTAGATGATTCACTTTTTATCTCTATATCTCTTCTTTTAGTTGTAATAGATCAGTACTTTATATAGAGATTTCTCTTGGTTACCGGCTGATCTGGTTTGTAACAACCTTTTGACAGTTCTGACAAAGGTGTCAGACCTATTTGTAATGACAGCTGTCGAGTCACCAGTTAAGACAGTTATTTCCTTAATGATTTTATAAGTCAGTGTGAACTACTCAGCAGACTGCTTTATATGTGTTGACACAAATAGACTAAGTGTCGACACAAGTCTTGGTGATGTAGACATAAAACACCAAGTGTTGACATAGTCATTCTTCTACTACTTGACACATCTTCTCTTTGTATGTGTCGACACCCATCCTGTGTATCAACACAACTGCTTTTGGTCTCGACATAACTGCTGCAGATAGATGACATTGAGTGTATGTCCAGCCGTCAATGAGTTTTTTTCGACACAAGTCCTGTGTGTCGACACAACTACTTCTGGTCTTGACTTAGCTGCTGTAGACAAATGGCATTGAGTGTGTGTATAGCTGTCGTTGAGTGAGTGTCGACACAAGCCCTGTGTGTCGACACAAGCCTTCTGAATCAAAATAGCTGTTTCTGTAAGATGGCGTTGAGTGTGTGTCTAGCTGTCCACACAAACCTTCTTCATGTGTCAACAAAATTCCCGAGTTTCGACAAATGCCTTTCTTCTGGTGTCGACATAACTCCTGGGTGTCGACACATCTTCTGATTTAGGTGTCGACACAATTCTTGCCTTAGGTGTCGACACAATTATGGGTGTCGACATGACTTCTTCTCTAGGTGTCGACACAATGCCTGGGTGTCGACACAACTTTACTTCTAGTGTCGACACAATTTCTGGGTGTTGACAAAACTTTGCTTCTGGTGTCGACACAGCTTCTGGGTGTCGACACAACTTTGCTTCTGGTGTCGACACAACTTCTTATAGGTGCCGACATAATTCTTTACAAGTGTCGACACTTGTACTTAGAAAAATTCTTTGCAAACCTAATATCTGCACAATGAAACTCAAACATACATCAAATACAAATTGATGCATATCATTGAGTAAGATGAAACATCTCTAAATTTGGTACATATTTTTCAGTGTACCCAAAAATCTCCCTATATTTGGAGAAGTCATAACCCTTAGTCAAAGATATACATCTCTCATAATAAAGCACATAAACAAAAGATGTACATACAATTCAGTACGAGATAACATATAAATAATGTAAACAACTAAGATTAATAGAGAAGCTGATTTTATTTATTAATCAGAAAATACTGGGTTTACAAGGTTTTCCTTAAAACAAAAATCAAAAAGTTACGTTGTTCTATACTTAAACCTATCTATCCTATGATTGGCTAGGCTCCTTGATTACAATGCCTTTTCCTGATTGAATTTTTGCCTGCACAGCAGGGTCTGTAACATAAGAAGATTTCTTCCCTTTGAGATCCTTCTTCTTTTGTTCTTCAGCCTTTATCCTTTGCCTTTCAAAATAGTGAAAGGGCTTGGGGAAGTACCTACTAGGCCAGAGTATTAGCAGGTAACTTCCCAGGTTTTTCACTCCTTCTATGCTGAAGAATGGCTTCCTGCCTAGCTTGAAATTTGTTTCATTCCTGCTCAGAATACCACTTACCCCCGTCATGGGTATTATTCTTTTACAGCCTTCCAGGCAGTCAAAATGATATTCCTTGAAGTAGGGCTCCATTGTTTAAAATATGGCTTCAACTCAGCCTGTTCTCTGAACCTTTTCTTGGATAATTGTGCCTCTTTTTGAGCCTTCTTTGCACCCTTAGACATTTCTACTTTTTCAATGATCACCTTTGATGCCTCCTGTGAAGGACTGTACATTGCCTCAACTTCTTGTCGAACCATGTCAAAATCAGCAGGAGGGTAAATAACTTGTGCAACTTCATACTGATCTCCTTCAATATGAGCAGGTTGTACTCTACATTCAGCAACATTATCATCATCACATAAAGAAGGAAAGCCAAGAGTAGCTCTGATGGAATTAGAGACCCATTTGCATGGTCAGAGCTAGCTTTGACTAACAATCTCTCTCCCTTTATTCCTTCTCTAGTAATATGATCCCTTAGATCAGTTTTCTAAAACATTATCTGATCAGCCAGATATTTTGTTCCTTCTTTGAAATAGTCTTTAAACTTAATTAAGGTATCAGAAATTATCTATTGAGAGGCTCCAATAGTTGTTTGAACAACAGCTAGATCTTCTTTGATTTGCTTTGATATTTCAGATTTTAGATCAGTGTTAATACTTCCCAGCTTTTTGAGTATTTCTTCATGGGAATCTTTGAGATTTTCATTGGACCTGAATTAATTTTCCAATACATACCCTTTCTTTGTGGCAATGTCCTCAATCTCAGTCTTGATAAGCTTTTGTTGCTCAGCCAAATACACTACAACATTGCCTCCCTTATGGAAACAATCTATCATCTCTTTCTTGTGCAGATTCACTTCAAACCTAATTGACTTAATGTCCTGAGCCAGCTGAAACTGCAGTTCTTTATTTGATTCATCCACATATGTTTCTAGAACTTCCTTTGCTCATCCAACTTAACTTGCAATTGGACCAGTAATGCACTAAAATCCATGCTTGGAGCTGGTTGTTGAGTGACTGATTGCAAGGCTCTCTTGTAGCCTGAGCTCCTTTTCTTAATTACAACAATTTTTCTTTTCTTATCCATAGTGGCTTCCTCGATATCTGATACAACATCCATTACTGTATCAACTGCTTATTTACTCTCTAGAGTAACTCCATCAATTGCTCCCCCTTGAGCAGGTAGCTCAGAAAGTATAATATCTTTTACTGCTAGTTTAGGTTATTCTCCCCCTAGAGAAGTGATTATCTGTTGCTCTGGGAGCACACTACTCTCCACTTTATCTTAAGCATCTTTTTGTTGCCTGTCTTCATCTGAACTGAAGACCACTTCCTCTTCTGAATCACTAGAGGATTCTACCTGCTAAACAACTTCCTTCTTCTTCTTTTCTTTCTTAGTCTATTTTTGAGGAGTAGAAACCTCCTTGGTTAATACTCTATCCCACCTAGACAGGATTCTTGTGTCCATTCTTCTCATATGGTTGTTTTTTGATCCTGGAAGTTTGTTCATTATCTCTGATATTACTGAAGATAAACAAAGACTCAAGATTCTTCCCAGATTTGGTTTTATGATTCCTTTTTGTATCTTGTCAAATACTATGGATGCCCAATCTGTCATTAGCTTGAAAATTATTCTTGTCATTTGATTGAACATAGATGCTGAGATTCTGTCATGTACACCTATTTTGCACAGGATCACCTTACCTACTATCTCTGACAGATACTTCCCTTGTGAATTCATCCCTTTCCTGGTGAAGGATGATACAACCTTGGTATTAGGGCTTAGCCCGCACCAGATTAAGGCATCTTTTGTCATTGAGGGAATGATGTCATCTTCATCCTTAACCTTAGGAAGATGGAGTTATTTCCTAATCGACTTTAGTGAAATTTTCACTCGGGAATCTTGTACAGTGGCTTTGAACTTCTTTCCGTCTGTGTCCACAGTTGTAGAGGATTAAATTTCCATGACATCTTTCTTCCAAATCTTAGTTGGTTCTGAAACCAAGAATTCCAATCCATTTTCTAAAATTAGGGTAATGATACCTTAAATTTCTTGAGATGCTCTCGTGAAACCACCACGAACCAGCTCATACCCTTCGTTCACTTTGTCATCTTGATGAGGCTCCATTGTCGGGAGAGAGAGAGAGATGGAAGTGAAGAGAAGAGAAGGTCTATGTCAACACAAGGTCTAGAGTCGAGAAAGCTGAAGGCGTAGTCGACCAGATTTTGGCTTCACCTATTTATAGTCTTGGTCTAATGGGGAGTTCAAAATACGCGCCTTAGTAATAAGACTAGGTCTCGACAAAACTTATGTTTAGTCGACACGTCTATATGTCGACATACTTATGTCAGTGTCGACATGGACTAATTATGACTCGACACAGAGTGTCGACTTTGATTTTTTTTTGTGTTGACACAAAAATCAGCTAACTTAAAGTCTCGACAGCGTTGTGTTGACACCTATACTTCTATTGACACAGATACTGTTTCTGTGTCAAAACATCCTTTTTCTTTGTCGACATAACATACTGAGTGGGTCAATACAAAGTCTGCTTGTGTCGACACAAACATTTTACTTAGACAAATTTCCAGAGAAATTTTGTACTGACAGATTCTACTTTGGAATACTTGTGCTAACCTATTCTAGGTTAATCATAACTAATTCAATTTTAAAATAATTGAATTTAGTTTCATCCAGAGGTTTTGTAAAAATATCAGCAATTTGATTATTGGTGTTTACAAATTCTAGATTAATATCTTCTTTTTCCACATGTTCTCTTATGAAATGAAACTTAATTTCTATATGCTTGGTTCTACTGTGTGATACAAGATTCTTAGCAATAGAAATGACACAAGTAGAATCATAAAATATTGGAATTCTACTTATCTTGATGTCATAATCTTCCAGTTGGTGCTTTATCCACAATAATTGTGCATAACAACTACTTGCAGCTACATATTCAGACTCAGCTGTTGATATTACTACACTGGTCTGCTTCTTGCTGCACCATGACACCAGCCTTCCACCTAGGAATTGATAGGTTCTTGTAGTACTCAGACCGGCTGCTCTTCTCCTGCCCTTTCTTATGCCTTCAGCCTTGAAGGGAACTGACTTTTCCTTATACTCAGACCTGCTGCTCTTCTCTTCCTCCTTTCTGGAAGTTTGGTGCATTTCATATGATAGCAGCTTTCCAAACAGTGTGGGAGGAGGTGTGTCAGCAAGCTTGGCCAACTCTTTGATGGAACAAATCTTTGTTTCCCAGTCCTTTGTCAGAGACCTGAGAAACTTGTCATTAAGTTCATATTTACTGAATACTATACCATATGTCATCACTTCATTAACAATTCTGATGAACTTTTTGTAACATTCAGCTATGCTGTCAGTCTTGGCTTGTCTAAAGCTCTCATATTCCATATTCAGCATAGACTTCCTATCCTCTCTAACTTCTTCTGTTCCCTCCATGTAGACAATCATGGTGTCCCACATTTCCTTGGAGGTTTTACAATGCACCAGATTTTGAAATGTAGCATCATCTATAGCACTTACAATAATGTTCTGTGCTCTTTTGTAAAGTGTTGACAGGATGATCTCATCCTTTGTCATTTCAGAATAAATCTTTGGGGTTCTAATATTTGCATCCAGAACTGATACTTTCATTGGAATGAAGGGGCCTTCTTGAACTGTAATGTAGATTCTTAGATTAGATGCTTCCATAAACAATCTAACCCTTTCCTTCCATACGCCAAAACATTCATTCCTGTAGATAGGAAGTTTCATAGATCTAAACTCCTTTCATTCTCATTTGAACCTATTCTTGAAATCTGACAATTGTCTTGGAGATTCACACAGGCTGTTAGGTCAATCTTTGAGTAACCTCCCTCTGATACCACTTGAAAGACTTATTTCAAGAGCCTAAACACTTAGAGGGGGGGGGGTGAATAGGTTCTAATATTCTTTAAGAATTTTAGATAATTTAACAGGTTCTTACTAAGCACAGAAAATGCAAATAACAGCACAGAACATACAATCACAACATAGCAAACACCAGGTTTTTAGTGGTTCCCCATAGTATGGGTACAACCACTTTGCCCCTTCGCCTATCCAGTAGAGAACTGGATTCAGCCCAACTTCCTTCCACTAACTCAGATCCACAGATCTTACAACATAAAACCAGATGGTTCCTACAACACAGAATTATACAAGTCTTACCTCAGATTCTTCCCAAGAATCTTACCTCAGGCCATGGCCCTACCTCAGCCTTTATAACTAGGCTTACAATAGACTATCAATAGTCCTACACCTCAGGCACATAGCCCTACCTCAGCCTTTATAATTATAGGCTTATAACTCAGATATAATAAAAGATCCTACAAAAATTTGAGTATTTAAGAATTAAAGAAATATCACCAGATAGATCACACTATAGGTGAGAGCTTCTTGATCAGTTCTTGAATGAACTGAATCTCCAGATCCAACCTGACTTCGCTGTTTTAAAGTTTCTTGATAGAACAAAATAGGGTTGAACTCTTTTTGATGTAGAAGTTGAACTTCTGTCAGCTCCTTCCTTGAACTCAGAATAAGATCTGAATCTTCTCTGCAGACTGTTCAGAATCTGCCTTCTTAAGGGTCACCCCTTTACTTGTTGTTGAAAACTTTCCTTAGATGATCCACTTTTTATCTCTGTATCTATTCTTAGTTGTCACAGATCAGTCCTTTATATATAGATTTCTCCTTGCTACTGGCCGATCCGGTTTGTTATAACCTTCTTACAGTTCTGACAAAAGTGTCAGACCTGTTGGTATTACAGCTGTCGAGTCACCAGTTAAGACAGTTGTTTCCTTAATGATTTTATAAGTCAGCATGAACTACTCAGCAGACTGCTTCATATGTGTCGACAAAAATAGACTAAGTGTCGACAAAAGTCTTGGTGATTTCGACATAACACTCCAAGTGTTGATATAGTCATTCTTCTACTACTCGACACATCTTCTCTTTGTATGTGTCGACACCAGTCCTATATGTCGACACAACTACTCTTGGTCTCGACATAACTGCTTCAGACAGATGGTGTTGAGTGTATGTCTAGCCGTCGATGAGTGTGTGTCGACACAAGTCCTGTGTGTCGATACAACTGCTTCTTGTCTTGACTTAGCTGCTGTAGACAAATGGCGTTGAGTGTGTGTATAACTGTCGTTGAGTGAGTGTCGACACAAGTCCTGTGTGTTGACACAAGACTTCTGACTCAGAATAGCTGTTGCTGTAAGATAGCGTTGAGTGTGTGTCTAGCTGTTGACACCAACCTTCTTCATGTGTCGACACAATTCCTGAGTGTCTACACATGCCTTTCTTCTAGTGTCAACATAACTCCTGGGTGTCGACACAGCTTCTACTTTAGGTGTCGACACAATTCCTGTCTTAGGTGTCGACACAATTCTGGGTGTCGACACAACTTCTTCTTCAGGTGTCGACACAACGCTTGGGTTTCGATACAGCTTTACTTCTAGTGTCGACACAATTTTTGGGTGTCGACACAACTTTGCTTCTTGTTTCGACAAAGCTTCTGGGTGTCGCACAACTTTGCTTCTGGTGTCGACAAAACTTCTTATGGGTGTCGACACAATTCTTCACATGTGTCGACACATATACTTAGAAAAATTCTTTGCAAATCTAATACGTGCACAATGAAACTCAAACATACATCAAATACAAATTGATGTATATCATTGAGTAAGATGAGGCTTCTCCAAATCTGGTACATATTTTTCAGTGTACCAAATACTGGTTCCCCAGATTATGGGTACGTCCACTATCCCACCCACCTTTCTAACATCTTGTTAGACAAGGACCTTCCCCATTCTCGGCTCCTAAGAGCTTACAACATGATCCTGCAAGACCACTCAGTCTCCCCCAACACTTAAAGCTCAGGCACAAAGCCCTATAACTCAGTGATCAAAGATCACCTACCTCAAGCCCAAAGGCCCTACAACTCAGGTTGGGATGACAGCCCTGCCTTAGAGAGAATGACTCTCCTATAGCTAAGACACAATGGGCCTACCTCAGATCTAAAGCTGGATCCTACCTTAGACCCAAAGGTCCTACACTCGAAGAAAATGACTCTCCTACCTCAAGCTTAAAAGCCCTTCCTCATATCCACACTGGATCCTATAATCAAGATAAAGCCCTACCTCAGGCTCACATGCCCTTCCTCAGATTCTCAATAGAATTCTACCACTCAGCCTTTATAGTTTCAGGCTTATAGCTTAGATCCAAATGGATCCTACAATATGAAAGTGGGTTGGTAATGTGATTTGACACATGGGAAATTTATATGTGCCTCACTTCCTGGACTGATAAAGTATCAGCCCTACCATATTCACAACAATAAGAAACTGATCTTCAGATTGACTTGGCTTGTGTTGGATGTGCTGCAGCTAGGGTTGTCCCTTTGCTGTTTCTTGAGCCTAGATAAACACAGCCATATCTACTTGTTCTCAACACTAGAAATTGTTCTTCAGAAATAACCTGCTAGAATTGAGAAGTAACTGCAGATTGACTTGTTGCTACCGGAGCTAACAAAATCCCAGCCCCAACTTCTTCTCAGCAAGAAGATTGTTGATCTTCAATAAGCAGATGCTTGTGCTGGAAGTAACTTGCAGAACTCTTCTCTGCTTCTCCTTTCCTTCCTAGACTGAACAAGAAGCTCAGTCTTAACTTCTTCTTCACAACTCCCAAAAATAGTTCTTCAGGATAGATTAGCTAGAACTATGAAGAACTGCAGCTAGGGTTAGCCCTTGTTATCTTTGCTATTTCAGAGAATCACTCTGATATTGCTATTGTAGGTGATAATGGAAATAACTTACTTGTTTCAGATTCTAGATGTTGTAGCTTGGGTGATCCCTTGCTACTACTTCTTTTATCAAAAAATACTCTGAACTTGCTGGTGAAGGCAGATGAAATAACAGTTCTAAGTATTCTTCACACAACTAACCTTGACTGCAAAAATAACTTATCTCTACTTCTTCTTCTTCCTTAGAAAGTAAACTTTCTCAACTTGCTGGTGCAGGTGAGAATGGCACCAGCTATCTTTTTGAACTCTTAGATCTGAAGCTTGAACTTCTTCTTTAGGGCTCTACAACAATGATGAGGAAGAAGATTAAGTCCTACTGTCTTTTCCAAAAGCTAATCTCATTGTTCTAAACTCCCCATTTTATATTTCACCGATCATCGACTATTATGACTCGTGGTCCCCACTGAAGTTGACAGTTATAACTTTATATTTTACAGGAAAAGTCATCTTGTAGACCTGCGACGCTATTTGTCCTGTACCGTAGCCATCCCACTATATTTTTAATTTTGTGACTTTGTTGACTTATGTTGACATCATCATCTGTAGACTAAGGCAAATTCAAACTCTTTAGTATAGGAGTTGAGTGAGCAACCATCACTCAATGCCAAAACACTTAAACAAATTTTTTGCCACTAGGCATTGAGTGAGTAAGCTTGACTCAATGCCAAAACACACAGATTTTCTGTCGCAAGGTGTTTAGTGAGTAAGCTTGACTCAATGCCAAAACACTTAGACAGATTTCTTTACACTAGGCATTGAGTGAGTAAGCTTGACTAAATGCCAAAACACTTAGGCAGATTTTCTGTTAGTAGGCATTGAGTGAGTAGGCATTGTTCAATGCCAAAATACTCAAACATATTTTTGTCCATTATTTCCTTGTGCTTTTAGTGAACACGGCGCTTTCTTCTCTTGCATTGAGGGAGCCTTCATCACTCAACGCCATCTATACTTTTGTAGTCTTAACTGCTAAGGTGTTGAGTGAGCCTTCATCACTCGATGCTTTTGGACTTGACCAGATTTCATTACTGTCAAAGACAAAGCTTTGACATCACATGATGCCATGATGTATTCACTTGACACCTTATATTACATGGCATTGAGTGAGTGGTGTTCACTCAATGACTGTGGACTTTGTCGATTTTTCTGCTTGCCAATACAGAAGCTTGACAACACACGATGCTTCTTGGTATCTGACATTGAGTGAGCTTGCTTCACTCAACGGCCGTGGACTTAACCATATTCATTTGCTTCTAGCATTGAGTGAGCTATCCTCACACAATTCTTGTGGACTTAGAAAGATTTCCTGTCTTTCCACCTACTTACCTTATGACCACCTGCCACCATAACTTAGACAGCTTATCTACCCTTATTCTAAAGAACAACCTGCATATGATGAGATTAAACAACATCAAATACAACTATGTTCTTATTGTTGAGGGTGATTCCTCTTCCAATCAAGTCTAGGAAACATTGAGGACACTATTCCCAACATTCTCCCATGGATGGAAATCCGAAAGATCCCAAGAAACTTTCAGAGATGTCCAAAGATAAAGTAATCTTGGCTACAATAGACAAGAGAGTTAAGAACCTCATTCTTAGTGCAATTGATGATTCTACTTTCCAGAACCCGATTCGCTACATAAATACCAAGGAGATGTGGGGCACATTGATTTTCTACATGGAATGGACTAAAGAAGTTGTGGAGGATAAAAAACCACATCGAAATCAGAAGTTTGAAGCTTTCAAATAGGAGAAGAGAGACGACATTACTAACTATTATGAGTAGTTTTTTTGAATTGTGAATGGACTGAGGAATTATGGGAGGACCTCACAAATTATTAATGGGAAGACAAGTTTCTTAGATCACTACACAAGGAATGGGACATAATGATCTAAGTCATTAGGGGAATGGGAAACCTGGGGAATATTGAACCCTAAAATCTATTTGGGAAATTGCTGCAAATGAACTTCATCTTAACACCAAGAAGAATGAAGAATGGCACTGCAAGGATAGATCCTTGGAACTGAAGGCTGATAGTTATAGTGGAGGCAAGGAGAAAGCCGTACCTTCCCCTAAAAAAGTTGAAGTTTCAAAAGAATTCGAACCAATTACTTCTGGGGAAGAGATGTCAAATAGAAAATTGGCCTTGTTCATAAGGCAGTTCAAGAAGATGATGATAAAGAGGAAGCATTAGAATGACTCAAAACCCTCCTCCTCTTCAAACTACAGAAGGCATAATCAGACATTTGGTAAATTCAGAAAGGTCCCCAAGAGGTTTAGGTATGCTTCCAAACAAAATAAAATAATAAATACTGATATTCTTCTTTATTACTGTAACATGATTGGACATGTAATAACTAACTATCCAGTAAATTGAAAGTACAAGAAAGGGCATAAGGATGATAAGCACTATAAAGGCAAAAAGGCTAAAAAGTGTCCCTTTGCCAAGAAGGAAAGAACTTAGAATGATAGTGAAACTAACTCTTTTGGATCTAAAGAAGAAGAGGCATATATAGGGCTGACTGCACTATCTAAGGAGTCAGCACATGATATTGCCCGGATAGGGAGCAAAGCCCCACTATCATCTTTTGAGAGTAATGAAAAAGAACAGAAAGAAAGTTGTAATGCCATAAGTTTTCTGTAGCCAAGAGTTGGGCTCTAAGAGATAACACCCGATGGTAGGGTTAATGCCGGCAGTAGTGTTGCAGATTTATTGTAGAAGCACTTAGTGAGTTACTGCATTAACAGTAGGCGGGTTGATAAAATTGACAAAGCTTTCGGTAAGCTATAGCCCGATGGTAGTTCTAGTGCCGACAATAGCTTGGACGAGTTATTTAGAGAGGCTCTCGGTGGAGTACCGCATGGTAGTACGATACCGTGGGGCGGTAGTTTCAGTTCGTTGAGAGCGACATGTTGATGTGAAGCATCATTTACCATGCGACGACAAGTTGATACCGCATGGTATTAGCAGGACAATTATAGTGTGTCCATGTGTCATCCCGTGATTGGTGGTTTTGGGCGGTGGGCTTGCTGAACAAGCCGACATTGCGAACAAGGTTCATGGTTGACAACTATGGATGAATTATTTCTTTCTCTCGTTTCTTCCTCCTTATGATCAGTAGTGTGAGAACAATGCGGAAGAGAGTTAGAGGAAGGAGATTCTTTTGCCGTTCGAGTATCAGAGCTCCGAGTTGTAAGCTGAGTTCGAATCCGCGGAGACAAATCCATTTCAGTCATTTTCGACCAACTAGATTCTCTGCTACAGCGCCAAAAAAAACGTCAAGGGTAATGATGCTTCTTCTTGGACATGTGAAGTCCTTTTTTTTGGCATGTGAGGGTAGACGCTCCATAAAAATGTGGAAGAAGTTCTCCCGATTGGTATATCAGTTGTATCCTTATTAACTTTACGTTTAGAATCCAGAATCGAAGTACAGAATCGGCATGTTATGTGAAGCCCATACGGAAATGTTAGTTTGGCTTAGTGATGATTGTTTTGTATGTCAGAGAATACTCTGTTGTAAGCTTGTAAATTTCATAGTTGCGGGGTATATAGGTTGATGTAGAGAGAGTAGTAGAGTGGGTCTTCAAGAAACACCCATTTGGAGTGGAAGAATCGATAGTCTGTCCCGTAGCGCATGGCGGTAGCTCTACCGTCGGTAGTAGCTCCATATGAGCAATGTTTTGTTAGGCTTGTATCTTGGATACCTGGGGGGAAGTGCGATTATGAGGCCTGTCTCTTATAGACTTGGGGGGCCATTGTGATTGTGAGTCCTTTCACTTGGAGGCCTTGGGGTCATTATGATTATGAGGCCTTTCTCTTGGAGACCTAGGGGCCATTGTGATTATTAGGCCTATCTTTAGAGACCTATTGGCCAACGTGTTGAGCTAAGAGCCCATAGTGGCCCAGCTTAGGAGGTCATGAGTACCAGCCTTGGAACTTAACATAGTTATGTATTGTTCTGAATGGGAAAGGGGAGGCTGACCCGCGTCTTGGCTTGTTGCACCCAATGATTTGAGCAACGATAAATAGATAAACTATACCAAACCTTATGTCGTTCGGCTTGGAGTGAGTCAAAGAGTGAATCTGGGGGATCACCATTGCTTTGCTGTAACATAGGGTGAGTCTTTGACTTCAGCCCGGAAAGACTAGAGTATCCTTAATTTATGCTAACTATCGCTTAGAACGGAGGTGGGACCCTGGTTATTTCGGGTACACCATTAATATACCCTGAGTGTATTGGGCGTTTGGCTGGTAGTTTCTATATCAATGGTAAATGGTTCTTAAGTTACATGTTCTGTTTGTCATTATAGATATATGCTAAATCCTGTAGGGAAGGAGCACCACCACCCCGAGTGAGGGGTGGGGTTGTTATACTTTGTTACCCTAATGCTGAACTTTGCTTTGTTTTTCATTACTAGGGTGGAATTTTTGTGTGGGAGTGTATCTGAGTCGAGCGGTAAAGCGCAAGTTATAGCACATGGTAGCTAAGCCAGCCCTCGAAGGCCAAAGCAAAGTTTGTTTACTTTCACTATTTCATGTGTTGCCAGCATGCGTGCCGAAGTACTTAAAACACTTTTATTTGATGAAACCATTGTGAGGACTTAAGGCCGTAACTATTTGTGTATTTATCTTATCATTCCAATTTGTGTTAGTGGACATTCATATGGTTGAGTTGATAAATCTAATTATTTTTATATTTCATTTATTATTTTCTATTTAATAGTTAGTTATTATATATTAATAATATATTATTAAGCTAATAATTAACTTCATTTTATATATTTTATTTATTTGGGCTAACATTAATATTTTCAATCTTGCAGGGCTGATCTGTAGAAATTTTTGAGCGAAGAAGAAATTTCCTAACTTCTCGGCCCAAATACGCTTGTGTCCATCCTGACACAGGCATGACACCACTGCATGACCCTTATAACAGCTCCTGTCTACAGTCTATCCTCAACGAGAAGGCCTGACATGTTAGAATAAAATGACACACCTGCTTCAAGGATGTGACCCAAGGCATGATTGGGAATGTTTCCAGTCAATCACTCTGCCATTCCTACCATTTGCCGCCAGATTTTTGTTCCAACCGGACACGCCCTGGTCACGGGCGTGACCCCTCCATCAATTGTAGAATAATTCCCGCCATTTTCAGCTTCCCGCCATTTTCAGTAACAGACCCGAAATACCCTTGGTCACGGGCGTGACCTAGGGGCATGACCCGCAATTTAACAGATTTTGGCATTTTCTCCTCCAATGTTCCCGGGGTTTCAAGACGACAGTTCTGAGCCTTACACGCCCTATGTCACGGGCATGACTTAGGGGTGTGTCTAACCATAATTTTTTTTACAAATTCCAGACAGCTTCAAATGCTCAGGAGTCAAATTTTGGGAGTTGGAGTCTTGTATTTTGCTGCTTTATTTGCTATATTTTCCATTTCCTAGTATAGATTAATATTGTGTAAGCTTTAATTCTTTATTTTTTTATTTCAAGCATGTCTTTCCCTACCTTAATTTGTAATTCCATATTCATGATGAGTAGCTAAATTTCATTTATCACTTGATCATGATGAACCATGGAATAAAATAAACTTTTCAATTTTTATCAAAAATGTCTTGTGCACTAATGATTTATATTTGAATTATGATTTTTTGAATTCATATTTCGCGGATATGTTCTTCGATCTAAGATCCGTATCCTAAATGACCGAGAGGTTGCAGATACGAGGAGATCACATAAAGATAAAAGGAGTTACATGCACTCCTCGAGAGAGGACGACAAAAATCTTCCAGATTGGAGTGAAATCCAATAGTGGGGTTCACCGCCTAAAATAAGCTTAGGGGTTTCGACTGGCCGAGAAGTGTTAATCGATCAACCTAATGTTAGTCAAAAGCATGAGCTCGAGAGAGAAGGTTTTGTACTTTAGGAACCACCACGGACGAGTGAGTAAATTTAAGAACTCGAATTACTTTAATTTTCAAGAAGATTTATTTTAATCAAAAGGGATTCTAGATCAAGTGCTAGCTTCCCCAACATCGAATTTCGCTTTCTTAGTGTAACCCTTCCATTTCCGTTATAAACAAAAACAAGCTTTTCGTTCGATAAAATAAAAGCTCTTTCTTGTGAGTATAAGTACTCGACAAGCCCCGAGTCGAAATACGATACTTGATTCTATACTCCGAACGATATGTATACTTGCCTCATCGATTGGAAACATGCGTTAGCCTGAAAAAAATAATCATCAAGTATTTTGCGCCGTTGGGACTGTCTTTTGTCTATATTTTGAAAGCAAGTATCTATTAATCTTATCATTTTCTTATTCAAAAAAAAAACATTTTGAAAATAATATTTTTTTCTTTTATTTGTTTTTTTTAAAAAATTTTTATCTTCAAATTTTTATAATTATAATTCTCTTGTGAAAGTGCAGTGTCGGGCTTTCATCCCGCAAAACAGCCTAGTACTTTGCGAACCCGTCACTGGGTAGTCTTGGGAAGTCCGAGAAAATTTTATTTTGTAAATTTTTAATTATAATTTTTTTTAATGTTTGACCTGAGGGAATCCGTCAAATCTTTTTGACTTAGATCCGGAGATCGAGCGAACCTTACGGTAACGCTTAAGGCTCCAGGAAATCAATTCACCAGATTTGGTTGTGGAATCCGTAGGTGAAAATTCTCATCATTGTTCTTCTTCTTGTTTTATTTCTTCATCCACTTTATCGTCTCCTACATCTCCCTCTACTCAATTTTCTACTATCTTGGGAGATCCATTTGATCCAAATAAGGCCGAATAACAGAGTACATCATATTATGTTGGACCAAATTTGAATAATGCTCAATTAAGAATTATTCGTCCCGCTATTGCGTACAATAACTTTCAATTGAAGCCGAGCCTCATCCAAATGGTACAATAGTATGTACAATTTGATGGGCTTCAAGATGAGGATACCAATGCACATATTTCTAACTTCATAGAAATATGAGACACTTTTAAAATTAATAGGGTTTCTGATGATGCCATCCGGTTAAGGCTTTTCCCTTTCACATTGCGCACCAAAGCTAAACAATGGTTGGTCTCTTTACCAAGAGGATCCATCACTACTTGGGCCGAGATGATGGAAAAATTTCTCACGAAATATTTTCTGCCCGCAAAAATGGCAAAATTGCGCAATTATATTACTTTTTCTCTCAAGTGGATACGGAAATGATATATGATACTTGGGAGCGATTTAAGGATTTGCTACGCCGTTGCCCGCATCATGCAATCCCCGATTGGTTGCAAATCCAAACCTTCTATAATGGTCTTAATCAACAAACGAGGCAACATATTGATGTCGCTGCCGGTGGAACATTAAACAACAAGACACCGACGGCCACGCAAGAACTTATAGAAGCTATGACCACGAATACTTATTAATGGAGTACACCCCGGTATCGTCCACCAAAATCGGCCGGGATGTACGAAATCAATACGGTTTATAATTTATATCTCAAGGTTGAGAAACTACAAAAACAAATGGACGAGATGACTGCTTCATCGTCTTCACCTACCTATAAACCCAATATTGGGAACCTTCCACTATAGCCGAACATGTGGATTACATGGGTAATCTGAATCGACCACCTTTTAATTCGGGTAGTAATTATTGTAATACTTAATACCCGGGTATAAGGAATCACCCCAACTTATCTTGGAATATTCGGGGAATACAGTATGATCACCAAACACAATTTCACTCGGATGTTTTCCACCAAAGGCTCCAAAAGCTCCCAATCACAAGGAGTTGTTCACCAAATATACGAATGCAAATGATGCAAATATCTAGAATCTCACCAGATCTCATTGTAATTTGGAGAACCAAATTGGGCAAATCACAATAATGCTCTCTGATCATCAACACGGAGCGCTACTGGGCAATACGGAGCCTAACCCAAAGGAGCAAGCAAAATCCATCACTCTACGAGCAGGAAGGAGGTAACCACTTCTCTAATTACGGTTGATACAGAGGTAACAATTTCTTCATCTTCTCCTCCACTTAAGCCTTCTAATTCTAATAAATGAAAAGCTTATCAACCACCTCTTACCTATATGTCTAGAATGCAAACAGATCGGGTGGATGAGCATCACATTAAATAATTAGATATGTTAAAACAAATTCAAATAAATTTACCGTTTTGCAAAGTATTAGCACTAATGCCGAAGTATACCAAGTGCCCCAAGGTTATTTTATCCAATAAAAAGAAACTTGAGGATATCTCCACGGTTCAATTGAACGTGGAGTGTTCGGCTATTTTACTTAATAAATTGCTGAAGAAATTACCTGATCTGGGTAGTTTCTCTAATCCTTGTTTATTTAGCAATTTATTAGTAAAATGTGCGTTAGCCGATCTAGGCGCCTCAATTAAATTAATGCCTTATTATTTAGTGAAGAAATTTGGATTAGGAGAGCCTAAACCCACAAGAATTTACATTCAATTGGCTGATCGGTCTGTCAAACTCCCTATGGGGATTATTGAGGATGTGCTTATCAAAGTTGTACAATTTATCTTTTCGGTAGATTTCGTCATCTTTGATATCGAAGAGGACACCGAGGTACCACTCATTCTTGGTCGTCCTTTTCTTGCCACGTCGCACGCAGTTATAGACATTAGTAATGGTAAACTTCTCCTTAGAGTCAGAGATGAAGAAGTTACCTTTACTATTGGCTCGTCTATGAAAAATTCACTCTCAAATGATGACTCATGTTAATATTTGGAGACCTATACCGAAGAAGACTTTATTCCTTTTTCTGAACATTCTTTATCATCTATTGATCATGACGCTGATTTTTAAAATTTAGATTTAATTGCTCATGAAAATAGTGATAATGTTTATATCACTTGCGCGCCTATTTTCGAAATTTTGGAAGTTGGTAGTGATCATTTGAAAACTTCTTAAGTTGAACCTCCCACGCTAGAATAAAAACAATTGCCTGATCATTTAGAGTATTTATTTTTAGCGGAGGATTTAAAACATCCCATTATTGTGTCGGCCTACTTGACTGATGACGAAAAAATTAAATTATCTAATATTTTAAAACTTCATCGCCGCACAATTAAATGGAAGATCACGGATTTGAGAGGGATTAATCCCTCCTTTTGCACCCATAAAATTTTATTAGAAGAACACGCTCATAAAATCATTCAACCTCAACATCAACTAAATCCTAACATGAAGGAGGTAGTTAAGGAGGATGTAATAAAATTATTAGATGCGGGCATAATCTATCAAATTTCGGATAGCACTTGGGTTAGTGCAATCTAAGTGGTGCCCAAGAAAGGAGGGTTAATGGTAGTGCCTAACAATAAGAATGAATTAATCCCTACTCGAACCATTACCAGATGGCGGGTGTGCATCGACTACCGTAAATTAAATGATGCAACCCGTAAGGATCATTTTCCTTTGTCGTTCATTGACGAAATCCTTAAACGGTTATCCGGGCACTCATTTTATTGTTTTTTTGATAGTCTTTCGGGATATTTCCAAATCCCAATCACGCCCGAGGACCAAGAGAAAACAACCTTCACTTGTCTATTTGGCACCTTCGCCTATCGAATAATGCCTTTTGTTTTATACAATGCGCCAGCAACCTTCCAAACGTGTATGCTAGCGATCTTTGACGAACTAGAGGAGGATATCATGGAGGTCTTCATGGATTATTTATCCATTTTTGGAGATTCATTTGATTTATGTTTGGCAAACCTTTCCCGTGTACTCCAAAGATTTGAGGACACGATCCTAGTTTTAAATTGGGAGAAGTACTCTTTTATGGTACCGAAAGGTTGGTTTTAGGCCATAAAATTTCAAGCAAGGTCATAGAGGTAGATAAAGCTAAAATAAAAACTATAAAAAAGCCACCTCCCCATTTAAATGTCAAGGACGTTCATAGTTTTTGGGGCATGCCGGTTTCTATCACAGGATTATTAAAGATTTTTCTAAAATAACTAAGCATCTTACTCACTTATTAGAAAAACATGCGCCGTTTCTTTTTGATGAAAATTGTTTGCATGCCTTTTCTCTTATTAAAGAAAAATTGATTAACACTCCCAATTGGGAACTTTCTTTTGAGATCATGTGCGATGCTAGTAGTTTTGCCATATGTGCGGTCTTAGTATAACTAAAAATTAAAAATTTTCATCCTATATATTATGCGAGCAAAACACTAACCGCCGCACAGGAAAATTACACGACCACCGAAAAAGAATTATTAGCCGTAATTTTTGAATATGATAAATTCCGCTCATATCTAACCCTGTCAAAGATTATTTTTTTTACCAATCATTCGGCTTTGAAATATTTACTAGAAAAAATAGATACAAAGCTGCGATTGATTAGGTGGATCTTACTCCTCCAAGAATTTGACTAGGAGATTCACGACAAGAGTGGAGAGGAGAACTTGGCGGCTGATCAACTTTCTCGGTTGGAGAATCCCAATTCGAAGGAGGTCATAGAGGAGGACATTGACGACACTTTTCCTGAGGAGCTTCTTCTCGCTATTCATAAGGTAATTACTCTCCCCACACCTTGGTTTACCGATTTCTCAAACTATCTTGTTGAGAGATTCTTCCCGAATGGTTTTTATTATCAAGAAAAGAAGAAATTATTTTCCGATTTGAAATTTTTTTCGGGAGGATCCCTTTCTTTTTCTAGCTTGCGCGGACCAAGTAGTGCGGAGGTGCGTTGGCAATATAAATCTAATTCGACGGCTCAGAAAGTACTTGAAGCAGGCTTGTATTGACCAAGCATCTTCAAGGATGCTCACACCCATGTAAGTCGTTGTGAACAATGCCAACGCTCAGGTAAAATTTCCCGCCGTGATGAAATGCCATTAAATTCATTTTTAAAAATTGAAGTTTTTGATTGATGGGGGATCGACTTTGTTTGACTGTTACCAATGTCATATGGAAATAAATATATTTTGGTAGCGGTCGACTATGTGTCACAGTGGGCGGAAGCGCTATCCCTTCCCACTAATGATGCTCGATTCGTGACCCAATTTCATAAAAAACTATTTTTATGATTTGGAGAACCTTGGGCAATAGTTATTGATAAGGGCACCCTCTTTTGTAATGCACAATTCACTAAAGTTTTATCTAAATACGACATTACACATAGGTTAGACACCCCCTATCACCCTCAAACAAGTGGTCAGGTAGAAGTAGTTAATCGTGAAATCAAACGTATATTACAAAAACGGTTTCTACTAGTAGAAAGGATTGGTCGGTCAAGCTTAATGATGCTCTATGGGCTTATCAGACTGCGTATAATACTGATATCGGTTGTACGCTGTATCGATTGGTCTATGGGAAAGGATGTGAAAGTATCTAGTGTCAACCTAATCCACCTATGGGGGGGGGGAATAAGTGTATTGCAGTCTTTTGCAGAATTAAAATAACCTGCACAAGTAAGCAAATAGAACACAGAAAACACACAAAGAATTATAGTGGTTCCCCAATTTGGGTACGTCCACTTTCTGTAAGACCCCCTTTTTTCTTTTTAAAACACCGGGGTCTTAGGCGTAGAACTGCCCCTTTGCGGTGACACCTTCACGCCCTGAAGGGGGTCAACACCACAAAGCGTCGATTCTGCCGGCCAATTCCATAACAGAAAGGTAGCACAATGAAGTAAAAGAAAGTCCACAGGAAAATCACATATATAGAAGTAAAAAATCCCTAAAGGGAGTGTCCACATAATAATATATCAGAGTACTAAAATACGAGCTTATGCCCGGTACATCATAATCCTCACTACAGGTCACTCATGCGGAAGAAAAAACAAAACATCTACTCAAGGTCGAGACTCACGGTCCTGGCTGTATCTACTCCGGAGCTAGACTATCCCATCTCCAAGCGCACCGGTCTCTGGGGCTGCTCCCCCGTCCTAGGCTCCACGATCCCCTAAAATGATGCGGTTTGAAAACCGTTAGTAATAAAGACTAAGCCCTATAATCCCCTACCCCTTCCCCCATAGCTCCTAGGTACCGAGCGCAGAGGAAGAAAGGGAAGGACATGAAGGTGGAGAATAAATCAAAAGCAGGTGACAACGGACCTATGCTAGCAATTCTATTATAAATAATGGCAAAAATAGAAAGTAGGAAATATAACCTTAACTTATGTGCGGAAGCACCTAAGCCAAGGGATCTTCTGCAAGGCTCCCATCGTATGAAGTGTCCCATACCACTTATACGTTGGGGTGTCGTTTATCAAACATCAGCATATATATTGAATTTAACCTTAATTTATAAACTTGCCCACACAAGCTTATAGAACAAGGGGTCGTTTTGCAAGGCCTATTATATAAGCGTCCCATTCCACTTATACATTAGGTGTCAGGGGTAAAATGAATCGATTATGCTATGACATGCAAGTGGGTATGATGGAACATGTAAGTGTAACTCACACACCCGACTCTGTGCACACAGACTTTTAGTTCCCCCTTTCGGAGCCGTTACCTCCCAGGATACCTCTGTAGTGACAGACGGAAGCGGTGGGTTGGGCCTCGCCCACCTCTAACCCAGTAAAGCACAACCGGTCATACTTATCATACGCCTCAACGCTTGGTGCACAAAGCGGACGCCTGCGTACTCTTGCCGGTTGGTGCACCGGACTTCTGTTGGCGAAGTGCTAACCACACTTGCCGAGTCAGCGTATTGGCGTCAGTGCATCGACCGTCCAATACCGAAGACCCACCACCTTAATTTCTTTCCTTTTATGCACATGCAAATTTAACGTATAAGACCAATCGAGCCGAAGCTCCTCGGACCATTCCGTCCGTATCTTAACTAATCGAGCCGAACCTCCCCGGACAAACCTGTCCGTCTCAAAACTAACTGAGTTGAAGCTCCCAATAATCTTCCTGTGCTATCTATGCTTGTGAAATGTGCAACCCTAATTACTAAGTTACTCTTTTAAGCTTGTTAATATAGTTTACGTTAACCCAAGACTGCCCCCGGTATTCCCTGTGAAGGGCTCTCAAAGGTCACTAGGAACTATGATGGTTGCTGAAGCCCATCGTTCCCTTTCGCAAGACACTTATTGTTATTGGTTCATTCCCTTTACCCATTCCCTTCTCATATTTCGATAAGCTAACCTAGTGTGATTTTTAACCTTCCTCTCTTCGGGAAAGACGATCTTTCATCGAACCCGAGTACCTCTTAACTCTAGCCAACACCACTTCTCACTAACCTTCCCATCCTTATATGGTTAACACTTTCATATCCATCCAATTCAGCAGATTAACTAACTCCAACGTTGTGCCCCATAATATCCTATGACTATTAACTCAAATTGCTAATTGCAAACTATCCTATGCTATATGTCGAACCGGTTAGGAAATGATCCAATACTCATCCAAATGCCCTAACTTATTTACTGGAGGTATATCATGATATAATTAGCCTATAATCAGAAAACTATAATTTTCCTAATTTATCTGGCATTTAATGAATTCCCTCAAATATTCTAAGGGCTACCGGTTTAAACATGAACTACCCTAAGTACTCATGCAGGATGTCCAACAAAATTATAATAAATTTTATGTTATCTCAATATGGTAAATCCAAATTATCAAAATTTTTCTATCATCAAAACGACACTAAAACAATTTTAGCAATATTTTCTATCTTTCGCTATTTATGAATCAAGTACAGAGAATATTCATCCAAAAATTATAAATTAATTATACCATGCAGGTACAACCTTAAAAATAGTATTGACCAAGTTTCATAATTTTTCAGCAAGTATTAATCTATGAATAAATTAATTATCAAATATCTCCTTAAGATGGTCTTGTAAAGAAAGTGCCGTAATTACAATTTTAAAAATAATGAATAAATATCTACAAGTATATAATGGCCTGAAAGTCTCAACTCCTAAGCCTCATAATTTTTCAACAGAAATATCATCCATAATTAATTTTTAAACCATAAAAGCCCTTTTTAACATTTGTGAATGAAGTACTAAATTTACTCAACTAAAAATTTATACAAAAACTCAGGAGCAACCATTCTGACCTAAAACATTTACTTCCAAGATTTCATGGGGTTTTAATGAACAGAAAGATCTAAATAATTAAAACATCATATAGGGCTATAACCAACTTTACAAATGAAGTGCTGGAAATAAATATCATAAAATTCTAGTAAAATTGCTATAGATTCTACCCACTCCAAAACTCACTCTACCAGAGTTTCACAGCTTTTATATAATGTTTAGTGACAGATTTTACTTATTTGGTATTTTACCCTAAAGCTAAGGTTAGGGTTTTGAGGTATCTACCTATCTCCAAATCATCCGAGATTCCATCCAGATGATTTATATTATGCTAGCGTCGACTCAACTGAATTTCAAGGCAATACGAGGGCATTTGCCCCCATGTCCTTCACAACCCTCACAACCCTCCATTTAGGGTTTGAATTTGGATCCTAGGGTAAATCAACCCTAAACCACACCATTTTCTCCAAGTGGGTTGTAATAACCCTTCTAAGTCAGTGGTCAAAATATCAGTCTCTGTTGAAGTTATTCGACTATTCCAACCTCTTAGTGCACTTTTTACTCAAAACGCCTCATTAATCCCTAATTAAGGATATGTTATTTCCTACCCAAAACTCATCCAAATGAGTTGGAATTTTGAACAGAGCTAGGTTTTATAGTCAGGGACCACTCACCAAAATTTTGGAGGGTTTGGAGGTCATTTGGCTACTTAGATAAATTACTCTAACTTTATTAAATTAAAAGAAAACCTTAGGCAAAGTATCTCTAAAAATTCCCATTTTTTGGACAGCCTCTAGATATGGCTAAGGGTAACCCCCTGCCCAAATTTCAGGTCATTTAGACAAGGTACAAAGAGTGGGCATTCATTTTAGTTCCTGCCCAACCCTAGGTACAGCCCCCACTAAAACGGGAGCTGCGGTCAAACCACTTACTCACGCGAGTTTAAATCAATTTTAAATTAATCTAGACTCGAAGGGCTACAACTTTCATCACTTGCCATTTTTCCTAAATCGGCCTCTAAGTGTCTTGTTTTGCAACATCAAAATGACACATTTAATGTATATTTACCTTATATACTATATACTTAATTTTATATTATAAATATGTTTTACTGTTCATCTTCTATAGAACCGAGAACTGAACTCAGAAACATATTTTTCCTGTATCTCTTCCGCGATCCGTCGCCAGCCGTCCGGTCACTTCCCTGTCCAGCCACCACCACCACAACCTCCGCCGAGGCGATGGCTATCGGTCGGCGGTGGTTTGGCCGCCGGAGGTGGCGGTTTTCGGCGTACCCGAAAAAATATATTTTTCATGGTTTTTCCATGAAAACGCGAGATAGGTCCGGCTACGTTGAGCACGAAATTACTTTCTAAGATCCTAAGATCTACCCATTAAAGAAGAAGTAGATGAGGACCTTGTTCGCAGTTTGGAGGCGAGATGAACGTCAGATTGTCATGGCGCGGTGGTTGCATTCCCGAACTTCTCCTACAATAAGAACAATAACTCAAATCCATTTGGTCAAGAGTGTAAACTTCTCATCTTGCTCTAAGGGGGCTTTTATAGATCACCAAGTGGGGAGGGGAAAGGGTAAGCATTTATGGTCATGAAGACTCTCCTCTTAATATTATTTCGATTATGGTGGAGGGAGAGGAAAAGGTGGAAGATGAGATGACTGATCCAGGTGGCGATTTCCTGTTGGGTCAACTCTTCCTCATTTTTATTAAGTGATTAGAGAAGGAAATGGCCCATAAATACTCCTGGTGTAACTTCCCATACCAGAATTTATTATAACATGTGTTAGAATAATTTCGGGCCTGAACCGACATTTCGGCCTTTGTAACGGGCGTGACACGTAGGTCACGAGCGTGATATTCCCGAGTGGAAAATTCTGAGTTCGCCGATGGTCTTATTGAGATCGACGATCGTCGAAGGGGGTCATGCCCTAGGTCACAGGGGTGACACGTCGGTCACGGGCGTGACAGTCCCGTGATGTAAATTATGAGTTCGCCAATCGTCTTCCTGAGATCGGTATCGTTGAAGGGGGTCATGACCTAGGTCACGGGCGTGAAACGTCGGGCACGGGCGTGACAGGCCCGGGTTGCAAATTCTGAGTTCACCGATCGTCTTCCTGAGATCGACGATAGTCGAAGGGGGTCACGCCCTCAGTTACAGGCGTGACATGTCGGTCATAGGCGTGACAGAACCGTAATGCAAATTATGAGTTCGCCGATCGTCTTCCTGAGATCGACGATCGTCGAAGGGTGTCACGACCTAGGTCACGGGCGTGACGGGTCGGTCACGGGCGTGACCAACCCGTGACCCAGAATCTTGGTCGATGGACTTCAATTCTTTGGTTTCCTAGGGTTCTATCACGACACACCGACTCCTAGGGGTCTAGCCAGAAATGGGATTTTACACTTCCCCCTTCGACCTATCTCCCACCAAGGGACGACTCGGTCACTTCTTCAAACGGATTGAAATCCAATCCTCACACTAGGAGCAATGCTCCCCTAACAACGGAATGAACCCTTCCTACAACGGAGTCACAAGTCCACCACAAGAGGGTTGCACCCAACCCTTACAACTAGGAATGAAAATTCCTTTACAACAAAATTGAATGTAAAAGAAAATACAAACAATGCTTTGGTTATTCCGATGTCCTTCTTCGTTCGTTGAAGCTTGCACGAAAAGTACGAATAGTCCACTACCGGATTTCTCACTTGGAATGGATCTTGTCAAGATCGATAGCGGAAAGTAAGTGCGGCGGCGATGCTTTGTAGATCCAAACTTCTTGATGAAGCAAGCTAGGTCTTCGAACGATCTCAGTCGGATCAAACGTCTCGACCGATTCGGAAGGGATAATAAGTCTCATTCTACGAATCGGAAGACAAGAGATCTCAAGAGAGATACGTGAGATCGGCTGCTTGCCTCAGTTCTGTCGACCAGCGATCAGAGAAGAACTGATATCAGTGGCGACAATGACTTCTGATCGGCGATGTGCGTGCGGGCGGAGCTCGCGATTCGCTAGGTCATGACGTCGGCTTCCTTTTTGTATTTTGTATTCCGATAGGTTAGTCTCTTTAGACAATAGTGAGAGGTCTAAGTTGTTAGCCTAAATCACCTAGAGGGGGGGTGAATAGGTGAGATGCGTGTCAAATGCGGAATTAAAAACTAACACAGCAAATATCAAGCAATCACAGAAGACAAGAGATTTATAGTGGTTCCCCAATCTTGGGTACGTCCACTTTCCTCACCGATCTAGCAAATTACTAGACTCGGCTACTCCACTATCTCGGATTGAAAACAATCCTACACCTCGGAACCACGTTCCTACAAATCTCGATCCCAAAACGGATCTACAAAAACTCGGAAGACAAAACTTCCTACAAGTCTCGGAGAAGAATCTCCTACAATGAAATTTGGTTTGAAAACAAAAATCAAAACAACAATCTCAGATCTGGATCTGTCTTCTTCTTTAGGAACTTCGGCTTGATCAGAAAATGTAGAAGACGACTAGAGAAATATCCACGAATCTGAGATCTAGAACCACCTCGATCAAGAAAGTAGATCTGGAATCTTCAAGGCTTGGCAAGATCGAGTGATTCTCTTTCTTCTGGATCGCTGGAGAAAAGATCGATGAAAACGAAGGTGGCGATCCAAACTTTTCTTCTTCTTCCGTGAACGGCAATGGCGGCGGCGTGAGATTAGGGTTCACGGAATTTCTCTTTCTTAAAAAGAATATTTCTGTAATAACGAGTGAAAAGTCATTTCTGAAAAGACCTATTTATAGGTGGGTTCCAACGGTCATAACATTGATTAATGATGACACGTGGACCAATCAGAATTGACAGATTCAAAGTACTTGTGATGAGAATGGACTTAGAATAATTCTGGAGAAGTTGACTGCGATACTCGAGTAATGAAGGATATACACGAGTATGGAGAGCTGGATTACTCGAGTAGCAAGAAGCAGTATACTCGAGTATAGAAAGAGAGAATTACAGGAGAGAAGAATGTATTACTCGAGTATCAAAAATGGTATACTCGAGTATCAGAAGTGTATACTCGAGTAATAGAAAAGTATACTCGAGTATCAAGACGATATACTCGAGTATCAAAAGGCTAAACTCGAGTATCAGAAAATATAACTGAGAAACGTTTATATCAGAGTCAATTACTCGAGTATGGAAGAATTTACTCGAGTATCAAAAATCAATTACTCGAGTATGAACATACTTACTCGAGTATCAGAAGATATACTCGAGTATCAGAAAGCACTTACTCGAGTATAAACATACTTACTCGAGTATCAGAAGATATACTCGAGTATCAGAGTATATACTCGAGTATCTGGAAACACTTACTCGAGTATAAACATGCTTACTCGAGTATCAGAAGATATACTCGAGTATCAGAGTATATACTCGAGTATCAGAAAATACTTACTCGAGTATAAACATACTTACTCGAGTATCAGAAGATATACTCGAGTATCAGAGTATATACTCGAGTATCAGGAAACACTTACTCGTGTATTACAAGGAAATACTCGAGTATAAAGGACTTAGGAAAATTCTAAGAGGAATTTGCTCCAATACTTCTGTCCATCAATCCAAGTGCATGAAGGAAGTGTATCCCAATAGAGAGGCTATACATGGGCCAACACTTTGGATCACACAATGAGGGATTACATTGTATGGTCCCGTGTTTGGTGACCCATTATAGACTGACATTGGTCTACACTTGGCAATTAGAACCTGCACACATACAACTTAAACACAGCATCAAATACACCTTAATTCATCTTAGTTCAAGGTCTGACCTCCTACAAATCTGAGGCATTGTGGAGACAAATCCCAACAATCTCCCCCTATTTGTAGATGTCAGCACTCTCTATACTAAGGTGAATTGCTTAAGAGTAAAAGAACAGCAAGCATATAACAGGAGAATAAGCTTAACTAAAGCAGAGTAAACAAAATATGGCCATAATCAGAATTAAATATATATATGAGGAAATGTTTTTAAAGCACATAAACAAAATAGTCCAATTCCACTTTCTCAGATCCACTCATGAAGGAGCATCCTTGTGCATCCTTTCCCTTTTGAGCTGTTGCCTCTCCAGGTAGCTGTAAGGCTTTGGGAAATAGGTCCTGGGCCTGGGAGGAGCAGCAGGGTTGTTGTGTCCCCAGTTTCTGTCATGGAGTCTGATTTTAATCTGTGAAGCTTCATATGCTTTCCACTCTGAGTAGCTGTAATGATTGTCTCTGTTTTCCCCATGATCTGTCACTAATTTCAGGGTATCAAGAATAAGGGATTTTGAGGTTGGACTCCAAATCTCTGAGTGAACAATTGCTGGATCTCTTCTGGGTTCAGAACGACTTGCAGAGGCACCTTCACCATACTTTCTTTTCCTTTTAGATGGACCTTGAGAACTGGAAACAAAATCATCTTGCCACAAGTCAGAGTAGTTGAGAGGAGGCTCAGTCAGATCACCCTCAGGTCTAGGAGAAAAGACTGGCACACCACTTTCTGGAATGGTAGCTTGGACAGGGGCATCTGCAGAGGGTTGCTCTTCAAGAGGATTGAGGTGCTGAGGAATGATGGCTGGGTTGAGCTGAGCATTGGGGAAGTTCATGTTATGTAGCCACACAGCAGTATCATATGTATAAAACTTTACAGATTGAAGTTGAGAGAGAATGTCTGCTTTCATTTCCTTTACAATTCCATCCACTGTAGTTTGAGCCTGTTTAGAGAGAGTTTCAACTTGTTCTTTTGCAACTGCTTGGGCTTGCTCATAAAGTTTTTCCACTTGTTCTTTTACAACTTTCTCCCCCTTGCTGATATCTATGTTTAGCTTTGCAATGGCTTCATCTTTGAAGGTGCTCACTTCATTACACACTTTAACAACATTCAGTTCAGCTCTCTCATCTAGCTTAAGCTGGTTGTGAGCTACTGTCTCAGCCTGATTTCTTAGTTCACCAATGCTTGTAATGGTGTGGTCTATGGCTTTGCCTCCAAGTTGGAACAACCTTTTTAGTTCATCAGTATTTGCTTGGATTTCTGCAAAGCCTCTGCTCATCTCTGTTTCAAGAGCAGAGACCTTGGATGTTACTGATTGCAGAGAGGCATCAAAGTATTCTCTCTGTTCTTTTAGCATAAGCTCTATCTTGCTGATAAAATCTGAGGATGAAGAGGAGGGAGCTGAGGTTGGTTCAGGAGCTGAAGCAGCAGGAGCAAGAGCAGAAGTAGAAGCAGAAGCAGTCCAAGGAGGGATTTCTGAGATCACCACAGAGCTGACTGCTCTCTTGAATGGAACTGTTTCAACATCTTCTTCTGAGGGTAGGAGAGAGGGCATGGAGAAATCCAAATTCTTCAGAGGTGCCTCCACAGGATCTGGAGACATCTCATCATCAGACAGGAGAATATGAGCTGATGTACTAGGCTCACTCTCAGGAGAATGGACTGGAGATCTTTCAGGAGTTGGAGCTGGGGTTCTTGCAGGAGACTGAACTGGAGACTTAGCAGCTGAGTCATTCTGGAAGAGAGGGGCATCTGAGCTGAGCTCATCAATGAGTTTGTTGATATCCTCAGCTGTAGACAGAAGGGCTGCTGAGTCTGGAATCTCTGAGTCTGGATTTGCTGATTGAATATCTGCTGGATGAGGAGAGATTGGAGGAGTAGGAATTCTTACTTCTTCTGTTTCTGGAATTACTGATTGTGAAGAGACCTGATTCTGAGGTAGAGAAGAGGCAGGCTCCCCCTCAATTGCTGCACCCAGAGTGTCAGCAATTTGATGTTGAGGAGGAGATGGGGTCCTGATGACAGCTTGCTGTCTGGAGGTTTGGGCAGGGTTCATGATCTTGAGGTCATACCTCTGAATGGATGATATTGAGACTTTCTTCATGTGGTGAAGAGGAGTCCCTTTAGAGAAGTCAAACACTGTAGGATTTATCTCATGGAGGAGGAGGGAGATAATCCTGGCAAAGCTGGGATGTTTGACGCTTTCTTTGATCTTATCTAGAATCATCATTCCAAACTGAAACTTCTTCCTACAGACAATAGCTTGCATAACATCAAAAAGATTTTGTGATACATCTCGAATGGAGTAAGTCTTGCACCAGAGGATCTTGGCAATGATGTCAACTAGAAACTTCCCTTCCGGATTGAACAGAGAGCGGTTCAGGGTTTCACCTCCACCTTCTGGATCTCGACCACAGAATAAGGAGGTGCGGTCGGCATCTGCCTTGTCTAAATCATCTTCTTCGTCGACCACTGGCATCCGAAGCAGAGTGGCGACAGAGGTTTTATCTAACCGAACATCAACTCCCCTTACCTTTGATTTCAGAACTGTACCATTGTGCCTAATCTTCAAGTTTTTGTAGAACTCTTCAACATCAGAAAGCAAAAGGCGGCAAGGTTCTTGAAGAACGAAGGTTAATCCGGCCGTGTCGAGGAGAATCAGAAGGTTCTTGAAATCATCGGAGATATCTTCTATGCCATCAGTCACTAATTCCGAGCCGATTCCAAACTTGGAGGAGGGAGGAGCCATCAGCGATTCTTCAATGAGGAAGACAGGAATCTGCGGCGACGGAAGACGAAGAACAGGGTTCCGGGAATACGAACAGCCGGCGGCTACTCGAGTGAATGAGAAGTGGAAAGGACTTTGTCGTTTTGAATATATATATATAAATAATTCTAATTAGGTTTAAAACGAATTAAGTATAAAGACATACCTGAAGAGGCGGCAATTTAGTTGTGCGATTAGAGAGTTTGAACAATTCCAGAGAAATCCGATTACACGAGAGAAGTTTACGGCATACACGAGTAATCCTTAACATATACTCGAGTATGGACTGAGTATACACGAGTATTAAGTCTAGACGGATTTTTTTCATACTCGAGTATAAGAAATTCATACTCGAGTATCAATCTGATTACTCGAGTATATGAAGTTCAATACACGAGTATTAAATTCTGAAGACTTTTCATACTCGAATATAAGGAGTGCATACACGAGTATTGATTTGATTACTCGAGTATATTTGACTTGTTACTCGAGTATTCACTATTTCACTCGTGTAAATGTAACTATTCTCGAGTCTCAAATTTCTTGAAGGAATTTTCACTAAACAAAAGAAAAAATGTACCTCAGAGTATTCAACATTTCTGACCTCTTCTAAATTTCTGAGTCCATCATTGGTCTTCTTTGTTAAGCAGTCCAAGCTCAGTTTTGAAGAATGAAAACTTGGACTCATCCAGCGGCTTGGTGAAGATATCTGCAACTTGCCTGTCTGTGGAGACATACTGTAGATCTATATCTCCATTTTCCACATGCTCTCGGATGAAATGGTAGCGAAGCTCTATGTGCTTGGTCCTGCTGTGGGAGACTGGGTTGTTGGCTATTGCAATTGCGCTGGAAGAATCACAGAACAGTGGAATGTTCTGGAACTTCATGTTGTAATCTTCAAACTGATTCTTGATCCACAAAAGCTGTGCACAACAGCTCCCTGCAGAGATGTACTCTGATTCAGCCGTTGAGATGGCTACACAGTTTTGCTTCTTACTGCTCCAGGAAATGAGTCTCCTTCCGAGGAATTGGCAAGTCCCGGAGGTGCTTTTCCTGTCGTCTTTGCTTCCTGCAAAATCTGCATCTGAAAATCCAATTAGTTCACTATCATTACTTCTTGGGTACCATAAGCCAAGATTTGGTGTTCCTTTGAGGTATCTCAAGATTCGCTTTGCAGCGATGTAGTGAGATTCCTTAGAGTTCACCTGAAATCTAGCACACACACATGTCGAGAACATTATATCTGGTCTACTCGCAGTAAGGTAGAGCAAGGACCCAATTATGCTTCTGTACTTGGTTTCATCAAAAGGTTTCCCTTTCTCGTCCTTGTCTAGAGACATAGCTGAGGCCATTGGAGTCCTCATAGAGGTTGCATTCTCCATTCCGAATTTCTTAAGCAGCTCTTTGGTGAACTTGGTCTGAGAGATGAAAATTCCATCCTCAGATTGTTTCACTTGTAGCCCTAAGAAATACTTCAGCTCTCCCATACTGCTCATTTCAAACTTCCCTTGCATAAGTTTAGAAAACTTCTTGCAGAGGTTGTTGTCTGTAGAGCCAAAAATGATGTCGTCGACATAGATTTGCACTAGCAAAATCTTGCCTTTTATTTCCCTAAGAAATAATGTCTTATCTATCTTTCCTCTCGTGAACTTGTTCTCAAGAAGAAAGGTAGATAGCGTCTCATACCAAGCCCGAGGGGCTTGCTTGAGACCATATAGTGCTTTTTGTAATAAATACACATAGTTAGGAAGGGTTGGATCAACAAAACCTGGGGGTTGCTCTACGTACACTTCTTCCTTAATGTTACCATTTAGGAAGGCGGACTTCACGTCCATTTGATAGACGGTAAAGCCCTTAAGTGCAGCGTAGGCAAGAAATAACCTGATTGCCTCCAGTCTTGCTACTGGAGCATAAGTTTGGTCGAAGTCGATCCCTTCCTCTTGACGATATCCCTTGGCGACAAGTCTGGCTTTATTCTTTATAATTGTTCCGTCTTCATCCATCTTGTTCCGGTAGACCCATTTTGTCCCGATGACGTTCTTATGCTTGGGTCTAGGAACAAGTGTCCAGACTTTGCATCTTTTAAACTGGTTTAATTCTTCTTCCATGGCTAGAATCCAGGATGCGTCGGAGTTGGCTTCCTCAAATTTCTTTGGTTCAACCTGTGAGAGAAAGCTTAAGTGTAAATTCTCGTTAGTTGTACCTCGACGAGTTCTGACACCATCCCGAGGATCTCCTATGATTTGGTCAACAGGATGATCCTTCAAGTGTCTGAACTCTAAAGTCCTTGCATCTGGGATCTCTTCAGCCACTGGAGTTATATCTTCAGCTGGGATGTCTTCTTCATCTTGATCATCTCCCTCTCCAAAGGTAGTTGTAGAGGGGATCTTGATGAACGTCTCATCTTTATCTTTAAAAGGTTCATCCAGGCTGAGTTCTTTCAACTTTGTACCTGCATCTACAATAGGCACACTAGACGAGTTGCTTTGCAACAGACTCGTCTCATCAAATACAAGATGTATCGACTCTTCCACAACCAGAGTTTTTCTATTGAAAACTCTATAGGCCTTACTATGGCTACTATAACCTACGAAAATACCTTCAAAGCTTTTCTCGCTAAACTTTGTAGTGTGATACTTGCCATTGTTAAGTACGAAGCACTTACAACCAAAGATTCTAAAGTATGAAATGGTTGGTTGCCTGCCTTTTAGAAGTTCGTAAGGAGTCTTATCATGGTCTTTGTTGATGAGTGCTCGATTTTGCACGTGACAAGCGGTGTTGACGGCTTCAGCCCAGAAATACTCCGGAAGTGAGGCATCACTCAACATGGTCCGACAAGCCTCTATGAGTGTTCTGTTCCTTCTCTCAGCCACTCCATTTTGCTGTGGTGTGCGGGGAGAGGAAAACTCATGAAAGATACCTTGACTTTCACAAAATTCTGTCATGGCTCCAGACTTGAATTCCGTTCCATTGTCACTTCTGATTTTGACTACGGAACAGTTGTATTCATTCTGGATTTGCCTGACAAAGTTAGTGAGAATACTGAAGGTATCTGACTTGTGTTTCAGAAAGAACACCCACGCAAAGCGCGAGTAATCATCCACAATAACCAACGTATATTCCTTACCTCCCAAACTTCTAACCTGCAGTGGACCAAACAAGTCCATATGAAGAAGCTGTAAACTTCTATTGGAATCCTTGCCTATTATGCTTTTGAACGAGCTTCTTGTTTGCTTGCCTTTGATACAAGCGTGACAAGGACTGTCCGTAACGCACTTGACCTTGGGTGCATCACGCACTAAGTTTTGAGAGAATAATTTATTAATAGTTTTGAAATTAATATGTGCTAGTCTCTTGTGCCATTGGTCAGCAAGAGATGCACTACTTTTTGCCAAAAGACACACTGGTGTCGAAGAGTCTATACAAATAAAATTTAAACAGAAAATATTTCTGCTTCGAGTGCCTGATAAGATAGTTTCCATATTGTTAACCGACTTTATCAAACACTTGTCAGCATGAAATTCAACTACGTATCCTTTGTCGCACAGTTGGCTTATGCTGATGAGATTGTGTTCCAATCCTTCAACATAGGCTACATTCGAGAAGGATACGCTACCGTTAGAAATCATACCATAGCCTTTAGTGATTCCTCGATCTGAACCCCCAAAGATGACCTTTGGTCCGTCGCAGACTGAGGTGTAGTTTAGTAGTAGGCTCCTTGTCCCGGTCATATGCCGAGAACATCCACTGTCCAAGTACCAGATTGGCATTTTGGTGGCCTTTGGACATACCTGCAATTACAATCATTTAGCCTTAGGAACCCAAACAAGTTTGGGTCCTTGGTCTCGAGTTAGAATACTCCCCCTGCGAGTATTAGCCTTATGAGTGGTCACTCTCACGTTGCTAACCTTAGGGGTTGCAGCATTTTCAGGATTGAACCAACAGTCACTGGCAAAATGACCAATTCTGCCACAGCACCAACAGTTGAACCTGTTGTATCTTTGCCTTGTGTAGTCCTGCTTGACTTTCTGGAATGACGGTCTGGCAGGAGCTTTACTCTTGGAGGAGGAGACTTCATGATGATGGCAGTTACATGAGGTCGTCTCCTTCATAGGCTTTTCTACAATGGGTTTTACTTTTGGTGTCTTTTTGAGATTATGACCATGAGCATAAGGTCCATAGCTTTGAAGCTGAATCTCCTCATAAGGTGCCTTGAAGACACTCTCGCCAAAGTTACGAGGACGAGTCCAACCTTGGTATCTTGACTTAGGCTTCTCAGGGATCGGCCTAGAAAAGTGTCCATAGGTGGACTCATAATCGAGTTCGTTCGTGGGAAAGATAACTTTCTTGAACACAACAGGTTCCAAGGGAGCTTTCCCTTTTTCCTCAGCTAGAGCCTTCCGGGCAGCCTTATTCTTCCTCTTGGCCTTGTTTCTCCTAGAGGATTTACTAGAAGATCCAATGTGGCCTAAACCAGCACCCTTGGCCTTAGCAGAGAATTCAGCAACGATTGGAAGAACTGTCTTAGGCTTAGAGAAACTCTCAACAAGCTTCTTTTCAGCCTCGAGTTGTTTTTCCAGTTCTTTGATGATTTCCTCTTTAAGGTCGAGGTGCTTGAGAGCTTTATTGTATTCCTCCATAGCTTCATTTAGGTTCTCTTGAAGAGAGTTAGTCCTATTGACTTCTTCTCTCAAGTTGCTCTCACTAGCCTGTAGAGAATTGATCTCTTTGGCTTGACTTCTCACCATTCTACGACATTTCTCGTAAGCGGTGAGTAGTTCCTTATACTGTCCCATGAGTTCAGATTCATCTTCAGAGGAATATCCCTCTTGCTCATTGTCATTTTCAGAATCAGAGAGAGGAGTGTGAGATTTTACCTCCCCAGTAAACTGGGGGACTTGTTCATCATCCGAATGAGCCATGAGCCCAAAGTAAGCTTCCTCTTCTTCACTCGACTCAGATGAGTCAGAGTCGCTGAGAGTTTTGCTCTTCTTGGCTACTAGGCTTCTCTCTGTCCTCTTCTTGGAGTGTGAGGATTTCTTTTCCTCTCTTCTTCCACCCTCTTTCTTTTTGTGAGGGCAATCGGCGATGACGTGACCTGGCTTGTTGCAACAATAACAAATGATGTCAGTAGAAATCTGTTTGTTCGGTTTAGGATTATACCTGTCATGGCTACTTGAGCCTTTCTTCCGATGATCACTGTCCTGTCGTGATCTTCTATATGAGGCATCCTTGCCTCTCCATTGCTTCTTCTTGTTCAAGAATTTCTTGAACTGCCTTGAGAGTAGGGAGAACTCTCCATCAGATAGTTCTGAGCCAGATGAGCTAGGCTCAGATGATTCTTCTTCATCAGCCTCAGGAACTGGGGCAGGAGAGCTAGCTTTTATCTTCCTTGAGCTATCTGCCTTTAGAGCGACAGATTTCTCCTTGGATGCAGACCTGCTTGTCTCTTCTTCAGCTTTTCTTGAGTTAATTTGCAGCTCGTAAGACATAAGCTTTCCGAACAGATTCTGCGGGTCCGTCTCAGCTAACCTTCCAAACTCCCGAATGGCCCATACCTTATTATCCCATTCCTTGGTTAGGGATCTTAAGAATTTGTCATTGAGTTCCCCGTTGGTGAAGACACGGCCATACACTCTTAGGCCATTTACTATCTTGAAGAAGTTCTCAAAGGTGTCAGCTATGGCTTCCTTATGACCTTGCCGGAAGGCTTCATACTTTTGATTCAGAAGGGATCTCCGATCATCCCTCACTTCTTCAGTGCCTTCCATCAGAGTCACCAGGGATTGCCACATCTCCTTGGCAGACTGGCAATGAATTAGATTCTGCAGCATTGAGTCGTCGACTGCACTTGCTATAATATTTTTAGCCTTCTTGTCCAGAGATACAAGTGCAATCTCATCCTTGTCTAGATCCATCAACTTCTTGGGAACTTGCTTGGTGGGATCTATGGTGGATGCAGTCATAGGAATGTGGGGACCTTCTTCAACAATCATGAAGATCCGGGGATCTACTGCTTCCATGAAGAACTTTACTCTTTCCTTCCACATAGGAAAGTTGTTCTTGGTGCAGATAGGGAGTTTAGCAAAATCATTGGTCTTACTCATGCTTGATACTTTTCAGAAAACAACTTAGAAGGATAAGATCAAGGTGTTAACCTTTTAACGATCAACCTCGCTCTGATACCAATTGAGAGGTCTAAGTTGTTAGCCTAAATCACCTAGAGGGGGGGTGAATAGGTGAGATGCGTGTCAAATGCGGAATTAAAAACTAACACAGCAAATATCAAGCAATCACAGAAGACAAGAGATTTATAGTGGTTCCCCAATCTTGGGTACGTCCACTTTCCTCACCGATCTAGCAAATTACTAGACTCGGCTACTCCACTATCTCGGATTGAAAACAATCCTACACCTCGGAACCACGTTCCTACAAATCTCGATCCCAAAACGGATCTACAAAAACTCGGAAGACAAAACTTCCTACAAGTCTCGGAGAAGAATCTCCTACAATGAAATTTGGTTTGAAAACAAAAATCAAAACAACAATCTCAGATCTGGATCTGTCTTCTTCTTTAGGAACTTCGGCTTGATCAGAAAATGTAGAAGACGACTAGAGAAATATCCACGAATCTGAGATCTAGAACCACCTCGATCAAGAAAGTAGATCTGGAATCTTCAAGGCTTGGCAAGATCGAGTGATTCTCTTTCTTCTGGATCGCTGGAGAAAAGATCGATGAAAACGAAGGTGGCGATCCAAACTTTTCTTCTTCTTCCGTGAACGGCAATGGCGGCGGCGTGAGATTAGGGTTCACGGAATTTCTCTTTCTTAAAAAGAATATTTCTGTAATAACGAGTGAAAAGTCATTTCTGAAAAGACCTATTTATAGGTGGGTTCCAACGGTCATAACATTGATTAATGATGACACGTGGACCAATCAGAATTGACAGATTCAAAGTACTTGTGATGAGAATGGACTTAGAATAATTCTGGAGAAGTTGACTGCGATACTCGAGTAATGAAGGATATACACGAGTATGGAGAGATGGATTACTCGAGTAGCAAGAAGCAGTATACTCGAGTATAGAAAGAGAGAATTACAGGAGAGAAGAATGTATTACTCGAGTATCAAAAATGGTATACTCGAGTATCAGAAGTGTATACTCGAGTAATAGAAAAGTATACTCGAGTATCAAGACGATATACTCGAGTATCAAAAGGCTAAACTCGAGTATCAGAAAATATAACTGAGAAACGTTTATATCAGAGTCAATTACTCGAGTATGGAAGAATTTACTCGAGTATCAAAAATCAATTACTCGAGTATGAACATACTTACTCGAGTATCAGAAGATATACTCGAGTATCAGAAAGCACTTACTCGAGTATAAACATACTTACTCGAGTATCAGAAGATATACTCGAGTATCAGAGTATATACTCGAGTATCTGGAAACACTTACTCGAGTATAAACATGCTTACTCGAGTATCAGAAGATATACTCGAGTATCAGAGTATATACTCGAGTATCAGAAAATACTTACTCGAGTATAAACATACTTACTCGAGTATCAGAAGATATACTCGAGTATCAGAGTATATACTCGAGTATCAGGAAACACTTACTCGTTTATTACAAGGAAATACTCGAGTATAAAGGACTTAGGAAAATTCTAAGAGGAATTTGCTCCAATACTTCTGTCCATCAATCCAAGTGCATGAAGGAAGTGTATCCCAATAGAGAGGCTATACATGGGCCAACACTTTGGATCACACAATGAGGGATTACATTGTATGGTCCTGTGTTTGGTGACCCATTATAGACTGACATTGGTCTACACTTGGCAATTAGAACCTGCACACATACAACTTAAACACAGCATCAAATACACCTTAATTCATCTTAGTTCAAGGTCTGACCTCCTACAAATCTGAGGCATTGTGGAGACAAATCCCAACAAATAGAGATAAGTCCGTATATATACCCAAAGACTACCCTAGAAGACCATTATGGGGCCCACGAGGAGAAGTCCTAGCCCCGACCGAAACGACGCACGGCGGGTTGGTTCGGTCCAGCGAACGGAGAAAATTTTCCTAAGGCAAAATCGGCGGGAGTCGTTGGTGATTCCCATCGATGTCGGCGGGAATCGCTCACGACTCCCGTTGATTCTGCCTTGGCAGAATTTTTGTGTAAGATCTGTCACTCGGAAGAAGTCGGTGGGAGTCGTTATTGATTCCCGTCAAAGTCGGCGGGAATCACTAACCACTCCCGTCGAAGTCGGCGGGAATCACTAGTGATTCCCATCGATTTTGACTTGGAAGAATTTTTCTTCTTCCTTCTTTTGATAACTTGGTATTTGACCAATCCTTGCTCCTTCTTCTGCTCTTGATCTACCTTGACCCTGTACTTGAAAGTAAGTACATTCCAATAGAGAGAGCACACGTGAATCAACGCACTGATCTACACAACGAGGGATTACGTTGCACAGACCCGTGTATATTGACCCACTGCACCCTGACATTGGTGTGTACTTAGCATGGAATAGCAGCAAGCATAACTTGATAGAAGAACGTCAAATACATTGCGAATCCATCTTAGCTTGACTGGAGTCTTCTTCAAATCCGGGTAATTGTGGATATAATACCCAACAATCTCCCCCTATTTGAAGAAGCCAAAATCCTACTAGCTAAGATGAATTACACCAAACGTAAAGATATATATAAATGTATGCGAGACAAGAAATCAAAGTAATAAAGTTTCACGCATTCAAAAAAGAAATTGAATCAGCATATGATCATATATATATATATATATATATATATCCAAAGTATTTTTAATTTTTAATTACAAGAACAGAAGTACACTCATAATGAAAATTAAACATTTAGGTTTCATGTCTTTCCCTCCTTTGCCTCAGCTTCCCTTTGTTGTTTTGCCATGAACTTCTTGCTTTGCATTTCAAAATATTCCTTTGGCTTTGGGAAGTACCTGGGGGGAGGAGCTTTGTTTTAAACTGTGTTTGTCCTGAAGAATATATTTCTTTTTGCCTCAAATTCTTTGTGCCTTTCCCATTCGTACTGACTATAGACTTCATTTCTGTTAAGATCTCCCCGCTGTTGTAACATGAATGTATCAAGTATGATGCTCCAAGAAACGAGACTCCATCGTTCGTTTTTGACTTCACATTCCTTTCTTATTAGCTTCATCTCTGCTGGATTGTCTTTAGAAGTTCCTTCTTGATGCTTTCTCTTCCCTTTCGCAATCGCTTCTTGATCAAAGAATGCACTGTTAGCAGCTTTAGCAGCCTTTTTGGCATCAGCTTCACTTAAGGGAAACTCCTCAGTAAAAGCAACATCATTAGCAGCAGTAGTAACATCATCAGCAGGATCAACCTTAGGATCAACAGGAATAGGAATACCTGACGCTTGTTGAACGAGCCAATGACAACTATCAAATACATATTCGTTTGATTGTTTGAAGTTGTCGACTATAATTTTCTCTAGCCCCACCATCTTAGCTACATATTCCTTCTCCCCATTTTTGGCTTCTAGCGCTTTTGAGTTTGAATAAGAGTGCAGTGACTCATCTATATGCTTCACATTCTGAGTGAAATCGGCCAGCAAGGTTTGTTGATTTGAGTTGAGGGTGACCATGTTGGCATCGAAAAGTTTGATGTTGTTGGCAAAGACATGAGCTTTTTGATTGACCACCGCCAGGTCAGCTGTGGTCTTCTTTAGCCCTGCCATATGAAGAGTGATGACATTGCCAGCCTTAGCATACTTGGATTCAAATCTTTCTTCCATTTTATCCATCTTTTGATTTATCTCTACAATGTTCTTTAGCATCAGATCTTCTAATTGCTTTATTCATTTGAGTACTCTTTTGTGAGAATATTTAAAAGAGATCTTTAGCTCGTCTACTATACCTTGAATGATGTTCACAGTGTGATTTGCTAGGCTAGGTCCTAACTGATGTTCTTGATGTATGGCCTGGTCATGTTCTGGAGTGATAGGTTTTTGAGAGTCATGACTTTCCTCTTCAGATTCACTTATGGAGCTAAATAAATTTACAGTCTCCTATGGAGGGATTGAAGCAGCATCTGCCAAGTTGTCATATATTCTCATTTCCCCATCCAGCAGAGTATCAAGTTGTACCCGAGGCCTTGGGGTCTCCCCCTTAATGGTAGTTCCAGTCACGTCAGGAACCTTTACCTAAATTTGTTCCTTAGAAGGGAGTTTAGAATCAACCTCCCTCATAGCCATATCATTTACAGCCTGCTCATCCTCAAGATCCTCAGCAACATGCTTTTCAGGGGAATTCACATCATGTTCACTATCAGCAATAATGTCCACATCATCCACTCCTTAGCAAGGGTTTCTACCGCATCCTTAGCGATGAGGTAAATATCAGTAGCAGGATTAACTTGTTTTAGGACTGAGGCTTCCATACTGAGGGCAGCAGAAGGATTGGGAAGTGACTCCCCCTCAGTTCCTGTATTCAGCAGATCAGGAACTTCATTGGCCTCATTCGAAGGATTTGTGAACTCAGGTGCTCTGTCTTCCTCATCAACACGTGTTGCAGGAGCTCCCCCTTGGAAAATTCTTCTTTCCCACCTGTCGAATACGTTGGAGTCGATCTTCTTTAGATTATGAAGGGGAACTCCCTTAGTCATATAAAATCTATCTCCATCCATCTGGTTCAGGTAGAGACTGATGATTCATTCGAAGTTTGGGCTGCGTAGAGTATCTTTTATTGTCTCAAATAACATGGCCCCCCAGTTCATTTTCTTTCTACACACAATGGCTATCAGGCTCTTTAACATATCACCTGAGATTTGATCATGGAAGCCAGGCTTGCAGATCAGTACCTTCCCTATGATATCTGACAAAAGCTTTCCTTTGTCATTCATATCCTTGCATTTAATGGCCCTAGTCCCTCGATTCAAGCCATAAAACAGCAAGGTCCTTGTACGATCATCTTCGTCTTGATAGTCCTCTTGCTCGGAGCTGGAGAGCTTGAGGTGATGGGACAATCTTGCAGCCATCATCTTTATCCTGAGGCCTACTATCTTACTCTTTATCATTGTGTCCTCATGACACAACTTGGAGTTGGCAAAAAACTCTAGAATTTCCTTGTCGAGGACCTTGCACGTGTGCTCGAGAATGAAGGAGAGTCCATCTTAATCCAGCATCAGAATGATATTTCTGAAATCGTCTGAGGCATGAGCAAAGCCTGTCCTCACTAATTCACTTCCAATGAGTAGCCCGACCATTATTCGAGGAGCCATTAAGAACCTAAGCGAGTTAAACCCAATGGGTTAACTCTTTCTAACTTCAGAATTGGTAGCAATAGAACTAGAAAGAGGGGTGATCCCATTGAAAGTGGAGCTTACAAATTTGAACTTCAAGGAATCAACTTTAGTTACCTTTTTATCTCGGAGGGTGCAAGGACGGAGACGGGTAGCGGCGATGAGTAGTTGTAGCCCTAGAGTAGGCGCAAATCGAGGCCAAAGAGATGCGTGCGTCGGGGCAAAAGGGATTTCGGGAGGCCGGGATCGATGGGAGACAACGGTCGATGATCGAAGGTCGCGGGAGCGACGGGAGGAAGAATCGAAGGTCGTGGGAGTCGGCGAACGACGGTTACGGGAGACAAGGGTTGACGGGAGGTAGAATGGATAGTCGATGGGAGGCCAAAAAGGTTACCGCTACTTTCCGAGAGGAAGTTGAAGAGTTTCCACAAGGGTTGACGGGAATGTGAAGGGTCGAGGGGAATGCTTATGCCCTTTTCCGTCACTTTATTATTGTCTGATACCAATTGCTTCTGCAAGTTATGAAAACTTAACCATATTGGTGTCGATTGTCGTTAATGTATGCAGATCGGGTTGACGGGAATGATACCAGATTTCTATTAATTTGTAATGACCTAGGGATTGCTGAAGTACTTTTGAAAACTTAACATCGTCGGGTATAGTTGATTTCCTTTTTCTTTTAACTGATGAATTAAAAATTTCCATGTTATAATAGCTAAGTCGAGTTAGATGGAAGGTTAACCCTAAACTTAATCACTAGCTTGTTCTTAGTGAGTTCAAAATGTAATAATTGTAATTGCAACTTCTGGTACAAGTCCCTTGAGATATCAGACCATTTGACACTCACTTTCACAAATTATAAAGGTTTTTAAAGTTTTTCAGTTTCCAAAATGAGGATCATATGGTTATTTGCTTGCGTGTCCTTCCATTCAAGGTGTGTATCTATATATATATATCTTGAAAGTATCTACATATATATCTCTATATATCTACGTAATGCAATTCAATTTTCTAAATTGAATGCGCGTACCTAGGATTACTAGGATGATCATTCATATCCACTATTTGAAGCACGAAGAGTGTCATGTACATGAAGGACACTATAGTTATCATTATCTCTTTTCCCATATCCTTGTTCCAGAGCAAGCCTGGAACATCTCTTGTCCAGGTCCCATCATGTTCATGGGTACCTAAACTATCTTGAAAAATAAAATTACCTTACCTTAGGAACCCAATAGGTATTGGGTCCTAGGTTCTTGTCAGTATAAAATACAATATGCCTTCCCACAAGATTTCTGACAGGAAGGCTGTCTCTTGCCGAAGGATGTGGACATACCCATGCCCTTGGCATAGAAGGATTGTACCAATAATCTATGGCAAAGTGACCCACTCTGCCACAACACCAACACTCATGGATATTGTACCTCCTTTTCTGACCAGATCTACTAATGGAGTTAGTCATGATCCTAGGTCTGAAAGGGGCAGAGCTGGTTCTGCTCTAAGATTTTCCCTTTCCACCGAGACTCGAGGGGGGGTCTGATGGTGAATATGTGGTTAGTGTCATGAGGCCTGGGAGGTGATGGTTTCTTTTCAGCCAACACACATCTGGGGGCCCATTGATGCTTGCTACATGTTTGCCAACTCCCTTTTCCTTTGTCCTAGGGTGGGAAGATGTTCCGTGAGAGCTGGTTCCTGCAATGTCATGAAGTATGGGGGCTGAGGCCGTAAATACAAACGGTTCTTGATGAGCCGTATGTATTTTCTCAGGGGTAGCCATAACAGCACTTGCACTATAGGTGTTTCCACATGAGGGCCGATCATTCTTGCAGTGACCATAGTTGTTCTTATGGTCATACCTGAAGGAATGATGTGTGCCCTTCCTACTCGGTGTGGGGCGTCTTTAAGCAGTTTCCACATTTCTCCATAATTTTATAATTCGCGAGATCCACCCGTATTCTCCCTTTCTCTTAATAGCATCTACCTTGGAAAAGTTAGATACTATCCTCTTCTCGGTCTCTAGATGAAACTCTAGATCCGAGATCTTTGAGTCCTTCACCATGATGGATTCTAATTGGAGGTCCATCATGGTCCTCAACTGAGCAATTTCCTTAGCTTGTATCTCAACTAGCAAGTTGCTCTCCTGAAAGGCTCTACGAAGGGAATCAAGAGTTTCAATCTATTGATTGAAGCTGTCAATATACCTTGCATCAACTGATGGACAATCCACTTTACTTCTCCTATCTTCAGGAGATACATGAGGGAAAGGGCAAGAGGAGGAAGATACCTAATCCTGATTGGGTTGATCAGGGTTAGAGTTATGATCTGCAGAAGCTTATGTTTCAGCTTCATTATAACTGCATTCCTCAATTTCTTCTTCAGTCTCTGATAGAGAAATGGGAGCCCTGATATTGAAAGGTTGTTCTTGACTTTCATCTCCAGAGATGAGGACCCACACATATGCTTCATCTTCTTGCTGGCATTCATTCCAGGCAGTCTTCTTTCCCTCCATGAGGTCAGAGATTGTTTCCCACATGGACATTGCAATCTTACACTTATCCAATCTTGTAAGAGATAATCCTGACCAAATATCAAAAATGATGTGTCGAACAAGCTTGTCCAAGTTGAAAAGTGAGAACTCAGTTTAAGACATCTTTGCGGGACTCTTGGGGATTTGAAGATCTTCTCCAGAGTCAGAAGCCTTCTTGGGAATAAAGGGATCCTCTTCCACAATGTATAACGCACGAGGGTCAATGGATTCTAGATGAAACTGAACTCTCATTTTCAAGATGGGAAAATATTCTTTTGTGCAGGAAGGCAGTCTCAGGGGAGAGACATCTGTGTATAGCTCCATGCTTGAATCTTATTTTTCTTCTTGAAACTAGACACAATATCTTACTCAAGGTGTTAACCTTATTGATGAGTAACCTCCCTCTGATACCACTTGAAAGTATCTAGTGTCAACCTAATCCACCTATGGGGGGGGGGAATATGTGTATTGCAGTCTTTTGCAGAATTAAAATAACCTGCACAAGTAAGCAAACAGAACACAGAAAACACACAAAGAATTATAATGGTTCCCCGATTTGGGTACGTCCACTTTCCCCCTTCGACCTATCTACCACCAAGGGACGACTCGGTCACATCTTCAAATGGATTGAAATCTAATCCTCATACTAGGAGCAACTCTCCCCTAACCACGGAAGGAACCCTTCCTACAACGGAGTCATAACTCCACCACAATGATTTGCACCCAACCCTTACAACTAGGAATGAAAATTCCTTTACAAAAAATTGAATGTAAAAGAAAATACAAACAATGCTTTGGAGATTCCGATGTACTTCTTCGTTCGTTGAAGCTTGCACGAAAAGTAAGAAGAGTCCATAACCGAATTTCTCACTTGGAATAGATCTTGTCAAGATCGGCAGCAAAAAGTAAGTGCGGCAGCGATGCTTTGTAGATCCAAACTTCTTGACGAAGCAAGCTAGGTCTTCGAACGATCTCAGTCGGATCAAACATCTCGACCGATTCGGAAGGGAGAACAAGTATCGTTCAACGAATCGGAAGACAAGAGATCTCAAGAGAGATACGTGAGACCGGCTGCTTGCCTCGGTTCTGTCGACCAGCGATCAGAGAAGAACTGAGATTAGCGACGGTAACGACTTCCGATAAGAGACGTGCGTGCGGGCGGAGCTCGCAATTCGCTAGGTCACGGCGTCGACTTCCTTTTTTATTTTGTATTCGGATAAGTTAGTCTCTTTAGGCAACAGAGATAAGTCCGTATATATACCCAAAGAAAACCCTAGAAGACCGTTATGGGGCCCACGAGGAGAAGCCCTAGCCCCGGCCAAAATAGTGCACGGCGGTTTGGTTCGGTCCAGCGAACGGAGAAAATTTTCTTAAGGCAAAATCGATGGGAGTCGTTGGTAATTCCCGTCGATGATAGCGGGAATTGCTCACGACTCCCGTCGATTCTGCCTTGGCAGAATTTCTATTTAAGATCTGCCAGCCGGAATAAGTCAGTGGGTGTCGTTATTGATTCCCGTCGATGTCGGCGGGAATCACTAACCACTCCCGTCGAAGTCGGCGGGAATCACTAACAACTCCCGTCGAAGTCGGCGGGAATCACTAGCGAGTCCCGTCGATTTTGACTTGGAAGAATTTTTCTTCTTCCTTCTTTTGATAACTTGGTCTTTGACCCATCCTTGCTCCTTCTTCTGCTCTTGATCTACCTTGACCCTGTACTTGAAAGTAAGTACACTCTAATAGAGAGAGCACACGTGAATCAACACACAGATCTACACAACGAGGGATTACGTTGCGCAGACCCGTATATATTGACCCACTGTACCCTGACATTAGTGTGTACTTAGCATGGAATAGCTGCAAGCACAACTTGATAGAAGAACGTCAAATACATTGTGAATCCATCTTAGCTTGACTGGAGTCTTCTTCAAAATTTCGGGTAATTATGGATACAATACCCAACAACATGTCATTTTCTTGTTGAGCATGAACATCATGCCTTTTAGTCACATAAAATTTTAAATCTTGATGAAAATTTGTCCTCCGGGCTCCGTAAATTCCAAATTAACGAGCTCGATGGGTGGCGCTCCCTCGCTTATGAGAATAATAAACTTTATAAGGAGCGCACCAAATTTTAACATGATAATAAAATGAGACCAAGTACTTCTATATAACTCGGGCTTACGCTTATTTTCGGGTAAACATAAATCCCATTAGTCCGGCCCCTTTGTCATAAAGGAGGATTGGCCCTAACGGACGGTACTTATTTTGACGCCGAAAAGAGGCGAATTTAAAGTAAATGGGCACCGTGTGAAATTATTTTTATTCCGGTGATAATATTAACAAACAATTGGACAACATAATATTGTCAAACCCATAGTAAGCGCACACCACTAAGGTCGATCTCAACAACCATAAACAAAGCGCTTTTCGGAGGCCCCCCATGGTTATCTTTTACCGTATATTTTCTTAGTGTTTAATTTTATTTTTAAGTTTTTACGGGTTTGAAGGACATCGATGCATAAAGATCGGTCAGGCTCGAACGTCAAGTCTACGTGATCCTTCAAGTCGGTAACTTTTGTTTTATTCTAGTTTATTTGAATCTCTAAAAAATAATAACAACAAAAAACAAAAAAAACCCCCCAAGAAAAATAATATAAAAAAAACAAACAAAAAAAAAATTTCTGACTTTTTTTTCTCGTACACACCCCTGTCACGGGCATGAACTGCGGGTTACGGGCAAGTCAGTGGCATGTTTTGACAATTTTTCAAAACCCGTGGATGGATTCGTACACACTCTTTTACCGTCCGTCTTTCAGACGTGATACAGGCGTGAGCAAAATGGTCACGGTCATGTCATGCCCGGGATTTCTCGGCCTCCCCCCCCCCAAAAAAGAGAAAAAAATTACAATATTTTTTTATTTTAAATTCGTCAACACAGACCAGAGTCACGGGCGTTACTCTGGCGTGTTTCTCGGGCATCTGAGGCGCTGACGAGGTCACGCCTCGAATTCCCACTGCATGTTTAATTTAGTCGACACGCACAAGGATCACGGGTGTGACCCGGGGGTGTGATAGAGAAATCTTAGGCCAGCACATCGGAATCCCGTGTGGCCGCTAGTATACCGCTTACCCGCACAGAGTCATGAGCGTGACTCTAAGGAGTGACAAGGGAATCTAAGGCAGTACGCCTCGAATTCCTTCCCAACATTAAACCATTCTTGACAAGACCCCTGTCACGGGCGTGAAATAGGGGCATGACTGACCCGTGAATTCCTATAAATAGGAATCACCCCCTTCTCTTCTCTCCACACCTCCACTCATCAAACCCTCTATTATCTTCTCCTTGTGGAAAAAAACTCCTCTTGATTTCTTTTTCTTAGCATGCCTCGCCACCAGCCACGTTCCAATGCCTCTTCCTCCGAGCACCCTGCGGATCCAGCCGCAGCGATAACTATGCTCATTTTTGACAACCCCAACCAGCGAGACCAGAGTGAACACTTACGTTCTAAACCCTTCGGCGTCTTCCGAAACTTAGACTGGGTGATCCTCATAACCTTCAGAGCCGTGGAGTTGGTTAGGGAATTTCTCTCCACCTCTGGATGGACTCCCCTCTTCTCTATTTTGAAGCCCTCTTTCCTTGAGCTCACCATTAAGTTCTTGGCTTCCTTTGAGTTCCGTTGAGCGGCGAATGATGATTTCATCGCCTTTCGCATGGGTGGGATGATACATCAGCTCATCATCCGCCAACTCAATGTCACCATGGGTTTTTTCTCAGAGGCATTTTCCCATTCTCCCGCCTATCCCGATCTTTGTACTAATTTCCCTTCCGATTTCAATCTTCTTAACTTTTGGTTGGAAATCAGTAAAGACATCACCCCTTACACTCCAAAGAAATCCAAAGGCAGCCACCTCATCTCCCCCGCTTTGCGTATTCTCCACAACCTCCTCAGTTTTACTCTTACTGGTCGTGGCGACAGCCATGACGTGGAGTCTCGGGCAGATTTACTATATTTATATAGTATGTTTTACCGGATTCCACTCATCCTTGGTCATATTCTCACCATTTTTTTCATCATCAGGATGAAAATGTGAGGTTGGGAGCAGTTCATGGAGGCAATTTTATTACTTTTCTCGCCAAGTAGATCGGCCTTTGGGATGCCCTTACACAGCTGACCTACATTCAGACGCTGGAAGCCCTTCAGTTCCAGACCCACCAGGCTCATGGCCTGGCACGACGTCGTGATGGAGATTACGAGGCTATCCCTCTATACGTTAGTGGTGGGGATATTATTCTTGATTTTGGTGCCGATCCCAGCGGTACTCATAACTCTCCCAAGATTCTGCCACCACCGGTGCACTCTACCCCATCGCCCGGTCCTCCAAATTATTGGGATCATCAATTTGGGTTGATTCACAATCGCCTAGACCATATGCAGACTCATTTTGATGACTATTTCACTCATTTTGATTGACGCTTTGCCTCGCTGGAGTAGAGTCACGCTTCTTCCTTGGAGCATATTACCCGTGAGTTCGCGTCCCTGCAAAATTTCTATCAGCAATATAAGGACGCTCCTGACCAGGAGTAGCTTTCTTTTCTTTTCTTTGGACTTGTAGTGGGTCTCCTATCACTGTATCTGTATCTTTGCTTTTATTTTCATGTATTTCTTTTTATTATTATAAAAAATCTATAAAACATTATGTTTTTCTTTGCTAATGTCTTCCAGGTACCTTTTGGTGCTGCTTTGACATCTTCAAGCAAGTTTCCTTTTCTTACTTTGCTTCAGTATGGGTGAGGGATATTTCTCAAGCAAAACATACACACAAAAAATTGTATTTTTCAAAAATTAAAACTTAAAAAAAATCATAAATTTCAAAAATTATATTTTGTAATGTATTTTGTTTTTCAAAAATTAAAAACGGAAAAAATAGAAAATCAAACATTAAAATTCTAAGAAAGGGGCGTGTTGGGATTTCATCCCATAAAACTGCCTAGTACCTTGCGAACCTGTCACTGGGAAGTCTAAGAAAAAAAAATTACGATTATGTTTTAATTGGAGAAATCGTTATTTCCATATTTATTCACATGCGAAATTCCTAGTAATTTAAATTTTATATAGTGTTTAGAAGATTTTTATGTTTTAATTAAAATTTGAATTTTGGAGTAAAACTGTTGGCCATGATGTGTTCCTAGTAAAGTACACGTGTGAGTAGAATTTATGTAGAACTAACCATTCAACATACTATTAGATTTTCATTTTTCTAAATGCGTGGAAATATTTTATCTTTAATTTTGAAAACCGATAATATCTAAAAATAATTTAGGTGTGTGAGTAGAAGTTTACTAGAGCGATATTTCGAAGATCAATAAAGAGGTATTTTTTCTCGATGTCTAGAACTTGTCCTCTATCTATTCTCAAGACTTTGCACAAGATAAACTCATTAATATAGATATGATTTAGGCACTTCTTTTGGCCAGTTTGAGCCTTTGCACCCGTGCTTAAAGTATTATCTTTGCTGAGCCATTTTGAGCCTATTCCCCTATATTTTTGTTTTAGCTCCACCAAGAACTTTACCAAAGCCTAAAAAACATCCTAATTGCACATCTAAGACTGAGCTTGAATATAAATATAAAACAACAGTTTGTGAGCCGTTAGGAGCCATTTTATTTCTGTGGCTAGTTTTTTATTATTATAAATAAAAGTTGATTTATTTTCTTTACTCCTCAACAAAAAGATAACACAAAAAAATCATGAAAAAAGAGGAGGTAGAAGAAAATTCTTCAACATGATGAGAATGTTACAAAAAAAGAATAAGAAAAAGAAACAAGTGGATTAGGAATTAGGCTACGTTCTTAAAGCAATAGCAATTTATTGTGTGCAAGCTCTCTCTAGGTTTCGGTGTGATTAGCCATCGTTTTTATTTTTGATTAAACTCACCAAAAACCTAAGCCTATATTTCAACCTAATTAAGTCCTATTTATTTATCATTATAAGTTGAACTAGTGCCGTTGCGAGAGTGTGAAAGGGCAAGCCTATGGCCATCGACATTAATGGATTTCTTTGGAGGGTATCTTGATCATCATTGGTGCAATGTTTTCTTAGTACGCACGCTACTTTCTCCATAAATATAATTTTAAGATTTACCGGATTTTCGATTTAAAAGTAAAAATAATAGTGGAAACACATTCTAAGAAAAGTAAAAAACTAATTTTAATGTTGAGTGAGTTTTTCTACCAAAATAGCTACACGCATAGGCATAAGACTTCGCATTTTACTCCTTAGGTTCAATTTTCTTTTCTAGCATTCAAAATTTTTCTACTCCCTATAGGAAGTTGTTTGCTCGGGACTAGCAAACAGATAAGTATGGGAGTATTTGATAACTCTAACTATTTTTATATTTTATTTTTAAATTCTATTTATTAGTTAGCTATTATATATTTATATTATAATATTAAGCTAATAATGAACTTCATTTTGTATTTTATGTTTATTTGGGCTAACATTAATATTTTCAATCTTACAGGGATGATCTGTAGAATTTTTGGAGCGAAGATGAAATTTCCCAACTTCTCGGCCCAGACACGCCCGTGTCTATTCTGACACTAGCTGACACAACGGCGTGAACCTTGTTAAGGCCTGTGTCAGCCAGCTGTCGCCAACGGGAGGGCCTGACATGTCGGATTAAAATGACACGTCTGCATTATGAGCGTGACCTAGGGCGTGACTGGGAGCATTTCCATCCAATCACTCTTCCGTTCCTGCCGTTTGCCCCTAGATTGAAGTTCCAGCCGGACACGCCCTAGTCACGGGCGTGACCCCTCCATCAACTATAGAAAAACTCCCGCCGTTTTCAGTTTCCAAACATTTTCAGTAATAGACCCGACATGCCCTAGGTCACGGGCGTGACCCAGGGCGTGACTTAGGGGCATGATCCACAATTTAACAAATTTTGGCGATTTCTCCTCCAACGTTCCCCGGGTTACAAGACAACGGTTCCGAGTATGACACGCCCTAGGTCATGGGCGTGACCTAGGGGCATGTCTAACCAGCAGTTTTTTTCTATAAATTCCAGACAGCTTCAGATTCTTAGGAGTCGAATTTTGGGAGTTGGAGTCTTGTATTTTGCTGCTTTATTTACTGTATTTTCCATTTCCTAGTCTAGATTAATTTTGTTTAAGCTTTAATTCTTGTTGTCTTTATTTAAATCATGTCTGTCGCTACCTTATTTTGTAATTCCCTAATCAAGATGAGTAGGTAATTTTCATTTAGCAGTTTATCATGATGAACCTTGGAATAAAATAAACTTTTCAATTTTTATAAAAAATGTCTTGTTCTTAATCTTGCTCACAAATGATTTATCTTCGAATTATATTTTGTAGAATTCATATTTCGTGGATATGTTCTTTGATCTAAGATCTGTATCCTATATGATTGAGAGGTTGCGGATACGAGGAGATCACTCAAAGATAAAAGGAGTTGCATGCACTCCTCGAGAGAGGACGACATAAATCTTCCGGATTGGAGTCAAATCCAATACTGGGGTTCACTGCTTAAAGCAAGCTTAGGGGTTTCGACGGGCTGAGAGGTCTTAATCGATCAACCTAGGGTTAGTCAAAAGCATGAGCTCGAGCGAGACGCTTTTGTACTTTAGGAACCTCCACGGTCGAGTGAGTAAATTTAAGAACTCGCATTACTTTAATTTTCAAGAAGTTTTATTGTAATCCAAGAGGATTCTAGATCAAGTGCTATCTTACCCAACATCGAATTTCTCTTTCTTAGTGTAACACTTTCGTTTGTTTTATAAACAAAAACAAACTTTTCGTCCAATAAAATAATTGCTATTTCTTATGAGTACAAGTACTCGATAAGCCCCAAGTCTTAATACGATACTTGATTCTATACTCCAAATGATAGGTATATTTGCCCCATCGATTGGAAACATGCGTTATAGTGGAGAAAATAATCATTATGAGTTCTTAATACAATTTAATGAATCTTCTACTAGAATGCACTCGGAGTAAGGATCTGTGATTGGATTATGATTTCAATACGTAACTTTGCCAAATATTTGTTGAAATGGCGTGGGGCCCTGTTTGGACCTTATATTATATTCTATGCGACGGATGGGGGTGTTACAATTTAGTATCCAACTCTGGTGTCGGTCTTCCTTATTTGAATTCTTGGACGAATTATTTTAAGGGGTAGTGAGCATGCATATGTGCGCTACCATTATAACATGATAGAACCAATGAATGTTCACTTAGGAATGAAAATACACATATTTGAGGAACCCGCGTGTTCCTATTTTTGCTTTATGCAATATTAACGGTTGCTTAATTATGTGTTTCATGATTATAGGCGACTGGAAATGGAGTGGGACAGGCTGAAACCTAGCAGTCTAAGGAGAGTGGTGCACTAGTTGAAGTGCTTACACCTCCTTCTCCGGAAATGGTTCGGATAATTGATGTTGTTTTTTTTGGCAATGATCGATGCCCATCGCCAAAGGTATATGTAGCCCCCTATGTAACACCCCCATTCGTCGTATGGCATATAATTAAAGGTCCAGCTGGAACCCGATGCCATATACCACGGAAAGTCTGAAGGCTTACAGAATAATACCAAAAACTCAACAACTCATCCTAACACAGAGCATTCTAGAGGAAGCTTTTAAATAGTTTAAGAGAAACCAAATGTTTTTCCAACACTGGCATGAATGTCCACTATACATCACATAAATAAAATACAACAAATACACAAAAGAGTACTTGGCCTTAAGGCCTTACAAATGTTCACTTGACAATATAATGTTTTACATACATCGGCTCACAAGCCGGCCACACATGAAAAAAAGGAAAAAAACAGTTCGCTTGGCCTTCGAGGGCCGACTCAGCAACTTGAGCTTCAGCCCGCTATTTGGCGCTTGGTTTCGCAGTACCCGCAAGCAACATTCCACCGCATGGTGGCAAATAAAGCAACGGTCAGCTAAGGCTGACCAAAATATAACGACCCTGCCCCTTACTCTGGACAGCGGTGCTCCTTCCCTGATTATCATTAGCCCTGCTAAATATTAAAGTGCAAATATATATTTCTCCATAGGTGTAGGCTCGCTCGGCCAAACACCCCGTGCACTCAGGAAACATTCTCGGTGAATCTGGTTAATTCTGTGGCTTCACCACCACCCTCAGGATGGCAAACATTGTGAGAATTTTTGAGTCTTTCTGACCGCAGTCAAAGACTCCCGACTATGCCAATGGCTAGTTCCACTTTAGGGCCTCTAGCACCGAACCGCAAAGCCCAGGTCCATTTCCACCCGCCCGTTGCTTACGCTGTCTAGTCACTTTAAGACGTACCCGCATGCCAAGCTTCACCCGGATCCTAAAACATTCCCAAACATCACATAACCAAGTTATGTTCAAGGCTGGCTCCCCGGCCTCCAAATTAGCAGAATTACGTTTTCGCCCAGTTTTCCCGGTGCGCCTTGTAGTTAATCCCCATTGATCCCTGCTGCAATCTCCCGCATAAAAACCCGAAAACAACGCACGGAGTCTTCTCTGGCTATTCCTGCAATGCAACATCACCGATGCAGACAAACATGTCCGGGTAGGCTTCACACACAATGTCTATGCCCATACTTCGATTCCGGACTCTAAATAAGGGGGACTTCACATATCTACCCCAAGGAACACCGCAAACACTCCGCACACTCGTGAGAGAGGGTTTTCCTATGCAAATGAAGAAGAGCTTCACATGCTCAAGTTGAGAATCGTTACCCTTGAAGTCTGCTTAGACGCCATAAAAAACTAGCCAGATGAAAGGCTTCGCAAGGGAATTATCTCCTCAGATCTGGCCTCGGTTCTCAATTTCGTGCTCCGATGCTCTGCCGGCGGCCGAATTCCTCCCTTCCTTCTTCCTTGTTCTCTCCTCTCTCTAAGTTCTTAGAAAGAGAGAGTTTAGGATGAAATGAGGAATTAACCCTCAATTCCCGAACTTAACACAGCAGGAACTCATCGGGGCCATCAGATCGTATTTAAAGAAAATGAACGGCTCATATTTGCCTAAAATCTTCAAACCGTGGGCCGAACACGGCTTTGCACACGGCCGTGTCCCAGGCTATGTGCCTCGATCCAGACATGATTGTCAAGGACAGAAAAGGATGCAGGTTGGGACACACCCATGTCCCAACCCGACACGCCCGTGTCGGGTCATCGACACGCCCGTGACCAGTGGAGTGTCATGATTAACCGCCACGCCAACCGCCACGACCCTTGGTAGACACGGGTGACCACACGCCCGTGTTGAATCTGATAGGCCCGTGTCAGACAGTACATGCCCGTGTGCTGGGACGTGTCCCTTAGTCGACACAGGACCCAACTTACAGAGGTGTATACGGCCATGTGACACGCTCGTGTCACATGCCGTGTGCTAGACACGCCTTGTGACATGCCCATGTCACAGGCCGAGTTTGAGCACTCAACGCTTGTCGACCTCGACTCGACTAACCGATCACGACATGCCCTGTGACACATCCGTGTCACAGGCCGTGTTTACCCTACCAAGACCCGAACATGGTTTGAACACCACCCGTTTCACTTTTAAGTATCGGGGCGTTACAAATCTCCCCCCTTAAAGAATTTCATCCAAGAAATTAAGTAAAGGTATGAAAAATAATTTAAATATTACCTGCGTCGAACAATTCCGGGTATGCTTCCAACATAGTCTATTCTCGCTCCCAAGAAAGCTCCTCACGTCCGCAGTTATCCCATCGAACTTTAACAATTCGAATTTCCTTGTTGCGGAGCCGTTTGAATTCAAAGTCTTCAATGCGAATTGGCTTGACCTTGGTCGTTAACCCACTATCAATCAACACTTGATCGACCGCAACAACCTGAGAAGGCTCTTGTACCACCTTCCGCAATACCGAAACGTGGAATACATCGTGTAGCCTAATCAATTCCATCGACAACTTCAATCGATACGCTGCTTCGCCAATTCGCTCTAGGATTTCAAACGGTCTAAGGTATCTCGGACTCATCTTCTTCAAGCGTCGAATCCGCAAAGCACTCTTGAATGGCATGATTTTCAAGTACACCCAATCGCCTACATTGAACTCCAAATTCCTATGCTTGACATTATAGTATTTTGCCTGTCAGTCCTGGGCATTCTTTAATCGTTCCTGAATCGTACGTACCATTGAAGTGACGTCTTCCACTGCCTGGCATTTGTATAACTTTGACTCGCTTGTCTCCAACCAATACAACGGCATGCGATACTTTCTCCCATACAGCGCCTCGAAAGGCGCCATTCCAATACTCGCTTGAAAACCGTTATTGTACGCAAACTCTACCATGTACAGGTGATCTTCCCACTATTTTCCGAAATCAAAGACGCACATGCGAAACATGTCCTCCATCGTTCAATTGACCCTTTCAGTCTGACCATCCATCTATAGATGAAAGGTTGTGCTGAAACTCAGCTTAGTTCCCAACAACTTATGCACCAACCACCAGTAAGTTGATTTGAAGCGTCCTTCTCGGTCACTAACAATACTGCGTGGCACACCATGCAACCGTACAATATTATCCACATAGATCTTGGCTAATTTTTCCACCGGATCTTCCTTCCTATTTAGGATGAAGTGCAACACCTTTGTCAATCTATCTACGACCACCCAGATGTCGTAGTTTCCCTTCTACGACCTTGGCAAACCATGCAAAAAATCCATTGAAATGTCATCGAACTTCCATTACGGGATAGACAAGGACTTCAGGAAACCTCCGGGCTTCTGGCATTCCGCCTTCACCAAGGCACAAGTTTGGCACTTCGCCACATAAAGTGCTACATCCTTCTTCAACCTTGGCCACCAAAACAACTTCCTCATGTCCCTATACATCTTCGTGCTCCCCGGGTGGATTGAGTACTTGGTATGGTGAGCCTTATACATCAACTCCTCCCGAAGGTTATCCGAACTTGGGATGCATAGGTGACCGTCCTTCCATATCAGTCCATCTTCAACTGCAAATTGGGAATTTGACCCATCCAACGATTCATCCAAGATTTGCAGCATACTGCTATCCCTAACCAAAGACCGCTGAATCCTATCAGCTAGGTCATACTGCACCTCCGTCCAACACAATATTCGGCACTAGCCTGCTTCTCAACGTAGGAGATCCCCAATGCCTCCAACTCACGGACCAAACTCTCATCATGCACCGCTAACCAGTTGGCTTGCGCCGGAACCCTACGACTCAACGCATCCGCCACTGCATTTCCTTTCCTGGGCACATAATGTATTTTGAATGTGTAGTCCCCCAGGAACTCCATACACCTACCGCTGCCTCATATTCAGGTCCTTCTGATCTAGCAAATACTTAAGGCTCTTATGATTGGTGTAGATATCGACCTTCACACCATAAAGATAGTGCCTCCATAGCTTTGGAGCAAATATCACGGCCGCTAACTCCAAGTCATGGACCGGATAATTTCTCTTATTAACCTTCAACTGTCGTGATCCATAGGCTATTACGCTCCCATGCTGTAGCAAAACACAGCCCAAACTACTGCCCAAAGAATCACTATAAATTTCAAACCCTTCAGACCCACTCAGCAAATGCAAAATAGGGGCCATGACCAACCACCTCTTTAATTCTTCAAAAGCCTATGCGCACTCCAGTGTCAACACAAACTTTTGATCCTTCCTTGTCAACGTCGTGAGTTGTAGAGCTATCCGCAAGAAGTTCTCTACGAAGCACATATAGTAGCCGGCAAGCCCCAGAAAGCTCCAAACTTCTGCCACCGTAGTCAACACTGGCCACTCCTGAATCGCTGCTATCTTCGTCGGATCCACCGTTATTCCTTCACCACTAACAATATGACCAAGGAACGCGATTGAGAATAACCAGAACTCACAGTTGGAGAACATAGCATACAACTGATTTTTCCTCAACGTCTCCAACACGATATGAATATGTTTGTAGTGATCATACTCATACCGCGAGTACAACAAGATGTCGTCGATAAATACTTTCACGAAATGGTCCAGGTACTCTCTGAATGTCCTGTTCATCAAATCCATAAACACGGATGGCACATTGGTCAACACAAATGACATGACCGTAAACTCGTAATGCCCAAACCGCGTACTGAATGCTGTCTTTGGGATGTCACTTTCCCTTATCCTTAGCTGGTAGTATCAAGATTTGAGATCTAGCTTTGAATATACCGTTGACCCAACCAACTGATCAAATAGATCGTCAATCCTTGGGATCGGATACTTATTATTTTCCGTAAGCTTGTTCAACTCCCGATAGTCGATGTAGAGTTGCAAGCTCCCATCTTTCTTCTTAACAAAAAGGATCGGTGCGCTCCAAGGCGACGAACTTGGACGCACATACCCTTGCTCTAATAATTCTTGCAGTTGTACCTTCAACTCCGCCATCCCCTTAGGCACTATCCGATATGGAGAGCGTGACACCAGTTTAGCACCCGGCACAAGCTCAATTGTAAAATCAATCTCCCGTTGAGGAGGGGCTCCCGGGAGATCGTCTGGGAATACATTGGGATACTCAGACACAACTGCAATACTATCGAGACTAGGTTTAGGCATTGAATCCTGCACTAATGCGACAAATAGTTCTTCCCCAGACCGAACTGCCTTAATCACCTGAAGAGCCGACATCAAAATCTTGCTCGACCCTTTCATGCCCGCAAACATAGTCTCCTGATCAGTATTAAGTCCCAACTTAACCTCCTTTCGGTTGCAATCAATGCATGCTCGCTGCTCCGAGAGCCAGTCAATCCCAAAGATTACATCAAACTCCACTAACGGCAGCACTGACGCTTGCAAATCAAACTCTTGATCCCCAATCAACAACTTTACCACACAGACTCTATCCGCACGTATTGAGAACCCATTGGGCAACAACATATCCAACATGTCTTTTTCCATCGAGGAAGGAACTCCGATGCGTGATACGAATATTTTGGACAAGAAGGAATGCGAAGTTCTCGTATCAAACAAGGCTCTTGGCAGACTATCAAAAACAAACTCAAAGCCTAGAACCAAGATTTATAAGCTAACATGTAAAAAGGTAACGGCTACAAAAGCTTAACAGTAAATATTTAACTCATACCTATTACCATGTCAGCTTGCTTAATGGCCTCTTGTAGACCAACTTTGTAAACTCTTGGCTGGACTGGAGCATGGTTGTATGCGGTTATTCTGCCGCCTTCCCTTTTTCTTCAAAAGTTGCTCCATGCCCCTTCTCGGACTTTGCACGTCCGCTCCAACACTCACGTGCAAAATGCCCCACCTTTCCATTGTTGTAGCACGTTCCTGGGACTCGACTTGAGTTCGCCCCCGTCGCTCCAGATGAAGGGGATGAAATCGAAGTTTTCTGGTTCTTATTCCATTTGCAGAAACAAGACTTTGAACTCGGAATTTTGAACTCTGACCTGTTTTCCCCTGGGTCCTTCTTCTCTTGAACTTTCTTCGCGACCCTTTCCAAAGACCGAGCCGCATTAACCAAGGCTAGGAAGCCATGTGTCGTAGGCCCAGCGATGAGTAGCTGTAGGTCGCCTTGTAGGACCTCATAAAATCGGATGGTCTTCCGCCCTTCTTCAGTAAACATAGCACCAGCATAACGACCTAACCGAGTAAACTCGTCGAGATACTCATCCACGCTACTCGCTCCCTGAGTCAAACCAAGGTACTTATTCTCCATCTCAAGCTTCTGGGCAGAAGGTAGGTATCCGGCCAAGAACAACCTTCAGAAATCGTCAATCGGTACTTCGACAAGTTGCCTTCCCACTAAGAAATGAACCTCCAACTCGACCCACCACATCCTTGCCTCACCATCCAATAGGAAGGTCATTATTGTGGTCTTTTTACCACTCCTCAGTTTCTGTGGCGGTCATGACCCTCTTCATCAAAGAGAGCCAATCTTCAGCTTGAGTTTGAGTTCCCATCCCGTCAAACACCAGAGGATTAAAGCTCATCACATGCTTGATTTTTTTCTCTGTGGCTCTCCTTGGTGCTACCGGATCAACTGCCACGCGTTCTACCATTATTAGCTCTGCCACTCTAATCGGTTCTTGCTCATTTGCAGGTGGTTCGTACTGCACTTGTTGGGCATTTATCATGGCAAAAATAGCTTCAAACACCAATCTGATGGTTTCTACTGAAGGAGGTGTTGTAGGCACGTCACTCGGTGGACTACTTTCTGCCAATTGCGGGTGTTCCGATTGCCCAACACCGCTCCTAGTTTCTTATAATAGCATAAACCCTTGATTGGGCGACACATAAATTGCGAAAAGCAATCACTGGAACACACAGGTTCCTCAAAACAAGTATATTTTTTCATTCCTAAGTGGACAATCATGGGTTCTTTTATGTTATAACGATGACGCACATACATGTGCTCACCACCCTTAAAAGAATTCGCCCACGAATTCAAATACAGACAACTGACACCCTAGTCTGATACCAAATTGTAACACCCCCATCCGTCGTATGGCATATAACAGAAGGTCCAGCTGGAACCCGACGTCATATACCACGAACAGTCAGAAGGCTTACAAAATAAAACCAAAAACTCAACAACTCGTCCTAACACAGAGCATTCTAGCGGAAGCTTTTAAATAGTTTAAGAGAACCCCAAAGTTTGCATAACACTTGTAACACCTCTACCCGTCAAGAAGAATATAATAGAGGGTCCGGCCGGGGCCCCACACCATATTTCACAAACATGCGGAGACGCTACTAAATAATATCAAAACCAACACATCCTAACACAACATTTTAGCGGAAGCTTCACGGTTGAAACCTTGAACTCAAGCAAAACAAGAACTGTCCACTAAAAGTATAGGAATGTATACAACCAAAGTATTTGGCCGTAAGGACTTACAAAAATCTCTTAACAAAGGTGTGGTTTACAGACATCGGCACGCAGGCCGGCCACACATGAACAAGAAGAAACAAAACAAAGCCTTCGAGGGCAGCAACGCAGCTTGGGCTTTAACCTGCTAAGTCCCGCTCGGACCATCACCTCCTGCACCTGCAAGAACCAATCCACCAAGCGGTGGAAAATAGGGCAACGGTCAGCATTCATCTTACCAATTATAACGACCCTGCCCCTAGCACGGGGCAGCAGAATTCCATCCCTGCATAACTTTTTTCAAACCGTATGTATAGCAAAACACGCAAGACGTGCATGACCGCACAGTCAATACATATCACAAATGCCGGCACGACGGCCCGACACTCCGTACACTCAGGGCACATTCGGGTGTACCGGAAACATCGGGTCCTACCAATGAGCATTCTAGTCTTAATCGGCACGCAAGACGTCGACTCTCGCTATGTGATCCTAACAGGGCCTTAAGCACCCAAGGTTAGACAACCATAACGCGGGTACAGATCCACCTTTCCCATTACTCAAATCGTCAGACTCAAGACTGGACTAACGCGGGTACAGCTTCACCTTGCCCGTCCGCCACAAGAGTTGAACCCAACTCTCACAATTTTCTGGACTTCCTGCAGTACTTCCTGCAGCACCAAGCGACAGTTATCCACCACATATTGCACACAAACAATCAAATACTCGGAGGCTCCTCCGAAATGCAAACAAAGCATCACCAATCCAGACAAACACGTCCAAATGGGCTTCACACATCATGCATAGGTCCGTACTCCGATTCCGGATGCTAATAAGGGGGACTTCCCAAATCTACCCCAAGGGACACCGCAATCCACCGCACACTCGCGGGGAAGGGTTTTCCCTATGCATATGAAGGAAAGTAGGACTTCACATGTCCAAGAAGGAAATCGTTACCCTAGGAATTCGCTTCGAAGCCATGGAGAGAAAGCAAACGGATAAAAGTCTTCACAACAACCTTGCCTTCGCAAATCTTAACTCGGCTCGCGATTCGGACCACCGTAGCACCACCGCCAGCCGGATTCCCCTTCATCTTCCTCACCTTGCTCTCCTCTCTCTCTTAGCTTTAGAAAGAGAAAGATGAAACACAAATGAGGTTTTTCCTCTTAACTCCCGACCTTATCAACGCAGGGAAAAGCCCAGACCATTGGATCTTAGTCAAAGAAAATGAACGGCTCTGATCAGTCCTGAAATTGATTTTCTGGGCCGAACACGGGTAGTGACACGCACGTGTCACATGCCGTGTTCCTGAAGCGGCCAACAACCGACTTAAGCCAAACCAGAACACAGGTGTTGACACGCCCGGGACACGCCCGTGTCGACACCTTACACGCCCGTGTCGAGTGGCGTGTTCCCCCATCGAGACAAAAATCGCCATTTTCGGGAGAAACACACGGGCACTGGACACGCCTGTGTGACATTTTGACACGCCCGTGTCACGATCGACATGACTGGGCATCCAAGCCGTGTCCTTCACGGAACATTCTGGCTAAATTTGGGCATGACACGCCCTGGGACACGCCCGTGTCCCCCAGTGATGGAGCCGACTTCCCACGATATGTCGCAAAGGAGCGTCCTCCCTCTGATGATGATGGTGACCCGATTGATGGAGACGACGGCTCGCTGATGCGCGTAAAATACGGCGAGCGTACCGGTCGCACGAGTAATAAAGTTGGGAATAAAACCCCGGATGTCGGTCTCTTGAGGAATGCAATTAGCGTCGAACGATGACTGTAAAACTATTGTTATGAGAGTTAATTGAAATAAATAGAAAAAGAAGGGGCTTTGATTGGTGGTCTTACGACCGATTACACTAATGTAAACTATGCGGGTCGCAATCACCGCTTCTCAAGGCGAGATGGAAGCGGCCGCGATGCCGTACTTCGGTTGGTGAGTGGACGGAAGTCTAGCGAGTGAGGTGATTAGTGCGGAGTGAAATTGAGTGAAACGAACGTGTGGAGTGGAGCGAGATGGAGAGAGGCGCATCAAAGAATAATTCTCATAAGCAAGATGAAACACAAATGATCAAATTAACACTAGAAATTGATGTTCATTACATGCATAAACAGTCCATGCAACAAGAAAAGATAGAAAATGCAAAACCACGAGATTGAAGATCCACCGCGGTTGTTGGCCAGAGGTGCGGGTTGTCAATCCGCTTCTAAGCGCATTCCGAGGAGGGCTTCCGGTACCACCGAGCTGTCACCTCGAGGGCCTGTAATTCCATTCTCTAGGTATGCTTCGTCTTCTTCCTTGGTGGAAAGCTCGGAGAAGAATGCTTCAATGGCCGGGAGGATCACCGGAGGATGCGGAATGCTTTAGAATCGCCGGAGAAGGTCCTCCCGATGGTAGGGATGAAGGTGGAAGCGAATGGAACTGCTGGAGGGCGAAACTGCGGAATGGAGGAGGTTTCGTAACAAAATCCGTACCCTAATTCGCGGAACAGGGCTTTTTATAGCTTGCAGAATAAATAGGGCGCACGACCACTAGCGCACGACCAGTGGTCGTGCGCGACCAAAGTCAGCGCCCGTGCGCGAGCAACCAGTAGACCTGCATCAGAAAATCAATGGTCGTGCACGATCAGCAGCGCACGATCAGTGATCGTGCGAGGCAATGCTGATGATCGTGCGAAAATAGCCAGACAGTACTTTGTAAAATGGGTATGACTGCGCACGATCGGCGGCGCACGAGCAGTGGTCATGCGCGGCATGGCAAGTGATCGTGCGGAAGGTTCAAGATAGAGATTTCACAAATGAGTCCGGTCTGCGCACGATCAGTGATCGTGCGCCATGAGGTCGATGGTCGTGCGTGGGTAAAAACGCACGACCACTGACTCCTTTGCCAAAAATAGTGAAATGCATATCCCGAATGCCCTCACAATCCCCAAACCTGCAGGAAAACTGCACGGGACATCGATCGCGGTAGCCGCAGCAAACAATAATAATCATAGCAAGAATGCAAATGCACACAAGCACAGATATGGGCTAAAAAGGTGCACAGGGCGTGGAATGCCGTAGCTAACCAAAAGGAGTACTAATGGCGCTAAAAGATAGTGCAAAGCTGAGGAAAAAGGCCTAGATGTGTCCAAAATAAGGTATAAAATAGGGACTCATCATACCCCCAGACTTAACCATTTGCACGTCCCGGGCAAATAATCACCTTGTGGACTCAAAAATGGCTAGCTGACGTAGTAATTTCAAAATACAATAGGACGAGAAATCGAGAAACACAAGTGCATAGAAAATATAATAGAAGGAGTTTTTAATCATGCTATGCAATTTATAATTTTCGATAAACGTAAATAAATACTGTCACTACTCAAAGATTGAATTTCCAGAGAATCGCGCGGTCATGTGTAGGAAGAAAATAGGCAAGTCGGATGGTGGAGCATTGCCAAAGAGCGGGGCTCGGGATCACCTCCAAAGGAATCCACCAATGTCGGGGACCATATGCTTGCCCATTCACACTTTCTCCACGATGCTAGTTCGACTCGAGCATAAATCCGTAGGACTTTAGGTGAAGAGTTGGGGCTTGGGTGTAGACGTAGGTATGGATGAAAAAGATGAAAATGAAGGCTACGCACAACCCAACGGAGCTCGCATAATTACAGATTTCCCACTAGCAAAATGAATGCGAGTGCACCACACCCCCAGACCTGGTTTTTACAACATGGGTGTGTGCACCGCCTACCCCAAAACAGATTTCTCAAAAATAGATTTTCATTTATACTTTTTTATTTTCTCTTTTTCGTTTCTTTTTCACAATTTTTGCTTTTATAAATTTTTCTTTTTCAAATTCTTGAATTTCAGCAAATATAACAAGATGGCAAATCCACATTTTTCACAAAACCACTTCCCACATCAACAACCCAACGAGAAAATGCTTGGAACTAGAGCTCGACGCGGGTGTGCGACTAGGATTGGCTTGAGGCATTGGTGAATTGAGTGTGGAGCTGAAACAAAAGGAAGGTAGGCTCAACGGGGCTAGCGAGGGCTATGTTAGGACGGGTGCAAGGCTCAACCGGGCCAAAGTGATGGCCTACGTCACGCTCACGCTCGACTAACCATGCACCAATGCTTCGAAAGTAGTCTGGGGCAAGTTCTTAGTCACCGAGAAAAGTGATCCGTCCTCCCGACTCGAGCAATACAAAGCTAGCGACGCCTACACACATTCCTACACTACCGAGTGATTACTCCGGATTCATAGATTTGCGTAGGACAGACAGTATTTACGAGTGAAAAAAAATATAAATTGCAAGCATAAAGAAAAACTAAATCTATATAATTTCTACACAATGTGAGCACTCGATTAGGAGCACTGCACGAGTTTCGAACTACTCTAAATCAATATCCTACGTCAGCACCACCATCTTAAAGTTTACACGAAATAATACATCAACTCGAGCCGCACGCGTGGTCAAGTGCGCGCTCATGTGGGTGCCAAAGTGTGTGCAGCAGGAGTCTAAAACAATGAAGCAAAAAGGAAAACTACTGGCACGCGAAATTAAATGTGCTCGTGAAGTGCACAAGCGGCTCTTCCCCCCAGACTTGAATAAAAACATAAGCAAGTAAAATAGACATTCAACCAAGGAATGAAATCTGAAGCGAGAGAGAGTACCTATGCTCCAAAGAGGGGAGCATGCCAGAAGATTGCGTGATGATTCGCGGGAGTTGCTGCTTCGCACAAAAGATAAGCTGAACCTGCGAATTAGGCCGAACAACAGAAAATACAAAAAATAGAAAACATAAAATAAAAAGCATAAACTAGGGGACCAAAAGGTCCAAGCTTGGGTTGTCTCCCGAATAGCCCTTTTGTTTACCGTCCTTAAGGTGGACCAAATACCTATATTAGCAGTTGTATATAATGTTTTTGCAGCAAAATAAAATCTATGAAATAGAGAGCGAAATAAGGTCCCAAAGCAACTAGGAAAATAAGCAGGAAAAGCGAGGCAGAGCGGCAAAGAAGCAATCAGCTAAATGCCGATTTGTGGTCAGTCTTTCCGGTGGAGAGCGAAGGAGAAGCAGAATTTTTCATAGCATCTTGAGAAGGGGATTTCCCCTTGCTCAGATGGTGCGTGTCTTCGCGCCGGAAGGAAGAATAACGCTTATCGCGCAAGCGCTTGGCCTCCTTCAGCTTCTTAACCGATGGAGACTTCCAAGGAGTGGATTCCACAGTTTTCCCAGATTTTATGATCGATGGCATCATTTCCGGCACCGCGACGGCGATCGGATCAGCCCAAGCGACAGAACGCTTAGCACAGTCATGAATATTATTACATGAATAAATGTCTAGGGATTTCTCCCGCATGGAACTAGGAATGTCATGCTCAACAACAGCATCGGTGGGAAATGGCACGGTCGCCGTGTCTTTGGTGCACTCGAACATCTTCGTGGCCAATAAGTCATTCTTCTCATCAGTCGTCTCGATCAATCCTCCCTTTGTTTTCTCATCCGTAAGGGTTGCCTTCAAAGCTTGGATTCCAGAATCTTCCTTGAAATCTACACTACTCAGAAAAACGTCGTTTTGAACAAGGGAGGGATGTACAGAAGTATCATCGAGGGTGAAATCATCGGCCGACCAGGTGACGCGTCCTTTGGAAAAATCCAGGGATGCGCCACTTGCCGTCAGGAATGGGACACCAAGTATCAGAATGGAGTCATTTTCTTTTGGTCCCATGACCTAAAAATCAGTGGTAAAATGTTTGCCGTTAACCTCGATCTCAACTTCCCTCACACCACCTTCAGTATCAACCACATTTCCATTAGCTAAAATAAGTGATTTCCGGCCTTCGGTGTTTATTTGCAATTGCATCTTGGCGACATCCTGCAGAGTGAGGATGTTGCTAGATGCTCCGGAATCACGTAAAGCAGTGGTTTCAGCATTATTGATCATACAGCTAATCATGAGTTCGTTTTTATTCCCCAGCCTTTCCTCCCCAAGGCTTTTCCCTTGTTCGTGGGGATTTTTTTCGGTGTTGCTTGGGAGAGTACCATGAGTGCGCTCGGAGACCATTTGAGCCAATTGGCCCAACTGTGCCTCAAGCTTACGCATTGAAGCGGCTTGGTTTGTCATGTTCGTCTTGGAAACTTCAACAAATTTTTCAAACATTTCAGCCAATGAATTGGTTTTTACGGCGGGGGGCCCTTGGGGGTAATTCGGGTGAGGCGACCGCGGTTGGCTTCCGGAGGCGGAGGCATCATTTTGATGCTGCCCCGGTTGCCATCGTTGTCCCAGTGCGTTTTGATTCCACGAGAAGTTCGGGTGATTTCTCGCACCCGGATTATACGCATTTCCATAAGGCACGCCCCTGTTTTGATTGGCGATAAAATTAATAGTTTCATTGGAAAAGGCGGGGTCATACGTTACCTCCGCTCCAGGGCACTCAAAGCTATAATGATCGGCTCCTCCGCATCCTTGACACGAAATGGCCAACACCGGAGCAGCAGCAGCGGGACTTGATGCTTCCACAGCAAAGACTCCACTTTCCCCACGGGGGGTATTCCTTCCTGCGGTCCAAAAGGCGTTGTGCGTGGCGGTGTCCTGCAAAACTCTCAAAGCATCCTCAGGAGCAAGGTTCATAATTGTTCCACCAGAAGTGGCATCAATCATGGCGCGGTGTTGAGGTTCGATGGAGAAGTAGAAGCTTTCCACGAGATTCCACGTTTGGAATCCGTGGTTGGGGCACTTCCGCAGCAATTCATTGAAGCGCTCCCAAACTTCCGCTAAGCTCTCTTGGTCGTTTTGCCTGAAATTAGCGATGGCCCATCTCAAGCTTACGATACGGTCGACCGGATGGAATTTGGCTAGAAACTTTGTGGTAAGAGCCTCCCAGGTTGTGGCAGTTCTAGGAGGAAGGGCTTGAAGCCATGACTTGGCTTTGTCACGTAGAGGGAAGGAGAAGAGGCGGAGCTTGACCGTATCATCAGGAATCCCAGCATAGCGGAAAGTAGCGCAGATTTCCGAAAAGTCTGCCAAGTGAAGATGGGCATCCTCCGTGGCCATTCCGGAGAACTGTGCGTTGTTCCGGATGATGTTAAGAATTGCTGGTTTGATCTCGAACTGCTGGTTTGCGATCGCCGGTCCGAACCCAGGGTAAATGCTCCCTATAGTAGGAGTGGTGTAGTCTCTCATGGTTCGGACATGCGGCGGATTCACCTCATTCTCATCCCCGTTCCGGTAATCATGGAGGTTCCCTCCAACACGAACTCCGTTGTCATTGTTCAACTGATCTCCCATTGTGATTGGATTGATAGCAGCGGCACGCCTTTGTGCACGAAGAGTTCGCTCGATCTCAGGATCGTAAGTAACAAGATCTCTTGCAGCACGTCCCTGCATCCACTGAAGCAACAAAACAAAGAAACAAAAATCAAAAAGCACTAACTCTTATACCAATACTTCCAGAAATCATAATCGTTCAACAGTTGCATTCCCCAGCAACGGCGCCAAAAACTTGATGCGCGTAAAATACAGCAAGCGTACCGGTCGCACAAGTAATAATGTTGGGAATAAATCCCCGGATGTAGGTCTCTTGAGGAATGCAATTAGCATCGAACGATTTAGACTCTAAAACTATTGTTATGAGAGTTAATTGAAATAAACAGAAAAAGAAGGGGCTTTGGTTTGTGGTCTTACGACCGATTACACTAATGTAAACTATGCGGGTCGCAATCACTGCTTCTCAAGGCGAGATAGATGTAGCGGCCGTGATGCCGTACTTCGGTTGGTGAGTGGACGGAAGTCTAACGAGTGAGGTGATTAGTACGAAGTGAAATTGAGTGAAACGAATGTGTGGAGTGGAGTGAGATGGAGCGAGGCGCATCAAAGAATAATTCTCATAAGCAAGATGAAACACAAATGATCAAATTAACACTAGAATTGATGTTCATTACATGCATAAACATTCCATGCAACAAGAAAAGATAGAAAATGCAAAACCACGAGATTGAAGATCCACCGCGGTTGTTGGCCGGAGGTGCGGGTTGTCAATCCGCTTCCAAGCGCAGTCCGAGGAGGGCTTCCGGTACCACCGAGCTGTCACCTCGAGGGCCTGTAATTCCGTTCTCTAGGTATACTTCGTCTTCTTCCTTGGTGGAAAGCTCGGAGAAGAATGCTTCAATGGCCGGGAGGATCACCGGAGGATGCGGAATGCTTTGGAATAGACGGAGAAGGTACTCCTGATGGTAGGGATGAAGGTGGAGGTGAATGGAACTGCTGGAGGGCGAAACGGCGGACTGGCGGAGGTTTCGTAACAAAATCCGTACCCTAATTCGCGGAACAGGGCTTTTTATAGCTTGCAGAATAAATAGGGCGCACGACCACTAGCGCACGACCAGTGGTCATGCGCGACCAAAGTCAGCGCCCGTGCGCGAGCAACCAGTAGACCTGCATAAGAAAATCAATGGTTGCGCACGATCAGCAGCGCCCGATCAGTGATCGTGCGAGGCAATGCTGATGATCGTGCGGAAATAGCCAGGCAGAACTTTGTAAAATGGGTATGACTGCGCACGATCGGCGGCGCACGAGCAGTGGTCGTGTGCGGTATGGCAAGTTATCGTGCGGAAGGTTCAAGACAGAGATTTCACAAATGAGTCCGGGCTGCGCACGATCAGTGATTGTGCGCCAGGAGGTCGATGGTCGTGCGTGGGTAAAAACGCACGACCACTGACTCCTTTGCCAAAAATAGTGAAACACCTATCCCGAATGCCCTCACGATCCCCAAACCTGTAGGAAAACTGCACGGGTCATCGATCGCGGCAGCCGCAGCAAATAATAATAATCATAGCAAGAATGCAAATGCACACAAGCATAGAAATGGGCTAAAAAGGTGCACAGGGCGTGGAATGCTGTAGCTAACCAAAAGGAGTACTAATGGCGCTAAAAGATAGTGCAAAGCTGAGGAAAAAGGCCTAGATGAGTCCAAAATAAGGTATAAAATAGGGACTCATCACCCGTAACATTTTAAAGACGGCGATGGCGTGCTTACCGATGTTCATGTGGAGCATCGCCATAATACCCGTCCTGAACGCAAGCCAACATATTAATAATAATTAATAATAATTATTAATAAATTATTATTAATTATTAATTAATTTTTATGCTTTGTGTTTTTTTTTTTGCAATGTTATTTAATTTCATGTTTTAATTTCCATTTCATGTGTAATGATGGGTGCGTATAACCATCATGTAGTATTTTAATTATGTCATTTCATGAACTATGATGGGTGTATATAACCATCATATGTTCAATTTGAAATTTGAATTTTGAAGTTTGTTTGGAGGGAGACAGAGTGGTGTAGCCTATATATAGGAATGTATCCTTCATGTTTTAATTAGTGAATGAATGAAATTGAAAAAAACCAACCTTAATCCTCCTCTTGAAGAATTCTCTCCTCCTTCTTCCTCCTTGGCCGAAATCCCTCTTCCCCCATCCTCTTCCTCTCTTGTTGGCCGATGGCCATCTCTTCTCCCTTCGCTTTCTCCCTTGCCTCCCTTGCTACCCGACCACCAACACCATTTTCCCCTCGCAAAACCGGCCATCTCCCACTCCCTTAGCAAAACCGAGCCACAACATCCATAACCTAGTCGAGCCCCTCTTCTCCACCATCACAAGCCGGCCACCACCTTTCCTTTTAACAACCCGACCACCACAACACCCCACCAAACCGAGCCTTCCACCACACCTCTCAAAATCGGCCACCCTAACACCAAAAAAACCGCCACCTTTCATTTCTCCTTTTCCCCCACACCAAAACCGACCACCCTCCCACATCTCCTTCCTAAACACCAAGATATTATACCATCTTTAATCTCTACTACCAAATCTAATTCCTAAACCAAAATATTCTCTACCATATTCCCCTCTTATTCTCCATAATCTAAATATACCTCCTACCATAATTTCTCTACCTACTATAATTGAAAAATATATTTCCTAAAATATTCCGATATCCTGCCACCTTTTCTCTTTCCTGCCTTATTTGGAATTATTCTTTCCATATTCAGAAGATTTCGCCGGGACTTTCAAAATATAGCGTGACACGAAGAAGGCGGCAAATTTCTCTCCCTCCAGCGTATCTCTGGTTGTGCCGTTGAGGAACGATTCTTGTTGAGCGTAACCGGATTCATCCAATCCGGTTGGGTAACGAAAATCTCTACTTAACGTGTTTCTCTTCCTTAGATAAATCTTGTGGCTTTGGCAAATTGCGCATTTTGTGTAACGATTGATTTTTTGTGGTTTATTTTATTTTATTTATTGTCTTGTTTATCGTATTTTAGTTTAAGTTCGTGAGGTGTGGCGGCCCTCGTTTGTATTTTGTTGGGAGAGAACCACCCTTGCCCGAATCTTTTGTTTTCGGTGGTTTCTCTTTTGGTACAACACGCTCGATCGAACTGTGTGAGTTCTTTTCGCTTGAGAGGACCTTGGCCTATCGCCTTGGTACTATCTTGAAGGGCTTTGCGAACCCTCCGTAATTGTTGTTTAGTAATAATATTAATTAAACCGCTGCGATATTAAATGCTAGAGTGTAACGTGAGAATTATTTGAGAGTGTCGCGTTAATTTGTCGGCCACTAAAACGCTCGAAAGAGCGGGCCTACATCAATTTGGTATCAGAGGGAGGTTCACGTCAATTTCCTAATTGGCACCCTCCCCCTCTTATTTGGCACGTTAACACACACTCACTCGTGGCATGGTATTTCATAAAAAAAATCAATTTTTAAATTTTTGGTCTGCAAATAGCGGCCTAAAATTTTTAATTTTTTTATCAAAATAATAATAAAAAAATCTGGAAATTCTCTATCTTATTTTAATAAGAATTCCAAAAAAAATTTTATTTTTCATTAAGTCATTATTTTTATTTAGTTATTTTAAAATTTAATAGTTGGTTTGGAAATAGCGGCCTATATTTTTATTTTTTAAGAAAAATTCAAAAATAAAATTTATTTAATGATCCTCATATTTTTTCAGCAAGAAAATCTATTTTATATAATTATAACCTTAGCTATTCGGCGGGAACAATTCCATCTTCGTTAGAGTTTAGTGGATCTGGTACCCCTTTTCTGTGCACATGCACTAAATTGAGATCGAGTGTCCTCTCCGTTTCTCTCTAGGATGACATATGACGTATATGCTACCCAGTTAGACTATTCCTATGCTAAGGATATGGCTAAACACACCCCTAGGGCACACCACATTTATCCTACTTATGACGGTTTAGAGTATCCCCAAACTTTTAAAGACTGGCTTAAGGGATTAGAATAATATTTTAATTGTCATTTATGGGATGACTACGAAAAGGTTAGCTTTGCCCGAGAGAGATTAGTAGGTCGAGCCCGATTATTTTTGTTAAACGAAGAGCGTCGTGTTGGTAGCTATCGTTATGCTTGGCTGCAGATGCGTAACCTCCTCTCGGATCAATTTGATCCCGCCTATCCGCGCACTATTAAAACCACACCCGTTAGTAAGAATAGTTATAGAACTAGACTCGTATCCGCTTATAGGAGTGACCCTACGCCTCAAGATAGATCCTATCCCCAGAGAGGTCGTATTACCCAGAGTGTGCCTAGTCCTACCTATAGGAAACATAAGCCATTTCGACCCCATAATTTGAACTCGAAAGAGGTTACTATTAGGGTGCTTGCTTCCTTAGCCTCGACATCTAAGCCCTCTGATATAGTGACTGATACCTCTGAGGATGCTTATGTCGATATAGAATCTCTGGAAGATGAAGTTAATCAGCTAGGTGAGAGTCTTCCTTCATTTACGATAGTGCCTGACTCTCCTGTTGAAACTGAGGATGTGATTAGGACTGAGCCCGTCACTGAGGATGAGGAGAGTTTCACTGACGCTTTTAGTGACGTTGAGGAGATTGGTTACCCTAGTGACCTGGAAGAGGATTTCTCCCCTGAGGAATCATCTCCAATCCCATTCGACGATAATTTAGTCATGGAATCTTCTGTTGACCCTGAGCTAGTAGACATTCCGGTTAAGTCGGTAGAGTAATCCGATGCTGAGAGCTTACATGTTACTAATTTAGGTGAAAACTTGTTAGGATCGGACGTTATATTTGTTGACCCAGGATTATTAGAGGTTTCTACGGTATTGGAAGAGTCACCTTGGGATGGATGTTCAATTTAGGATAAGCTTAGTGTGATACATCCAGGTGTTAGTCCTTTGACGTTATTATCGCCGCTTGGGATTCGAGCTAATTTTTATACTCCAGTAGATTCGATTTTCCCATCCCCTATTACTGACTTAGACGATGTATCCACCTCATGGGAAGAATTGGTCGACATAGAATATGAAGCTGTAGTAGATTTACCCCGCGAGGAAATATTATCTTTGGATGACGGTAGCGCTGAGGGCCCGATAGATTTTTCTTTGATGATAGATCCTTTGCCTGAGGCCCAAGGTAGTTTAGAAGTTTTATCGAATATAAATTTTCTTACCTTAGCGACGATCACTGAAGCTAAATTGAATAAAATATCTAATGCGTTTGTAGACATGTCGGCTGATTTGGTGGATTCATTCTGTGGTGAAAAGTTAATTGAGGATGAGTTTTCAGTGAGGACGAATCCACAATTCGAGTATACTTTTTGATTTTAATGGCTTGCAACCGGAGGCATTCTCCTGGACGCTTAATCCATGTTTTGACGTTGAGTGTGACTTGGTTTCCCCTACGGAGTCAACCCTGTCGACTCTCCCTCCGGTTCCCTTAGCTCGAGTAGATGAGTTCGTCATTTTTAGCCCTCTATATTTAGATAAGTTTATTATTCCCGCCTTCCCGTTAGACTTACTTATAAAGATGTGGGTGAACGTAGTTGGTGACGAGCATTTTCTAAAAGCCTATTATTATGATATTTTTAAAACTAAGTTTAATACCAAATTTAAAACGATAACATTAGGCTCCACTGATTTGATTTTTGAACTGAACGAGCTCGTGCCACCTGACTAAATTCCGTTATTTTCTACTATTAATTCCAGTCATGTTGCACATGGGTTCTCCCCTCATGGTTTTAATTTAATTAGGCGCATTTTTCATTTCATGATCCTTCTAAATGTTTCCATTAAATTACTTGCTATGTTGTATCAAATAATCTTCCACCGCTATATGAAAGATTTGGTTTTGATTTGTCTCACCCCCGAACGGATGCCCCCGGGCACCTTAGAAATATTAATGAATTGGTTAGTTTACTTTTTACGGATTTTACGGAAATATGGTGACATGACGTTTCTATTAAAATTTTCCACTGATTGTGGCATACCTCCTATTTTAGTCATTACATATTTTACGCTTTATGCTTTAATTCCACTTGAAATGTCTACCTCTCAGTATATATTTTCCACTATGTTTTCTATTGGGTTGGGTTGTGATAGTTTTCTAAGATCGCTCTCTTTCTCGGTCTCCATCAGAGGTATGTTGGTGGATGTTGTTGAAATTCTTTTTCCTTTTTTGGCTAATGCATATTTGAGGTCCTTCCAAGACCACCTTGTGTCATGCAGGTTCTTCTTCCCCGCCGATGACCGCCCAGACGAGTACTCGCAGACATACTCATCAATGATGAGTCATTTTAAGAGGGGGAGGATTGATGGAGCCGACTTCCCACGATATGTCGCCAAGGAGCGTCCTCCCTCTGATGATGATGGTGACCCGATTGATGGAGACGACGGCCCGCAACATTTTAAAGACGTCGATGGCGTGCTTACGGATGTTCATGTGGAGCATCGCCATAATACCCGTCCTGAACGTAAGCCAACATATTAATAATTATTATTATTAATTATTAATTAATTTTTATGCTTTGTTTTATTTTTGCAGTGCTATTTAATTTCATGTTTTAATTTCCATTTCATGTGTAATGATGGGTGCGTATAACCATCATGTAGTATTTTAATTATTTCATTTCATGAACTATGATGGGTGCATATAACCATGATATGTTCAATTTGAATTTTGAATTTTCAAGTTTGTTTGGAGGGAGATTGAGTGGTGTAGCCTATATATAGGCATGTATCCTTCAAATTTTAATTAGTGAATGAATGAAATTGAAAAAAAACAAACCTTAATCCTCCTCTTGAAGAATTATCTCCTCCTTCTTCCTCCTTGGCCGAAATCCCTCTTCCCCCATCCTCTTCCTCTTGTGTTGGCCGACGGCCATCTCTTCTCCCTTCCCTTTCTTCCTTGCCTCCCTTGCTACCCGACCACCACCACCATTTTCCCCTCGCAAAACCGGCCATCTCCCACTCCCATAGCAAAACCGAGACACAACTTCCATAACCTAGTCGAGCCCCTCTTCTCCACCATCACAAGCCGGCCACCACCTTTCCTTTCAACAACCCGACCACCACAACACCCCACCAAACCGAGCCTTCCACCACCCCTCTCAAAATCGGCCACCCTAACACCAAAAAAACCGCCACCTTTCATTTCTCCTTTCCCCCACACCAAAACCGACCCCCTTCCCACATCTCCTTCCTAAACACCAAGATATTATACCATCTTTAATCTTTACTACCAAATCTCATTCCTAAACCAAAATATTCTCTACCATATTCCCCTCTTATTCTACATAATCTAAATATACCTCCTACCATAATTTCTCTACCTACCATAATTGAAAAATATCTTTCCTAAAATATTCCGATATCCTGCCACCTTTTCTCTCTCCTGCCTTATTTGGAATTATTCTTTCCATATTCAGAAGATTTCGCCGGCACTTTCCAAATACAGCGTGACACGAAGAAGGCGACGAATTTCTCTCCCTCCAGCGTATCTCTGGTGGTGTCGTTGAGGAATGATTCTAGTTGAGCGTAACCGGATTCATCCAATCCGGTTGGGTAATGAAAATCTCTACTTAACGTGTTTCTCTTCCTTAGATAAATCTTGTGGCTTTGGCAAATTGCGCATTTTGTGTAACGATTGATTTTTTGTGGTTTATTTTATTTTAGTTATTGTCTTGTTTATCGTATTTTCGTTTAAGTTCGTGAGGCATGGCGGCCCTTGTTTGTATTTTGTTGGGAGAGAACCACCCTTGCCCGAATCTTTTGTTTTTGGTGGTTTCTATTTTGGTACAACACGCTCGATCGAACCATGTGGGTTCTTTTCGCTTGAGAGGACCTTGGCCTATCGCCTTGGTGCTATCTTGAAGGGCTTTGCGAACCCTCCGTAATTGTTGTTTAGTAATAATATTAATTAAACCGCTGCGATGTTAAATTCTAGAGTGTAACGTGAGAATTATTCGAGAGCGTCGCGTTAATTTGTCGGCCACCAAAACGCTCGAAAGAGCGGGCCTACATCACCCAGCCATGTCACCACTCAACGCCACTCAAAGCCACTTCACTCAGCACCACTCAATGCCATCTGTGCAGGACATGCCCTAGGACACGCCCGTGTCCCAGGCCGTGTCAACACTCTACGATCGTCGGCTCAACGATCGTCAACAGAGAAGAACATGCCCTGGGACACGCCCGTGTCTCAGGCCGTGTACCCTAGACACGCCCTGGGACACGCCCGTGTCCCAGGCCGTGTCAGCCAGCCTGAACCTCAACTAGACCTTTTTGTGATTTCAGGGGTGTTACAATCCTCCCCTCCTTAATAAAATTTTGTCCTGAAATTTGAAGACAGTAGGGAGATAAAAACATAACACAATATATGATAATGAGACATATATGTTTCTATCACATATACAAACGAGCTAATAGGTTACGAAAATAACTCGGGAAACTCGACTCGCATAGTCTTCTCTCGCTCCCATGTTAGCTCTTCTCGGCCATAATTGTCCCACTGGACTTTGACCATCCCGACCGTTTTATTCCGCAACTATTTCTCGGCTCGATCCTGGATCCAAATGGGCCTCACCTTTATCGTTAGCCCATACTCAACCGGCACCCGATCATTCTCAATCACTTGAGCTGGATCCTTGACTGCTTTTTGTAGTACCGAGATATGGAACACATCATGCAGTCCACCTAATTCCGATGAAAGAGATAGCTGATAGGCAGCTTCCCCAACTCGCTCCACCACTTCAAACAGACCAAGGTATTGCGTACTTAGCTTTTTTAACCGCCGAATCCGAGATACGCCTTTGAGGGGTTTAATCTTTAAATTGACCCAGTCACCTACCGCGAACTCCACATTCCGGTGCTTAGTATTATAATACTTGGCTTGCCGATCCTGGGCTATTAGTAGCCTCTCTCGACTAGAGCGTATTGTTGAGTTAGCATCCTCGACTTCCTTTTGTCCCAATAGTTTGGACTCGCAAGTTTCTTCCCAATCCAGCGATGTACGGCACTTGCGAACATACAGAGCTTCAAACAGTGCCATGCCGATGCTCGCTTGGGAGCTATTATTATAGGCAAATTCCACCATAACAAGATGATCTTCCCATTTCTTACCGAAGTCCAGGGCGCACATACGGAGCATATCCTCCATTGTTCTGTTGGTTCGTTCTATTTTGCCATCCGTTTGCGGATGAAAGGCCGTACTGAATTCCAACTTCGTGCCCAACTGCTGATGAATTAGCCTCCAATCCTTTGAAGTAAATCGCCCATCACGGTCACTAACGATGCTTCGGGGAATACCGTGCAATCGAACAATAAGCTCCACATAGAGCTTTGCCAACATTTCCACTGAATCGTCCCGCTTGTTTGGTAGGAAGTGAGACACCTTTATTAATTGGTCTACAATCACGCATATTGAGTCATTTCCGCATTGTGATCTTGGTAATCCGTGCACGAAATCCATAGAAATATCCTCAAACTTCCACTGCGGAACAATCAATGATTTTAGGAAACCACTCGGTCGTTGACATTCTGCCTTTACTAAAGCAGAAGTACGACACTTAGCCACATACTCGGCTATGTCCTTCTTTAAACCGGGCCACCAGAACCATTTCTTCATGTCCTTGTACATTTTTATGCTCCCAGGGTGAATTGAGTACTTTGTAAAGTGCAGTTCGTATAACAATTCTTCTCGCAATTTACCCGCACAAGGGACACACAATCGGCCATCCTTCCGTAATAAACCGTCATCCCAGGAGAATTTGTCACCAGACCCTTCCTTTACATAGCGCTGGAGACTTTAATCCAACTCTGTTGCCCGCCGAACTCTGTCCGCAAGGTCATATTGAACCTCCATCCAATTAAGGCATGCATCGGCCGAAGAATCCCTCTTAACACAAGATATCTCCAATTCTTCCAACTCCTGTATTAGACGCTCGTCATGTATCCGCAACCAACTTTCCCGCACCGGAGTTCGACGACTCAAGGCATCAACGACCACATTTCTCTTTCTAGGAACATAGTGAATGTCGAAGGTATAATCCCCTAGGAATTCCATCCACCTCCGTTGTCGCATATTCAAATCCTTTTGATCGATCAGATACTTCAGGCTTTTATGATCTGTATAAATATCTACCCTCATGCCATAGAGATAGTGTTGCCACAAATTTAACGCAAAGATCACCGCCGTAAACTCCAGGTCGTGGACGGGGTAATTACATTCATGCACTTTCAATTGACGTGAGCCATATGCGATCACCTTGCCAATATGTAGGAGAACGCAGCCTAGCCGCTCCCTGACGCATCGCTGTATATCTAAAAACCATCTGTACCACATGGCGACGACAAAACAGGCGTCGTGGTCAAACGGCACTTTAGTTACTCAAAAGCTCGCGCGCACTCCGGCGTCCAAACGAACTTCTGATCATTTCTCGTCAATGTAGTCAAAGACAAAGAAATCCGGGAGAAGTTCTCTACAAATCGTCTATAGTAGCCTGCCAGTCCAAGAAAACTCCTTACTTCGGCCACCGAAGACATCTCTGGCCAATCACGAATGACACTTATCTTTGCCGGATCCACCACTATGCCCTCTCCACTTACCACATGGCCCAGAAAAGCCACCGACGAGAGCCAGAATTCACACATAGAGAACTTGGCATACAGCTTATTCCTCCTCAAGGTGTGCAATACCAACCACAAATGGTTTGCATGATCTTCCTCCGATTGTGAATACACAAGGATATCATCAATGAACACGATCACAAACAGATCCAAGTAATCACGGAACGTTCGATGCATGAGATCAATGAATACCGAAGGCCCATTACATAAGCCGAACGGCATCACTGTGAACTCATAATGACCATAGCGTGTGCCAAACGCTGTCATGGGAATGTCACCTTCCCTAATCTGTAATTTATAATACCCGGATTTCAAATCCAACTTGGAATAGATGGTTGAGCCCGATAGCTGATCAAACAAGTCATCGATCCGTTGAATCAGATACTTGTTTTTCTCCGTCAGCTTATTCAGTTCACGATAATCAATACATAACCGCAAACTACCGTCTTTATTTTTCACAAAAAGAACAGGCGATCTCCAAGGTGACATACTTGGGCGTATGTATCCCTGCTCAAACAGCTCTTGCAACTGAACTTTCAGTTTGGTCGTCTCTTTTGGTGCTACCCGATACGGAGAACGGGCCACAGGCTTCACACCTTGCACCAGCTCGATAGCAAAGTCGATTTCCCTTTGGGGAGCTAACCCCGGAAAGTCCTTTGGAAACACATCAGCGTACTCCGACACAATCGGCACTTCACTCACACTGGCCTTCGGCGCCACCGCCTCTACAAGTGTGAAGAATAACTCCGCACCCTTCCGAACTGCCCTAATGACTTGGAGAGCAGGTAAAAACATCCCACTCATCCCTTGTATACCAATGAACTTGGTCTCTTGTTCGGTATTCTGCCCGAGTGTGACCTCTTTTGAAGTGCAATCTATACAGGCACGCTGCTCTGAAAGCTAGTCCATACCAAAGATTATATCAAATTCCTTGATCGGCAATACTAGTGTTTCCACCTTGAACTCCCGACTCCCTATCTTAACCTCAAGGCCACAAAATTTATCTGCGGACATCAAACATCCGTTAGGTAACAACACCTTTATATTGTCTATCGTGGTCCGGATAGGTACCACGATATGAAAGACAAAATCGTCAGATAGAAACGAATGGGAAGCACCTTTATCAAACAATGCTTGCGCCGGATACTCTCGTATAAGGACAAAACCTATAACACCACAATTAAACAAGCACAACATACAGTATAAAATAACATTAAAAACTACACGCACCTTTGACAACATCGGCCTGCTTAATGGCCTCCTGTTGTCCAAGATTGAAGACCCTGGGCTGTGCGTGCAAGGTAGAAGACTCCACCATAGTCTTTCCTTTCCCCGCATAAGATGCTCCCGTCTTCTTGTCACCCTTTGGAGGACCAACTCGGCAATCAAGTGCGAAGTGCCCCAACTTCCCACACGTAAAACAAGCGCGAGATCCATACCCAAGTGTCTCTGTCACGGTCACCGAAGGAGCTTGTCTAGTAGACTTGGACTTCTTTCCCCATCTCTTACGGTACCCAAACTTCTCCTGACACGGCAGCTTGAACTCTGGCTTTTTCACAGCCAAGGTCCTCTTTGCTTGCCCCCTTCTCAAGTCCATCTCCAAAGACCGAGCCGTACAGACTAAGGATTGAAATCCCTGACTCACAAAACTCGAGAGCAAATACCGCAGCTCATCTCTCAGTCCCGTATAAAACATACTAGTCTTACGCTCTTCTTCGGCGAAGATTGTACCCACATATCTTCCCAAACGTGTGAACTCATGTAGGTAATCATCCACACTACGATCTCCTTGAGTTAACCATTGAAATTCAATTTCTATCGATATTCTTTGCTGCATTGGTAGATGTTGTGCCAAGAAAACCCGAGAAAATTTGTCCATCGATACCTCTGCAAGTTGCCTACCGGCCAAGTGATGCAGTTCAATCTCATCCCACCATAAACGAGCCTCTCCTTCCAGTAGGAAAGTGGCCAACATAACCTTCTGTCCCACCTCCACCTTGATCGCTCTAATGATCCTCTTGATCCTTGCAAGCCAATCCTTTGCTTGGGCCGGCGAACAAGCCCCAGTAAATTACGGAGGATTGAAGCTAAGGAATTACTTCAATTATTGATCTACTACCCGCAGATCAACTACAGCTTCTGCCGGTTCTTGCCGTACCCCAGTATGCGTTGGCACCACTACAGGACGTGCCTGCCCAGCCTGCTGAGCGTTCATCACATCAAGTACCGTTTCCGTGATGAAACATACCGTTTCAGCGGATGGAGGAGGTGTGGGCACCTCAGCTGGTGCCGCACTTTCTATAGAATGTTGAGGTTCGGATTGACCCGCAACACTTCTAGACACCTATATGTGTAAAACACACAATTTAGCGATCAAGTTAAACGGCAAACATACAAAAAGAATACACAGGTTCAACAAATAAGTGTATCTACATTCCTAAGTGGGCATTTTTGAGTTCAAGTTACATGTTATAACAACAGCACTGACACGTGCCCGCCACCCCTCAAAAGAATTCATCCACGAATTCGAAAGAGATCGACCAACAAGCTGATACCAAATTGTAACACCTCTACCCGTCATGAAGAATATAATAGAGGGTCCTGGCGGGGCCCCACACCATATTCCACAAACAGGCAGAGACGCTACTAAATAATATCAAAACCAACACATCCTAACACAGAATTCTAGCGGAAGCTTCACGGTTCAAACCTTGAACTCAAGCAAAACAAGAACTGTCCACTAAAAACATAGGAATGTATACAACCAAAGTATTTGGCCTTAAGGCCTTACAAATTTCTCTTAACAATGGTGTGGTTTACAGACATCGGCACGCAGGCCGGCCACACATGAATAAGAAGAAACAAAACAAAGCCTTCGATGGCAGAAACGCAGCTTGGGCTTCAACCCGCTAAGTCCCGCTCTGACCAGCACCTCCTGCACCTATAAGAACCAATCCACCAAGCGGTGGCAAACAGCTGACCAATGATAATGACCCTGGCCCTAGCACGGGGTAGCGGAATTCCATCCATGCATAACATTTTTCCAACAGTATGTATAGCAAACCATTCAAGACGTGCATGAATGCACAGTCAATACATATCACAAACGCCGGCACGACGCTCCGTGCACTCAGGGCACATTTGGGTGTACCGGAAACACCGGGTCCCACCAATGAGCATTCTAGTCTTGATCGGCACGCAAGCTGTCAACTCTCGCTATGTGATCCTAACAGGGCCTTAAGAACCCAAGGTTAGACAATAGTAACGCAGGTATAAATCCACCTTTCCCGTTGCTCAAATCGTCAAACTCAAGACTGGACTGGCGCGGGTATAACTTCACCTTGCCTGTCCGCCACAATAGTTGAACACAACTCTCAAAATTTCTTGGACTTCCACCAGTACTTCCTGCTTCACCAAGCAACAGGTATCCACCACAGATTCCACACAAATAATAAAATACTCGGCGGCTCCTCCGAAATGCAAACAAAGCATCACCAATCCCGACCAACACGTCCAGAAGGGCTTCACACATCATGCCTAGGTCCGTACTCTGATTCTGGGTGCTAACAAGGGGGACTTCACATATCTACCCCAAGGGACACCGCAATCCACCGCACACTCGCGAGGAAGGTTTTTCCCTATGCATATGCAGGAAAGTAGGACTTCACATGTCAAAGAAGGAAATCGTTACCCTAGGAATTTGCTTCGGAGCCATGGAGAGAAAGCAAACGGATGAAAGTCTTCGCAGCAGCCTTGCCTTCGCAAATCCGAACTCGGCTCGCGATTTAGACCACCGTAGCACCACCGGCAGCCGTATTCCCCTTCTTCTTCCTCACCTTGCACTCCTCTCTCTCTTAGCTTTAGAAAGAGAAAGATGAAAATCAAATGAGCTTTCTCCTCTTCACTCCCGGCCTTATCAATACAGGGAAATCCCAGACCATTGGATCTTAGTCAAATAAAATGAACGGCTCTGATCAGTCCTGAAATTTATTTTCTGGGCCGAACACGGGTAGAGACACGCCCGTGTCACAGGCTGTGTTCCTGAAGCGGCTAATAACCGACTTAAGCCAAACCAGAACACGGGTGTCGACACGCCCGGGATACGCCCGTGTCGGCACCTGACATGCCCGTGCCGAGAGGCATGTTCCCCCATCGAGATAGAAATCGCCATTTTCCCGAGAAACACACGGGCACTGGACACGCCCGTGTGACATTTTTACACGCCCGTGTCACGATCGACACGGCTGGGCCTCCAAGCCGTGTCCTTCACGGGACATTCTCGCTAAATTTGTGCATGACACGCCCTGGGACACGCCCGTGTCCCCCAGCCATATCACCACTCAACGCCACTCAATGCCACTTCACTCAGCGCCACTAAACATCATCTGAGCAGGACATGCCCTGGGACACGCCCGTGTCCCAGGCTGTGTCGACACTCAACGATCATCGGCTCAACGATCATCGACAGAGAATAATATGCCCTGGGACACGCCTGTGTTTCAGGCCGTGTACACTAGACACGCCCTGGGACACGCCCGTGTCCCAGGCCGTGTTAGCCAGCCTGAACCTCAACTAGTCCTTTTTGAGATTTCAGGGGTGTTACAACACTGGCATGAATGTCCACTATACATCATAGGAATGAAATACAACAAATACACAAAAGAGTACTTGGCCTTAAGGCCTTACAAATATTCACTTGACAATATAATGTTTTACAAACATCGGCTCACAGGACGGCAACACATGACAAAAGTAAAACAACAGCTTGCTTGGCCTTCGAGGGCCAGCTCAGCAACTTGGGCTTCAACCCGCTATTTGGTGCTTGGTTTCGCAGCACTTTCAAGCAACATTCCACCGCACGGTGACAAATAAAGCAACGGTCAGCTAAGGCTGAACAAAATATAACAACCCCGCCCCTTACTCGGGACGGCGGTGCTTCTTCCCTGCATATCATTAGCCCGGCTAAATAGTAAAGTGCAAATATATATTTCGCCACAGGTGTAGGCTCGTTGGGCCAAACACCCCGTGCACTCAGGGCACATTATTGGTGAATCCGGTCAATTTCGTGGCTTCACCACCACCCTCATGATGGAAAACATTGTGAGCATTTTTGAGTCTTTCTGACCGAAGTCCAAGACTTTCAACTATGCCAACGACCAGTTCCACTTTAGGGCCTCTAGACCCGAACCGCAAAGCCCAGGTCCATTTTCACCCGCCCGTTGCAAATGATGTCTAGTCAATTTAAGATGTACGCGCGGGCCAAGCTTCACCCGGATCCTAAAAAATTCCCAAACATCACATAACCCAGTTATTTTCAATGCTGGCTCCCCGACCGCGAAGTTAGCAGAATTACGTTTCCACCCAGTTTTTCGGGTGCGCCTTGGAGTTAATCCCCAAGGATCCCTGTTGCAATCTACTGTGTAGAAACCCGAAAACAACGCACAGAGTCTTCTCCGGCTATTCATGCAATGCAACATCACCGATCCAGACAAACATGTCCGGGAAGGCTTCACAAACAATGCCTATGCCTGTACTTTGATTCCTAACTCTAAATAAGGGGGACTTCATATATCTACCCAAAGGAACACCGCAAAATCTCAGCACACTCATGGGAGAGGGTTTTCCTATGCAAAGGAAGAATAGCTTCACATGCTCAAGTTGAGAATCATTACCCTTGAAGTCTGCTTAGGTGCCATGAAGAACTAGCCGGATGAAAGGCTTCACAAGGGAATTCTCTCCACGGATCTTGCCTTAATTCTCAATTTCGTGCTCCGATGCTTCGCCGGTGGCCGGATTCCTCCCTTCCTTATTCCTTGTTCTCTCCTCTCTCTAACTTCTTAGAAAGAGAGAATTTAGGATGAAATGAGGAATTAACCCTCAATTCCTTAACTTAACTCAGCAGGAACTCACCGGAGCCGTTAGATCGTATTTAAAAAGACGAACGACTCAAATTTGCCTAAAATCTTCAAACCCTGAGCCGAACACGGCATTGCACACGGCCGTGTCCTAGGACGTGTGCCTCGATCCAGATATGATTGTCGAGGACAGAAAAGGACACGGGTTGGGACACGCCCGTGTCCCACCTGAAACGCCCGTGACCTGTGGCATGTCACAAATAACCGTCACGCCAATCGCCACCACCCTTGGTGGACACAGGTTACCACACGCCCCTGTGGAATCTGATATGCCCGTGTCAGATAGTACACGCCCGTGTGTTGGGTCGTGTCCCTTAGTCAACACAGGACCCAACTTCTAGAGGATTACACGGCCATGTGACACTCCCGTATCATCTGTCATGTGCCTGACACGTCCTGTGACATGCCCATTTCATAGGCCGTGTTCGAGCACTCAATTCTCGTCGACCTCGACTCGACTACTCGAGCACGACATGCCCTGTGACACGCCCATGTCACAGGCTGTGTTCACTCTACCAAGACCCGAACTTGGTTCGAACACCACACGTTTCACTTTTAAGTTTCGGGTCATTACACCATATCCCTTTGGTGGATTCGATACCGATTGATATACTTGAGAATATTAGGAGAGCCTCGGACAAGCAACTAAACATGTGTTTGTTGTAGGGAACACACACATTTGATGAATACTTCCATGTCTTTGTCATGCTACGATATTGCTTAGGGTTTGTGTTGGAGGATGAGGAGACATAAATCAATAGATTTTGTAATGGTCTAGCCAATGAGCTCTGACTCCTGTTATTGGGCACAAAGTAATGGGATTCCAAATATTGGTGGAGTCAGCTAGGTCTTTGGTGAGATAGTTGGTAAAAGTCCACCAGATGTCAGAGTGCAGGTTTAAGACCCATTTTCTTTTCTATGCTGTTAGATTTAACTTCAAGACAACCTAAACACCTAGAGGGGGGGGGGGGCGTGAATAGGTTCTTATCCTTGTTTCAATCTAAGGCAGATTATAACTTCAGTTCTTTAATATAAATCTGAAAACTCTACAGCTAACACATCATATACAATCAGAGAATCTATAATAACACAAATCACAGATTGCACACTGATTTATAGTGGTTCCCCAAGGTCTGGGTACATCCACTTCCCCCTTCGCCTATCAAGCAATATTCTAGATTCAGCCAAACTTCTTCCTTTTTTTCAGATCCACAGATCTTATAGCTCAGAATCCTGAATGATTCCTACAACTCAGAATATATCCACACTCCTATAGCTCAGGATAATATGCCCTACCTCAGTACAACTCAGAGAATTGATTCTCCTACACTCAGGCTCAAACAGCCTTACCACCTAAGAGATCTAAATCTCCTACACTCAGGCTCAAACAGCCTTACCACTCAGAGATCTAAATCTCCTACACTCAGCCTTTATAACACAGGTTTACAACTCAGATCTTTGAAAAGATCCTACAGAATTTGATAAGTATTTTTGATGGACTCTTACCATTATTGAGAGAGAAAGGATAAGAGGATTCTTGATCAGCTTCTTGATGAGACTGATGGCTGAAATCAACCTGTTCTTAGCTTTCTTCAAGCTTCTTGAATCTGAACTTAGTAGGGTTAATCTCCATTGAAGTTGATTGACTGGCAGCTTCCTTCTTGGATTCAAGAAATAGATCTGGATCTACTTAGTTGATTAGTTCAGGATCTACTCCTTGAGAGACTTGTGATTGTCTCCTTCTTGACCTCAAAATAGCTGGAGCTCTCTCACACCAAATCTTCTGAAGTTCCTTCTAAATTCTAGATTGAATTCTTCTAAGACAAAATCTGAGTGGATAATCACTTTAGAATGTCTTTTTAGATCTTCTTACGAAGATCTTCTTCTGTGTGACTTGTACATTCTTGATCAAAGATAAATTTCTCAGCAGTTGTGTTAATTGTGTGTTGTATTGTATTATATTTGATTTGACACAGTCTGTCTATATATAGGCTTCACCCATGGTAATCGGCTGATACAGTTTCTAATGAACTCTTGTCAGTATCAATAGCCTTAGTAAACCTGTTATAATGTACAGCTATCAAGTCCTCAAATAGTTCTTGAGCCTTTGTCTCTGTCGGCTAAGCATCGAGACTGACTATCATTATGTGTCGAGACAAACTGTCATTATGTGTCGAGACAAACTGTCAATATGTGTCGACACAAGTGACTTAAGTGTCGACACAGACTTTGGTGGTGTCGACATAGCTGCCTTGATGTCGACATTGCTTCTTGACACTGCATCTTGAGAATGTGTCAACACAGATTATTTGTGTCGACACAATCACTTCTTCACTCCACAGCAATCAACTATGTTGAAACTCTGCTGTGTATCGACACAAGTCCTATGTGTCGACATAGTTGATATAGTCTAGGAATTTGTGTGTCGACACAGCCTCCAGGTGTCGACACAGTTGATGTCGACTAATATTTCTGTGTGTCGACACTGCCTCCCGGTGTTGACACAGTTGATGTCGACTAATATTTCTGTGTGTCGATACTACCTCCCAGTGTCGACACAGTTGATGTCGACTAACTATTCTATTTGTCGACACAACCTTTTCCAAGTGTCGACACAAACTTACTGAAGTGTCGACACAGCTTCCTCTGGTGTCGACACATGGACTTAGAAACTTTTCTCTGCATTTTAGCATATTCTTAACCTGCACATATAAACTCAAAATAACATCAAATACACCTTGATGTATATCATTGAGCTAAGTGAGGCTTCTCCAAATCAGGTACACATTTTCCAATGTACCCAACAATCTCCCCCTATTTGGAGAAGTCATAACCCTTTAGTCAATGATATACATCACTTATGATAAATAAACATGATGATGTGTATAAGCATTTTTTAATAGGGTAAATTATAAACAAAAAATATATCAAAATCACATCACAAAATAAGAATGCAACTTGAATTAACATGAAACATTGTTTTGTTTATATTAACAAAAAGTTTCTTAACAACTGATTACATAGATTTCTTTTAAAGAAAAATTAAATTTTTCTTGCAAAATTTAGTAAATCTATTCTAAGGCTGAACATGCTCCCTAATGACTATTCCTTTCCCTGATCTAATCTGAGCCTGCACAGAAGGTTCTGTATCTTCAATGGGCTTCTTGCCTTTCAACTCAGCCTTCTTTTGTGCTTCAGCCTTAGTCCTTTGCCTATCAAAATAATGAAAAGGCTTAGGGAAATACTTGATAGGCTCCTGAGCATCAGGAGGTAGCTTCCTACTCTTAGCCTTTCTTCTGTGTTGAACTATGGCTTCCTTCCTTGCCTCATACTTCTGCCATTCCTGCTCATTATACAATTTGCCCCTTTCATGAACCTTGTCTTTTACTGCTTTCCAGGCAGTTAATATGATATTTCTAGAAGTTGGGCTCCATTGCTCAAAATCAGGTTTTAACTCTGCTTGCTCTCTGAATCTCTTCTTTGATAATTGAGCATCTTACTGAGCTTTCAGACCAACTTCTGGCATATCTACCTTTTCAATAACAATATTAGTAACTTGTTGTGGAGGGCTGTACATAGACTGAACTTGTTGATGTATCATTTAAAAATTTGCAAGGGGGTAAATGACTTGGGCAACCTCAGGTTGATCACCTTTAAGTAGAGCTTGTTGCACACCCGACTCAGCCATATTGTCATCATCACATAAGGGTAGATATCCAAGAGTGGCTCTGATACTGTTGGTTATCCATTTGGCATGATCAGAGCCTGCATATACTAATGCCTTCTCCCCCTTTATGACTTCTCTGGCTACATGATCTCTTAAATCATCTTTTTGAAATCTGATTTTCCCATCCAGGAAATTGATACCATCTTTAAAGAATGGCTTTAACTTTTGAAGCTTGTCAGTAATTAACTTCTCAGATGAAGTGATGGCAGTTTTAACTGAATCTAGGGCAGCCTGTAGCTTCTTATCATATTCTTCAATGTCTTTAGCCCTTGCGCCAGTCAATCTAGTAACAGTATTTTTTAACTCAGTTAAGATTATATTGTGAGAATTTGTCAGATTCTCATTCATCCTCAGTTGGTTTTCAAAGACATAGCCTTGTTTGATGGCAATATCATCCACTTGTTTCTTGATATCTACCTGCTGTTGTGCTAGAAATACCACAGCATGGCCCCCCTTGTGGAAGCAATCTGTCATTTCTTTCTTATTCTGATTTACCTCAAATCTGATTGATTTTATATCTTATGCTAGATCAAATTGGAGGGCCTTATGGCTTTCATCCACATATTTTTCCAAAACCCATCTCTGCTCATCTAATTTCACTTGTAAATCTACGAAAAATTTGTTATAATCAGTCTCAGGAGCAGGTTGTGGAGGAGTAGTTTGTAGTGCCCTTTTATAACTTTGGCTCCTTCTCTTAAAGACCAGAAGTTTTCTCTTCTTGGCATTCCTGAGTTCTTCATTCTCTGAATCATAAATACTGGCTATCTCAACCCTTTCTGGTGGAGTAGAGGGTGTATCTTTTTAAGTGCCAATCGGCTCCCCCTCAAGATTAGCCTGCTCCCCCTCAAACCTCTTCTGTTCCTCCTCAACCCTGATATGCTCCTCCTTATCTGCTGCTCCCTAAATCTCAAGAAACAACTCTTCCAGAGTGAATTCCTGCTGAGTGTGAGCAGGTGATAGTTCTTTCTCATTAGCATCAAAAACTCCAGAAGTATCAAGATCAGTTTGTGAATCTATTTCTTCTGATAAGTTGATTCTTTCTTCCTCCTACACCTGTGCAGAATGTGGCCCCCCCTACAACTATGCAGTAACTGTCTCCTAATAGACTTCGGCATTTTAAGTCAGGTCCTGGACCTGGTCCCTAACTTGCTCCCCCTGCACTTATGCACTTATTGTGTCTTCCTGCACATCATCATGCTTAGTATTGTCATGTACTGGTGATTTTGCTGCAGTATCTTGGTTATCCAAATCAGGTATGTCTGTTGAGAGGACCCTATTCCATCTGGATATTATTCTGATGTCCATCCTTCTCATATGATTTATTTTAGATCCTAGAATCTGATGCATTACCTCTTGATTTGCTCCAGCCAGGAATAAACTCATCAATCTAGCCAAATTATGCTTTTTTATTCCTTCCTTTTCTGTTAATGGCTGCTCCAATCTTCATGGTTGGATCCAATCCACACCACTGTAGTGCCTCCCTTGTCTTTGAGGCTTGGACCTCTTCTTCATCCTGAATTCTAGGAAGGTGAAGAATCTTTCTTAAACTTTTCAAAGTAAGTTTGACTCTATTTCCATGAACTGATGATTTAATCTTGAGTCTATTGGAGTCCATAGTTGCAGCAGCATAAAATTCAAACACTTCCTTCTTCATGATCTTGGTAGGTTCAGAAACAAGAAACTCTAATCCATTATCACTAACTAGGGTAATGACCCCTTTAATCTCCATCGCTGCATCATCAAAAGCATTACGCACCAGCTCGTAGCCTTTGTTAATGTCGTCTTCAACCTTTGGCGCAATTTGGATGATGAGAAAGCTTTAATGGAGAGAAGATAGTTTGTCGACACAGGGTTTTAGCCTCGAAAACCTGGTGAGCGTGACGACAGAATTTGTTCTGGACCTATTTATACCCTTTTAAACAAAGAAGGTCAAAAGGCGGGCAAAAACTGTCTAAATGTGTCGACACTGTTGAAATGTGTCGACACATACTTCTATTATCTCGACAACGGCGTTGACTACTATGTATCGACACCAATTGATGATATGTCGACACTAGACATACTTAGTAGTTCATCAGAAATTTTGTGTTGACTCTTATTGCATGTGTCGACACAATTCCTGGAAGTGTCGACACCATTATGCTGGTTGTGTCTACACCACTAACTGAAGTGTCGACACCACTTCTCTGGATGTGTCGACACAGATTTACTTCGCCAAAATTGTTAAACTAGTCTATGTTCAACATTCCTAATTCAATTTTAAATCTATTGAATTTAGTTTCATCTAGAGGCTTAGTAAATACATCTACAATTTGATAATCTGTCTTAACAAATTCTAGTGAGATGTGCTCTTTCTCTACATTTTCTCTAAGAAAATGGTATCTTATTTCTATATGTTTAGTCCTACTATTTGAAACAGGATTATTAGCAATAGAAATAACACTAGTAGAATCACAAAACAAAGGTGTTCTAATTACCAGAATACCATAGTCTTCTAGCTGGTGCTGAATCCAACAACTGTGCACAACAACTTCCTGCTGCCATATATTTAGACTCAGCTATGGAAATTGCTACACTAGTCTGCTTCTTACTACTCCAAGACACCAATCTTCCTCCTAGAAATTGACAGGAGCCTGTTGTGCTTTTTCTATCTTCTTTCCAACCTGCAAAGTCTGCATCCGAATAGTCTGTTAGTAGAAAATCTCCATTCCTAGGGTACAAAAGGACTGGATTAGGTGTGCCCTTTAGGTATCTCAAAATCCTTTTTATTGCATTGTAATGAGATTCTTTAGGGCATGATTGGTACCTAGCACAGACACATGTTTCATACATATTATCTTGTCTACTGGCAGTGAGATATAGTAGTGAGGCAATTATTCCTCTATACAAAGACTCATCTACAGGTTTACCTGCATCATCTTTGCATATAGGCATACTTGTTCCCATAGGGGTTCTCATGGTGGAGGATGATTCCATACCATACTTCTTAATTAACTCCTTGGTAAACTTAGACTGGGATATGAACAAGCCATCATCAGTCTGTCTTACTTGGAGTCCCAAGAAGAACTTAAGTTCCCCCATACTGCTCATCTCATACTTCCCTTGCATAAGTTTAGCAAACTTCTTGCAAAGGTTGTTTTCTGTAGACCTAAATATTATGTCATCTACATAAATCTAGACTAAGATTATCTTACCTTTGGATTCCCTTAGTGATAGAGTTTTGTCTATTTTCCCTCTTGAGAATTTATTCTCAATAAGGAAAGTAGACAGGTTTTCATACCAAGCTCTTGGTGCTTGCTTTAACCCATATAAAGCTTTCCTAAGTCTATAAACATAATCAGGTTTAAGAGAATCAGCAAAACCTGAGGGCTGCTCTACATAGACTTCTTCTTTAAGATTTCCATTCAGGAATGCTTATTTTACATCCATTTGGAATACCTTGAATCCTTGATATACTACATAGGCAAGGAACATTCTAATCTCTTCCAGTCTTGGTACTTGGCCAAAGGTTTGATCAAAGTCAATACCCTCTTCCTACCTGTATCCTTTTGCAATAAGTCTTGCTTTGTTCTTCACAATGATTTCATTCTCATCTTGTTTGTTCCTAAAGATCGACTTTGTTCCAATGATGTTGTGGTATTGTTGTTTAGGAACTAACTCCCAGACCTTGCACATTCTGAACTGATTCAGCTCCTCTTGCATGGCATCAATCCAATCTGGGTCTAGAATAGCTTCTTCAAATTTCTTTGGCTCTAGTTGAGATAGGAAGCTTGAACAAAGCACTGGGTTCAAGTCCCTGCTTCTGGTTTGCACTCCATGTCTTGGATCACCAATTATCTTATTTATTGGATGATCTTTTAAGTGTCTAACAGCTGGAGGTTGTCTTTCTTCAGGATGAATACCTCCAGTTTCTTCAATGTATTGCACCTCTTGGTTTTCTTCAGCTTCTAGAGAGTCCTATACTCCCCCTGGACAGTAGCGACCATTTTAAATATCTTGATCTGCAGTTTAATCTTCTGCAATGGAAAGCTTGTCCATTCTCTCATTTATACCTGTTGGACTGCATGAACTACAAGACAACTCACTATTGATCAATCTAGTTTCATCAAATACAACATGTATAGATTCTTCTACAACCTGTGTAATCAAGTTGTAGACCCTATAAGCCTTATTATTGTTGTTGTACCCAACAAATATCCCATCTTGGGATTTGGCAGCAAACTTAGTTAGATAGGACTTGCCATTATTAAGGATATAGTACTTGCAACCAAAGATCGTAAAATAGGATAAATTTGGTTTTTTACCTTTCATGATCTCATAGGGAGTATTTTTGTGGCACTTGCTGATAGAAGCCCTGTTGATCACATGACATGCAGTGTTTACTGCCTCAGCCCAGAAATATTCCGGGAGAGAAGTGTCACTCAATAGAGTTCTACCAGCCTAAATCAATGTTCTATTCTTCCTTTCAGCAATACTATTTTGTTGTGGTGTTCTAGGTGAGGAGAACTCTTTAAAAATCCCAAATTCTTCACACAGTCTTGTCATACTTTCAGATTGAAATTCAGTGTCATGGTCAATTCTGATTTTGACTACTGTACTGTCCAGTTCATTCTGAATTTGTCTTAAAAAACTATGTAAAACACTTGGGGTTTCTGATTTTTGTCTCAGAAAGAACACCCAGGAATATCTAGAATAGTCATCTACCACCACAAAAGTGTAGACCTTCCTACCTACACTATGAACTGGCATAGGACCAAATAAATTCATATGCAATAGGTATAGACACCTGACTAAATCCTTGTTTTCAAGGATATGAAAGGAGGATTTTGTTTGCTTGCCCTTTTGACAAGCTGAACATATCCCTTCCTTTATACACTTAACTTGAGGACCATTCCTCACTAACTCTTTGCAAAAGAGTTGATCAATTATTTTGTAGTTAAGATGGGCTAGCCTCTTGTGCCATTTGACATAATGAGAGGCTCTGTTATCAGCTACAAGACAAATAGGAGAACCTTTGTTCTCACACTCAAAATTAAGACAGTACACATTCCTTTTTCTGTATCCTATCAAAATGACCTTTTGATCACTTGACCTTTTGATATGACATCCATTCTTAACAAATGAAATATCATATCCTAAATCACTCAGCTGACTTATGCCTATAAGGTTGTGTTTCAAACCCTTCACATAGGCCACTTGAGTGATAGTAATCTGGTTACTAGAAATGTTACCAAATCCTTTGATGATTCCTTTTTCAGAGCCACCAAAGATTACTTTAGGCCCATTTATGATAGGCAAGTACTCCTTCAGCAATCCCTTTGTTCTAGTCATGTGCCTAGAACATCCACTGTCCAAGTACCATATAGGGGTATGGTGACTTGGACTCACCTGCAATAAAGAATTACCTCTCCTTAGAACCCAAGTAAGTCTTGGGTCCTTGGTTCAAGTTAGCTTCAAACTTAACAAATCTACCTGCAGCTCTTCTAACAGGTAGACTGGTTTTCTTCCTTACACTAGTGTTGTTCCAGCAATCTATGGCATAATGACCTGTCTTACCACAGCACCAGCATTCATACTTGTTGTATCTATTTTTAAATACATTCTTGATAGTCTGATTGATAGAAAACTTTTAGTATTGTGCTGGTACTACTGCAGCTACACCCACTGGTTTCTCACAAATAAGGGGTTTATGAACATGGGCTGCCTTATTGACATAAGCACCCTTGTCATTCAACACTTCAGTCTTACAATGACCATGAGTATTCTTAAGGTCATACTTGTTAGAAGGCACTTATACCTTTCTAAAAACTACAGCGACTTTAAAATTCAATGGCTGGACTGAGGCTTTGCCCTTTCTCTTGAATTGGACAGCCCTGGTGTTACCTTTAAAGCCTATTCAAGCCTTACCCTTTTGAGCCACATACTCATCTATTAAGGGTAAAACTGATTTTGGCTTGGAATAACTAGCCACCAAATCTTTCTCCTTTTGAAGTCAGACTTCAAGAATTTTAATTAGATCATTTTTGTATGTGAATAAAAGTTATAGTTTTCAGTTTGGCAACCTCATTCATTTTTTGATCCAACTCTTTCTCTAAACTAGATGCAGCCATCTTAAGATCTGCAATTTCCTTAGCCTGAGTTTTGGCTAGGTTCTTGCTTTTCTTTAGTGCCCGCAATAAGTCCACATATTCATCTATCAACTGATGAATATCACCTTTAGACTCAGATCCATCCACATCACTTGATGCAGATGTAGCTGACTCTGTGCCAGTACTACAATAAAAATTACTAGACAAACATTGTACCTTGATATGACCAGGCTGATCCTGACACTTGTCTTCTTCTGATACAGCCAACAGTCCCATGTAATGATGGTCTTCTTGTGCATAGATAGAGTTCAACAATTGCATAAACTCATCTTCTTCATCTGCTGTATATAGGCTAATGTATGCCTCAGCTTCAAATTCAGACTCTGAAGATGATTGGTCTGTCAAGCTCTTCTCCTTCTTAGCAACAAAGGATTTCTCCTTATTGCTCTTTTGTTGAGTCTTCCTTTTATCAGCAGACTCCTTTCTTTTGTCTGGACACTCAGCCAAAAAATGTCCAGGCCTATTACAGCAGTAGCAAACTATCTTTGGTGTTGTAGATTTGTTAGGCTTAGACTTGCTCCTGTCCTTCCTTGATGACTTCCTCTTTTGATAATAGTTATCCACAGGCTGAGATGTGGAGGGCCTTGACTTCCACTGCTTCTTCTTCAGGAATCTCTGAAACTACCTTGTGAAGGCAATAAAGTCTTTATCTGAGTCACTGCTGTCTAAACTTAGGTTGTCTGAATTATCTGAAACAATTTCAGCAACTTCGCTAGGAGGTGATGGAGACATCCTCCTATTCATTCTAGTGGCTTCAACCTTGAAGGCCACAGACTTTTCTTTATGCTCCCCTTTTGCATTTCTTTCTTCCTCTTTTTTAATCATTAGTTGCATTTCATAAGACAACAACTTTCCAAATAAAGTTGGAGGAGAAATATCTGCAAGTTTGGCCACTTCCCTAATGGCACAAATCTTGGTGTCCCAATCCTTTGTCAAGGATCTTAGGAATTTATCATTCAGTTCATATGTACTGAAGACCCTTCCATAAGACATCAGCTCATTTACTATTCTATAGAACTTCTTATATCACTCAGATATGCTATTTGACTTCCCTTGTCTAAAACTTTCATATTCCTGATTTAGCATAGACTTTCTATCTTGTCTAACTTCTTCAGAACCCTCCATGTAGACTATCAAAGTGTCCCACATTTCCATGGAGGTCTTGCAGTGAATCAAATTTTGAAAGGTTGAATCATCTATGGCACTTACTATGATATTCTGGGCTCTTTTATCCATAGTTTCCAGGATGATCTCATCCTTAGTCATCTCAGAAAAATCTTTGGGAGTTCTTTGATTTGCATCTAGAACAGACACATTCATTGGAATATAAGTACCTTCTTGTAACACCCCAGAATCTCAAAATATGTTTGTACACAGTTTTGAGTAGCAGGCTGTTAGACACGGCCTGGGACACGGGCGTGTCCCAGGGCGTGTCGGGGGTACACGGCCTGGGACACGGGCGTGTCCCAGGGCGTGTTCGAATTAAATTTCGAATTTGGCCTATTCGAGTCAGAGCCGTACACGGCCTTGAACACGGCCTTGAACACGGGCGTGTCAGGCTGGACACGGGCGTGTCAGCTGCCGTGTTTTGACCCGTGTACTGGTTTTGGAAGTCGGTAAGTGCCGTGTAGCAGGAGACACGGGCGTGTCTCAAGAATGACACGGGCGTGTCAAGGTCGACACAGGCGTGTCGATGCCCGTGTTGTTCAGTCGGTTCGAAACCGCGTGTGCCGCTTAAGGGTACACGGCCTGTGACACGGGCGTGTCACAGGCCGTGTCAGCCAAAGTTTGGGTTTGTTGGGCAGATCTCGGCCATTCGTTTCCTTCTATTTGGATCTTGTGGTCCAAAGCATTTCCAGCCTCTTTAAGGCCGTGGATTGAGATGAAATCTCATTTCCACTTAGCCTTTCTCTCTCTAAAGAGAAGAAAGAGAGGAGAGCTTGGAGGAGGAGGAGGAGGAGCTTTCCGGCCGCCGGTGGAGCTTCGTCGAGCCGAATAGAGAGCCGAGTGCAGCGTTGCGGAGGCAAGGCCGCTGCGGTGATTTCCATCCGGCTAGTTCTTCTATGGCGTCGAAGCGATCGTCAAGGGTAACAATCTTTCTTCCTTGGGCAGGTGAAGCCCTTTGTTTTGCATGTGCATGGGATCCTCCATCAAGAGATGGAAACGCGTAAGTGATTCCAGCAGTTGAGTCTGCATCTACAGCCGGAAGTATGTAGTACGGCATAGGCATGCTGTGTGAAGCCCATCCAGACGTATGTCGGGATTGGTGATGTTTGTATTGCGAACCGGAGAAGACTCCGTGTATTCATCGTTTAGCCTGCGGAGATGGTGAGGACGATGTGCTTGGTGTATAGGATGCTTTGCATAGCTCCTTTGGTTGTATGCTTGCTAAGAGCTGGATAATGGAGTGCGGACACCTCTGAGTGGGTGGGTGCGAGAGGTCTTCAACAGGGGTTTGGAGGCTTATGCCCACTCCACCAAGTGGCGATGTTATGATCGGGTGAGCGGTCGATTGGTAGCAAAGCAGCAGGGCGAATTCCCTAGGCTTGTTACACTACGTGGGTAGGTCGACTGGTAGTGCTCACGGGTTTTGGGGTGGTGCGTACCTCTGAGTGAGACGGGTGCGTGAGGTCCTCCACAGGGGTTTAGAGGCTTATGCCCGCCTACCAAGTACAAACCATAAAGGTTCCCTGAGTGCACGGAGCGCCTGACATTGAGGCCGGCGTTTGTGATGTTGTGTGTATGTTATATATATGTTGATATTGCTATACATGCAGGGAAGGAACCACTACCCCGGGTAAGGGGTGGGGTCGTTATAATTGGTCAGTTGAATGCTGACCGTTGCTTTGTTTATCACCCATGGGGTGGACGTCCATATGCAGGTGTTGCGGGCTGATTGGATTGAGCGGGCAAAAGCCCATGCTGCTGGTAGGCCCTTGAAGGCCGTGCGAAGTGTTGGATTTCATGTGTGGTCGGCCTGCGTGCCGATGTATGAAATTATATGTATTGTAAAGAGTAACTTGTAAGGCCTTAAGGCCGTGTGCGGTGTGGTCTTGTTAACATTCCTGGTCTTTTATATAAATGGGATATTTATATAGTAGTGGACATTCAGTGTTATGAGTTCTTGCACTTAATAAGCTTCCGCTAGAATGCTTTGAGTTAGGACTCATTTGGTTTGATATTATCCTGTGACCTCACCGTCTGTTTGTGGCATATAGTGTGGGGCCCCGGCCGGACCTTCTACTATACGTCATTTAACGGATATGGTCATTACAATTTGGTATCAGAGCTTTTTGTCGGTCTTCCTCTTTCGAATTCGTGGTCGAATTCTTTTGTGGGGTGGCGAGCACGTGTTTGTGCGACCTGCTGTAATGCTAATGAACTCTGGAATGTCCACTAAGGAATGTGTGTGTGTGTCTATTCGGTGAGTTTGCCGTATTACCATGGAAAGTAATGCTATCTTGTTCACCTATAGGTGACGAGGAGTGGAGCTGGGCAGTCGGAGCCCCAGCGTTCGGTTGAGAGTGCGGCACCACCTGAGGTGCCTACACCTCCCCCTTCTGCGGAAACGGTGCGCTTAGTTGCGGAGGTGATCTTTGCTATGCTTCAGGCACAACCTTTTGGGCAAGCGAGGCCCGCTGTGGCGCCAGTGCAGGTTGGTGCAAGTCAAGAGCATGTTGAGGTTGGTGCGAGGCAAGAGCATGTTGAGGTTCCGGTTGCTGTGCAAGCAGCGGACGAGCAACTTAAGCACTTTATGGAGTTTAATCCGCCTACGTTTGTCGGAGCAACGTCTCCAACAGAGGCCGAGGATTGGCTCTCTAGAGTGAAAAGAATCCTGGCTGCGCTCAGGATTAGTGAGGAGCAGAAAGTCCCGTTAGCCACTTTCCTCCTGGACGGAGAGGCGAGGCTTTGGTGGGATGAGATCGAGTTGCACCAATTGGGAGGTAGACATCTGGGCGACATATCGATGGACGAATTCTCTAGATTATTTTGGGCGAAATACTTGCCAATGGCGCAGAGAATTGCAATGGAAAATGAATTTCAACGTCTGGTACAGGGTGATAAGACCGTGGACGATTACCTGCATGAGTTTACCAAGCTCGGTCGTTATGCGGGGTCGACGTTTGCGGACCAGGCGCGGAAGACAAATAGGTTCTATGAAGGGCTGCGTGATGAGCTGCGGTTGGCTCTCCCGAGTTCAGTGAACCAAGGATTCCAAGCATTGGTGCATACCGCTAGTGCGCTAGAGAAGGATTTGAAGCGGGTACGGGAAAAGAAGAACTTAGTGGTGGAAAAGTCCGACTTCAAAGTTCCGCCATCAGAGCAATCAGATTTCAGGAAACGTGATAAGAAGCGGTTCAGGCCTGCTGAACAAACTTCTTCAGATGTTGCGTCAGGAGCAACGTTTGGGCAAGAACGGGTTGAGCCGCGTACATGTTTCATTTGTGGGAAGCCAGGGCATATCGCGCGATTTTGCTGGAATGGGGCGTCAAGGGGTGAAAGAAAGGTAGGTGCGTCCTATGATGAGAAGGGTAAAGCTGTGGCAGAGTCGTCTGCATCGCGGGCGCAACCGCGAATATACACTCTTGAGATGCAGGAGCCGCAAAGCTCAAATCAAGCAGAACAGCAAATCCGTGCTTTGGACTTAATGGAGGCCGCGAAACGGATTCTGCGAGATGCGGAGAAGCCGAAATAAAGTGGAGTGTGCACTTTATTTTGTTGTCTATTGTCTGTATGTATGTATGTATTTCTGTTTGTGATAAACAGTTGTGGGGGTATGATTCCACGGGGCGAGACAAGTTGTGGCCTCTGAACTCTAAACCTGGATCGTTTTGGTTTGTATCGCAACAGCGTGGTTGTGTTGATACTTGTGCGTTGCGCTAAATTTCGGGACGATATTTCTATAAGGAGGGGAGGTTTGTAACACCCCAGAATCTCAAAATATGTTTGTACACAGTTTTGAGTAGCAGGCTGTTAGACACGGCCTGGGACACGGGCGTGTCCCAGGGCGTGTCGGGGGTACACGGCCTGGGACACGGGCGTGTCCCAGGGCGTGTTCGAATTAAATTTCGAAATTGGCCTATTCGAGTCAGAGCCGTACACGGCCTTGAACACGGCCTTGAACACGGGCGTGTCAGGCTGGACACGGGCGTGTCAGCTGCCGTGTTTTGACCCGTGTACTGGTTTTGGAAGTCGGTAAGTGCCGTGTAGCAGGAGACACGGGCGTGTCTCAAGAATGACACGGGCGTGTCAAGGTCGACACGGGCGTGTCGATGCCGGTGTTGTTCAGTCGGTTCGAAACCGCGTGTGCCGCTTAAGGGTACACGGCCTGTGACACGGGCGTGTCACAGGCCGTGTCAGCCAAAGTTTGGGTTTGTTGGGCAGATCTCGGTCGTTCGTTTCCTTCTATTTGGATCTTGTGGTCCAAAGCATTTCCAGCCTCTTTAAGGCCGTGGATTGAGATGAAATCTCATTTCCACTTAGCCTTTCTCTCTCTAAAGAGAAGAAAGAGAGGAGAGCTTGGAGGAGGAGGAGGAGAGCTTTCCAGCCGCCGGTGGAGCTTCGTCGAGCCGAATAGAGAGCCGAGTGCAGCGTTGCGGAGGCAAGGCCGCTGCGGTGATTTCCATCCGGCTAGTTCTTCTATGGCGCCGAAGCGATCGTCAAGGGTAACGATATTTCTTCCTTGGGCAGGTGAAGCCCTTTGTTTTGCATGTGCATGGGATCCTCCATCAAGAGATGGAAACGCGTAAGTGATTCCAGCAGTTGAGTCTGCATCTAGAGCCGGAAGTATGTAGTACGGCATAGGCATGCTGTGTGAAGCCCATCCAGACGTATGTCGGGATTGGTGATGTTTGTATTGCGAACCGGAGAAGACTCCGTGTATTCATCGTTTAGCCTGCGGAGATGGTGAGGACGATGTGCTTGGTGTATAGGATGCTTTGCATAGCTCCTTTGGTTGTATGCTTGCTAAGAGCTGGATAATGGAGTGCGGACACCTCTGAGTGGGTGGGTGCGAGAGGTCTTCAACAGGGTTTGGAGGCTTATGCCCACTCCACCAAGTGGCGATGTTATGATCGGGTGAGCGGTCGATTGGTAGCAAAGCAGCAGGGCGAATTCCCTAGGCTTGTTACACTACGTGGGTTGGTCGACTGGTAGTGCTCACGGGTTTTGGGGTGGTGCGTACCTCTGAGTGAGACGGGTGCGTGAGGTCCTCCACAGGGGTTTGGAGGCTTATGCCCGCCTACCAAGTACAAACCATAAAGGTGCCCTGAGTGCACGGAGCGCCTGGCATTGAGGCCGGCGTTTGTGATGTTGTGTGTATGTTATATATATGTTGATATTGCTATACATGCAGGGAAGGAAACACTACCCCGGGTAAGGGGTGGGGTCGTTATAATTGGTCAGCTGAATGCTGACCGTTGCTTTGTTTATCACCCATGGGGTGGACGTCCATATGCAGGTGTTGCGGGCTGATTGGATTGAGCGGGCAAAAGCCCATGCTGCTGGTAGGCCCTTGAAGGCCGTGCGAAGTGTTGGATTTCATGTGTGGCCGGCCTGCGTGCCGATGTATGAAATTATATGTATTGTAAAGAGTAACTTGTAAGGCCTTAAGGCCGTGTGCGGTGTGGTCTTGTTAACATTCCTGGTCTTTTATATAAATGGGATATTTATATAGTAGTGGACATTCAGTGTTATGAGTACTTGCACTTAATAAGCTTCCGCTAGAATGCTTTGAGTTAGGACTTGTTTGGTTTGATATTATCCTGTGACCTCACCGTCTGTTTGTGGCATATAGTGTGGGGCCCCGGCCGGACCTTCTACTATACGTCATTTAACGGATATGGTCGTTACACTTCTTTTACTGTAATATAGATCCTTGGGTTTGAAGACTCCATAAACAACCTGACCCTTTCTTTCCATATTCAAAATATCTCCTTCCTGCAGATGGGTAATTTCATAGACCCTAGTTCCTTGAGATTTTCTCCAGAACCCATTTTCTTGATTCTTTATTCTGCCCTAGGGATCTAACTCGGACTATTAAGTCCTTCTTTGAGTAACCTCCCTCTGATACCACTTGATAGATTTAACTTCAAGACAACCTAAACACCTAGAGGGGGGGGGGGTGAATAGGTTCTTATCCTTGTTTCAATCTAAGGCAGAATATAACTTCAGTTCTTTAATATAAATCTAGAAACTCTACATCTAACAAAGCATATAAAATCACAGAATCAATAATAACACAAATCATAGATTGCACACTGATTTATAGTGGTTCCCCAAGGTCTGGGTATATCCACTTCCCCCTTCGCCTATCCAGCAATATGCTAGATTAAGCCAAACTTCTTCCTTTTTCTAAGATCCACATATCTTAGAGCTTAGAATCCGGAACGATTCCTACAACTCAGAATGTATCCACACTCCTACAGCTACGGCTAATATGCCCTACCTCAGCCTTGCCACAAGGCCTACAACTCAGAGAACTGAATCTCCTACACTCAGGCTCAAACAACCTTACCACCTTAGAGATCTAAATCTCCTACACTCAGGCTCAAACAGCCTTACTACTCAGATATGTAAATCTCCTACACTCAGCCTTTATAACACAGGCTTACAACTCAGATCTTTGAAAAGATCCTACAGAATTTGATAAGTATTTTTGATGGACTCTTACACTTGTTGAGAGAGAAAGGATAAGAGGATTCTTGATCAGCTTCTTTATGAGACTGATCGCTGAAATCAACCAGTTCTTAGATTTCTTCAAAGCTTCTTTAATCTGAACTTAGTAGGGTTGATCTCCTTTGAAGTTGACTAACTGGCAGCTTCCTTCTTGGATTCCAGAAATAGATCTGGATCTACTTAGTAGATTAGTTCAGGATCTACTCCTTGAGAGACTTGTGATTGTCTCCTTCTTAACCTCAAAACAGCTGGAGCTCTCTCTCTCCAAATCTTCTGAAGTTTATTCTGAATTCTGGATTGAATTCTTCTTAAACAAAATCTGAGTGGATAATCACTTCAGAATGTCTTCTCTGATCTTCTCACGAAGATCTTCTTCTGTGTGACTTGTACTTTCTTGATCAAAGATCAATCTCTCAATAATTGTGTTAGTTGTGTGTTGTATTGTATTGTATTTGATTTGACACAGTCCGTCTATATATAGGCTTCACCCATGGTAACTGGCAGATCCAGTTTCTAACGAACTCCTGTCAGTATCAATAGCATTAGTAAACCTGTTATAATTCACAGCTGTCAAGTCCTCAAACAGTTCTTGAGCCTTTATCTCTGTCGGCTAAGCGTCGAAACTGACTGTCATTATGTGTCGAGACAAACTATCATTATGTGTCGAGATAAACTATCAATATGTGTCGACACAAGTGACTTAAGTGTCGACACAGACTTTGGTGGTGTCGACATAGCTTCCTTGATGTCGACACTGCTTCTTGACACTGCATCTTGAGAATGTGTCGACACAGATTATTTGTGTCGACACAATCGCTTCTTCACTCCACAGCAATAAACTATGTTGAACTCTATTGTGTGTCGACACAAGTCCTGTGTGTCGACACAGTTGATATAGTCTCAGAATTTGTGTGTCGACACTGCCTCCAGGTGTCGACACAGTTGATGTCGACTAATATTTCTGTGTGTCGACACTGCCTCCCGGTGTCGACACAGAATATGTCGACTAATATTTCTGTGTGTCGACACTGCCTCCCGGTGTCGACACAGTTGATGTCGACTAACTATTCTGTGTGTCGACACAGCCTTTTTCATGTGTCGACACAAACTTACTTAAGTGTCGACACAGCTTCCTCCTGTGTCAACACATGGACTTAGAAACCTTTCTCTGCATTTTAGCATATTCTTAACCTGCACATATAAAATCAAAATAACATCAAATACACCTTGATGTATATCATTGAGCTAAGTGAGGCTTCTCCAAATCAGGTACACATTTTCCAATGTATCCAACATATGCTATCGGGTCTTACGCACAGAATCGTCATTTTGCGGTGACACCAACACTCAGGTGGGTTGCCACTACAAAATGCCGATCCTGCCGACAATAATGATCAGCAAAGAAGCAGAAGTACATAAAAGGAGACAACTAAGTGAAGTCCACAAATCACATTATATATATAAATAAACATGAAAATAATAGCAAAGTTCATATGATGTAGAAGCAGAATAATAACGATAGAAGTATTGAAATAGAAATATTAGCAGACTCATGCCCAGTACATCATGAACTCACTACAACACTCACACAGAAACTAAGTAAAACTAACACTCACAGAGCAAGAAGTTAGTGCTCTTATACTAGAATGGCCTACCTCCATATGCACCACACTCTGCTGGTACTACCTCTCCTGTTGCTACTCCCTGTCTCTGAACGGGATCCCCTGAAATGTTTGGTCCACCGACCATTAGTCAAAATACTAAGCCTGATTTCCCCCACTCCTCCCCCAGTGGCTCTTGGGCACCGTGCGAGAGGAATGATAGGAAAGATATGATTGTGGAGAGTTGTGAAAAGTAGGTGATGGTGGTCCTAAGAAAGCAGATCATATAGTAAAAAATTTACAAGAATCTAAACGAGTAGTTCTATATTAAGTAGAGCAGAAAAGAGGGAAAAAAGTAAGGTGCACCGTGAAGAAAAGTAGCAGGTAAATAATTAACCTTACCATATATGAATTCCCAAACAAACTTATAACTTAAGGGGTATTTTGCAAGGCTCCCATCATATAAGCTATCTCATACTAGTTTATATGATGGGTGTAAGGTTTTATGCAGGTATGTGTGTTGTGACATGTTATGTCATGATTCTTGCAAGTGCAACACACACACACGTGACTCTATGCACCCAGACCTTTAGTTACCCAATTTTGGAAGCAATTTTCACTCCAAGGAGCCTCCGTAGTGACCAAAGGAGATAGTAGGTTGGGCCACCCGACTCCTAGGTGTGTATTCACATGACCAGGCCAATCCCATATGTACGCCTCTGAAGGACACACCGGAGTCACCACGTACTATGCTGACCAACCGCCAGTCTTTTCCTTGGCGAAATGTAAACTACACCCACCGAGTCATCGTATCAATTTCATTGTGAACGACCGTCAAATACCGAAGACCCACCACTTTATGCACATGCAACAATGAATTTCTGTGCCAATTGCTCCCAGGACTAATTTGTCCGTTACAACTACCTTCTGAGCATATGGCTCGCCAGGATAACTTTACCATTTCCACAACCACCTGGCTTGCCACTCGGACAACTCAATCACGCTAACCTCCCGAGTTATCGGGGTGAGTGAAAGTGAAGTCCTAGTATTTATAATTGCTCTTTAACATTTTACTCTTATGGTTTAAGGTTAACCTTGGATTGCCCAGGGCATTCCCTATGAAGGGCTCTCGAGGGCACTAGGAACTATGATGGGATGAATCCGAAAGCTCCCATTCGCAAGGTACTTATAATTATTGGTAACTACCCATGTCCAAACCCTTATGACATTACATTTGAACAGTATTTAGTCTCTTTCTCTAAGGAAATACGATCCTCCGTCAATCCCGAGTACAACCTTGCCTCTAGTAAACCAGGCTCTCACTATCTGTCTCCCATTGGTGACATTATTCATCCTCATGCAAACCAGGTACACCAACTAACGCATCTTCCCATACAACGCCTACATGTTACCTTATTTCTATAGTTTTATTGTGTGCCGACTTAATGAACTACAAGGTGTGCATGAAGGGTGATACTCTAAATAATCATCCAAATGTCCTAAGATTATTATTGGAGGTCTATCATGATACTTTATTAATAAATCCAGAAGATTGTAATTTTCCTACTTTATTTGGTATTTAATATATTTTCTGTAAAATCAGGCCACTTATGCTTTTGAACACAAAGTACACTTTTCAGACTATGGTCTTGAAAAAATTATGATCAACTACTAATATCAAAATAAGAGTAAATAACAAAAAAAATCCAATATTCCAAGGTAGGTTTGACCTTCAAAAAATTATTGGATATGTAACCTTAATATTAAGATAAATAGGGAAAAATTAGAATCAACCTTCCAAAAATTATGAGAAAATTACTAGATGATAAATATGAACATAAAAGGCTACTGACCAAGAATTATAATTTTCTAACACCATTTTTTCATAAAAATGAATTATGTTAAATATTCAACAAATGGGCACTTATGAAGAATCCTATATGAAATGTCTTTCAATATATTCATAAAAATTTCTATAGCATGATTATGACCTCAAATGTTCCCTGGCCAAGTTATATAAATTTCTAGAAAGCTAATAACTCTAAAATAATTACTTTATTATTGAATCAATCTTAGGGTTTGTGAATGAATTACTAAAATTTTCAATCAAAAATTCACAATAAAATTATTATGGAACAATATCATCTAATTAAGATCACTGCCTATATTTCATGATTATCCAATTTCATTTGAGCATATTATTAAATATTGGACCGATGTGCCCTAAACTATCCATAATTATTTTAAAGAGGGTGTAGGTTCCTAAAAATTCTAAAACAATTTTCCAAAGACTATTTTTTCCCTAGGAACTCACCAACCAAGATCCAAGATAATACATGGACATACTATCCCATGTCCTTCTCTAGGCCCCAAAACTCATCTCTAGGGCCTGACACTAAGGTCTTAGGGTATCTTAATCCCAAACCACTCAAGTTCTCTTGAGGGATTGTTTTAGATGACTTTAAGTTAGTGGCCCAAGTTTCATCCCTTTTGGATGAGGTTTGGCCACTCAAGCCATCAAAAACCTTTGCCCTAATTTCCCCTTTAGGCACCAAATTTTGGTTACATCAATACCTAATCAAATCAGCCCAAAGTGGCCTGAGATTTTTACCAGTGACCAACCATAACCCTAAAGGTCATCCACAAAAATTTTGGGGAATGATGGGGTCATTAGACCATCTAATTAAATCATAAATGATTTATTAAATTTTTACAAAAACTATAGGAAAATATTTTCCAAAAATTATCATTTTTGGACATGCTGAGGATGCCTGTATAACTAGCCTATTGTCCAAATTTCAAAGTATTTGCCTGGCTTGTTTAGTGGGGGAACACCATTTAGTCTTTGGTCAATCATATGTTTATGATGCACCATATTGAGTGCTTTTATAAAACCAGTGACCCAAATTGGTTGAAATTTTTTGAAAATAAACTATAATTCAAGGGCTTCAATTTTTATGTTAACCATTTTTCCAAAAAAAGGAATCTAAGTATTTTTAATAATTATATCTAGCAACAGCAATTTATGTGATAAAAATGAAATAATTCCAAATATTTATATTAAATCAGCACACGAATCTTAAAGCACCAATGGTTGGAATCGACTCATCTTCCTCCTTGAGCCAACGGTCATAATTATCCCATCCTGGGACGATTTGAGAGGCATTTTCCCAGCCACCTGAGCTCCTCCCCGGCCGGCCAGTGCAACCACCACCTTCGTTGAGGTGGTGGCCAACGATTGACGGTGGTTGGCCCGCCGAAGGTGGATGGAACAGGGGTTTAGGCATGGATGAAAAGCTTCAAAAAGCCAAGCTGTCATCCTACCCGATCTAGGGCCAATTGACCCCAAATCTTGCGGCCAGTAGATGTGGATCTATCCACTGAGAAAGAGGAAGACAAGAGTACCTTTTGGGAGGGATGGAGCCTAGCTGATCGCCTAGTCTCCATGGCCGGATTCTAAGTTTTCGGGTGCTCTACAACTTCACTACCATAATGATCAATTCCTTCGGGGAAAATGTGGAACTGATTGCTCTAGGCCTAAGAAAGATTTTAAAATAAACAAATGGGGGAGGGGGAGGGCCATGGATTTAATGCAATTAATGGCCATGGATGAAAGTTTTCGGCCAAGTGGTGGTTCAGATCACCCAGCCACTAAAAGGGCCTGGAAAGTCCCATGAAATTCTCAGAACAGATGGGGTAGATGAACCAAGCCATTGGAGATTAAGAGAGAAGGCCCTTTGGCCTTACAATCCATGAATGGCCTCTATCTCCTAACTTTCTCTCTCCTCCATTAAAGGGAAGTGGAGCTTTCTATCTCCTAGTCACTATTTCCATAAAATAAATGTATAATTATGTAAATAGAAATGTCATGGGCTAGTGGGCCACTCAAATTGAGCTTAGCCCAAATGGATTGGGCTAGGTTAGGTCAACTTGAGTTGATTTGACCTAAATTAGGGTTGAGTTGACTTTGCTCAAATTGACCATTTGGGTTGCCCCCATTGGGTCCTTGGTGACCCATTGGACTCCTTTAAGGTTGGGAGAGATATGGTGGGGTCATGCAAGCAAGTTAAAGCCCTAAAGTAAAACCCTAGGTTTGGTGATGAGGTTGTGCTATAGGCAGAACAAGATGATTTCCACTTTTATGTCTTTGTTCACTCGGCCTATTGAGCTTCATAGGGTTTTGTCATGACTTAGTCATGACAAAACCACTATTAGGGGTCTATTTGTTTTAGGGATGTTAAAAATCCCAATACAGAAAAATAAAAAATTTGTCCCCGAAATTAAGGTTAGGCCTACGGGGTTTCTACTGAAGTAAAAGTATGTTACATCCCTAGAAGATTGAAGGTATACCTGACTCGAAGAGATCCGGGTACCTTTGCTACATCAGGTCCCGTGTCTCCCAGGTGTGCTCCTCCTGCCCATGATTCCTCCACATAACCTTGACCAGGGAACCTTCATACGTCGTAAGACCCATACTACTATATCATCGATCCTAACCGACTCCATACTGACTTATCGATCATAAGCCACCATGCCATTTGTAGTGGAAATCATTTACTCAGTCTATAATATAGACCTACGAAGTGAAGAGACGTGGAAGACATCGTACAATCCCGCTAACTCTAGTGGTAGCTTGAGTCTGTAAGCTAATGGGCTGATCTGATCCATGATCATGTAAGGCCCCATATATCTCGGACTGAGCTTCTTCCGCCCGCGTAGCCACGAGACTCCATGCATCGGCCTTATCTTCAAGAAACCCCGGTCTCCATCCTATAACTCCACTTGACGATGTCATGTGTCGTATTACTTGACTTATCTACTCTGGGCATCCAGCATTCTATCCCGGATCAATCTCACCTTAGCATCTATTTCTTCCATAGGATCTGAGCCTAGTGCCTTTGGATCCTCATCATGAATCCATGATAGTGGGGTCTTGCACTTCTGTCCATACAGTTCCTCGTAAGGGGCCATGCCTATACTAGACTTATGTTGTTGTAGGAGAACTCGATCAGCGGCAACAGTCTCTCACATGGCTCTGCATGGTTTAAAATGCATAAGCGCATAAAATCCTCTATTGTCTGATTAGTGCCCTCCTTCTTCCCATCCATCTGAGTGCGGAAGGTTGTGTTGAATCTAAACCGAGAGCCTAGGTAAGCCTTGACTGACCTCCACTCCTTGGATGTAAATCGTCCATCCTGATAATACATGATCATCCTGGGCACTCCATGGTAGCACACAAACTGAAAGAGAAGGGATAGATACTACTCTAGAGGGGGGGTGAATAGAGTAATAAAAAATTGCACTAGCAAAGTTGACTTTCTACTCAACTCCCTTGGAGTTAAATGCGGAATGAAAGTTATAGATATTTGAGATTAAACCTTAGAGCCTAACACAAGTGTTGTACACAAAAAGGAAGCCAACTGTAATTACAGTTAAGGCTTGAAAACCTAAACAGCAACTAGTAAACCTAGTTAAGATCTAATCACAGCCACAATGCAAGTAATTAAACAAAACAATCCAGACGACATAAGGAATTTATAGTGGTTCCCCAAACAACTTGGGTACGTCCACTTTTCTACCAACAAGGTAGGAATCCACTCAGGTTTTTGATCAGGTGCCCTGCCACCAACAAGATCTGCTTCAGGTAGATCAAGAGACCCTTTAGACTTTTGATCAGGTGTCTAAAAACAAACACAGGTTTTTGATCAGGTGACCTGCCACAAAGGGATACTTTTGAAGGGAGTAATAACCCTGTACAGGAGGGGGAAAGGAGGTTAAGGTGTCTTCTCTATTTTACAATAGATTAGAGAAGCACAATAACTTGCACTGAGCTAGAAAGCTCTAAAAGAATCAAGGCTCCCCCTGGCTCAAAGAACGTCCAGGTGAAGTCTTGCTTCAGTGTAGAAACACTTCAGTAAATACTGAAGGAAGAACTACAAGAAGATATAAAATAAGAAATGAAAATCTTCTAGCAGCTATCTTCTTCTTCTTTTTCTTCAAAAGATCTCTGAGTCAGAACTTCCTGGAACCAGGAGAACTCAGGTTGAAGAAGAGCAGAAGAGCTAACACTTTTCAGTTGAGTGAAGATTGCTCAGAGCAGTAAACTTGATCTTGCTGTAAGCTTGCTGAATGAATTTTTATCTGAGAACTAGTTGATTTCTTCTTCAAAGAAGTCTTTATATAGCAGCAGCAACGGCTCTTAACTGAGTTTGAATCTTGTCTTTTTATGAACTCTGCAAGCTGGCCTGCAAAAAGCATAAAGCAAAACAAAAATACTGCAGGCAGATATCCTATAATAGGATAAAGCTTTCTAAGAAGCTGCAAATACTTCTGATGAAAAAATATAAGAGAAAGTCACATCAGAAAAGACTCTTTACAGCCAAGGAAGACTTTTTGAGTCTAACGGCTATAAAGGACAGCCTGGCAGAAATCATATCTCAGCTATAAGACAAACAACTTTGTCAGAAAAGATTAGCTCATGCATAAAGAATTGAACTGATATTGCATGGAAATAATATCACAATTTACTCAGATAATCTTTTATAAAATATGCCAAAATAAATATGAAATAAGTCACATCATAGAAGACGACAAAACTATTTTAAAACATACAGCAAAACGTCGAACGACCCTCGGAGATCGTCGACCGACGCATGGAGAACGTCGACCTATCAGACAGATAGTCGAACGATCTAGATAGTCGAACTATCAAAGAAGATAGTCGAACTACCTCAGCAGATAGTCGACCTATCAGAACAGATAGTCGAGCTATCAGATAGTCGATCTATCCGGACAGATAGTCGAACTAACAAACAAAACAGATAGTCGACCTATCAAATAGATAGTCGACCTATCACAGAAAAAACAGATAGTCGACCTATCAACAGATAGTCGACCTATCAAAGCAACACAGATAGTCGACCTATCAACAGATAGTCGAACTATCAAAGCGACACAGATAGTCGACCTATCAACAGATAGTCGAACTATCAAAGCGGACAGATAGTCGAACTACCAAAGCAAACAGATAGTCGACCTATCAATAGATAATCGAGCTATCATATAGTTGAACTATCAGGACAGATAGTCAAACTACCAAAGCAAACAGATAGTCGACCTATCAACAGATAGTCGAGCTATCAACGCAGACAGAACGTCGACCAACTGATAGACGATCGTCGATCAGCCGATAGACGATAGTCGAGCGACGTTCGACTATAGTCGAACAAAAAACTACTTAACCAAATATTCATCTGGAAAAGCAATTCTACACAACTAGAGAATCTAACCTATCAGCTAATCTTTGACCATAGATAAATTTTGGGTCAAGAGACAGAAAGAGAGGACTGAACTCAAATCAAAACCTAGGGTTCCAACAATCTCCCTCTATTTGAGTTAAGTCTCTCAACAATTAAAACATACAAAACTAATTACAGAAAGTAAAATAAAATGCATAAAGAGAAACAACTAAGCAGATATCATCAATCAATCAGATAAGAAATTAACTGTCAATCAATGAGAAATTAAGGAGCTTCAGGCTTCGGATCAGAAGAGCTAGAAACAAAAGTAATCTTTCTTGAGGGATCTAGAGCTTCTTTTCTTGATAGGTTCAGGTCTTGTTCTCCAATAATTTTCAATTCAGTTGTTCTTGGGACCACTGCCTCAGGATGCTTTTCCATATACTTTGAAGGGTCAAATATCTCAGGTCTAACCTAGAACTTGTCGAGCTCCTTCTTTCTAAATTTAGACATTATAGTCAATCCTGCAGTGTCCTTTCCTTCTGCTTTTGCTTTCTTTATTTGTGCCGCTCCAACTAGTTCAAGAAAATGAGCCATCCTAAAGTTAGGATCAAGCTCTGGGCTTTCATAAATAATCTCTTTATCCTGATTAACTAGATAACAAGAGGGAGCAGACTTAGCAAAGTTCTTGCTAGAATTTTCAGTTAAAATAAATTGATTACCTTTTGGAGCATCCTTCTCAGAGAGATCTGGCTTAGAGATTGAGCTTTTGATTTCTTTAGACTGAGGAGGAGAGAAGGTTGGTCTTTGATATACTACCTCCTTAACTTGTTCTTTAACAACATCAGGTCTTTGATGTCCAGTATGACTTTTGCCTTGGAATCCTTGCGAACTTCTCCTTTGAGCAGATTGAGATGGATTTGATCTTTCAGATTGAGAAGCAGGTTTAGAAGATAAATTTCCTGAGGCTCCTGCACCGGGAGGTGGAGGAGGAGGACCTCTAGGATTCCATCTAGGAACAAGAGAATCATACCTCTTAGACTTTTTCCTTTGCTTTTGCTGGTTCTTAGAAAACAACATCCAATGCTGGAAGTCTTTTGACTTTTGATCAATCCCTTTTAGTATATAATATGGTGTATCATTGTCTGGATTAGCAGGAGGAGGAGCAACAGCTTTTCTTTTCTTCTTAGCAATCCTTTTTCTTTTAGTCTCAGCAGACTCATCAGAGTCGATTTCATCTTCAGAATTTGAAGAGATAGGCATATCATATGGGTCAATAACATCTTTCATAGCTCTTTCTTTTTTCCTTTAAAGCAGCTCATTCTCGTTCTTCTTCTATGGCATCCTGTGCCAATAGAGCATCTAAATCCAATCCTGGGGAATCATCCCATACAGTAGATTTTTCAATCTAGGCATCTGCAGCTGATTGTTGAATCTCAGAAACTGTCAAAGTGACCAGTTCTACTTGAACTTCAGGCTGAGCAACTTCAGAAATTTGATCCTCTGGTTCTGGTTGAACTTCTAGAGCAGATTGGATAACCGGCTCTTGAACATTTAGACTTTCTTCCAATTTATCTATAGTATTATGAATAAAATTGTTCTAAATGACATCTAGCCATGCCTTCCAGATATTCCCAAATTATCATATCAGTTATCAAGTCTAAAAAATAAGTAAAGGGAATACCTTCAGAATCTACCACAGCATGTCCTAACTCCCACAATTCATCTAGAAAGGAGGTGATGATTCCTTCTAGGTACAGGGCAACCAAGGGAGTAGAAATTTCTTCTAAACAAGCTTTAACACAGAATTCAGATTTTAATACTGCATCAGAAATCTCTTTTTTAGATAAAAGAGGAGGAGCTGAAACTTCTATTGCTTTCTCTTTTACTGCAAGATGAACTGCTGGAGGGGAGGCCAAGGGCTGCTCAGAGACGTCTTCATCAAGCATCTCCCCCTGCCTGATTTCAGTAGAAACTGAAACCAGTCCCCTAGAAGATGAGGGCTCAGCAGACTTTGAGAGTTTCAGAATGGCAGCAGTCAGAGAGGAGATAGAGGAAGCAAGGGGAGCAATTGCCTCATCAATCATAGCTTTGATTGAAGGGGTAATTAACTCCACAATGCTAGAAATAAATGCAGGAGTAATTTCAAAAGATGATGATGATGATGGAATTTCAGAAGATGGAAGATCAGCAGGGATGGTATATGCAAGATGAGTTGGAGAATGAACTGGAGATGCATGAGTGGATGCAAGGTGATCAAGATGATCTGAAGAGGGAATTGGTGACTGAGGAGGAGTGGGAATCTCAGACACCAACAAATAAAAACTGGGTTGAGATATCCCAGCAAGATGAGGAGGTAGAGGAGAAGCTAGACGAGAAGCAGAATGTCGTACTTCAATTGAAGTTGAAGGAACTTCAACTGAAGTAGACGGAAAAACTGATGAAGAAGATGGAAGAGATGGATTTGCTGAGCCAGCTGCTAGAAGGGGGGAGTGACTGCGACAGTCCTGGTGCTCTCAGAAGTAACTGGAGCAACCCCTGCGGGAGTGGGCTTCAGGAAGGTCCTTTTCCATTTTGCAAACAGCGAAGGATCCATCTTATTGCTGGCGTTGATGGAGGTGGCGGATGACACTAGCAGGTGGGGGTATTTCTCCTTCAGAAAAATTACAACTACCCTTCCTAGGGTAACTTCTTTCTTTCCATTCTTTTTCCTTATCAAATCAAAAAGAACGCCTGCCCAATTTATCTGCTTCTTATTAACAATTGCACACATTAGTGCAAATTGCTGCCTTGTAATATTATCGTGGGCGGAGTGCTTTCCCAGTAGCACTTTTCCAACAATTTCCGCAAGAAACTTGATCTTAAACGGGAAATTCACTTTGAGCAGCTTAGAGGGAATGCCTTCGGCATGTCCCAGCTCTGTTAACATCCTTCCGAACTCAGGAGCTTCTTGCTCATACTCTTCTTCACCATTAATCAATCCAAAAATTTCAGTCAGAATAGCAGGAGTCAATATTACCTCTTCTCCGCTAATTGTTCCAGTCATCGAGTCGTCAGTTGAAGACGAAGAGAAATCCCACTCTTTTATCTCTTGAGTGTTTATCTTTATTCTGTAGGACATGAGTTTCTCTAATCCTTGATCTCTGCACAGATTCAGAATCTCCACTATTCCTGGTTCGCAGAAGCTGAAGGTGTCGAAATCTAAGCTGAAACCGGCATCAAACTTTACTACTACAAGAAGCGCTGGAGCAATCGCCTTCGAGAAATCTGTAGAAGACGAGGGAGAGACGGCGAGGACGGAGCGGCAGAAAACGCGAGACAAAGAGCAAGCGGGAAGACGGAATGCGAAAAGACGCTCTCCGTCGACGATAAAAGCAACTATCTCTTAACCTAGGTCGACCATCGGCTTTATATTAAAACAGCGATCGTCGATCTATTTAAAAGATACTGGAGACAATGGTCGAACGGTCGTTCGACGATCGGTCCTGAAGCAGAGTAGTTGATCAATCGTTCGACTATTTCTGTCTTCACAAAAAGCAAGCTGTCGTCAACCATAGATCGATGATAGGCTCGACCTGTTCGACTATCTTCGAACGCCGGTCGACGATCTTCAAGCAGATAAGCTATCTTCAACCATAGGTCGACGATAGACTTGATCCGATCGACTATCGTCGAACTTCGTTCGACTATCTTCGAACAAGTTTCAACAAGGCAGACGTCACACTTAGTCTCTTCCATTAATCATGCCTAGTTGAACCAAAAAGAACAGATGCTTCTGTTCATCTAAGGGCTTGGTGAATATATCACCTCTCTGAAGGTCTGTGGATATGAACTCAAGGCTGATCTTGTTCTTTTCCACACAATCTCTCAGGAAATGGTGTCTAATCTCAATGTGCTCCGTTCTAGAGTGGTGCACTGGATTTTGTACAATGGAGATAGCACTTGTACTATCACATATGATTTTAGTGTTCTTATGTGAGTACCCATAATCCAAAAGTTGGTTTTGTATCCACAGGATCTGTGAACAACAACTAGCAGCTGCTATATATTCAGCTTCTGCAATTGATGTTGAGACAGAGGCCTGCTTCTTACAGAACCGAGAGACCAATCTCTCTCCTAGGAACTGGCAAGTTCCTGAGGTACTTTTCCTGTCAACTCGGCAATCAGCATAGTCAGAATCAGAATATCCAATTAATTCAAATTCGGACTCAGCTGGGTACCAAAGTCCTAGATTTGGACATCCCTTCAGTTATCTCAAGATTCTCTTGAGAAGAATCAGATGAGATTCCTTGGGGTTGACCTGGAATCTAGCACAAAGGCATGTAGCTAACATTATGTCTGGCCTACTTGCAGTTAAATACAATAGAGATCCAACAATGGCCCTATAATTCTTTTGATCTACAGGCTTTCCCTGATCATCAGAATCAATAACTACATTAGTAGCCATAGGTGTATGCATTGCTGAAGCATCTGCCATCCCAAACTTCTTTACCAATTCCTTGGCATATTTGGATTGGGAGATGAAGATGCCATCAGCATCTTGCTTTACTTGGAGACCAAGAAAGTAAGAAAGCTCACCCATACTACTCATCTCAAACATAGAATGCATTAGGTCAGAAAACCTTTTACAAAGTTTGGGATCAGTGGAGGCAAATATAATGTCATCCACATACACTTGAACTAACAGGATTGTGTCCTTGTGGTTCTTGACGAAGAGGGTTCTATCAACTACTCCCCTGACAAAGTTGTGCTCTAACAGGAATCTAGCTAGAGTCTCATACCAGGCTATTGGTGCTTGTTTCAGTCCATAAAGAGCTTTCTGCAACTTGAATACATGGGAGGGCTGAGTTGAAGAAACAAAACCGGGTGGTTGTTAAACAAAAACCTCTTCCTTTAGCTCACCATTAAGAAAAGCACTTTTGACATCCATCTGAAAAACCTTAAACTTCATATAGGCTGCATAGGCTAAGAAGATCCTTATTGCCTCTAGCTTTGCAACAGGAGCAAAGGTTTGGTCATAATCTATACCTTCCTCCTGTCTGTAGCCCTGAGCTACAAGCCTAGCTTTATTCCTTACAATGATTCCATTTGCATCCAACTTGTTTCTATACACCCACTTGGTGCCTATGATCAGTTGGCCTTTAGGTCTTGGAACCAAAGTCCATACTTTACATCTTTCAAACTGATTGAGTTCCTCTTGCATGACAATGATCCATTGGGGATCTAGCTCAGCATCTTTAATGGTGAGGGGCTCAATCTGTGAAAGGAAACAAGCATGCATCACATCCTGTCTTAACTGATGTCTTGTTTGAACACCAGCTGATATGTCTCCTATCACTTGAGATGTAGGGTGATCTCTAAGTGTGACAACATCAGCAGGTGGGATGTGATCTTCAGCAATAGTTGGGATTAATTCCTCAGAAGGAATTTGATCTACTATTGGTGGTACAACAACAATTTCTGCAATGTCTTCATCACTGTCTGATTCAGTGATATGAAGAGTTGAAAGATGGAGGATTTCTTGAGTGACATCTTTGGAAGATTCTTGTACCTGTAATGAACTTGAGAAAGGGGAAGTTTCCTTCTCCTTGTAAAACATTTGGGATTCATCAAAGGACACATGAACAGACTCTTCAATTTTAGAAGATGATTTATTAAATACCCTATAAGCTTTGCTTACTTGGGAATATCCAAGAAAAATTCCCATTGAAGCCTTTGCTTCAAACTTTCTAAGATATTCTTTATTGTTATTATGAATATAAACAACACAGCCAAACACTCTAAAATAATTTATTTTATCTTTCCTTTAAGTAACTTATAAGGAGTTTTACACTTAAGTTTGTGTATAAGACTTCTATTCAGGACATAGTTGGCTGTACTAACAGCTTCTGCCCAATAGGAAAGAGGCATATTAGCACCTGCCAACAATGTGCCAGCAGCTTCAATTAATGTTCTGTTCTTCCTTTCAACTACCCCATTTTGTTGGGGAGTTATAGGAGCTGAGAAGCTATGTTTGATACCTTCTCTCTCACAGAATTCTTGCATGAGAAGAGAGTCAAACTCAGTACCATGATCACTTCTGATCAAGGCCACATGAGTAGAGTACTCAGTCTGCACACATAATAGAAAGTCTGTAAGGGCTTTGAAGTTATCAGCCTTAGTTCTCAGAAAGAACACCCAAGTGAACCTAGAGAAGTCATCTACAATGACTAGGGTATAATACTTCCCTCCTAAACTCTGTACATTTATTGGGCCAAATAGGTCCAAATGTAATAAATACAGGATTCTAGGAGAATCACTTTTATTTACTGATTTAAATGAGTTCTTGGTTTGCTTGCCTAGTTGACAAGCCTTGCATAAGCTCTCCTTCTTGTAGGGGCAAGAAGGTAAACCTCTAACAAGGTTGTGTTTAGATAACCTAGATATATTCTTGAGGTTAACATGGCTAAGCCTTTTATGCCATAGAGTATTGTTATTTGTTACTTCATTAAACAAGCAGATTTCAGAGTGAGTTGAATTAAAATCTACTAAATAAATATTACCTTGTCTAATGCCTACTAATACAACATTATTATTTAAAGTAATATTACAAAGAGAGTTAGAGAATGATACCTGATATCTAGCATCACATAACTGACTTACTGAAATTAGATTATGCATCAGTCCAGTCACATAAGCAATTCTCTTAAATATAATAGCTCCAATTGTCATCCTGCTATAGCCTTCAGTTTGACCACAGCTTGAATCTCCAAAAATTACCTTTGGGCTAAGCTTTGCCTTGAACCTTGACACATGTTCTTTATTTCTTGTCATGTGCTTGGAGCAACCACTATCCAAATACCACTTATTTTGAGTGATAGGATAGGTCTTCACCTGCAAATAAATCAATTTAAACATTGTGGACCCAGGTAACCTTGGGTCCCTTGTTTTTACATAAGAAAAACTGGAAATAAATGAATAAGCAGGCTGAGGGTGATAACCTAATGGGTAAGATCTCCTAGGTGGGATTCTCCATGCAGATTATGGGTCAATAAACCTAGGGTTTCTATTCATATTTGGGTTTCTAAAGTTCTGGTTGGGATTTTGAAATTCTTGTTGAAAGCGTCGATCGACGTTCGACGATTGGTACCCAGATCGTCGATCTTCGTTCGACCATTGGGCCTACGATCGTCGAGCAGCGTTTGACGCCCTTTTTAATTCCTTAAATTTCTTTTTTCTTTTCTCTCTTTTAGCTTTATTTAAAGCTCTATTTACTTGATTGACTTGCTCAGTGTGTTTTTTATTCCACTAGATGAAATAAAATTCACTGGAGTTGAAAGTTGGTTTTTAAGAATGATTGGGGGCTCACTAGAAGATGCTCCTAAGCCTAATTTGTTATTGCCTGACCTAGTGTTAGACATGCTGGTTATTTCAAGCAACTTAAGGCTTCTACCATTCAGAGACTCTTCTAACCTTTTGGACATGGCTAATTCATTCTTAAGGAATTTGATTTCTTCACTAGCATTAGTGAGATCTTCCTTTAACTTAATGTTTTCAATAGATATGATTTTTGATTTAGCTAGCCTATGTCTAAGTTCTTTAATCTCTTTTTCAGAACTGATTAAATCTAAACATAAGGATTTAAATTCTAATTTAAATTCTACAGATGTAAAATCATAAGAAGATAATACCTCATCTTCAGTTGGCATCTCTTCATCAGAATCTGAATTCTCTGCAGCTGAGAGATTGCTGCAGGCATCAATTGCCATCAGGCAAACTTCATTTGCCTTCTTTTCTTCTTCATCCTCATTGGAGCTTGAGGAAGAGGATTCCTCATCTGAATCACTCCAGGTTTCAGCAACAAAGCCTCTCTCCTTCTTTTTGTTCTTGTAGGAGGATGGCTTGGAATGCTTCCTGTGCTGATCCTTGTCTTTTCTTTTATCTTTGTTCTTTTCCTCTGGACAATCTGGAAGAATATGTCCAGGCTTCCTGCAACCATAACAGATTATTTCTTTAGAGGGGGTACGATCATACCTTGGTTTATCTTCATACTTTGAAGATTTCTTTCTGAATTCCTTACTTCCCATCTTGAGAAACCTTTTGGTAAATAATGCCATCAGTTCCTCATTGGACTGGCTTCCTTCAGAAATGTCAGCAGCCTTAAGAGCAAGGGTTTGCTCTTTTCTTGTAGGAGTTGGGGTCTTTGCTTCAGCTTCAGCTTCCCTGGACTTCAGCACTTGCTCAAAAGACTTGAGCTTGCCGAGAAGGGCTTCTGTTGAGATTTCATTTGTGCTTCTGGCCTCCTTGATGGGCCAGATCCTCAGATCCCATGTGCTAGGGAAGCACATAAGAATTTTATCATTGACCTCTGTCAATGAAATATCCTTGTCAAGGGTCCTCAGCTCATTGATGATTGAGCTGAGCCTTGTGTACATTACTTCAACTGATTCAGCATCAGTTTTCTTGAAATTCTCATACTGTGAGATAAGGTTGGACCTCCTGTCCTTCCTTTCATCAGCTGAACTAGCTACAATCTGGTTCAGTGTATCCCCCATAGCTTTTGCTGAGGAGCAGTCAGCAACCTTCTGGAATACTTCATCAGACATTGTCTGAGCCAGAATGTTCATTGCCTTGGCATCTGCTATCTTTGCCTTTTTGTATTCATCATTGTAGTCTGGAGGAGGCACTACACTCATATCAGATGATGAGGCAGTAGTTGCAACAGGTGCTCTTGGTGGTCCTGTCAAAATAGAAGCAAAAATACTTTCATCAATAGAGTTTATATATAATTTGATCCTTGCCTTCCAGATGCCAAACTTAGCTAAGTTGCATGCTGGAGGTCTGGTGCTAGAATAATCCTTGGACTGGGCCATGATAGTGAAAGTGAATATCTATAAACTTTGGTATCTATCATGATCTTGTGACTTAGGTGTTAGCCTATTCAGTCAGTCAACCTAGCTCTGATACCAATTGAAAGAGAAGGGATAGATACTACTCTAGAGGGGGGGTGAATAGAGTAATCAAAAATTACACTAGCAAAGTTGACTTTCTACTCAACTCCCTTGGAGTTAAATACGGAATGAAAGTTATAGATATTTGAGATTAAACCATAGAGCCTAACACAAGTGTTGTACACAAAAAGGCAGCCAACTGTAATTACAGTTAAGGCTTGGAAACCTAAACAGCAGCTAGCAAACCTAGTTAAGATCTAATCACAGCCACAATGCAAGTAATTTAAAAAAACAACCCAGACGACACAAGGAATTTATAGTGGTTCCCCAAACAACTTGGGTACGTCCACTCTTCTACCAACAAGGTAGGAATCCACTCAGGTTTTTGATCAGGTGCCCTGCCCCCAACAAGATCTGGTTCAGGTAGATCAAGAGACCCTTTAGACTTTTGATCAGGTGTCTAAAAACTAACACAGGTTTTTGATCAGGTGCCCTGCCACCAAGGGATACTTTTGAAGGGAGTAATAACCCTGTACAGGAGGGGGAAAGGAGGTTAAGGTGTCTTCTCTATTTTACAATAGATTAGAGAAGCACAATAACTTGCACTGAGCTAGAAAGCTCTAAAAGAATCAAGGCTCCCCCTGGCTCAAAGAACGTCCAGGTGAAGTCTTGCTTCAGTGCAGAAACACTTCAGTAAATACTGAAGGAAGAACTACAAGAAGATATAAAATAAGAAATGAAAATCTTCTAGCAGCTATATTCTTCTTCTTCTTCTTCAAAAGATCTCTTAGTCAGAACTTCCTGGAGCCAGGAGAACTCAGGTTGAAGAAGAGCAGAAGAGCTAACACTTCTCAGTTGAGTGAAGATTGCTGAGAGCAGTAAACTTGATCTTGCTGTAAGCTTGCTGAATGAATTTTTATCTGAGAACTAGTTGATTTCTTCTTCAAAGAAGTCTTTATATAGCAGCAGCAACAATGACTCTTAACTGAGTTTGAATCTTGTCTTTTTCTGAACTCTGCAAGCTGGGCTGCAAAAAGCATAAAGCAAAACAAAAATACTGCAAGCAGATATCCTATAAAAGGATAAAGCTTTCTAAGAAGCTGCAAATACTTCTGATGAAATAATATAAGAGAAAGTCACATCAGAAAAGACTCTTTACAGCCAAGGAAGACTTTTTGAGTCTAACGGCTATAAAGGATAGCCTGGCAGAAATCATATCTCACCTATAAGACAAACAACTTTGTCAGAAAAGATTAGCTCATGCATAAAGAATTGAACTGATATTGCATGGAAATAATATCACAATTTACTCAGATAATCTTTTATAAAATATGCCAAAATAAATATGAAATAAGTCACATCATAGAAGACGACAAAACTATTTTAAAACATACAACAAAACGTCGAATGACCCTCGGAGATCGTCGACCGACGCACGAAGATCATCGACCTATCGGACAGATAGTCGAACGATCCAGATAGTCGAACTATCAAAGAAGATAGTCGAACTACCTCAGCAGATAGTCGACCTATCAGAACAGATAGTCGAGCTATCAGATAGTCGATCTATCCGGACAGATAGTCGAACTAACAAACAAAACAGATAGTCGACCTATCAAACAGATAGTCGACCTATCACAGAAAAAATAGATAGTCGACCTATCAACAGATAGTCGACCTATCAAAGCAACACAGATAGTCGACCTATCAATAGATAGTCGAACTATCAAAGCGACACAGATAGTCGACCTATCAACAGATAGTCGAACTATCAAAGCGGACAGATAGTCGACCTATCAACAGATAGTCGAGCTATCAGATAGTTGAACTATCAGGACAGATAGTCGAACTACCAAAGCAAACAGATAGTCGACCTATCAACAGATAGTCGAGCTATCAGATAGTTGAACTATCAGGACAGATAGTAGACTACTACAAAGCAAACAGATAGTCGACCTATCAACAGATAGTCGAGCTATCAACGAAGACAGAACGTCGACCAACTGATAGATGATTGTCGATCAGCCGATAGACGATAGTCGAGCGACGTTCGACTATAGTCGAACGAAAAACTACTTAACCAAATATTCATCTGGAAAAGCAATTCTACAGAACTAGAGAATCTAACCTATCAGCTAACCTTTGACCATAGATAAATCTTGGGTCAAGAGACAGAAAGAGAGGACTGAACTCAAATCAAAACCTAGGGTTCCAACACAAACTGATCTACAAATCTCAACACCATGTCATCGACCGAAGCATCCTTACTAATTGGAATAAACGTATCCACCTTCGTCAATCTATCGATGAACACCCAGATCGAATCGTTCCCCGCATGAGAATGAGGTAGCCCATGTATGAAATCTATGGTTATATCCTCAGACTTCCATTCTTGCATTGGAAGTCGTTGCAATAATCCGACCGAACTCTTACACTCTGCACTAAATATCTGCTATAGTGAGCCTCGATCATGATATCCTCCCAAATTCTCCCTCCTGTCGGTATATAAACTCGGCCTCTAAAGCACAACAGCCAATCTCTCAGAGTGTAATCCTCTATCATGCCTTACTCTAAGGCCATGAAAATCGGCACCATCTTCGCATCCAGCCTCTATTGGGAATTGTCTTCACAATACCCCAGATTTGTGGGAAGTCGGACCTGAAACTAAGATGAATTAAGTTGTATTTGATGTTGTGTTTAAGTTGTGCATGCAGGACTCTATTGGAAAGTGTAAACCAATGTCAGTCTATAGTGGGTCATCAAACACAGGACCATACAATGTAATTCCTCATTGTGTGATCCAAGGTGTTGACTCATGTATAGCCTCTCTATTGGGGTACACTTTGTTTCCATGCACTTGGACTACTGAACTCTGGAGTATTGAAGACTTTCTCAGAAGAAATTTTTTCTAAGTCCACAAACTCGAGTAGTATCTTCTATATACTCGAGTAAGTGACTTAGTACTCGAGTAGATTGGATTACATACTCGAGTAGTTCTCAAGTTACTCGAGTAAGTGTTCTGATCGTACTCGAGTTGATCTGGACTTCTCATCTCAGAAAGTTTCTAAGTCCATATACTCGAGTAAATCCATTCATATACTCGAGTATCTCTTTTCCTACTCGAGTAGGTGTTTGTGTACTCGAGTAGAGCCTTAGTCATACTCGAGTAGTCTCTTAGTTATACTCGAGTAGGGCTAACTGTTCAGTCTAAATATTTCTAAGTCCACATACTTGAGTAACTTCGATCATATACTCGAGTAAGTGGCTTAGCACTCGAGTAAACCCTTCTTATACTCGAGTAGACTGGCTTAGCACTCGAGTAGATTTTTCTTATACTCGAGTAGTTTGGATTAGTACTCGAGTAGATGTTTCTACTTACTCGAGTAATCTGTCTAGAGTAACTCGGGTAGTTCTTCCAAGGCACTCGAGTTGTCATTTCTATTACTCGAGTACATGTTTCTCTTATCTACATGAGTAGCAGACCTTTATACTCGAGTATCTTATCTAACCCGAGTATATCGGCTCAGAATTCCAGAAATCGTTATGTCTAGAATTGACGGAGATTTGAAATTAACCTTTTTCTAATTGGTCCACGTGTCAATCTTAATTACGATTATGACCGTTGGAGATAGCCTATAAATAGGTCTTTTCAGATTTGACTAAATACACGCGTTTACAGAGATTATATTTTAAGAAAGAGAAAATCCCGAAAACCCTAATTTTCTCATCCGCCGCCATTACCGTTTTCGGAAGAAGCTCTGGATCGTCTTCTCTCAGCTGCAGCTATCGATATTTGATTCTCTAGCGATCCAGACTCAAGAAGAATCATCCGATATCTTCGTGCTTCATCGTCTCTGATTTACTTTCTTGATCGTGGTGATTCCAGATCTCAGAATCATGGATCTCAGTCAAGTCTTCTTCAACTATTTATGTTCAAACCGAAAAGCTCTCAAGAAGAAGATTACGTCAAAGATCCAGATCTGTGATATTCTGGTTTGTAAACTTAATTTAAACAAATTTCATTGTAGGAGATATTTCTCCGAGTGGTAGGAAGTTTTATCTTCCGAGTGTAGATCCGTTTGGGATCGAGTTTTGTAGGAACGTGGTTCCGAGGTGTAGGATTGTTTTTGCAATCCGAGATAGTGGAGTAGCCTAGTCTAGTGATTTGCTAGATCTGTGAGAAAAGTGGACGTACCTAAGATTGGGGAACCACTATAAATCTCTTGTCGTCTGTGTGATTGCTTGATTACGGATCTGTGCTGTGTTATATTTTTTATTCCGCATTTGACACGAAATTCACCTATCCACCCCCCTCTAGGTGATTTAGGTTGACAACTTAGCCCTCTCAATTGGTATCAGAGGTGGAGGTTGATCGTTAAAAGGTTAACACCTTGATCTAATTCTCACCAAGTTGTCTCAAGAGAAGTATCAAGCATGAGTAAGACCAAGGATTTTGCTAAGCTCCCTATCTGCACCAAGAACAATTTTCCTATGTGGAAGGAAAGAGTTAAGCTCTTCATGGAAGCAGTAGATCCCCGGATCTTCATGATTGTGGAAGAAGGTCCGCATGTTCCTATGACTGCATCAACAATAGACCCAACCAAAAAGGTTCCAAAGAAGTTGATGGACTTGGATAAGGACGAGATTACACTTGTCTCCCTAGACAAGAAAGCTAAAAAATATTTTCGCAAGTGCAGTCGATGACTCAATGCTGTAGAATCTAATTCACTGCCAATCAGCTAAAGAGATGTGGCAGTCCCTAGTTACTTTAATGGAAGGTACTGAAGAAGTGAGGGATGATCTGTAACACCTCTACCCGTCAAGAAGAATATAATAGAGGGTCCGGCCGAGGCGCCACACCATATTCCACAAACAGGAGGAGACGCGACGAAATAATATCACAACCACGCATCCTAACACAGAGCATTCTAGCGGAAGTTTCACGGTTGAATCTTTGAACTCAAGATAAAGAACACTGTCCACTATAACATAGGAATGTATACAAACATCAAAAGAGTCTGGCCTTAAGGCCTTACAACAGTTTCTCTTAACAAGAGTGGGGAATACAGACATCGGCATGCAGGCCGGCCACACATGAACAAAAGAAACAAAACAATGCCTTCGAGGGCAGCAACGCAGCTTTAGGCTTCAGCCCGCTAAGTCCCGCTCGGACCAACACCTCCAGTACCTGTAAGAACCAAACCACCAAACGGTGGGAAACAGGGCAACGGTCAGCATTCAGCTGACCAATTATAATGACCCTGCCCCTAGCACGGGGCAGCGGAATTCCATCCCTGCATAGCAATCTTCCAATATGATATATATAGCAATTCAAGCAAGACGTGCACGCCCGCACAGTCATATATCACATACGCCGGCACGACGGCCCGACGTCCCGTGCACTCATGGCACTCTCGGGTGCACCGGAAACACCGGATCTCATCATTGAGCATTTAGTCTGGCACTCAGGCCTAGGACTCTCATTATGCCGCTGACGAAAGCCCAATGCCTTGGCGCTCTCATGTCCAGACTACATAACGCAGGTACAGATCAGCCACCCCCCGTTGCTCAAATCGCCTTGCCCAACTAAGTACATCGTACCTGAGGCCACATTTAAAGGCGCGGGTCGGTTTCACCTTGCCTGTTCGGCACGAAGCCTTTTCATACAGTTGCAGCCCAACGCTCAACCGTACACCAAGTGGAAACTCACGGCCACAAGTGTTGCACCCAACTCTCACCATTTCCTGGACTTCCTCTAGTACTTTATCCATCATGCATACAAGCAATAATCACGGAGTCTTCTCCGATATGCAAACAAGCATCACCAATCCAGACTAACATGTCCAGATGGGCTTCACACAGCATGCCTAGATTTGTACTCCAATTCCGGACTCTAACAAGGGGGACTTCACATATCTACCCCAAGGGACGCCACAACCCACCGCACACTCGCGGGGAAGGGTTTTCCCTATGCAATGCAGGAATTAAGGACTTCACATGTCCAAGCAGGAAATCGTTACCCTAGGAACTCGCTTCGGAGCCATGGAGAGAAATTGAGATGGATGAAAGCCTTCGCAGCAGCGTTCCTTTGCAAATCCAAACTCGGCTCGCGATTTGGACCACCACAGCACCACCGGCAGCCGGATCCCACTTCTTCTTCCTCACCTTGCTCTCACCTCTCTCTTAAAGTTAGAAAGAGAGTAGAAATTTAGAAATGAGCCTTTCTCCCTCCTTTCCCGGCCTTATCAGCCCAGGAATGAGCCCCAGCCACATTATCTCCTTTAAGGAAAATGAATGGCCAAGATCTTCCCAAAAAAAACTATACTTTTGGCTGACACGGCCTGTGACACGCCCGTGTTACAGGCCGTGTACCCTTAAGCGGCACACGCGGCACTCTCACTGACTGAATTCTACCAGAACACGGACATCGACACGCCCGTGTCAAACCTGACACGCCCATGTCAGTCATATGACATGCCCGTGTCACCCCTGTTACACGGTACTCAACGAGCTCTAAAATCAATCAGAGCAGTACACGGGTAGGCACACGCCCTCGGACACGGCCGTGTCAAATCTGGCACAGCCATGTGCAAGGCTTGGTTCCGGGCCGTGTACATCTCTGACTCAGTCCAGCCATTTCTTGAGTGACACGCTCTGGGACACGCCCGTGTCGAAGGCCGTGTCCTAGGCTCGACTATCGTCGACCTTCGATCGTCGACTATCCTGAACACGCCCTGGGACACGCCCGTGTCCCAGGCCGTGTACCCCGACACGCCCTAGGACACGCCCGTGTCCCAGGCCGTGTTAAGCAGCCTGCACCTCAAATCCAATTTTGAGATTTTGGGGTGTTACAATCCCCCCTCCTTAATAAAATTTCGTCCCGAAATTTGAAGACAGTAGGGAGAAAATAACAAAACATTTATATGTTTCTATTACATATACAACGAGCGAACAAGTTACGAAAATAACTCGGGAAACTCGGCTCGCATGGTCTGATCGCGCTCCCATGTTAGCTCTTCTCGGCCACAATTGTCCCATCGGATTTGACCATCCCGATCACTTTGTTCCGCAACTATTTCTCGGCTTGATCCTTGATCCGCATAGGCTTCACCTTTGTCGTTAGCCCATACTCAACCGGCACTCGATCATTGTCAATTACTTGAGATGGATCCTTGACTGCTTTGCGTAGCACCGAGATGTGAAACACATCATGCAATCCACTCAATTCTGATGAAAGAGCTAGCCGATAGGCAGCTTCCCCAACTCGCTCCACCACTTCAAATGGACCAAGGTATCGCGGACTTAGCTTTTTCAACCGCCGAATCCGAGATACGCCTTTGAAGGGCTTAATCTTTAAATAGACCTAGTCACCCACTGCGAACTCCACGTTCCGGTGCTTAGCATTGTAATATATGGCTTGTCGGTCCTGGGATATTAGGAGCCTCTCTCGAATAGAGCGTATTGTTGAGGTAGCATCCTCGACTTCCTTTTTGCCTAAAAGTTTGATCTCGCCAGTTTCTGCCCAAGCTAGCGGTGTACGACACTTACGACCATACAGCGCTTCAAATGGGGCCATGCCTATACTCACTTGATGGCTATTATTATAGGCAAACTCCACCATAACAAGATGCTCTTCCCAATTCTTACCGAAGTCCAGGGCGCACATACGGAGCATATCCTCCATCGTTCTGTTGGTTCGTTCAGTTTGGCCATCCGTTTGCGGGTGAAAGGCCGTACTGAATGCTAACTTCGTGCCCAACATTTGATGAACTAATCTCCAATCCTTCGAGGTAAAGCGCCCATCTCGGTCACTTAAGATGCTCTGGGGAACACCGTGCAATCGAACAATTTGCTCCACATAGAGCTTTGCCAACGTTTCCACTGAATCGTCCTGCTTGTTCGGTAGAAAGTGATCCACCTTTGTCAACCGGTCTACAATCACCCAGATTGAGTCATGGCCACGCTGAGATCTCGGCAATTCGTGCACGAAATCCATAGAAATATCCTCAAACTTCCATTGCGGAACCGGCAATGACTTCAGGAAACCACTCGGCCGTTGACATTCTGCCTTTACTAAAGCACAAGTACGACATTTAGCCACATACGCGGCTATGTCCTTCTTCAAACCAGGCCACCAGAACAGTTTCTTCATGTCCTTGTACATTTTTGTGCTCCTAGGGTGAATTGAGTACTTTGTAAAGTGTGCTTCATATAGCAATCCTTCTCGTAATTTACCCGCACTAGGGACGCACAATCGGCCATCTTTCCGTAATAAACCGTCATCCCAGGAGAATTGATCACCAGACCCCTCCTTTGCATAGCGTTGGAGACTTTCATCCAACTCCGTTGCCCGGCAAACCCTGTCAGCAAGGTCATATTGAACCTCCAACCAGTTCACGCATGCTTCAGTCGAAGAATTTCTTTCCACACAAGATATCTCCAAAGCTTCCAACTCCTGGATTAACCGCTCATCATGTATGCGCAACCAATTTGCCCGCACTGGAGTCCGACGACTCAAGGCATCAGCGACCACATTTCCTTTTCCGGGAACATAGTGAATGTCGAAGGTATAATCTCCAAGGAATTCCATCCACCTCCTTTGTCGCATATTCAATTCTTTTTGATCGAGCAGATACTTTAAGCTTTTATGATCTGTATAAATATCCACCTTCACGCCATAAAGATAATGCCGCCACAATTTTAGCAAAAAGATCACCGCCGCCAACTCCAAGTCATGGACGGGGTAATTACGCTCATGCACTTTCAATTGACGTGAGCCATACGCGATCACCTTGCAAAACTGCAGGAGAACGCAGCCTAAGACGCTTCCTGATGCATCGCTGTATATTTCAAATCCATCTGTACCACATGGCGACGTCAAAACAGGCGCCGTGGTCAAACGACTCTTCAGCTCCACAAAAGCTCGTGCGCGCTCCGGCGTCCAAATGAACTTTAATCCTTTCTCGTCAACGTAGTCAGAGGCAAAGCAATCTGGGAGAAGTTCTCTACGAACCGTCTATAGTAGCCTGCCAGTCCAAGGAAACTCCTGACCTCGGCCACTGAAGACAACACTGGCCAATCACGAATGGCACTTATCTTAGCCGGATCCACCTCTATGCCCTCTCCACTTACCACATGGCCTAGAAAAGCCATCGACGAGATCCAGAACTCACAATTAGAGAACTTGGCATACAACTTATTCCTTCGCAAGGTATACAATACTAATCGCAAGTGGTTCGCATGATCTTCCTCCGATTGTGAATATACAAGGATATCATCAATAAACACAATCACAAACAAATCCAGGTATTCGCGGAACGTTCGATGCATGAGATCCATGAATATTGAAGGCGCATAACATAAGCTGAACGACATCACTGTGAACTCATAATGACCATAGAGTGTGCCAAACGCTGTCTTGGGAATGTCACTTTCCCTAATCCGCAACTGGTAATACCCGGACTTCAAATTCGACTTCGAATTGACGGTTGAGCCTGCTAGCTGATCGAACAAGTCATCGATCCGTGGAATTGGATACTTGTTTTTCTCCATCAGCTTGTTCAGTTCGCGATAATCAATACATAGTCGCAAACCACCGTCTTTCTTTTTCACAAAAAGAACAGGCGCTCTCCAAGGTGACATACTTGGGCGTATGTATCCCTACTCCAACAACTCTTGCAACTGTACTTTCAGTTCGGCCATTTCTTTTGGCGCTACTCGATATGGCGAACGGGCCACAAGTTTCGCACCCGGCTCCAGCTCGATAGCGAAGTCGATTTCCCTTTGGGGAGGTAACCCCGGAAGGTCCTTTGGAAACACATCAGCATATTCCGACACAATCAGCACTTCACTCACACTGGCCTTCGGCACCACCACCTCTATGAGTGTGAAGAACAACTCCGCACCCTTCCGAACTGCCTTAACAACTTGGAGAGCGGATAACAACATCCCACTCATCCCTTGCATACCAATGAACTTGGTCTCTTTCTCAGTATTTTTCCCAAGTGTGACATCTTTTGAAGTGCAATCTATACAGGCACGCTGCTCTGAAAGCCAGTCCATACCAAAGATTATATCAAACTCTTTGATTGGCAATACTAATGTTTCCACCTTGAATTCCTGACTTCCTATCTTGACCTCAAGACCGCAAGATCGATCCGCGCACATCAAACATCCGTTAGGCAACAACACCTTTACATTGTCTGTCGTGGTCCGGATAGGCACCCCAACACGAAAGATAAAGTCCTCAGACAGAAACGAATGTGAAGAACCTGTGTCGAACAGTGCTCGTGCCGGATACTCTCGTATAAGGACAAACCCTATAACATTACAATTAAAACAAGCACAGCACATCATAATAACAAGAACATTAAAATCTACGCGTACCTGTGACGACATCCGCCTGCTTAATGGCCTCCTGTTGTCCAAGGTTGAAGACCCTGGGCTGCGCGTGCGAGGTAAAAGACTCCACCACAGCCTTCCCCTTCTCCGCATAAGACGCTCCCGTCTTCTTATCACCCTTTGGAGGACCAAATCGGCATTCACGTGCGAAGTGTCCAACCTTTCCGCACATAAAACAAGCACGAGATCCATACCCAGATGTATCCGTCACAGTCGCAGAAGGAGCTTGTCCAGAAGACTTAGACTTCTTATTCCATCTCATTCGGTAGCCAAACTTTTCCGGACGCGGCGGCTTGAACTCTGGCTTCGTAACAGCCAAGTTTCCCTTTGCTTGCCCCCGTTTCATGTCCGTCACGAAAGAACGAGCCGTACAGACTAAGGCTTGGAATCCCTGACTCACAGAACTCGAGAGCAAATACTGCAGCTCATCTCGCAGTCCCACATAAAACCGACTAGTCTTACGCTCTTCTTCGGCGAAGATCGTGACCGCATATCTTCCCAAACGGGTGAACTCATGCAGGTAGTCATCCACACTTCGATCTCCCTGTGCTAACCGTTGAAATTCCATTTCCATCGATATCCTTTGCTGCATCGGCAGATGTTGTGCTAAGAACAATCGAGAAAATTCTTCCATTGTAATCTCTGCCAATTGCCTGCCGGCCAAGTGATGCATTTCAATCTCATCCCACCACAATCGCGCCTCTCCTTCCAGTAGGAAAGTGGCTAACATGACTTTCTGTTCCTCCTCAACCTTGATAGCTCTCATAATCCTCTTGATCCTTGCAAGCCAATCCTCTGCTTGGGCCGGTGTACCCGCCCCATGAAACTGCGGAGGGTTAAAGCACAAGAATTGCTTCCATTGTTGATCTGCTACCCGCGGATCAACTTCGGCTTCTACCGGTTCTTGTCGTACCCCAGCTTGTGTTGGCACCACTGCAGGACGTGCCTGCCCAGCCTGCTGAGCATTCATCACAGCAAGTACCGTTTCCGTGATGAGACGGACTGTTTCAGCGGATGGAGGAGTTGTGGGAACCTCGGCTGGTGCCGCACTCTCAACAGAACGTTGTGGTTCGGATTGACCCGCAACACTTCTGGTCACCTATATGTGTAAAATACACAGTTTAATGACCAATGAAAACGACAACCATACAAAAAGAATACACAAGTTCAACAAACAAGTGTATTTGCATTCCTAAGTGGACAATCTTGAGTTCAAATTAAGTGATATAACGACGGCACTGGCACGTGCTCGCCACCTCTCAAAAGAATTCGTCTGCGAATTCGGAAGAGATCGACCAAAAAGCTGATACCAAATTGTAACACCTCTACCCGTCAAGAAGAATATAATAGAGGGTCCGGCCGGGGCCCCACACCATATTCCACAAATAGGCAGAGACGCAACGAAATAATATCACAACCACGCATCCTAACACAGAGCATTCTAGCGGAAGTTTCACGGTTGAATCTTTGAACTCAAGATAAAGAACACTGTCCACTATAACATAGGAATGTATACAAACATCAAAAGAGTCTGGCCTTAAGGCCTTACAACAATTTCTCTTAACAAGAGTGTGGATTACAGACATCGGCACGCAGGCCGGCCACACATGAACAAAAGAAACAAAATAATGCCTTCGAGGGCAGCAGCGCAACTTTGGGCTTCAGCCCGCTAAGTCCCGCTCGGACCAGCACCTCCAGTACTTGTAAGAACCAAACCACCAAATATTGGGAAACAGGGCAACGGTCAGCATTCAGCTGACCAATTATAACGACCCTGCCCCTAGCACGGGGCAGCGGAATTCCATCCCTGCATAGCAATCTTCCAATATGATATATATAGCAATTCAACCAAGACGTGCACGCCCGCACAGTCACAAATCACAAACGCCAGCACGACGGCCCGACGTCCCGTGCACTCATGGCACTCTCGGGTGCACCGGAAACACCGGATCTCACCATTGAGCATTTAGTCTGGCACGCAGGCCCAGGACTCTCATTATGCCACTGACGAAAGCCCAATGCCTTGGCGCTCTCATGTCCAGCATACAAAACGCAAGTACAGATCAGCCACCCCCCGTTGCTCAAATCGCCTTGCCCAACCAAGTACATCGTACCTGAGGCCACATTTAAAGGCGCGGGTCGGTTTCACCTTGCCTGTTCGGCACAAAGACTTTTCATACAGTTGCAGCCCAACGCTCAACCGTACACCAAGTGGCAACTTACGGCCACAAGCCAACTCTCACAATTTCTTGGTCTTCCTCCAGTACTTTATCCATCATGCATACAAGCAATAATCACGGAGACTTCTCCGATATGCAAACAAGCATCACCAATCCAGACTAACATGTCCAGATGGGCTTCACACAGCATGCCTAGATCCGTACTCCAATTCCGGACTCTAACAAGGGGAACTTCACATATCTACCCCAAGGGACGCCACAACCCACCGCACACTCGCGGGGAAGGGTTTTCCCTATGCAATGCAGGAATTAAGGACTTCACATGTCCAAGCAGGAAATCGTTACCCTAGGAACTCGCTTCAGAGACATGGAGAGAAATTGAGATGGATGAAAGCCTTCGCAGCAGCGTTGTCTTCGCAAATCCGAACTCGGCTCGCGATTTGGACCACCGCAGCACCACCGGCAGACGGATCCCACTTCTTCTTCCTCACCTTGCTCTCACCTCTCTCTTAAAGTTAGAAAGAGAGTAGAAATTTAGAATTGAGCCTTTCTCCCTCCTTTCCCGGCCTTATCAGCCCAGGAATGAGCCCCAGCCACAGGATCTCCTTTAAGGAAAATGAATGGCCAAGATCTGCCCAAAAAAACTATACTTTTGGCCGACACGGCCTGTGACACGCCCGTGTTACAGGCCGTGTACCCTTAAGCGGCACACGCGGCACTCGCACCGACTGAATTCTACCAGAACACGGGCATCGACACGCCCGTGTCAAACCTGACACGCCCGTGTCAGTCATATGACACGCCGATGTCACCCCTGTTACACGGTACTCAACGAGCTCTAAAATCAATCAGAGCAGTACACGGGTAGGCACACGCCCTCGGACACGCCCGTATTAAATCTGACACGGCCGTGTGCAAGGCTTGGTTCCGGGCTGTATACATCTCTGACTCAGTCCAGCCATTTCTTGAGTGAGACGCCCTGGGACACGCCCGTGTCGAAGGCCTTGTCCTAGGCTCGACTATCGTCGACCTTCGATCGTCAACTATCCTGAACACGCCTTGGTACACGCCCGTGTCCCAGGCCGTGTACCCCCGACACGCCCTGGGACACGCCCGTGTCCCATGCCGTGTTAAGCAGCCTGCACCTCAAATCCAATTTTGAGATTTTGGGGTGTTACATGATCGGAGTTCCCTACTAAATCAGAAATATGAAGCATTCCGACAAGGTCACAAGGAACCCATAGCTGACACATTTAAAAACTTCTTTAAGATAGTCAATGGACTGAGAGTGTATGGCCGAGTCTTTACTAATGGGGAGCTGAATGATAAGTTTCTGATATCTCTTACCAAAGAATGGGACAATAAAGTCTGTGCCATCCGAGAGTTTGGCAGACTAGCAGAGACAGATCCACGGAACTTATTTTGCAAGCTAATGTCCTATGAACTGCAAATCAACTCCAGAAAAGCCAAAGAAGAGATAAGTCGCTTCTCCTCAAAAGAGAAGTCGGTTGCTTTAAAGGCTGACAGTTCAAGGAAGGGCAAAGCTGCCTCGCCAGCTCCTCCTCAAGAAGTAAGTGAAGAAGAAGGCTCCGAGCCAAGTACCTCAGGCTCAGAACTATCTGAAGAAGAGTTCTCTTTGCTTTCATGGCAGTTCAAGAAATTCTTAAATAAGAAGAAGCAATGGAGAGGCAAAGATGCCTCATACAGAAGATCACGACATAACGGTGATCAGCGAAAGAATGGCTCGAGCAGCCATGACAGGTATAACTCCAAACATAACAAACAAATTTCAACTGACATCGTTTGTTATTGTTTTAATAAGCCAGGTCACGTCATCGTGGACTGCCCTCACATGAAGAAAGAGGGTGGAAGAAGAGAGGAAAAGAAACCCTCATACCACAAGAAGAAGACAGAGAAGAGCTTATTAGCCAAGAAGAGAAAAACTCTCAGCGACTTCGACTCATCCGAGTCGAGTGAAGTAGAGGAAGCTTACTTCGGGCTCATGGCTCACTCTGATGATGAACAAGTCCCCCAGTTCACTAGGGAGGTAAAATCTCACACTCCTCTCTCTGAATCTGATGATGATAATGAGCAAGAGGGCTATTCCTCTGAGGATGAATCTGAACTCATGGAACAGTATAAGGAGTTACTCACGGCTTACGAAAATTGTCGCAGAGTCGTGAAAACTCAAGCCAAAGAGTTAAAATCTCTACAGGTTATTGAGAGCAGCTTGAGAGAAGAAGTCACTAGGACTAATTCTCTTCAAGAGAACTTCAATGTTGCTATGGAGGAATACAATCAAGCTCTCAAGAACCTCGACCTTAAAGATGAAATCATCAAAGAATTGGAACAACTACTCGAGGCTTAGAAGAAATTTGTTGAGAGTTTCTCCAAGCCTAAGACAGTTCTTCCACTAGTTGCTGAGTTCTCAACTAAGGCCAAGGGTGCTGGTTTAGGCCACATTGGTGCTTCTAGTAAATCTTCTAGGAGAAATAAGGCCAAGAGAAAGAATAAGGCTGCCCAGAAGGATCTAGCTGAAGAAAAGGGGAAAGCTCCCTTGGAACCGGTATTGTTCAAGAAAGTTATCTTTCCTACGAACGAACTTGACTATGAGTCCACCTATGGACACTTCTCTAGGCCGATCCCCGAGAAGCCTAAGTCAAGATACCAAGGTTAGACTCGTCCTCGTAACTTTGGCGAGAGTGTTTTTAAGGCACCTTATGAAGAGATTCAACTTCAGAACTATGGACCATATTCTCATGGTCATAACATCAAGAAGACACCAAAGGTAAAACCTATTGTGGAAAAGCCTATGAAGGAGAAGACTTCATGTAGCTGCCATCATCATGAAGCTTCGTCCTCCAAGAGTGAAGTTCCTGCTAGACCATCACTTAAGAAAGTCAAGCAGGAATACACTAGGCAAAGATACAACAGGTTCGACTGTTGGTGCTGTGGCAAAATTGGTCATTTTGGCATCGATTGTTGGTTCAATCCTAGAAATGTTGCAACCCCTCAAGTTAGCAACATGAGAATGACCTGATGTAGGCCCGTTCTTTCGAGCATTTTGGTGGCAGACAAATTAACGCGACGCTCTCCAATAATTCTCACGTTACACTCTAGCATTTAACGTCGCAGCGGTTTAATTAATATAATTACTAAACAACAATTATGGAGGGTTCGCAAAGCCCTTCAAGATAGTTCCAAGGCGATAGGTCAAGGTCCTCTCAAGCGAAAAGAACCCACACGGTTCGATCGAGCGTGTTGTACCAAAAGAGAAACCACCGAAAACAAAAGATTCGGGCAAGGGTGGTTCTCTCCCAACAAAATACAAACGAGGGCCGCCACGCCTCACGAACTTAAAAGAAAATACGATAAACAAGACAATAACTAAAATAAAATAAACCACGAAAAAATCAAGCGTTACACAAAATGCGCAATTTTCCAAAGCCACAAGATTTATCTAAGGAAGAGAAACACGTTAAGTAGAGATTTTCGTTACCAAACCGGATTGGATGAATCCGGTTACGCTCAACTAGAATCGTTCATCAATGGCACCACCAGAGATACGCTGGAGGGAGAGAAATTTGTCGCCTTCTTCGTGTCACGCTGTATTTGGAAAAGTCCCGGCGGAATCTTCTAAATATGGAAACAAATATCTCCAAATAAGGCAGGAGAGAGAAAAGGTGGTGGATTGAGAAATATTTAAGGAATGAAATATTTCTACTATGGTCGGCTAAGAGCTTAATTTGGAAAGTGATATTTGGATTTAGGACGGGGATGAGGAAGGGGTCGGGCTTGTTGGTGTTGGTGGTTGGCGGCTAATATTTTGTGGTGGAGGGAGGGGCTCGGGTTGTTAGAGTTTGGTGGTGGCCGGTTTTGTGAGAGAGGAGGTGGCCGCTTGGAGGTTGGAGGAGGGGTCGGGTTTGCAAGGGAGTAGAGGAAAGGAAGAAGGAGGGAGGCCGAGATTGAGAGGGGAGGAGAGGTGGCCGCCGGCCAAAGAGGAAGAAGAAGGAGGGCCGAAACTTGCCTTGGAGAGGATGGGGATTTCAATTCTTGAAATTGGTTTTCTTTTCATTCATTCACTAATTCAAAATCCAATACAACATAGCCTTATATAGGCTTTACAAATACAAGGGTTATAAGCACCCCAAATGTGGCTAAACAAAGGCCAAAATGAAATGACAAATAATTAAAACTTTTGGCTAAACAAAGGCCAAAATGAAATGACAAATAATTAAAATGATGCGGCAGAGATTTCACACGACATTGGCGGAGATGTTGACGCGGCCATGGCGGAGGATGTGACAAATCTTCATCTCGAGGCGGCGAAGGAACATCAAGCTTGAGTTGTCACCGACATAAACCGGGTCACCAAAATCATCTGGAAGGGGATCTTCTTCGGCAACGTGACGTGGATCTTTGACATGTACCGGATCACCAACATCGTCCGGTGGGGGACTCTCCAAGTCAACATGTCGAGGGGTGGTGGTGCCATCATGACCACTCATGAGGCTAATGCTCGTAGGGGGAGTATTCTAACTCGAGACCAAGGACCCAAACTTGTTTGGGTTCCTAAGGCTAAGTGATTGTAATTGTAGGTATGTCCAAAGACCACCAAAATGCCAATCTGGTACTTGGACAGTGGATGCACTCGGCATATGACCGAGACAAGAAGCCTACTCCAGAATTTCACCTCAGTCTGCAACGGACCAAATGTCATCTTTGGAGATTCAGATCGAGGAATAACTAAAGGCTACGGTATGATTACTAACAGTAGCGTATCCTTTTTGGATGTAGCCTATGTTGAAGGATTGGAACACAATCTCATCAGCATAAGCCAACTATGCGACAAAGGATACGTAGATGAATTTCATGTTGACAAGTGTTTGATAAAATCGGTTGACAACATGGAAACTGTTTTATCAGGAACTCGAAGCAGAAATATTTTCTATTTAAACTTCATTTGTATAGACTCGTCTACACTAGTGTGTCTTTTAGCAAAAAGTAGTGCATCTCTTGCTGACAAATGGCACAAGAGACTAGCACATATTAATCTCAAAACTATTAATAAACTATTCTCTCAAAACTTAGTACGTGATGCACCTAATGTCAAGTGCGTTATGGACAGTCTTTGTCACGCCTGTATCAAAGTCAAGCAAACAAGGAGTTCATTTAAAAGCATAATAGGCAAGGATTCCAATAGAAGCTTACAGCTTCTCTATATAGACTTGTTTGGTCCACTGCAAGTTAGAAGTTTGGGAGGTAAGGAATATACGTTGGTTATTTTGGATGATTACTCGCGCTTTGCATGGGTGTTCTTTCTAAAACACAAGTCAGACACCTTCAGTACTTTCACTTGTTTTGTTAGGCAAATCCAGAATGAATACAACTGTTCCGTAGTCAAAATCAGAAGTGACAATGGAACGGAATTCAAGTCTGGAGCCATGACAGAATTCTGCGAAAGTCATGGTATCTTTCATGAGTTTTCCTCTCCTCGCACTCCACGTCAAAATGGAGTAGCTGAGAGAAGGAACAGAACACTCATAGAGGCTTGCCGGACTATGTTGAGTGATGCCTCACTTCCAGAGTATTTCTGGGCTGAAGCCGTCAACACCGCTTGTCACGTGCAAAATCGAGCTCTCATCAACAAGAACCATGATAAGACTCCTTACGAACTTCTAAAAGGCAGGAAACCAACCATTTCATATTTTAGAATCTTTGGCTGTAAGTGCTTCGTACTTAACAACGGTAAGTATCGCACTACCAAGTTTAGCGAGAAAAGCTTTGAAGGTATTTTTGTAGGTTATAGTAGCCATACTAAGTCCTATAGAGTATTTAATAGAAAAACTCTGGTGGTAGAAGAGTTGATACACCTTGTATTTGATGAGACGAGTTTGCTGCAAAGCAACTCTTCTAGTGTGCTTATTGAAGATGCAGGTACCAAGATGAAGGAACTTAGCTTGGATGAGCCTACTCAAGATAAAGATGAGACGTTCATCAAGATCACCTCTACAACCCCTATTGGAGAGGTAGATGATCAAGATAAGAACACATCCCAGCTGAAGATGCAACACCAGTGGCTGAAGAGATACTAGATGCAAGGACTCTAGAGTTCAGACACTTGAAGGATCATCCCTTAGATCAAATCATAGGAGATCCTCAGGATGGTGTCAGAACCCGGAGAGGTACAACTAACGAGAATTTATTCTTGAGCTTTCTATCACAGGTTGAACCTAAGAAGTTCGAGGAAGCAAACTCGGATGAATCCTGGATACTAACCATGGAAGAAGAGTTGAATCAGTTCAAATGTTGCAAAGTTTGGACACTTGTTCCTAGACCCAAGAGTAAGAATGTCATCGGGACAAAATGGGTCTACCGGAATAAGATGGAAGAAGATGGAATAATTATAAAGAATAAAGCAAGACTTGTCGCCAAGGGCTATCGTCAAGAAGAAGGAATCGACTTTGATCAAACATATGCTCCAGTGGCAAGACTGGAGGCGATCAGGCTATTCCTTGCTTTTGCTGCACTTAAGGACTTTACCGTCTATCAGATGGACGTCAAGTCCACCTTCCTGAATGGTGACATAAAGGAAGAAGTGTATGTAGAGCAACCGCCAGATTTTGCAGGAAGCAAAGACGACAGGAAAAGTACTTCCGGGACTTGCCAATTTCTCGGAAGGAGACTTATTTCCTGGAGCAGTAAGAAGAAGAACTGTGTAGCCATCTCAACGGATGAATCAGAGTACATCTCTGCAGGTAGCTGTTGTGCACAGCTTCTATGGATCAAGAATCAATTTGAAGACTATAACATGAAGTTCCAGAACATCCCTCTGCTTTGTGACTCTTCCAGTGCAATAGCAATCGCCAATAACCCAGTCTCCCACAGCCGGAGAAAGCACATAGAGCTTTGATATCACTTCATCCGGGAGCATATGGAGAATGGAGACATAGATCTACAATACGTCTCCACAGATAGGCAAGTTGCAGATATATTCACGAAGTCGCTAGATGAGACCAAGTTCTCGTTCTTCAAAATTGAACTTGGGATGCTCAACAAAGAAGATTAGTGGTCTCTATCAAAGTCTCAGAGTTAAAAGTTGGTGGAGGTAAAGATCAGTGCTTCGAGAAAAATATTTTGTCAAAGTGACTTACTCGAGTAAGTTTACTCACATACTCGAGTACTTGGAAACAATCACGAGTAGTTACACGACTACACTCGAGTACATTATAATATACTCAAGTAACTCGAAGTATCTACTCGTGTAGGTAAAAAATTCACTCGAGTACATATTCTTCATACTCGAGTAATTAGTAACTCACTCGAGTACTTCATGATCTACTTGGTCTTCGACTTACTCGTGTAGGTTACAACAGATTACTCATGTATGCCGATATATACTCGAGTACCTGGAAATTCCAGAACTTTGAAAATCTCATTTTTCTCTTTTCGCACACCTCGATTTTTGCCGCCCCCATTAAGGTATGTTTTATTTTAAAACCCAATATTAAACCTAATTAGGGTTATGTATATAAATAGAATGATCTCGTAATCCATTTCCACGAAACCTTTCTCTAGTACTCGTTGGCGCTTCGTCTTCCAGAACCGCAGAGCGTTGTCTTCTCCAGAATCCGTTACTCCAGAACTCGATGGATCCTCCATCCAAGATCGGAATCGGGTCTGATTTGGTTATAGATGGAATCGCCGAACTCTCCGATGACTTCTGAAACCTTCTCATTCTCCTTGACACAGCCAAGATGTCGTTCCTATTATAGACTACGTATAAGATCCTATTTTCTGCAGTGGAAGAGTTCTACAAGAATTTGTAGGTCAAGCGAAATGGTACAGTTCTAAAATCCAAGGTCAGTGGAATCAAAATCCGTCTGGACAAAACTTCCTTAGCTACTCTGTTAAAATTGCCAGTGGTGGATGAATAAGATGATCTGACTCCTGAAGATTCCGAGAGAACCAGTTTCTTCTATGGAATAAACCCGTATGAAGGATATTCGTTTCGACGTGCAGATTTCAATTTAGAGGGCAAATTTCTTGTGGATGTCATTGCCAAAGTTCTTCTCTACATAACATTTTCCCTCAGAGAAATCTCCCAAAACTTTTTTGATGTTATGCAAGCCATAGTATGCCGGAAGAAATTCCAGTTTGGAATGATGCTACTAGGCAAGATCAAAGAAAGTGTGAAAAAACCAAGCTATGCTAGGATTATCTCACACCTCCATGAGATTAATCCTACAGTATTTGATTTCTCCAAAGGAACTCCCCTCCATCATATGAAGAAAGTATCCATCTCCTCCATCCAAAGATTTGAAATCAAACTCAAGAACACTGCCCAAGTCTCCAAAGTCATTATGGATGAAGATGTCCCCAGCCCTCAGCATGTTGCTGATGACAGGACTCCATCTCCTCCTCTACATAAAGCTACTAACACCCAGGGTGCAGTAGTTGAGGGGGAGCCTGCCTCATCTAGCTCCCAGATTCTGATTACAGAACTTCCCTCCCAGACAGTCAGAGATCCTTCTCCTCCTCCTCCAGCAGATAATCAAGTTTCCCAAGAGATTCAAGTTCAACAAGACCTTCTGTCCACAGCTGCAGAGATTGATAAACTTATTGAAGAACTAAAGTCAGACATTCCCCTACCTCCAGCAGACCTAGTTGTTGGTACTCCTGAGGTTCAGGTACAAGATGAGCAGATCCCTCTCAAGGAACCCTCTCCATCCTCAGCTCAGTCTCCCATTGAAGAAGCAGAACAACATGATAGTATCATCCTGTCCGATGAAGAGGAGTTATCCCCAGAACCTATTGAGCCTCCTCTAAGGACCTTAGCCTTCACTCTCCCCTCATTAACAGATCCCCTGGATTCAGTAGACATCAATCCCACCAAGAGAACTGCTAGCTCAGTGGTTGTGAAAGAAATCCCTCCTTGGGCTCCTTTAGTCTCTCAGTTCCCTCAGGTCTCTACTTCTCCCAGTGCTCCATCTTCTGCTTCCCTCAGCTCCTCAGACATCATCAATAAGATTGAGAAGATGCTCCAAGAACAAAGAAATTACTTTGATGAGTCTCTAAAATTAGTTAACAACAAGGTCTCTGCTCTTGAAACTGAGATGAGCAGAGGTTTTGCAGAAATTCAAGCCAACACTGATGAACTTAAACAACTCTTCAAAATAGGTGGAAAAGCGATAGATCACACCATCACCAGCATGGGTGAAGTCAGAAATCAAGCTGAAACAGTGGCATATAACCAGATTCTGCTAGACCAAAGAGCTGAAGCCAATGTGATGAAAGTTTGTGAAGAAGTAGGCACATTCAGAGATGAAGCTATTGAAAGCTATCTGTAGAAATCAGTAAGGGGGAGAAAATAGTGAAAGAACAAGTTGAGAAAATTTCTGCTGAAATCTCTACCAAGTCTAAAGAGACCCTGGATGGATTAGTTAACACCATGAAAGCAGATATTCTAGCCCAGCTACAATCTGTCAAATTCTACATTTTTGACACTGTAGTTTGGGTACATAATCCGAATTTTCCAGAATTCTAGCTCGACCCCTCCATCATTCCAAAAATCTTAGATCCTCTTGAGGAACATCCTCCATCTGATGCCTAGGTTCATGCTACCATTCCAGAGGCAGTGCCAACATTCTCTCCCATACCTGCTAGAGAGATGTCTGAGCCTCCTCTTTCATATTCTGATGTGTGGAAAGAGGATGTCCCTGCCAGCAATCAGGGGCACTTTGATCGAGGTACTTCCTCCTCTAGAAGACCTGCTGATCAAGGTGGCCCTAGCAAGAAAAGAAAATATGGTGACGGTGCTTCTACTAGCCGTTCTGCACCTAAGAGAGAGCAAGCTCAAGCTTCAGAGGGCAAATCAGAGTCAGTACATTCAGAAGTTTGGAGTCCAACCTCCAAATCTTTAATCTTTGACACTCTAAAGCTGGTAACTGATTTTGGGGAAAATAAAGACAAATTCTACAGCTACTCAGAATGGAAAGCCTATGATGCATCTCAAATCAAGATCAGATTACATGACAGGCCATGGGGATTCAACAATCCAGCAGCTCCTCCAAGGCCAAGGACTTATTTTCCTAAACCCTTTAGTTATTTGGAAAGGCAAGAGCTGAAGAAAGCTAAACATCACATAGAGAATTACCCCTGAAAGTGTTTTGTGGAACTGGAAAATCTTTCTATTTAATATATCTAATTCTGATTATTGTTCCCTTATTTGCTATTATTCTCTGTTTTAGTCATTTTCTATTGCTTGTTGTTTTAGATGATCATTTCTTTTTTAGAAATTCATCTTAGTGCAAAGGGTGCTGACTTCTACAAATAGGGGGAGATTATTGGGAATTGTCTTCACAATACCCCAGATTTGTGGGAAGTCGGACCTGAAACTAAGATGAATTAAGTTGTATTTGATGTTGTGTTTAAGTTGTGCATCCAGGACTCTATTGCCAAGTGTAAACCAATGCCAGTCTATAGTGGGTCATCAAATACAGGACCATACAATGTAATTCCTCATTGTGTGATCCAAGGTGTTGACTCATGTATAGCCTCTCTATTGGGGTACTTTGTTTCCATGCACTTGGACTACTGGACTCTGGAGTATTGAAGACTTTCTCAGAAGAAATTTTTTCTAAGTCCACATACTCGAGTAGTATCTTCTATATACTCGAGTAAGTGACTTAGTACTCGAGTAGATTGGATTACATACTCGAGTAATTCTCAAGTTACTCGAGTAAGTGTTCTGATCGTACTCGAGTTGATCTGGACTTCTCATCTCAGAAAGTTTCTAAGTCCATATACTCGAGTAAATCCATTCATATACTCGAGTATCTCTTTTCCTTACTCGAGTAGGTGTTTGTGTACTCGAGTAGATCCTTAGTCATACCCGAGTAGTCTCTTAGTTATACTCGAGTAGGGCTAACTGTTCAGTCTAAATATTTATAAGTCCACAAACTTGAGTAACTTCGATCATATACTCGAGTAAGTGGCTTAGCACTCGAGTAAACCCTTATTATACTCGAGTAGACTGGTTTAACACTCGAGTAGATTTTTCTTATACTCGAGTAGTTTGGATTAGTACTTGAGTAGATGTTTCTACTTACTCGAGTAATCTGTCTAGAGTAACTCGGGTAGTTCTTCCAAGCCACTCGAGTAGTCATTTCTATTACTCGAGTACATGTTTCTCTTATGTACTTGAGTAGCAGACCTTTATACTCGAGTCTCTTATCTAAGCTGAGTATGTCGGCTCAGAATTCCAGAAATCGTTAAGTCCAGAATTGACGGAGATTTGAAATTAACCTTTTTCTGATTGGTCCACATGTCAATCTTAATTACGATTATGACCGTTGGAGATAGCCTATAAATAGGTCTTTTCAGATTTGACTAAATACACGCGTTTACAGAGATTATCTTTTAAGAAAGAGAAATTCACGAAAACCCTAATTTTCTCATCCGGCGCCATTACCGTTTTCGGAAGAAGCTCTGGATCGTCTTCTCTCAGCCGCAGCTATCGATCTTTGATTCTCTAGCGATCCAGACTCAAGAAGAATCATCCGATCTCTCCGTGCTTCATCGTCTCTGATTTAATTTCTTGATCGTGGTGATTCCAGATCTCAGAATCATTGATCTCAGTCAAGTCTTCTTCAACTATTTTTGTTCAAACCGAAAAGCTCTCAAGAAGAAGATTACGTCAAAGATCCAGATCTGTGATATTCTTGTTTGTAAACTTTATTTAAACAAATTTCATTGTAGGAGATCTTTCTCCGAGTGGTAGGAAGTTTTATCTTCCGAGTGTAGATCCGTTTGGGATCGAGTTTTGTAGGAACGTGGTTCCGAGGTGTAGGATTATTTTTTCAATCCGAGATATTGGAGTAGCCTAGTCTAGTGATTTGCTAGATCGGTGAGAAATGTGGACATACCCTAGATTGGGGAACCACTATAAATCTCTTGTCGTCTGTGTGATTGCTTGATTACGGATCGGTGCTGTGTTTTATTTTTTATTCCGCATTTGACACGAAATTCACCTATTCACCCCCCTCTAGGTGATTTCGGTTGACAACTTAGCGCTCTCAGCCTCTACCCGTCCCTAATGCAATCGCGAATGTCTTTTGTAGTGCTCATCGATGCCAGGTACTCCTCATACAGCCTCGGATCATCCTCAGATATGATAGATATCTACATCTCTTCTAACATATGTACCAACTCCATAGCCATCAGCTGAGGCCCTGCTCCTGATGAAGTGGCTCTCTGTCTTAGAGCGTGTGCTGCTACGTTTGCCATCTAAGGATGATAGTGTATGGTGTACTGATAGTCTGACAAAAACACTACCCAACATCTCTGTCAGATGTTCATCTCTTCTTGTGTGTCCACATACTTTAAATTCTTGTTGTTTGAGAAGATATCACAGTGGAAACCGTAGAGATAGTGCCACCAGATCTTCCAAGTGAAGATAACTGCCACATTCTCCAAGTCAGGTACTGGGTAGTTTTTCTCATGTTTCTTCAACTAGAGGGGGCATAATCTATCACGTGCTCGTTTTATATCAGAACGACACCCATACAATGATATGATGCGTCGATATAAACCTGAAATCCTTCCTTCCCAGATGGATGGGCAAGGATAGGAGCCGAGGTAAGCCGACCCTTCAGCTCCTAGAAAGAAGCCTCACACTGCTTCATCCAAATAAAAGGCATATCCTTCTTTGTTAGAGATGTGAGCAGGAGTGCAATCTGGGAGAATCCATCTTCGAACTTTCGATAGTAACCGACAAGTCCTATGAAACTTCTAACATCAGTGCCCGTCTTCAGCGGTGGCCAATCTCGTACTACTTGAATGTTTGTTGGGTCTACTGTCATTCCTGCTCCACTAATAATATGACCTAAGAATGCCACCTCCTTCACCCAAAACTATCACTTGCTGAACTTGGCATACATATTGTGCTCCCAGAGCATCTCTAGAGTCAGTTCCAATTGACGCACAAGCTACTCCTCGGTCCTCTAATAGATGAGGATGTCATCAATAAACTTTATGACTAAGACGTCAAGATAGGCCTCGAATACACGGTTCATTAAACTCATGAACGTGGATGGTGCATTCGTGATCCTGAAGGGCATCACGGTGAACTCATACATCCGTTATCTACTACTGAAGGCAGTGTTTGGGATATCCTCTTCTTGAATCCGTAGCTGCTAGTATCCTAACCACAGATCTAGCTTTGAAAACAAATGAGCTCCCTCCAACTGGTCAAACAATACGTCAATCCTCGGCAGAGGATACGTGCTCCGGACCATTTGCCTATTAAGTGTCTTGTAGTCAATGCACAATCGGAGTGTCCCATCCTTATTCTTCACGAACAGCACCAGAACTCCCCATGAAGAAGAGCTTGGCCGGACAAATCTGGCTTCCACTAGCTCCTGCAGCTGTCTTCGAAACTCCAACTCCTTCAGGGCCATCAGATAAGGAGCTTTGGATACCGGTTTAGCCCCCGACATGAGATGTATCTGGAAATCCTTCTCTCGATGAGGCGACAATCTTGACAACTTCTCCAGAAATATATCAGCAAAGTCCCACACCACCGTGATACTAGCAATGAAATCCTTTGCCTCCACCATCTCCAACAACACCTGGTAGACCTCATGTCCCTTCAGATGGGCCTTGAAGTCCTAAATAGAAGAGAGTAGAAGGTGAGAAGCTGGCACAATAACTTCGACGGTCGGGTAAGTGTCACCGTATATCAGCACGACCCTCCTTGCTGGGCAATCAATTTCTGCATGGTTCTAGGTGATCCATGTCATGCATAGGACGAGATCAAAATCTGGCATCTGCAGGATCATTGTCGGTGCTTCGAAGGTTATAGCATCAATTGTCACTCCCAGAATGCACTTGGTTGTATATTGGATCTCCGTCCCGTTGGGGAGATGCATCATCCTAATGACTCCCTCAAAGCTATCAATCTAGTCCAGGTCTTTGATAAACTCCTCCGAGAGAAAATTATGTGATGCTCCCATATCGAATAGGGTATGGGCAGGCTTGCCACACACCATCACTTTCCAGAGTTATTTAAGTTTTTCCTCTTACATATCTAGTTTCAGATTCTTCGAAAATTTTGCAGTTATATATTCATGTAATATAGCCTCTAGAAAGTAAAGAAACTTTAAATCACCAGCGTACCTTCTATCACCCGCTCTGGGTTTCGTGGTGAGCCAGATCTAAGGCATATACCTACCCTCTATCCTGTCTACGGACAACTCCCTGAAATCCACGTCCTCGTCCGCATCCACGACCACCAAACTACCATGTAGGTGGGGCATCCTGAAGTGCTAGAGGGGGTGCTTCCCTCATAGGGCAGTTCCTCTACATGTGCCCCGGCTAGTTGCACTGGAAGCATGTCGGTTCCTCCTCCATTGACCTCGACATCTACCACATATACAAGGGTTGTGGAGCTAACACCACCAGGTTCCTCTACTCCTTCCTGCCCTCCTGGCTTTGTTGATACCCATTCCTCTTATCCCCTATGACACAACCTCTAGGATGATCTCTTCTGCATCTAATCACTGAGTCATTAGATGGTCTCTTCTGGACCCGGACTACAAGATGGTCTTCCAAAAGCTTTTTGGCCATCTCTAAGATCCTGGCCAAGATCCCATCAGAAATGAAGAGAAGGGCCTTCCTCATATCATCATGAACGCACTTGTAAAACCACATCGCGTTGCCCGCATCGTCCAGTTGATATGAGTCCGCAAAGCGGGCTAAATGTGTGAACTCCCATTAGTATTCCAATACCGTCTTGTTGCCCTGTCTCAACTACAAGAACTTGTCGTCCAACTCTTCCCTCGCCGACTTTGGTACAAAATGCTGCAATAGAGCTGCTCTAAACTCCTCCCAGGTAATGTCCGTGCAATCCACTCCAGTGAAGGTGGGGTCTAATAGTGGATTCAACCATCTCTTTGCGTGCAACTCCAAGAAGGAAACTGCTATGGCTACTTCCTCCTTCGTCAGGCATAAAATTCCAGCGAACATCTCATAGATAATAACGATCCACTCCTCTATACAGACTGTTGACTCCTTCCCGAGGTAGGTTGGATGAGAAAGCCCCCAGAAGATGCTAAGCCATTTCTCCACAGGATTTTACTAAGGAGCCGAATACTGGTGAGCCCTGAAGGCCTCCAAGATAGCCGTTAGTGTCTGCCCCATCTATGTCTGCTTGAACAGAGTCGGAACAAGCGGGGGTGGAACCGTGTTTTGTGCCTTCCCTATTGAGGGTTAGGGTTCGCCGAAGGCTACAAGGAAAATTCCAATTGTTAGTTGATGTACAAGTGGAGTTAATGTAAAAGTGGGCTTTTGCAAGTGATTCCGCTTATGGGCACATCAGTGATTCCGCTGCTAGTTTGTCCTCAAACTAAGATTGTTTGGGGTGGCCTGGGGTTTTGTGGACTTCTTCTCTTCGAATCTAGGTTTCCTCTGAAATAAGTTTGTAGTGCCAATTTTTTTCTACGCTACCGGGTCTTACGGCCAGAATCGGCATTTTGTGATGACACCGACACTCGGGAGGGTCTCCACTACAAAATGGCGATCCTGTTGGCAATAATGATAATCAAAGAAGCAAAAGTACATAAAAGGAGACAATTAAGTCTTGTCCACAAATCACGTTAGTTATATAAATAAGCATGAAAATCCTAGCAAAGTCCACATGATATAGAAGCAGAATAATAACGATAGAAGTACTAAAATAGAAATATAAGCGAGCTCATGCCCGGTACATCATGACTGTACTACAACACTCTCGTGGAAGCTAAATAAAACTAACATTCACAAAGCCAGAAGCTGGTGCTCCCGTATTAGACTGGCCCACCAACATGTGCACTGCACTCCGCTGGTGCTGCATCTCTTGCTGCTTCCCCCTATCTCCCATTCGGAGCCCCTGAAATGTTTGGTCCACTGACTGTTAGTCAAAAGACTAAGCCTGATTTACCCTACCTCTCCCATAGTGGCTCTTGGGACCCGTGCAGGAGGAATGATAGGAAATCCATGATGGTGGAGAGTAGTCAAAAGCAGGTGATGGTGGTCCTAAGCTAGCAGATCATATACTATAAAATTTACAAGAACCTAAAGTAGTAGTTCTATAGTAAGTAGAGCAGAAAAGAGGGTAAAAAGTAAGGTGCACATAAAAAAAATAACATGAAGAAAAGTAACAGGTAAATAATTAACCTTAACTTATATTAATGCTCATACAAACTTATAAGTTATGGGGTCTTTTTCAAGGCTCCCATCTTATTATCTATCCCATCCTAGTTTATACGATAGGGTGTAAGGTTTTATGCAGGTATGTGTGTTGTGACATGTTATGCCTTGATTCATGCAAGTGCAACACAAACACATGACTCTATGCGCACATACCTTTAGTTCTCCGATTTTGGAAGCTAGCTTCACTCCTAAGAGCCTCCGTAGTGGCCAACAGAGACAGTGGGTTAGGCCACCGCACTCCTAGGAGGGTTTTCACACTACCAGGCCTAGCCCTTACCTACGCCTCTGAAGGACAGACTAGATTCACCACGTATTATGTTGACCAACCACCAGTCTTTTCCTTGGCTAAGTGTAAACCACACCTGCCGAGTAATTGTATCGACGTCTATGTGAACGACCGTCAAATACTGAAGACCCATAACTTTATGCACATGCAACCATGAATTTATGTGCCATTGAATGTAACATCTCTTAGACTTTTAGACAACTAGGATGGTTTTGTAATGATTGGGTCTTGACAAAACCCTGTGAATCACTAAAAGGTTTGGGTGAACATGGGTATTAGGGTGTGAACTACCTTGGTCTTCAAAAAGAAGAATTTAAATTACTTGCTTAAGGATGACCATAGGGCTTCAGCATGACTCCATGACCCCACCACAACATCACTAACCAATTAGAGGGTCAATTAGAGCCATAAGGACCCATTGGAGTCAAACTAAGAGGCCAAGTTGAACAAAGTCATCTCTAGCCCTATTTTGGTCAAAGTGCCCTAAATAGGGGCAATTGACCACCAAGATGTCAAATTGACCGTACCTAGACCTTCCTAGCCCTTAAGGGAGGGAAAAAGGTCACTAATCACCCATTAGGGTCACCCCAATTGGTCAAATTGACCAAAGCCAACCCGTCGTTCAATTTAGTCAATTTGGGCTAACTTAGCCCAATCCAAGTGGGCTAAGCCCAAACTAGTGTGGCACATTGGTCTAGGTGGTTGAGAGACACATTTGGGGCCCACCAATTTTAGAGATTGGTGACTAGTGGAGAGAGAATGGGAGTTTCCCTAATTTAGAGGAGAGAGAAAATTTGAGGTTAATGGCCATCATGGCCATGGAGGCTCCATAAGCCCCCACTTTTATAGAGCTTTTACTCCTTTGAGGGAGAAGAGAAGTTTTCAGGAGGTGGCCGGCCATTGGGGTGGCTCAACCACTCTATTTGGCTGAAATCGAAAAAGCCCCTTGAAGGACATTAATGGAGTTTTTCAAAATTGAGGAGTTACAAGCTTCCTCTCCTAAATTCCCTCTTTTAGGTCCTTCACCGGAGCAAGGGCAAGCATTTCCCCTGATCCTTTCTCAATTTCATTGAGGTTTGTGTAGAAGTTGTAGAAGACCAAAGCTCGGTGTTCGGAAATGGTGAGGAAGCAAAGCACTTGCGTTCAAGCCGCAAAATTGGTCCTCCCCATCTCCTTCATGGGTTAGATCTTAGGAATTGTTAGACCAAAGAATCAGTCTCAATTGAGCCCGATCGGGTGGAGTTTTTCCACTGGTTTTCCGTGAAAAAAAGGGGTGTCGGGTTTGCCGAAATCCGCCGTCTCCAGCGGCCAAACCACCGCTGGTAGATAGCCCTCACCTCGACGGAGGTGGTGGTGGCTGTGGTTGGCCTGGGAGGTGGTCGGAGGGCCGGGAACTTGGGCTAGAGTTGGCTCTAGGTCAGGAGGATCGGGACCGTTGGCTGGATAAAGAAGAAAGCTAGCTGCCATTGGATAGCGCTTTAATATTCGTGCATATCTAAATGTATTAAATATGTTATATGTATATTTTGTCGCATAATTTCACCTGAATTGGAAATTAAATTAAAAATACTTTGAGGCCTTTTCAGAAAATGTTGTTAATATGAAACTAGTAGCCCTATGAGTCTAGTTCATTTAAAATTAGTTTGGACCATTTGGAGTTCAGGTCAGACCTCAGAACTCATTTTGGTAAGGTCTATGCATAGGGTTTAACAGAAATTGATTTAGGTGCCCCCATCAATCCTTACCTCCAAATGACTTGAAATTTAGAGCATATGTCACTCATATCTATTCAGATAACGTATCAAAAAATGGGAATTTTTGGAATTTTTTTTCAAATGTTTTGGTAAACATTTCATTTTTCATGTATGGGTTAATTAATGGGCCTAAAGATCTCGAAATTCCCCCCAATTTTGGGGAGTGGTCCTTCAGATCAATATAAGATTTTGTATAAAATTTCATCCCATTTGGAGATGATATGATTGTTAATTACGCAAACCCTACTCTTGACCTAGTAGGGCTTATTAGGTTAAGTACCCCTTTTTGGATATTGAGTGCCCAAATCACCTCAATAGAGGTTAAAACTTGTGCCACTGACTTTATGTGACATTAAACACCCTCACATGGATTTTGGGGTGGAATAGGGTGGATTTTCCTAGCCCCTAGTTCAAACCCTAATGTTAAACTTTGGGGGTTTGTGAAGGACATAGGGTGATATGCCCTTATATGGACTTAGTGATTAGTCCATGTGATCTTAGGGTGGTGAAATGCCCTAGGAATGAATTTGGTGGTATTTGTAAACATGCACCCCACTTTAATCACTTTGAAATTATTTAGGTCTGTACACCTAATGGAATAATTAAGAGCTCATATGACATTGGATCCTCATGAAATTTTGGTAGGAGTAATTTTCTAGTTATATTAACCTCTGCAATTAATTATCGGATGTTTAGAAAACAGTAGCTCGTACATGTCGTTATAACCTTCATCTTGTCACTTGTGATGATATTGAAGTAACCATGGTTAAATTAACTTAGAATATTATGAAACTTTGGCAATGCTGATTAAATATCATTTAGATGCACTAGTAAGTTATTTGGAATGATTGGACGTTATCTCATAGTACTTTATGTGTAAAGTGAACTAGTGTACCTTGTTTAAATGAAAAGATAATAAATACTATATCTTTTTGTAAAATTGTGTTACTTATCCAGAGAAATATTAAGGGCATAATAAAGCTTAGAAAATAATTGCAGGTTGTTTGTATGAGTTTAAAAGAATATTGCTTCACAAAGTGCACATTCATGGATTTATTTGAGCTATTTTTTAATATAGCTTACTGACCTTGGAATTGTAGGAAACTTAGTCAGTAATGTTTTACGATCATAATAAGGCTCTGCTAAATTTTTTATAATTTTTGGACTATGAATTGTGGTACTCCCTTCATTACCTCTAATTACTTGAATTATATTAAATTAAATATTTAGGGGCTAGTATATTTATGAAAATTTGTGAAACTTGGTATTCTCTAGTATTTTGGAATCATATAGTGTTCATAAGTTTTGGAAGGTCATACTTAAGGAAATCTAGTAATTCATGTTCAAAATCACCTATGACCTAATTTTTGGGAAAATTAAATAAATGCCAAATTAAGTAGGAAAATTACAATTTTTTGGATTTAGTCTAATTATGTCATGTTAGACCTCTAATAATTATCTTAGAAAATTTGGATGAATATTTGAAGGGGTCACCATTCATGAACACCAAAAAGCTCGGTTGGTTTTCATATAGTAAAAACTATAGAATTATGATAGTATGTGGAATGGACATGGGGAGATGGGGTTAATAGTATACTGATTTTGGTGAAGTGAAAATGTGTCCATCATTAGGAGTCGTGCTATAAAGAGTGTTGGGTTGACTAGTGTTAAATGGTGCTCGGGATCGATGAAACATCGTCCTTCCTGTAGAGTGAGAGAGTCAAAATACACCACGGTTAGATTAAGTATAACTTTAAATGAGGTTGGCTATTTGAAGATACCAATAATAATAAGTACCTTGTGAAATGGAGCTTTGGGCTTTAGCCCATCGTACTTACGAGTGTCCAAGGTTAATATAAGCCGTAAGACTAAATGGAATACAAGAGAAATTAGAAATACTCTAAGATTACACTTACACTCACACTCCTCGGTGTTGTGGGAGTTTGGTTGGGTATCACGAGCGGTAGGCTTGGTGGTTTTGGTGATGGGCAGGTAATCTCGGCGAGCCGATGGCTCGATAGATATTTATTATGGACCGGTTAGTCCGGGGCGCTTTGGCTCGGAGGGAAATACATTAATATTGCATGTGAATAAAATATAAGCTTGTGGGTATTTGTATTGTAGTATTGTCGCATCGACACCAATACGTTGACTCAACAAGTGTGGTTTAGCACTTAGCCAAATAAGTCCGGTGTACTAGCCGGCAAGAGTATGCAGGAGCTCTGCTTAGTGCACCAGCGTTGAGGCATACAATAGGTCTTACTGGTAATGCTGATACGTGTTTAGAGGTGGGCGAGTCCCAACCCACCGCTTCCGTTTGCCACTATAGAGGTATTCTGGGAGGTTAGGCTCTAAAAATGGGGAACTAAAGGTCTGCGTATATAGAGTCGGGTGTGTGTGTGTGTTGCACTTACATGTTCATATCATAACATACTTGCATGACATAGCATAATCATTGCATATAACCCTTGACACCTATTATATAATTGGTATGGGACACTTAATACAATAGGCCTTGCAAAACGACCCCTTTGTCTATAAGTTTGTATCGGCATTCCTATAAGTCATCGTTACTTATTTAGTTTACCTTCTTGTTCTTTTGCTTGCTCACCTTGTTGATGTGATTTCTTGTGGACCAATATTTGAGTTCTAATTTACTCATGGTACTTACTCTTGTCTTCTGCGATCGGTATGGCCGACAAGATCAACGTTTTTTAGTGATGCCCTTCCTGGGATTGTTGGTGTCACCGCAAAGTGGCGGTTCTGGGCATAAGACACTGTTGGTTTTGAAAAAAAGGGGTCTTACAAACTAGTATCAGAGCCAAACCTCAATCAGAAGAGTAAGTCCACTAACCCTGGGTAACCCCCGCTCGAGTTTAGTTTGGGGACAAACTAAGAAGTGGAAGCTGTGGTGTGACCATATGGGGCATCATATGTAATTGTCCACTTTTAACTAGGTTTGGGTCAAATTTATTACAAGTGGCCTTTATTATGCAGCTCCCGACAAATCCTACACAGCAATGAAGAGCCCAATAAAATCTCAATGCTGCACCACCTCCTCGGGCTCCCACTCCATTTCTACAATCAAAGGTGGGGAAGAATCTGATCGACATTCTAGAGGCTTTTAGGGCCAAGCAGGCTCCACCTCCACAACCGAACCTGGGGGAAAGTGGTTTAGCATCTTTCGAGAACTCTCTCCCCTATCTTACATTGGTACGGAGTTGAGCTAACGTATAGAAGAGTGGCTTGATATCATGTTTGATATACTAACCAGGATAAGGTTCCCGTGGGAGGAGAGGGTGCCTCTGTTTATCACCTGCTTGGAGTCTCATTCCAATAGGTGGTGGAAGACATTTCTAGATACGTTTTTTGCAGATTGGGAGGTTATTGACATCACTTGGGAGGAGTTCATGGCCATACGGATGGAGTACTTTATCCCACAGTCAAAAGAGACGAGCTTGAAGACAGGTTCCGGAAACTAAGGCAGGAAATAGGACTGTGATGTAGTACCACCGGGAGTTCACTCACTTAGCCCGGTTTGCGGACTCCTATCAGTTGGATGATGTGGGGTATAAATAGAGGTTCTATAAGGTCCGTCGAGATGATCTGATACATGCTCTTTTGTTGGTGTCAGACGGGCCTTTACCTCGGATTCTGGAGATGGCAAAGAGGATGGAGGCTGATTTGCACACCGCTTGAGGCCAGAAGAGGCCAACTAAGGATCAGGGTTGGGGAGGCAGGAATGATCAGCAGAGGGGCCGCTTTATTGATGAGAGAAGGGCGGAGTACCAACTCTGCCAAGAGGTGGGGCAGGAGCCGAGGGAGCCAGTGGTATTGGACCCTCAACCTCTTCAGATGTGGGAGATATAGAGGCCCAGAGGTGTGGCACTTCCCCCGCCTGAGTGCTAAAACTATCATCAGGTAGGGCACATCTGAAGAAACTACCCCATGAGAAGGGCACCTCTATCGGCACCACAAGATACCAGTCTGGCTCAGCAGTTTTCAGGCCAAGGCCGTGGAAGAGGATGTGATCTCTAGAGCAGAGATAAAAGGCAAGAGAAGGAATAGGTGTATTCTCTTGACTCTGCTCCACCTCAGGAAATGGGCAGGATGATTATAGGTATGCTAGTAATTTTAATGTTGTTATTTACCATTGAAATTTTAGAAACAACAAACAACAGTAGCATACTAGGAAAGAAAACCATAGGCTTAGTTACTTAAACATACATAAATAAATATAAATAGTTATGGTGTGCAGCAAACCTGCCCATACCTTGGTCGATTTCGGTGTGTCACACTACTTTATCTCCGAGGAGTTCGTAAAGGGACTGGAGGGAGTAAGACATTATTAAGGAGTGGCCAGGAGGGTGCGTCTCCCCAATGGGATGGAGGTCTTAGCTACTGCTAAGTGCCTCCTAAACATGACTATTGATGGTTTGACACTCGAGGCCCCGATGATGGTCTTGAGGATGCCCGGCTTTGACCTTGTCCTGGGCACGATATGGCTTACTTGGAACCATGCCCAGATAGTTGCCCAGTAATAAAGGTTGTACTGAGATATAAGGGCTCCTTCATGACCTTCGAAGGTACTACTCCCTTCTCTCGTAGGCTGTTATCTTCTACTCAGGCTGTCAAGGCCCACATGCAGGGAGATGAGGTCTATAAGGTGTTCTTCGAGATGGTCGAGGTCAAGACAATGGTTTCCGATATATCGGTTGTGCGGTACTTTGCGGATGTGTTTCAATAGAAGCTATCGGGATTTGCACTACACCGGGAGAAGGATTTTTAGATCTAGTTGGTGCCGGGAGTTAAGCTGGTTTCTAGGGCTACCTATCAGATTGCTCTGAAATAGCTGGAGGAGTTCAGAAGTCAGTTGTAGGAGTTGGTGGAGGCTGGAATCACTAGGCCAAGTTCCTCGCCCTTTGGAGCTCCGGTCTTGTTTGTGAAGAAGAAGGATGGGACCCTCAGGTTGTGCTTTGACTATAGGGCACTAAACTGGTTGACAGTACGGAACACATATCCACTGCCAAGGATCGATGAGTTAGTTGATCAGCTAGAGGGAGCACATTGGATCTTGAAGCTGGATCTAAGGTCGGGATACTATCAGTTACGGATTCAAGAAGAAGTCATCTCAAAGATAGTGTTTAGCAGCAGATATGGCTTATATGAGTTTATCCTGACACCCTTTGGGCTCACGAATGTGCCATCGGCTTTCATGAGCTTGATGAACCGGGTGTTCGATCCGTACCTCAATAGGTTTGTCTTTGTATTCATAGATGACATCCTAATTTATTCGAGGATAATGGAAGAGTATGCACAATATCTAGCTTTGACTCTGGAGATGCTCAGGGAGCATCAGTTGTATTCCAAGTTTATCAAGTCCCTGTTTTGGCTGACAGAGATGGCCTTTTTAAGCCACATTATCAGTGGAGCATGATTGACAGTAGATCCTGCGATGATTTAGGCAGTGCGAGACTTGCCTCAGTTGAAGACGGCCACGGATATACGAAGTTTTCTGGGATTGGCTGGGTATTACTTGATGTTTGTGCAAGGATTCTCTTAGATATCCCTTCCACTCGCTTCTTTGATGAAGAAGGACACTCCATTCGTATGGACTCGATAGTACGAGGCAGCCTTCTAGGAGTTGAAGGGTCGGCATACGTAGGCCCCTATCCTCGCTCTTCCATCTGCGAAGAAGGGCTTCCAGGTGTACACTGATGCGTCATTTCAGAGGATGGGTGCTGTTCTTATGTAGCATGGGCATGCGATAGCATACGCCTCCCGCTAGTTGAAGAAGAACAAATAGAACTACCATGTGCATGACTTGGAGATGGGAGCAGTGGTGTTCGCTTTAAAGATTTGGCGACATTATCTTTATGGTGTGCACTGCGAAATATTTTTGGATCACAAGAATCTGAAATATGTTGTTTCGTAGAAGGAGTGGAACATCCGCCAGAGATGATGGGTGGAGTTTCTATCTGATTATGATTACACGATACACTATCACCCGGGGAAGGAGAATGTGGTTGTGGACACACTGAGCCGGAAGACTACCACTTCTGGAGAAGAGCACCAGTTGATAGCTATGGAGCTGGTACGAATGATGGAGGATATGCAGATTAGTTTGGTGTCCTCAGATGACTTAGAGCTTTATGTGGAGTATCTGGCCGCGATGAGCACTACCGATGATATTCGAGATTGTATCAGGGATGAGTAGAGAATGGATGACAAGCTAGAGCCAGTATTAAGGACCTTGGAGGAGGGCACGACCGAGGAGTATATAGAGAGGGTTGGATTATTATGCTTTAGTGGACGGGTGTATATACCGGCTTGGGGCAGGATTCAGGAGGATATTATGACCGATGCTCACTACAATAGGTACTCGGTGCACACATGTGTCACAAAGATGACGGCCGACCTGAAGAGGAAGATGTACTGGCTGGGCATGAAGAGGGATATCACATACTTCGTGACCTATTGCAAGACTTGTCAGTTAGTGAAGGAAGAGTATAAGAGTCTGGTCGGATTATTGCAGCCACACCCAGTGCCAGAGTGGAATTCGACGATATTGCCATGGATTTCATACATGGTCTTCCTCAGTCACATGCGGCGACCGACTCAATATGGGTTATCGTCGATTGATTAACGAAGGTGGCTAGATTTCTACAGATCAGGAATGACTCTCCAGTGGGTTACTTGGTGTGGAGGTTTTTGGAGCAGTTCATATGATACCCTGGAGTGCCGAGGATGATAGTATCTGATCGTGATGGACGATTTACGTCTAATGAGTTACGGTCGGTACAGGCTTATTTGGGTACCCGGTTGACATTTAGTACAGCCTTCCACCCTCAAACAGATAGGCAGACAGAGCGCACCAATAGGACACTGGAGGATTTGTTACACCTTTGCATACTAGACCGCGGATATCCAGGGGAGAGACACCTACCATTGATCGAATTCTTGTACAAAAAAAGCCACCATTCTAGCATCGTCATGGCCACTTATTAGGCTTTATACGGGAGATATGCAGGTCTCCTTTGTCTTGGATCAAGGATGAGGATCCAAAGGCACTTGGCTCGGATTTCGTCGAAGATACGAATACTCAGGTGCGGTTGATTTGAGACAAGATGTTGGAGGACAAGAGAAGACAGGACAAGTATTATGATGCTCGAAATCGTCAGGTAGAGTTTCAAGTAGGAGACAAGGTGTTTCTGAAAATACGACTGATACATGGAGTCTCGCGGGTGTGTGGTCGGAAGAAGCTTAGTCTGAGATACATGGGGCCTTACAGGATCCTGGAGCGGGTTTGCACGACGACTTCCACGTCTACTCCCTTAGGAGAGCTCTACTTTGGCAAGAGTAGCAGATTATGTCTACATATGAGCCTATAGCTTCTGATCGATCGGTGAACCTAGAGCCGATCCGGATACACAATACTGGGATACGGGTCTTGCGGTGCAAGAATGTTTCGCAGGTCAAGGTCTTGTGGAGGAATCATGGACAAGAGGAGCACACGTGGGAGCCGCAAAACATGATGCAACAAAGGAACCCGGAACTTTTTACGTCAGGTATCCCCTTTAACCTCTCGGGATGTTACATTTTATTTCTCATACTTGAAACCCCGTTTGCCTAGCTTGAATATCGAGGATGAAATTTTTTTATTTATTTATTGGGATTTGTAACATCCCTCGGATATCTAGACCACTAGGATTGTTTTGTCATGACTGGGTCACGATAAAACCTTGGGAAGCACTAAATTGTTTGGGTCAACATGGGAATTCGGGTGTGAACCAGCTTTGTCTGCAAATAGTAGAATTCAAATTACTAGCTTAGGGATGACCATATGGCTTCACCATGACTCCATGACCCCACCACAACATCACTAACCTATTAGAGGGTCCATTAGAGCCATAGGGACCCATTTGAGTCAATATAAGAGGCCAAGTTTAACAAAGTCAACTCTAGCCCTATTTTGGTTAGAGTGAGCTAAATATGCGCAATTGACCCGCAAGATGTCCAATTGACCCTACCTAGACCTTCCTATCCCTTAAGGGAGGATAAAGGGTCACTAATCACCCATTAGGGTCAACCCGATTTGTCAAATTGACCAAAGTCAACCCATAGATCAAATTGGTCAATTTGGGCTAACCTAGCCAAATCTAAGTTGGCTAAGCCCAAACTAGTGTGGCCCATTGGTCTAGGAGGTGGAGAGACATTTTTGGGGCCCACCAATTTCATAGATTGGTGGATAGGAGAGAGAGAATGAGAGTTTACTCAATTTGGAGGAGAGAGAAAATGTGAGCTTCATGGTCATCTTGTTCATGGAGGCTCCATAAGCCCCCACTTTTATTGGGCTTTTACTCCGCTGAGGGAGAGGAGAAGTTTTCAGAAGGTGGCCTACCATTGGGGTGGATCAGCCCCCTCTATTTGGTTGAAACTGAAAAAGCCCCTTTATGACCATTAATAGAGTTTTTCAAAATTGAGGAGTTACAAGCTCATCTCCTCAATTCTCTATTTAAGGACCTTCACCGGTGTAAGGGGAAGCATTTCCCCAGTTACTTTCTCAATGTCATTGAGGTTTGTTTAGAATTTGCATAATACCCAAGCTCGGTTGCTGGAAATGGTGAAGAAGTAAAGCACTAGAGTTCAAGCCGCAAACTAGGTCCTCCTTTACTCCTTCATGGGTTAGATCTTAGGAATTGTTAGAGCAAAGAACCCTGCTCCATTGAGCCTGATCGGGTGGAGTTTTCCACTAGTTTTCTGTGAAAAAAGGGGGTGTTTGGTTCGCCAGAATCCGGCATCTCCGACGGCCAAACCACCGTCGGCCGATGGACCTCACCTCGACGGAGGTGGTGGTGGCGGTGGTTGGTCGAGGAGGTGGCCGAAGGGTCGGGAATTGGGGCTAGAGTTGGCTCCAAGTTTGGCAAATCTGGGTCGTTGGCTTGAGGAAGAAGAAAGCCAGCCGCCATTGGATAGCGCTTTAAGATTTTTGCAGATCTAAATGTATTAAATATGTTATATGTATATTTTTGTCACATAATTTTACCTGTATTGGAATTTAAATTAAAATTACATAGAGGCCTATTCAGAAAAAGTGGTCAACATAAAACTTGTAGACCTATGAGTCTAGTTTGTTTTAAAATTAACTTGAACCAATTTGGAGTTCAGGTCAGATCTCAACACTCATTTTGGTGAGGTCTATACATACAGTTGAACACAGATTTATTGGGGTGCCCCCATCAATCCTGTCCTCAAAATGACTTGAAATTTGTAGCATGAGCCATTCATATTTAGACCTATAACATATCCAAAAATGGGAATTTTTGGAAAACATTTTCCTAATGTTTTGGTAAACATTTCATTTTTCATTTATGGGTTAATTAATACGTCTAATGACCTCCAAATTCCCCCAAATTTTGGGGAGTGGTCTTTGGGGTCAATAAAAGATTCTTTATAAAATTTCATCCCATTTAGAGATGATATGATTGGGAATTATGCAAACCCTAGTCTTGACCTAGTAGGGCTAATTAGGTTAAGTACCCCTTTTTTGGTATTGAGTGGCCAAATAATCTCAATAGAGGTTGATACATGGGACACTGACTTTATGTGACATTAAACATGCTCACAAGGAGTTTGGGGTTGAATAGGATGGATTTGCCCTAGGACCCTAGTTCAAACCCTAAGGTTTATCTTTTGTGGTTTGTGAAGGACATAGGGTGATATGCCCTTGTATAGACTTGGTGTTTAGTCCATGTGATCTTAGGGTGGTGAAATGCCCAAGGAAGTAATTTGGTTGTATTAGGACATGTGCACCCCACTTTAATCACTTGAAAATTATTTAGGTCTATACACCTTATGGAATAATTAAGGGGTCATATGACCTTAGATCTTCATGAGATTTGGTAGGAGTAATTTTATAGTAATATTAACCTCTGAAATATTATTATAGAATATTTAGAAAATAATAGATCATACTTGTATTTATAACCTTCATCTTGCCCCTTGTGATAATATTGAAGTAACCATGGTTAAATTAACTTATAATATGATGAAACTTTAGCAATGCAGATTAAATATAATTTATATGCACTAGTAAGTTATTTGGAATGATTGGACATTGTCTCATAGTATCATGTGTAAAGTGAACTAGTGCACCTTATTTTGATGAATAGATAATAAATACTATATCTTGCTGGAAAATTATGTTACGTGGCTAGAGAACCTTTTAGTGCATAATTAAGCTTAGAAAATTATTACATGTTGTTTGGATGAGTTTACAAGAATGTTTCTTCACAAAGTACACTATCATGGATTTAATTGAGGTATTTTTTATATAGTTTACTAACCATGGAATTTTATGAAACTTAGTCAGTATTGTTTTATGATCTTTATAAGGCTCTGGTAATTTCTCTATAATTTGTGGACTATAAATTGTGGAACTACCTTCATTACCTCTAATTATTTGAATTACCTTGAATTAATTATTTAGGAGCTAGTACATTTATGAGAATTTGTGAAACTTGGAATTCTATGATATTTTGGCATCATATAGTGTTTATAATTTTTGGGTGGTCATAATGTAAGGAAAGCTAGTAGTTCATGTTCAAAATCACCCATGGCCTAATTTTTTGGGAAAATTAAATAAATGCCAAATTAATAAGGAAAATTACATGTTTCTGGATTTAGTCTAATTATATCATTATAGACCCCCAATAATTATCTTAGAGAATTTGGATGAATATTTGAAGGGGTCACCATTCATACACACCATATAGCTCGGTTGGTCTGCATATAGTAAAAACTGCAGAATTATGATAGCTTGTGGAATGGACATAGGGAGATGAGGTTAATAGTATACTGATTTTGGTGAAGTGAAAATGAGTCCATCATTAGGAGTTGTGTTGTTAAGAGTGTTGGGTTGTCTAGTGTTAAATGGTGCTTGGGATCGACGAAACATCGTCCTTCCTGTGGACTGAGAGTTAAAATACACTAGGGATAGATTAAGTATAACTTTAAATGGGGTTGGCTATGGTTAGATACCAATAATAATAAGTTCCTTGTGTAAGGGAGCTTTGGGATTCAACCCATTGTAGTTCTTAGTGTCCCGAGATCCAATCATAGGGAATTCCCTGGGCAGTCCAAGGTTAACGTAAGCCGTAATACTAAATAGAATACAAGAGTAATTAGAAATACTCTAGGATTACACTTACACTCACACTTCTTGGTGTAGTGGGAGTTAGGTTGGGTATCACGAGGGGTAGGCTCGGTGGTTTTGGTGATGGGCAGGTTTGCCCGTCGAGCCGATCGCTCGGTTGATATTTATTACGGACCGGTTAGTCCGGGGAGCTTTGGCTCAGGGGGAAATACATTAAAATTTCATGTGCATGAAATATAAGATTGTGGGTATTTGTATTGGAGAGTCGTCGCACCGATACAATTATGTTAACTCGGCAAGTGTGGTTTAGCACTTAGCCAAATAAAGTTCGGTGCGCCAGCCGACAAGAGTATGCAGGAGCTCCACTTAGTACACCAGTATTGAGGCATACGATAGGTCTAACTAGTAGTGCTGATACCGGTTTAAAGGTGCGTGCGGTCCAACCCACAGCTTCTATTTGTCACTACGGAGGTATCCTGGGAGTTTAGGCTCCAGAAAGGGGGAATTAAAGGTCTGTGTACACAAAGTTAGGTGTGTGGGTTTGCACTTGCATGTTCATATCATAGCATACTTTCTTGACATTGCATAATCATTACATATAACCCTTGAAACCTATTGTATAATTGGTATGGGACACTTTATATAATAGGCCTTGCAAAACGACCCCTTTTTCTATAGGTTTGTTTGGGCATTCCTATATGTCATGGTTACTTACTTAGTATACCTTCGTGTACTTTTACTTGCTCACCTTGTTCATGTGAATTTCGGTGGACCAATATTTGAGTTCTACTTTACTCTTTATTCTTACGATTCTCTTTTGTGATTGGTATGGCCGACAGGATCGGCGTTTTGTTGTGACGGCCTTCCCAGATGTGTTTGTGTCACTTCAAAGCGGCAGTTCTGGTCATAACACCCTCTTGGTTTTGCAAAAAAAATCAGGGTCTTACATTGGCTCCCCGGAATAACTTGTCTGTTACAACTACATTCTGAGCTTACGGCTTGCAGGGCTAACTTGCACATTTCCACAACCACTGAGCCTACCGCTTGGACAAATCAATCAGGCTAACCTCCCGAGTCATAGGGGTGAGTGAAAGTGATGTTCTATTATTTATATTTCCTCTTTAACATTTTACTCTTACAGTTTATGATTAAACTTGGACTGCCCAGGGAATTCCCCGTTAAGGGCTCTCGAGGGCACTAGGAACTACGATGGGCTTAAGGCCAAAGCTCTCTTTCGTAAGGTACATATTATTATTGGTAACTACCTATGTCCAAACCCTCTTGGCATTATACTTGAACTAACCCTATGTAAGACCCCATTTTTTTTCTTTTTTAACATCGGGGTCTTAGGCTCAGAACCCTCGCTTTGCGGTGATACCTTCAAGCCCGGGAAGGTTGTCACAACAAAACGCTGATCCTGCCGGCCATATCGATCGCAGAAAATGTAGCAAAACTATAAGAGTAAGAATGTAACTCAACAAGTCCACCAGAATCACATGTATAATAAATATTCTCCGTGAAGGGAGTGTCCACAGATATAATAAAAGTACAGAAGCATGGGCTCATGCCTGGTACATCAATGTCCTCACTACATAACTCTTATCATGCAGAAGCAAAACTAAAATAAATTCTAGATATCAGGACTCACAGTCCCAGCTGTCTTAACTCTAGTACTAAACTGTGCCATCTCCAAGCGTGCCGATCTCTGGTTATGCTCCTCCATGCTGGGATCCATGGTCCCCTAAAATGATGTTGTTCAAAAACCGTTTGTCTAAAACACTAAGTCCAATCATCCCCCGCCCCTTCCCCCATGGCTCCTAAGCACCGAGCGGGAAGGAGGAAAGGAGAGGAAATGAAGGTGAAAAATAACAAATAACAGGTGACGGCGAAACTAATCTAGCAATTCTAAGAGTACATGTGATAGTAAGAAAGACTGAATGTAAAATATGTAACCTTAACTTATATAAAAACACATAAGCTAAGGGATCTTCTGCAAGGCTCCTATAGTATAAAAAGACTCATACCAATTTATATGATAGGGTGTCGGTTTTTTAGCAAGCATGCATAAATATTTACTGAATAAAAACCTTAACATATAAGCACGCTCGCGCGAACTTATAAACCAAGGGGTCGTTCTGCAGAGCCTATTGTATAAAGCGTCCAATACCACTTTATACAATAGGTGTCAGGGTTATATGCAATTATTATTCTATGACATACAAGTATGATATGATGTGAACATGCAAGTGCAACTCACCCACTCGACTGTGCGTACACAGACCTTTTGTTCCCCCTTTCTAGAGCCTTACCTCCCAGGATACCTCCGTAGTGGCAAATGGAAATGGTGGGTTGGGCCTCGCAAACCTCTAAACGGGTAATTACACTACCAGTCAGACCTATCGTACGCCTCGACGCTGGTGCACTAAGCAGAGCTCCTACATACTCATGTCGGCTTGCGCACTAGACTTATATGGCGAAGTGCTAAACCACACTTGTCGAGTCGACGTATTGGAGTGGGTGCATCGACCCTCCAATACTGATGACCCACCACCTTATACTATATGCACATGCAACCGTATGTATCACCTACCGAGCAAAAGTTCCCTGGACCATCCCGCCAGTCACAACAAACAACCAAGCCAACGCTCGTCGGACCAACCTTCCCATTACCAAACCACCGAGCCTACTGCCCGTGTGACCCAACCTAACATCCCTAGACATTGAGGTGAGTGAAAGTGAATCCCTAATTATGTTAGTTACTCTTACAATTTAGTTCGCTTACAGTTTAGGTTAGCCTAGAACTGCCCCCGGCATACCCCGTGAAGGGCTCTCATAGGGCACTAGGAACTACGATGGGCTGTAGCCCAATTCTCCCTTTTGTAAAGGCACTTATTATTATTGGTTACTACCCGATTCCCGATTCTTTTAGTATTGCACTGGTTCTTTTAACGCCCCTAAACTTAAAAGTGAAACGGGAGGAGTTCGGGTCTTGGTAGGGTGAACAAGGCCGGTGACACGGGCAAGTCACATGGCCGTGTCGTGCTCGGGTAGTCGATTCAAGGTCGACGAGCGTTGAGTGCTCGAACTCGGCCTGTGACACTGGCGTGTCACAGGGCATATCAAGCACACGGCATGTGATACGGGCCTGTCACATGGCCGTGTACTCCTCTGGAAGTTTGGTCTTGTGTTGACTGAGGGACACGTCCTAGAACACGGGCGAGTACTGTATGATACGGGAGTGTCAGATTCGGCACGGGCGTGTGGCCACCCGTGTCCACCAAGGGTTATGGCAATTGGCGTGGAGGTTATTCATGACACGTCACTGGTAACGGGCGTGTTGATGACCCGACACGGGCGTGTCAAGTTGGGACACGAGTGTGTCCCAACCAGTGTCCTTTTCTGTCCTCGACAATCGTGTTTGGATCGAGGCACATGGCCTGGGCCACGAACATGTTCAAAGCCGTGTTCTGCCCAGGGTTTGGAGATTTTAGGCAAATTTGAGCCGTTCGTTTTCTTTAAACAAGTTCTGACAGTACATATGAGTTCCTGCTTTCTTAAGTCCGGGAATAGAGGATTAATTCCTCCTTTTCTCTTAAGTTTTCTCTTTCTAAGGAGTTAGAGAGAGGAGAGAGCAAGGAAGAGGGAAGGGGAGGAATCCGGCTGCCGGCGGAGCATCAGAGCACCAAATTGAGAACCGAGACCAGATCCGTGGAGAGAATACCCTTGCGAAGCCTTTCATCCTGCTAGTTATGCATGGCGCCTAAGCAGACTTCAAGGGTAATGATTCTCAACTTGAACATATGAAGCTCTTCTTCCTTTGCATAGGAAAACCCTCTCCCGTGAGTGTGCGGTTAGTTTGCGGTGTTCCTTGGGGTAGATATGTGAAGTCCCCATTTTTAGAGTCCGGAATCGAAGTACGGGCATAGTTATTATGTGTGAAGCCTACCCGGACGTGTTGGTCTAGATCCGTGATGTTGCATTGCTTGAATAGCCGAAGAATACTCCGTGCGCTATTTTTGGGTTTCTACGTGGTAGATTGTAGTAGGGATCCATGGGGATTAACTCCGAGGTGCACCCAGAAAACTTGGCGGAAACGTGATTCTGCTAATTTGGCAGCCGGGGAGACATCCTTGAACAAAGTTAGGTTATGTGATGTTTGGGAATGTTTTAGGATTCGGGTGAAGCTTGGCCCGCACGTATGTCTTAAAGTGACTAGGCGGCGTGAGCAACGGGCGGGTGGAAACGGACATGGGCTTTGCGTTTCGGTGTTAGAGGCCCTTATGTGGAACTGGCCGTTAGCATATTCGTCATTCTTGGACTCCGGTCGGAAAGACTCAAAAATGCTCACAATGTTTGCCATCCTAAGGGTGGTGGTGAAGCCACAAAATTGACCGGATTCACCGAGAAGGTGCCCTGAGTGCACGGGGTGTTTCGCCGAGCGAGCCTACACTTATGGCGAAATATATATTTGCACTTTACTATTTAGCTGGGCTAATTATATGCAGCAAAGAAGCACCACTGTCCCGAGTAAGGTGCGAGGTCATTATATTTTGGTCAACCTAAGCTGACCGTTGCTTTGTTTGCCACCGTGTGGTGAAATGTTGCTTGCAGGTGCTGCGGAACCAAGCGCTAAATATTGGGCTGAAGCCCAAGTTGCTGAGCTGGCCCTCGAAGGCCAAGCGAACTGTTATTTTACTTTTGTCATGTGTGGCCGGCCTGTGAGCCGATGTATGTAAAGGACAAGTACTCTTCTGTGTATTTGTTGTATTTCATTCCTGGGTTGTATAGTGGACATTCTTGCCAGTGTTGTGCAAATTTTTGGTTCTCTTAAATTGTTTAAAAGCTTCTGCTAGAATGCTCTGTGTTGGGACGAGTAGTTGAGTTTTTGGTATTATCCTGTAACCCTTCCGACTGTCTGTGGTATATGGTGTTGGGTTACCAGCTGGACCTTCTGTTATATGCCATACGACGGATAGGGGCGTTATAATTTGGTATCAGAATAGGGTGTCGGTCGTCTGTATTTGAATTTGTGGGCAAATTCTTTTAAGGGGTGGTGAGCACATGTATGTGCGTCATTGTTATAACATAAAAGAACACATTAATGTCCACTTAGGAATAAAAAAATACACTTGTTTTGGGGAACCTGAGTGTTCAAATAATTGCTTTTAGCAACTTGTGTGTCGCCTAATCATTGGTTTATGCTATTATAGGTAACTAGGAGCGGTGCTGAGCAATCAGAACATCCACAATCGGCGGAAATTAGTGCACCATGTGACACGCCTACAACACCTCCTTCAGTAGAAACCATCAGATTGGTGGCTGAAGTAGTATTTACTATGATCAATGCACAGCAAGTGAAGCACGCACCACCTGCTAATGAGCATGAACTGATTAGAGTGGCAGAGCCGGGAGTGGTAGAATGCGTGGTAGTTGATCCGGTAGCACCGAGGAGAGCCACTGAGAAACAGCTCAAGCATGTGATGAGCTTTAATCCTCTGATGTTCGACGGGATGGGAATGCCAACTCAAGCTTAGTATTGGCTCCTTGCGATGAAGAGGGTCATGAACGCCATAGAAACTGCGGAGTGGCAGAAGACCACAATATTGACCTTCCTATTGGCTGGTGAGGCAATGATATGGTGGGACGAGTTGGAGGTTCATCTCTTAGTGGGAAGGCAACTTGCCGAAGTACCGATGGAGGAGTTCTCAAGGTTGTTCTTGGCAAGATACCTACCTTCTGCCCAGAAGCTTGAGATGGAGAATAAGTACCTTGGTTTGACTCAGGGAGCGAGTAGCGTACATGAGTATCTCCACGAGTTTACTCGGTTAGGTCGTTATGCTGGTGCTATGTTTACTGAAGAAGAGCGGAAGACCAACCGATTTTATGTGGGCCTACGGGGCGACCTATAACTACTCCTCACAGGGCCTAAGGATCAGGGCTTCATAGCATTGGTAAATGCGGCTCGGTCATTGGAAAGTGTCGCGAAGAAAGTTCAAGAGAAAAGGACCCAGGGGATAAGAGGTCAGAGTTTAAAGTGTCGAGTTCAAAGTCTGGTTTCCACGGATGGAACAAGAAAAAGAATACTTCGAGTTCAGCCCCTTCGTCTGGTGCGACGGGAGAAAACTCAAGTCGAGTCCCAGGAGCGTACTACAACTGTGGAAAGGTGGGGCATTTTGCATGTGAGTGTTGGAGCGGACGTGCAAAGTCTGAGAAGAGGCATGGAGTAACTTATGAAGAAAGAGGGAAGGTAGCGGAATCAAACGCATCCCACCATGCTCCAGCCCAGCCTAGAGTTTATAATCTTAGCCTAAAAGAGGCCATTAAGCAAGCTGACGTGGTGACATGTATGCGTTAAATTTTTACTATTTTGCTTTTATAGTCGTTACCTTTTTACATGTTAGCTTATAAATCTTGGTGCAAGGCTTTGTGTTAGTTTTCAATAGTTCGGCGAGAGCCCTGTTTAATACAGGAACTTTTCATTCCTTCTTGTCCGAAAGATTTGTATCACGTTTCGGAGTTCCTTCCTCGATGGCAAAAGACAATTTGGATGTGTTGTTGCCCAATGGGTGCTCAATGCGCGCGGATAGAGTCTCTGTGGTAAAGTTGCGGATCGGGGATCAAGAGTTTGATTTGCATGCGTCTGTGCTGCCGTTAGTGGAGTTCGATGTAATCTTTGGAATTGACTGGCTCTCAGAGCAGCGAGCATGCATTGATTGCAACCGAAAGGAGGTTAAGTTGGGACTGAATACTAATCGGGAGACTACATTTGCGAGCATGAAAGGGTCGAGCAAGATTTTGATGTCGGCTCTTCAGGTAATTAAGGAAGTTCGGTCTGGGGCAGAACAGTTTGTCGCATTAGTGCAGGCTTCAATGCCTAAACCTAGTCTCGACAGTATTGTAGTTGTGTTTGAGTATCCTGATGTCTTCCCTGACAATCTCCCGCGAGCCCCTCCTCAGCGGGATATTGATTTTATAATTGAGCTAGTGCCGGGTGCCAAACCGGTGTCACGCTCTCCATATCGGATAGCACCTAAGGAGATGGCGGAGTTGAAGGTGCAACTGCAAGAATTGTTAGAGCAAGGGTATGTGCGTCCAAGTTCGTCGCCTTGGAGCGCACCGGTCCTTTTCGTTAAGAAGAAAGATGTGAGCTTGTGACTCTGTATCGACTATCGGGAGTTGAACAAGCTTATGGAAAAGAATAAGTATCCGATCCCAAGGATTGATGATCTATTTGATCAGTTGGTTGGGTCAACAGTATATTCGAAGCTAGATCTGAAATCCGGATACTACCAGCTAAGGATAAGGGAAAGTGACATCCCAAAGACAGCATTCAACACGCGGTTTGGGCATTACGAATTTAAGGTCATTACGTTTGGGTTGACCAATGTGCCATCCATGTTTATGGATTTGATGAACAGGACGTTCAGAGAGTACCTGGACCATTTCGTGATAGTATTTAAAGATGACATCTTGGTGTACTTGCGGTGTGAGGATAATCACTACAAACATCTGCATATGGTATTGGAGACGTTGAGGAAGAATCATTTGTATGCTAAGTTCTCCAAGTGTGAGTTCTGGTTATCCTCAATCGCGTTCCTTGGTCATATTATTAGTGGTGAAGACATAACGGTGTTGACTACGGTGGCAAAAGTCCGTAGCTTTCTGGAGCTTGATGGCTACTATAGGCGCTTTGTAGAGAAATTCTCGTGGATAGCGCTACCACTCACGACGCTGACAAGGAAGGATCAAAAGTTTGTGTGGACGCTAGAGTGCGTGCAGGCTTTTGAAGAATTGAAGAGGCGGTTGGTTGCGGCGCCTATTTTTCGTTCGCCGAGTGGGTTCGAAGGGTTTGAAATTTATAGTGATGCTTCGGGCAGTGGTTTGGGCTGTGTTCTGCTACAGCATGGGAGCGTAATAGCCTATGGATCATGACAGTTGAAGGTTCATGAGAGAAAATATCCGGTCCATGACTTGGAGTTAGCGACCGTGATATTTGCTCTAAAGCTGTGGAGGCACTATCTGTACGGTGTGAGGGTTAATATCTACACTGATCATAAGAGCCTGAAGTATTTGCTAGATTAGAAGGATATGAATATGAGGCAGCGGAGGTGGATGGAGTTCCTGGGGGACTACACTTTCGAAATTCATTATGTGCCCGGGAAAGGAAATGTAGTGGCGGATGCGTCTAGTCGTAGGGCACCGGCGCAAGCCAACAGGTTTGCGGTGCATGATGAGTGTTTGGTCCGTGATTTGGAGGCATTGGGGATCTCTTGCATTGATAAGCAGGCTAGTGCCGAGGCAATATATTGTTGGACATAGGTGTAGTATGACCTAGCTGATAGGATTCAGCGGGCTTTGGTTCAGCATAGCAGTATGAAGCAAATCTTGGATGAATCGTTGGATGGGTAAAATTCCCAATTTGTGGTTGAAGATGGACTGCTAAGGAAGGACGGTCGCCTATGCATCCCAAGTGTGCATAAGCTTCGGGAGGAGTTGATGTATGAGGATCATCATAGCAAGTACTCAATCCACCCTTGGTGCACGAAGATGTATAGGGACATGAGGAAGTTGTTTTGGTGTCCAGGGTTGAAGAAGGATGTAGCACTTTATGTGGCGAAGTGCCAAACTTGTTCCCTTGTGATGGTGGAGTGCCAAAAGCCCGGAGGTTTCTTGAAGTCCTTGCCTATCCAAGAGTGGAAGTTCGACGACATTTCCATGGATTTTGTGCATGGTTTGCCAAGGTCGCAGAAGGGAAATGATGCGATCTGGGTGATCGAAGATAGATTGACAAAGGTGTCGCACTTCATCCCGAATAGGAAGGAAAATCCGGTGGAAAAATTAGCCAAGATCTATGTGGATAATATTGTACGGTTGTATGGTGTGCCACGCAGTATTGTTATTGACCGAGACAGACGCTTCACTTCAAATGATTGGAGGCTGGTGCATAAGTTGTTGGAAACTAAGCTGAGTTTCAGCACAGCCTTTTATCCACAAACGGATGGTCAGAATGAAAGGGTCAACAGGACGATGGAGGACATGCTTCGCATGTGCATCTTGGATTTAGGAAAATAGTGGGAAGATTACAGGTACTTGGTAGAGTTTGCATACAATAACAGTTTTCAAGCGAGTATTGGAATGAAGCCTTTCAAAGTCATGTATAGGAGAAAGTGTCGCACACCGTTGTATTGGTTGGAGACAGGCAAGTCAAAGTTATATAAATGTCATGTAACATCCCATTCCGACTAGACCCCTGGAAGTGGTTTTGTCATAACAGAACCTTAGGAAACCCAGGAATTGAAGATTATCGATAAAAATTTCGAGGCAAGGGGTCGTCACGCCCGTGACCGGTCCGTCATGCCCGTGATCTTGGAATGGCATTGAGTGAGCTAAGCTCACTCAGCGCCGTGGGCTAGATGGTGTTGAGTGAGCTTAGCTCACTCAAAGCCATCAGCTGGATGGCGTTGAGTGAGCTTAGCTCACTCAAAGCCATAAGCAGGATGGCGTTGAGTGAGCTTAGCTCACTCAAAGCCATAGGTTGAATGGCGTTGAGTGCACTGACTGCACTCAACGCCATCTGGTGTCGGCAGGAATGGCGTTGAGTGAGCTGAGCTCACTCAATGCCGTAGACTAGATGGCGTTGAGTGAGCTTAGCTCACTCAACGCCGTAAACGGTCAGGCAGGATGGCGTTGAGTGCGTTGAGTGCACTTAATGCCATAAGCTGAACGGCGTTGAGTGCACTGACTGCACTCAACGCCATTTGGTGTTGTCTGGATGGCGTTGAGTGAGCTGAGCTCACTCAACGCCATAACCTGGATGGCATTGAGTGAGCTAAGCTCACTCAACGCCATCGTCTAAAAAGACATATTCCGGGTGGCGTTGAGTGAGCAGAGCTCACTCAACGCCATAATCTGGATGGCGTTGAGTGAGCTGAGCTCACTCAACGCCATAGTCTGGATGGGGTTGAGTGAGCAGAGCTCACTCAATGCCGTAGCCTGATGACATTTAGTGAGCTGAGCTCCCTCAACGCCATTATACTTAGTCTTTTTCTGGCATTTTTTATTTCCAGCTGGGGGCTGGTTTAGCAGAACCGGGCCAGTTTAGGAGCGAGCCGTCTTCTCCAATAAGACCTGATAAGTTTTATTTAATTTAAGTAGACCAGTCATGCTATGCGACGTGGACCGCCGATTTTGCAAAAGGACGGTTGCGGCCATGCCCGAAAGCTTGTAGTCACGACCATCAATGGCATTTGATGCCATGACTCTGTCCCTTCCTCTGAAATTGCTGGGTTCAACTCCTCTCAGGGAGAGGAGGAGTTTCCAGCCCTCCTCCAACTGTCATAGAGCCGTTTCACCTCCCCTCCATCAGGGCCGGGCCGAGCTTTTATGGGCCATTAATGCCCAGCAGCTTTTGGCTGATCTCCCTCCTTGCCCAAGCTTTTAAACACCTTTAGAGGCCCAAGGGGAGTTTTTCCCAGCTGTTACCCAAAGTTTTCGAGCCTCCCCTTGCTGTTGAAGAATTTCCGGCAATGCCACTACCGCGCAAATGGCTTCCCGACGGTCTGCACGCCTCCAGCCCGCGAACAAGGTCCTCCCCTCCCTCTTCTTCTGCGGATAGATCTTAGGATCAAATGGTTTGAGAATCGGGCTCAACTGAGCCCGGTTGAAACTTTCATTTTCAGGGATTTTCCATGAAACCTGTGTTGGGGCTCGCCAGAAAAATTCCCTCCCGCGGCTGTGCCGCCGCACGACGATGGCCGCCACCTCAACGGAGGTGGTGGTGGCGGTGGCCGGCCAGGGAGGAGGCTGGACGGCCGACAGCTGCTCTTGGAAGTAGTTCCAGGTCGGGCAGATCATGGCCTTTGGCTGGAGGAAGGAGACAAGTCTAGAGCCCTTAGATCTTGCTTCAAGATCAGTGCCATGAAATTAGATTTTATTTTATAAAGCAATTTCTGAATGAAAATATCTGTCACTTTAGATAATTTAGGAAAAATACCTAAAGGCTCCTACAGGAAAACTGGTCAACATTAATATTGTAGCTCTTTGAGTCTAGGAAATTTTAAAATTTGTTTCAAGCATTTTGGACCAATGGATAGAACTCAGCACTCAATTTGGTATGGTCTACACATAGGGTTGTCCTGACCTTAGAAAAATTCCCCACTCCAATCCAGTCATCAAAATGACTTGAAATTTGGGGTGTGGCCTAATATTATATATATCTAGATGCTATCCAAAAATTAGGATTTTTGGGAAATATTTTTCTATAGTTTTTAGAAAAAATTCAATAATTCTAGCATAATTTAATTAGATGGCTAAATGACTTCCAAACCCTCCCAAATTTTGGGTAGTGGTCCCTGGGTTTATCATAAGGTTCTGGTAAAAATTTCATCTCATTTGGAGATGTTTTTAATAGGTTTGTGTCCAACCCTAGGTTGATCCTTCTAGGATAATTTAGGATCAAACACCCCCCTTGGTATTTGGGTGGTCATATCACCTCAACAGAGGCTGATATTTTGGTCACTGGCTTTTTAGGGCATGACACACCCTCCAAGGGAGTTTGGGGAGACTTGGTGTGGGGTAGCCATAGAACCCTAGGGAAAATCCCTTAATGGTTGTTTTTAGGGTTGTTAAGGTCATGGGGTCAAATGATCTTGGACTGACTTAAAATTTGGTGGATAGAACCATAGGGCCATTATTGTTCTCTGTAGAAAATTTTAGGGTATTTGAAGACAGTTAGGCCACCTAAAATCCTAACCCTAGTTTAGGGCACCAATCTTAACTTGAATTATTAAGCTATCAGCTAAATTTTAAATCAAGTAAAATTGGAGTAGGGTGATTTTCTAATCTTAATGGCCATGTTTTAATTTTGTTGAGATTTTTGGGTTAAATTTATACACTATTTTATTTACAACCCTAGTTGTTCCCTAGATATTTATTTTGATGATTTTGGAATTTCTACTCACTGGAATGTTATGAAATCTTGGATTAGGGCATCTTATAGCATGTTATACCTTCTGTATTTTTCTTGGAAGTTTTATCTGATTATTTTAGGTACATATTTCTTTAACGTACTAGTTGTGACATGGAGTCAAAAATACAAATAATGTCCAATTGCTATCTGAAAAATTATGAAATTTGGTCAGTTGGTGTTTTAAATTATGTTAGTCACCATGTAATTTTCTATGGAATTTTAGATGATTAAAAATAGTATCTCCTTCTCTAAGCTGGGAAAATTAGTATTTTACATTAAAATAGATTCAGAGCCCAAATATTAGATAAAAATTATGGGACTTGATTTCTGATGGTTTAAGGTCACCATAAAGCGTCTATAATTTTCTTGGGATTTTTGGGTACATATTTACAGTACTTCCTTCATAATATAGTAGAAATGGCCTAAAATGGTAAATTAGGAAATATAGGCCTAAACACCTCTGGAATTTCTCAAAACTTGGAATTACTGTTTAAATGTCTCATATAATTTTTACTGATTTTATGATGATTTATTGTTGGCTCATTAGTGCACTTCATGTTCATACTAGGGCATTTGGAATCTTAGAATAAATAAATTGAATGCCCGATAAATAGGAAAATTTGGAAATATTGGTCTTAGCTATATTATGTCATGATAGACCTCCAGTAAGTATTATAGGAGATTCGAAAGACAATTTGGAGTACCTCCCCTCATACTCCTCACGTATCTTAGGATGGTCTCCATGTAGTAAAACCACGGAGACTGAACTAGAACGGATAATGAACTTTGGGAGATGGAATTTTTGGTAGTTGCTGGTTGGTTAGGGCAAGCTAAGTTAAGTTCATTATTGGAGGTCAGGATAAGTAGAGTGTGAGACTGGTTAAGGATAAGTGGCGTACGGGAACGATGAAAGATCATCCACCCCGGGTAGTAGTAGAAGAGTCTTAATACGCTAGGGCTAGATCTAAAGTAACTTAAAAAGGGATCGGGTAATGGGAATCAACCAATAAAAATAAGTGCCATGCGAAAGGGAACGGTGGGCTTCAGCTACCATCATATTTCCTAGTGCCCTTTAAGAGCCCTTCACGGGGAATACCGTGTGCAGTCCTGGGCTAACGTAAACTGTAGAAATAATAATCTAAAGAGCAACTAGTATGATTAGGGTTACACACACATACACCCCGTTAGCTAGGAAGGTAGAATAATGTGTTTGGTTGCCATTCTGACGGTAGCTCTGAAGGTAGATGCACGGACGGGACAGTCCGGGGAGGCGAGGGCTCGAAGGTTGGAGTATAGAATAAAGGTGGTGGGTCTTCGATATCTGATTATCGTTCACACCGACATCGGTACGTTGACTCGGCGGTGTGGGAGACTTAGCCAAAGAAAGTCTGGTGGGTATAGCCAGCAGCAGTACGCAGATACTTTTGGTTGTGTTCTTCTAGGGGCGTACGGAAGGGCTAGGCCCGGTAGTGTGGATACCCGCCTAGGAGTGGGGGGGCCCGACCCACTGTTTCTGTTTGCCACTACGGAGATTCCTGGGAGTGAACCTAGCTTCCCGAACAGGGGGAACTAAAGGTCTGTGCGCATAGAGTCGTGTGCGTGAGTTGCACATGCATGAATCATGACATAGCATATCACTACACTCATATTTGCATACAACCCACACCCTAACGTATAAATCGGTATGGGACTTTTTATACGATGGGAGTCTTGTAGAAGACCCCTTAACTTATAAGTTTGTATGGGCATTCATATGAGTTAAGGTTACCTACTTCCATACTTACTTGTTTACTTACTGTTCTCTAGCTACCCTTTTATACAATTTCTACTTACTACTTCTCTTCTTTACCATTTACTACCATAGAATTGCTAGTTGTACTTTGTTCTAGATAGTTATTAGAATAACTCCCCTGTCATGTGCTTGATTATTCTTCACCTTTGTAGCTTCCCTTTCCTCCTCTCCGCTAGGTGCCTAGGAGCCGTGGGGGAGGGGTAGGGGATGATAGGGCTTAGTCTTTATGACTAATGGTTTTCGAACCACAATATTACAGGAGCTCCGGATGGGAGACAGGGACCAGCAGTCCAGGGACCGGCACCAGCGGAGTACGGTGCGCATTGAGGTGGGTCAGTCTAGCACCGGTGCACCTACGACTAGCTCTGTGAGTGATTAGTACTCTTATAGTTCTGCGATGAGTGATTTGTAGTGAGGACTCTGATGTACCGGGCTCGAGCCTGTTTATCTATATTTCATCTAAACTGTATCTTGCAGTACTTTTATTATCTATTTCCTGTTATATCTACTGATGGACTGGATGTGATTTCACTTTTATTTACATGTTTCTGTGGACTTGTCTACATTTATGTATAATTGCTTCTCTCTCTTATGATCGAAAAGGGCCGACAGAATTGGTGCTTTGTAGTGGCGGCCTTCTCGTGAGTCGGTGCCACCGCAAAGCGGCAGTTCTGGGCTAAGACCTCGGTGTCGAAAAAGAAAAAAAAGGGGGGTCTTACAAGTGGTATCAGAGGAGACCTCGATCGAAAGAGAAGTAGTCCACAAAACCTTGGGCCACCCCCGTGCGAGCTTAGTTTGCAGACAAACTAGCAGCGGAAGCAGTGGTGTGCCCATAAGGGAAATCAAATGTGAAAGTCCATCCTAACCCTTCTTAAAATTCCATTCATTCGCTCTCTAACAAATGGAATTTTTACTTGTAGCCTGCGACGAACCCTACATCACAGCAGGGGACACCCCAGGCTCTGAATGTGGTCCCGCCTCCGCCGGCTCCAGCTCCGTTCCAGCAAACGGAGATGGGGCAAACACTAACGGCCATTCTGGATGCCTTCAGAGCTCAGCAAGCCCCGACTCCATAGCCAAAACCCGGGGCCAATTGGATGACTGTCTTCCGGGGACTTTCCCCTCCATCCTACCAGGGGATGGAGTCTACAGTACGTACGGAGGAAAGGCTGGACACCATTTACGAGATGCTAGCAGAGATTCGATGCCCCACTGAGGAGGCAGTTGTTTTGGTGGTCTCCTACCTAGAGTCACATGGAAAGAGGTGGTGGAAATCTCAGCTTGACACCACCTTTGTGGGGATGGATTGCGCTGATATTACTTGGGAGGAGTTCAGAGCAGCGCTCTGGGACATTTTGTACCTCAGTCGGCGAGGGATGTCCTGGAGGATAGGTTTCTGCGATTAAGGTAGGGGAACAGGACTGTGGTGGAGTACTATTAGGAGTTTACTCACCTGGCCCGTTATGCGGACGCTTATCAGTTAGTCAATGCTGGCTATGCCCGGAGGTTTTATAAGGGGCTACAAGACGACGAGAAAGGCCCTCCATTTTGTCTCAGAGGGGAGTCTGGCCAGTGAGAGGTCTAAGTTGTTAGCCTGAATCACCTAGAGGGGGGGGTGAATAGGTGAAATGCGTGTCAAATGTGGAATTAAAAACTAACACAGCACACATCAAGCAATCACAGACGACAAGAGATTTATAATGGTTCCCCAACCTTGGGTACGTCCACTTTCCTCACCGATCTAGCAAATCACTAGACTTGGCTACTCCACTATCTCGGATTGAAACAATCCTACACCTCGGAACCACGTTCCTACAAAAACTCGATCCAAACCGGATCTACACTCGGAAGATAAGACTTCCTACAAATCTCGGAGAAAAACTCCTACACAATAATTTGTTTAAAAATACAAACAATAATCTCAGATCTGGATCTTGACAGTCTTCTTCCTTAAGAGCTTTGGCTTGATCAGAGAGGTTGAAGACGACTTGAGAGAGATCCACAAATCTGAAGAACTAAATCACCTCGATCGAGAAAATAGATCTGGAATCTTTAAGGTGCGGCGAGATCGAGTGATTGACTTGCGTCTGGATCGCTGAAGAATCGAAGTTGAAAATAGAGATTGGAGATCGTCGATCTAGAGCTTCTTCCGTGAACGTTAATGGCGGCGGCGGCGACTTGAAGAATTAGGGTTCACGGGATTTTTCTCTTTCTCTTTCTTAAAATGATAATCTCTAAAGGAATTGATTAAAAGTCAAATCTGAAGTGACCTATTTATAGGTAGACTCCAACGGTCATTAGAATCATTAATGATGACACGTGGACTTATCAGAAAGGATCAAATCGAAATGTACAGTGAAATTGACTTAGAGAATTTCAGGAAAGATTTGAACAGACATACTCGAGTCATAGAAGATACATACTCGAGTATCAGATTGTATATACTCGAGTGGAAAAGAATTGGCATACTCGAGTAAGAGAAGTTATATACTCGAGTAGAAAGACTTGGCATAATCGAGTAAGAGAAGTTATATACTCGAGTAGAAGGGATTGACATACTCGAGTAAGAGAAGAGAAAACTACTCGAGTGATCAGGAGATCAATACTCGAGTGAAAACACTTAGAAAGATTTCAGATAAAGTGTGAATAAATACTCGAGTACAAGAGTTGCAGATACTCGAGTGAGAGAAAAAGAACTACTCGAGTATATCAGGAGACCTACTCGAGTGAGGGGAAAATGAACTAATCGGGTATCTTAGAACAACTACTCGAGTAAACATTGACTTACTCGAGTATGAAAAAAATAACTACTCGAGTACAGAGTCACTTACTCGAGTATATAGGGAACTACTCGAGTATGTGGACTTAGAATAATTCTGAAGTGGGAATAACAGAACTACTCGAGTATAAACAAGTTACTTACTCGAGTAACTAACCTACCACTCGAGTACAAGTTATCACTTACTCGAGTGAATACAGCCTACTCGAGTATGTAAGCTAGCTTACTCGAGTACAGACCCACTTACTCGAGTATACTGGAGAAGTACTCGAGTATTTGGACTTAGAAAATTTCTGGATATAAGAATAGAAGGATTTACTCGAGTATAAGATATGACCTACTTGAGTGACTGACTATCTACTCGAGTATAAACTTATCTACACGAGTGTTGGGTACTGTATCCACATTTAACTGGATTTGAGGAAGCCACCTGTCAAGCTAAGATGAATCCACAATGTATTTGATGAATTATTTTCTAGTTGTACTTGCAGATATTCCATGCTAAGTACACACCAATGTCAGGGTGCAGTGGGTCAATATACACGGGTCTGTGCAACGTAATCCCTCGTTGAGCAGATCAGTGTGTTGGTCTACGTGTACTCTCTCTATTGGGGTGTACTTAATTTCAAGTACAGGGCTATGATAAAGCAAGAGTAGACAAGGAGCAAGGATGGGCCAAAGACCAGCTCAAGGAAAGAAAGAGGAGAAATAGCCCAAGTAAAAACTGACGAGAATCACTAATGATTCTCGCCGAGTCGTCGAGAATCACTAGCTGATTCTCGCCGGTTGAAGCCGGCAGCTTCGACACAGACAGGGAAATTTTCTAAGGCAGAATCGTCGAGAATGACCTTGCATTCTCGACGATTCGGTGAGAATCAAAAGTGATTCCCGCCGATTCTCCCCGGCTTCTGTATCAGTTCAGTCAAATTTCGGCTATGTAGAAGTCGGCGAGAATCGTAAGTGATTCTCGCCGATTCGGCGAGAATCACCTACGATTCTCGCCGAATTTGACTTAGGCAGTTTCCTGTTATTCTCTGGACCGGTTCAAACTATCTGAACTGTTTCGAACCGGGCTCAAGCCTTCTTATTGGTTGGACCCACAACGGTCATATACTTGACCTAATGTATATATACTCCGTATGTATGAATAGTAAAGAAGAGACGAGATTTCAAAAAGCACGAGCCGCCGACAAGCCCTAACGCTCCGCCGATCGTCGCCGCCGCTCGTGCACTTGTCGCCGCTGCTGATCTCAGGTTCTTCCAGATCTCCGGCGACCGAAGCTTAGGCTAGCATAGCGTCTCACGCATCTAACTAGAGATCCCTTGTCTCTTGATTTGTTGATCGGGAAAATCCTTCCCCTTCCGAATCGATCGAGATGATCGATCCTAGTGTGACCGTTGGAAGACCTTGCTTCCTTCGCTACGAAGTTTGAATCAAGTTGGCACTGCTGCTGCTCTCCGTCGCCGCCACCGATTCCGAGAACCTTGCCGTCGCTTTAAGCCACCGCCGGTTTCGGGAAGATTCTTTCCAAGAGAGATCTAGGGTTGTGGACTCTTCGTTGACTTCAAGAACACGTCGTCGAACGAAGAGGGACACCTTACTCTCCAAACATCATTTGTATTTCTTACAAGCATTTTCAATTTCTTTGTAACGGACCGATTGGTCTTTAGTTGTAAGGGTTGGGTGCAACCCGGGTTGTGGGAGTGTTGAATCCTACGTGTGGAAGGGTTCCTTCCGTTAGTGCAAGGATTGGATTTCAATCCTGTTGGTGAAGTGACCGAGTCGTCCCGTGTTGGGAGATAGGTCGAAGGGGGAAAGTGGACGTACCCAAATCGGGGAACCACTATAATTTGCCTGTGTATTTTCTGTGCTTGGTTACTTTGTTTTCTTGTGCAGGTAAAATCTTAATTCCGCAAATACGGTGCTGAGACACCTATTCCCCCCCATAGGTGAAGATAGTTGACACTAGGTGGACTTTCAAGTGGTATCAGAGGCAGGTTACTCATCAAAGGGGTTAACACCTCGAGTAAGTTCCTGCATCTAGTGTCAACAAGAAGATCAGACTCAAGCATGGAGTTGGATTATGATGTCCCTCCTCTAAGACTCCCCTCATGTACAAAGTAGTACTATCCTGTATGGAAGATGAGAGTACTATTTCATCTGGAGGCCATCGACCCTCGAGCATCACTCATTCTGGAAGAGGGTCCTTTCATTCCCATGAAGGCTTCCAGCTCGGGGAAAGATCTCCAAATCCCCAAGTATCCCAAATAGATGTCGGAGACAGAGCTCTCACTATTCAACCTGGATCAGGTGATTCGTCAGATCATCACTGATGTCTGGTCTCTACCATCTCGCTTTAGAATGGACAAGTGTAGGACAGCCAAGTCCATTTGGCAAACCATCTCAGACCTCATGGAGGGATCAGAGAAAATAGGGACCAGTCGTCAACAAGAGGATGAAGCCTATGTAGGGGTCCTCATTTCTGAAGATGAAGGGCATGATCAATCTGTCAGTATCAGGGCTCATGTGTCCTTGTCAGAGACTGAAGAAGAAGTTGAGGAAAGCAGTTCTAATGAAGCTGACTCAACAGTCTCTGTCGATGTTAACGGTAACCCTGAACAACAAAGCCAGGAGCAGGTAACTTCTTCCTCATGCCCCTCTCCTCTTGAAGTTCCTGAAGACAGGAACAATTCAGAGGGTAGTCCTTCCAGAGATGCACGGGATATGGATAGCTTCAATCAAAAGATTGAAAATCCTGATTCCCTTATGAGTGCCCTTCAGAAGAGCAACTTACTTGTGAAGGAGCAAGCTAAGGAGATTGCTCAACTGAAAATCTTATTCGTTCTCCAATTGGCATCCAATAAGGTTAAGGACTCTAAAATCTCAGATCTAGAGAGTAGTCTAGAGAATGGGAAGAGGATAGTATCCAACTTTTCCAAGGTTGATGCTATTAAAAGAAAGGAAGAAAATGGGTGGATCTCCCAAATCGTCAAATCATGGAGAAATGGGGAAACTGTGTTCAGACCCCCCACCCCGAGTAGGAAGGGCACTCATTATGCCTTCATGTATGACCACAGGAATAATCGTGGTCACCGCAAGGTTAATGTGCCCTCATGTGGAGGCACCCAAAATACAAGGGCTGTCATGGCCACCCAGAAGAAAATACCTCAGGTTTCCACCAAGCCCTTTGTATTCTCGGCAACAGCACCAACTCCTCATGAATCTACCAGCATCAGCTCACACTGCGCCTCACACCTCCCTAGGACTCTGGAAAGGGGGGATAGAAATAATGTTGCTAGGACTCATGGGGTCCTCGGGAGGGGGCTGACTGAAAAGAAGGCACCTCCTCCCAGGCTTCATGACGCCTGCCATATGCATTATTTCCGCCCTTCCAATAGTCAGGGTGGAAGAGACCATTCTGTAAGCATGTCTGGCTCTATTCCGTTTGGACCTAGAACTATGACTACCTCTGTCATCTGTTCAGGTCACAAACGGCGATACACCATTCATGAGTGTTGGTGTTGTGGCAAAGTGGGTCATTTTGCCATAGACTGTTGGCACAACCAATCTGTATCAATGGCAAGGGGACTTCCACATCCTCGAGGCAATGTTAGTCTTCACACCAGGATTCCTGAGGGGAGGCATTCAAGTTATTATGCTGACAGGAACCTAGGACCCAATACATATTGGGCTCCTAAGGTAAGGTAACATTCTTTGGTGCAGGGTAGTCTAGACTTCCGAGTCATGATGGGAGCTAGACAGAAGATGTTCCAAGAATAATCTAGAACAAGTATCTGGAACACAAGAAGTACTATCCTCAAATTGAACACCTGGTATGCTCTAATCAGAGGAGCTAAATGATGAATATAACAATTCCAGGTATCATTGATCAGACTAAATAACTGAGTCATATTATATCAACATCTACTTATATATATATATATCCATTTTCACATCTAAGTGTGTTCTTCTAAGGACAGATCAAAACGGTAAAAATACGCCTTAGATACGTTATTAATGATGTGTCAGTAAATTCTCTGATAAATTCGAGAAGACAACCCCGGACAAATAAAATTGAAATTCCGGCAATTCTCATCGAACCGAAGCTCTTCCATATGTATAAACCCGGTTATAGCTTAAAACCCGCCGACCCAGTAAATCCCGCCGACCCAGTAAATCCCGCCGACCCTTCGACTTCCCGTCGTCCCTTCTACTTCCGATTGTCGCCAATACCCTGTCCAAGTCACCTCCCGCTACTGGTGTCAAAGATCTCCCGAAACATTGTCCCAGCACTTCCCAATACTCGCCGAAGCTCATCACTTCCCGATTCCAAGTTTTTTTCCGATTCTTCGTCTTCATCTTTGACTTCGGCTTCATCGTGACCTAACAACCCTCCGGAAGACTCCCTCTTGCAGCTGGAGACACGCCCACGCTTAGCCTCGAATCGGCTCGCCGCACCTCACGCAACGTGGTGCCGGAACCTTCACTGCGTCTCCTCCTAAGGTAATGCCTCTCTTATCCCTAACCGTGCTTTGAGCATTAGTATAGATATTACTCTCAACGTCTTAGTTTCGACGATCCTTAGACTTGGAAATTGGTATTCCCCATCTTCCTAGTTTGCTATGGCCCCACGGACTACGACAGGCCTGGTCACGGGTTGTGAGCTAGTAAGAGCCGGATTCTCCCAGGCCTCGGATGAGTTCCGGAACATAATCATCATGCTTGAAGAAGCGGGACTGAAGTTCGTACTGGAGCATCCATGCAAGATCTTGGACAAGGAAGTATTGGAGTTCTTTGTAACTGCGAAGCTCCGTCATGAAGACACCTCCATCAAGTGCAAAGTGGCCGGGAAGAAAATCAGGTTATCCGCCAAGAAACTGACCCAGTGCCTGCGATTATCCAGTGTTGAAGAAGAAGAGTACCTGGAGGAAGAGGATAGAGCAAGGACCCTATCCTTCTGTGGATTGGCCAGGTAGACCAGGCAATCAAAAGGTAAGATATGAACGAGGAAGGCAAGTTGCTGTCTGACATTGTTGGGAAAGTTCTAATCTGCAAACCTGGATCCCATGACCATATTTCTGGGGAAATGTTCAAAACTCTGGTGGCCATCATTTGCCGGAAGCGGTTCAACTGGGGAGCCATGCTTTTTGACAGGATTAAAGACACACTCAGAACCCCCAGCTTTGGCAGAATCATTAGTCTATATCTGAATCAACTGGATGGAGACACCTTCGACTTGAGCAAGGGAGTGCCCCTGCACTACTTGAAAAGGATGGATGCTAGCCTATTCGACCGATGGGAACGTCGAATAGGGCAGGCTACCAGGGAAATAGACCATGAGGCAGCTTCCCCAGTCGTGGACACCAGTGCTCCTACTCATTCTATGGCAGTACCCAGTGAAGTTCCTGACGCCCTGATTGCAGGAACTGAGGGGGAGCCTGTAACCGATTCTACAAACATCTTGTCTGATATTTCTCTGATAGATCAAGATGCTGTGAAGATGGTGGCAGAAGAAGTAGCTGCTGATGACGAGGCTGAGAATGATGAGGCAGCTCTTATCGACGATGATCTGGGAGATGAGGTGGGTGATGAGGAGGAAGAGGAGGAAGTAAAAGACGTAGCAGATGATGAGGAGGCTGAGAACGATTAGGCAGCTCTTATCGATGCTGATCTGGGAGATGAGGTGGGTAACGAGGAGGAAGAGGAAGAAGTAGAAAAAGATGTGCACACCTCTGATGATAAGCATGATCACCTGGAGACAGAGATAGAGGCAGACGTACCAGAGAATGAGAAAGCAGCAGCTTCTCAGGAGGATGCTGAGGTTCCATCTGAGGAACAAGCTCCTACGCGATCAGATGCAAGGATGGAGGGGGAGAAATCCTTTGTTCCCCCTGTGGAGTCCATACTACTATCCAGCTCTCCCAGTGCTTCTGAGGGGGAGCCTGACCAGGGTCTGCCTGCAGCTCCTCCACTTCAAGAAAACTTAGCAAATCACACTGTAAATATCATCCAAGGGATACTGGATGAGCTCAAGAGATCGTTTAAGCAGTCCCACAAATCGGTGCTAAAGATGCTGAAGGAATCTGAGGATCTCATGCTCAAGAACATTGTTCAGATGAACCATAAATTAGATGTGATGTTGAAGACATTTGATGACAAGTATACAGAGGCAGGCAAAGCTGTAACTCTTCTCATGAAAGGACTGAAAAAGAATACTGACGACCTGGGCGTGGTAAATCATAATGCACATGTTGTGGCGACTAGCATACAGAAATTTGATGCCAACATGGTGCTCCTTAATAAAAATCAACAAGACCTTCTGACTGAGTTTTCTAAAACTCTAAAGCATATAGATGAGTCCCTGCACTCATATGCAAACTCCATTGCCCTCGAAGCCAAAAAGGGGGAGAAAGAATATACTGATAAGATGGCAGGGCTTCAGCACATCATCATTGAAAACTTCGATCAGTCTAATGTTTATGTATATGACAGTTGCCAGTGGTTGCTCAATCAAGCATTAGGCAATAATCCTGAGGTTAATCCTATACATGAAACCACTGAGCACAATACTGTGGATGACGAAGGGACAAGTGCAGAGGCTGTTCTGTTAAGTGAAGCTGAGATGAAGAAAGCTTCTGAAAGGGCTGAACGACGAACTTGGTTTGATCAAGATGCCTTAGCTAAAGCCAAAGGAAAAAGGCAAATCCAAGAAGGAACTTCAAGGGAAACACCAGCTGAAAAGAGGACCCGATTGACGGAGGAGGATGTGAGAAATGAAAAATGGAGTCCTGTATCAAAAAGTATCATCTTGGACACATTCTTGTTACAGCAGAAGGGGCACATAAATCGAAGTGAGGTATACAGTCAATACGAATGGGAGAGGCACAAAGAATTTGAAGCCAAACGCAACATATTTTTCAGAAATAATACAGTGACAGATAAAGTTCCTCCTCCCAGATATCATCCTAAGCCAAAGGAATATTTCGAAAGACAGCAAGAAATTCCTGGCTCAGAAGCTCAAGGATGATCTTGCTAAGGAAAAATAGGCTTAGGACCCCTTTGTCCCTCACTGCACATCTATGTTTTCATATTATCTTACGAACAAGTATTGTGGGTTTTTATATATATATATATGTGATGACATGGTTTGACTCAAGTATTATTTTGTCTGTTCTTATTTTCTTAAAGTTTTAATTATTCTTTGGGTGGTGGTATTCATCTTAGCTAGTAGGATTTTGGCTTCGTCAAATAGGGGGAGATTGTTGGGTACTCTATCCACAATTACCTGGATTTGAGGAAGCCACCTGTCAAGCTAAGATGAATCCATAATGTATTTGATGAATTATTTTCTAGTTGTACTTGCAGATATTCCATGCTAAGTACACACCAATGTCAGGGTGCAGTGGGTCAATATACACGGGTCTGTGCAACGTAATCCCTCGTTGAGCAGATCAGTGTGTTGGTCTACGTGTACTCTCTCTATTGGGGTGTACTTAATTTCAAGTACAGGGCTATGATAAAGCAAGAGCAGACAAGGAGCAAGGATGGGCCAAAGACCAGCTCAAGGAAAGAAAGAGGAGAAATAGCCCAAGTAAAAACCGACGAGAATCACTAATGATTCTCGCCGAGTCATCGAGAATCACTTATGATTCTCGCTGATCGTCGAGAATGACCTTGCATTCTCGACGATTCGGTGAGAATCAAAAGTGATTCCCGCCGATTCTCCCCGGCTTCTGTATCAGTTCAGTCAGATTTCGGCTAAGTAGAAGTCGGCGAGAATCGTAAGTGATTCTCGCCGATTCGGCGAGAATCACCTACGATTCTCGCCGAATTTGACTTAGGCAGTTTCCTGTTGTTCTCTGGACCGGTTCAAACTATTTGAACTTTTTCGAACCGGGCTCAAGCCTTCTTATTGGTGGGACCCACAACGGTCATATACTTGACCTAATGTATATATACTCCGTATGTATGAACAGTAAAGAAGAGACGAGATTTCAAAAAGCACGAGCTGCCGACAAGCCCTAACGCTCCGCCGATCGTCTCCACCGCTCGTGCACTTGTCGCCGCTGCTGATCTCAGGTTCTTCAGATCTCCGGCGACCGAAGCTTAGGATAGCATAGCGTCTCATGCGTCTAACCAGAGATCCCTTGTCTCTTGATTCGTTGATCGGGAAAATCCTTCCCCTTCCGAATCGATCGAGACGATCGATCCTAGTGTGACCGTTGGAAGACCTTGCTTCCTTCGCTACGAAGTTTGAATCAAGTTGGCACTGCTGCTGCTCTCCGTCGCCGCCGCCTATTCCGAGAACCTTGCCGTCGCTTTAAGCCACCGCCGGTTTCGGAAAGATTCTTTCCAAGAGAGATCTAGGGTTGTGGACTCTTCGTTGACTTCAAGAACACGTCGTCGAACGAAGAGGGACACCTTACTCTCCAAACGTCGTTTGTATTTCTTACAAGCATTTTCAATTTCTTTGTAACGGACCGATTGGTCTTTAGTTGTAAGGGTTGGGTGCAACCCGGGTTGTGGGAGTGTTGACTCCTACGTGTGGAAGGGTTCCTTCCATTAGTGCAAGGATTAGATTTCAATCCTGTTGGTGAAGTGACCGAGTCGTCCCATGTTGGGAGATAGGTCGAAGGGGGAAAGTGGACGTACCCAAATCGGGGAACCACTATAATTTGCCTGTGTATTTTCTGTGCTTGGTTGTTTTGTTTTCTTGTGCAGGTAAAATCTTAATTCCGCAAATATGCTGCTGAGACACCTATTCCCCCCCATAGGTGAAGATAGTTGACACTAGGTGGACTTTCAACGAGTATATAGAGTCTACACAAGTATGTCCAAGGATCTACTCGAGTACTAAGTCACTTACTCGAGTATATGAAGGGTACTACTCGAGTATGTGGACTTAGAAAAAATTCTTCTAAAAGATATACTTCAATACTTGAGTCCACCATTCCAAGTGCATGTAGGAAGTGTATCCCAATAGAGAGGCTATACATGGGCCAACACTTTGGATCACACAATGAGGGATTACATTGTACGGTCCTATGTTTGGTGACCCATTATAGACTGACATTGGTCTACACTTGGCATTAAGGACCTGCACACATACAACTTAAACACAGCATCAAATACACCTTAATTAATCTTAGTTCAAGGTCTGACCACCTACAAATCTGAGGTATTGTGGAGACAAATCCCAACAATCTCCCCCTATTTGTAGATGTCAGCATTCTCTGTACTAAGGTGAATTATTCAGAGTAAAAAGAACAATACATATATACTTAAAAAAAATATAAGCTAAAGCAGGATAATTAATGAAATAGCCATAATCAGAATCAAATATATATATATAATTGTTTATAACAAAAGGAATCCATTTCCACATTCTCTTTACTCAAGAGGGTCCTTCCTTATGCATCCTTTCTCTTTTCAGCTCTTGCCTCTCTAGGTAACTGAAAGGCTTGGGAAAGTAAGTTCTGGCCCTAGGAGGAGCAGCTTGATTATTGTGTCCCCAATTCCTGTCATGAAGTCTGATTTTAATTTGGGACACTTCATAGGCTTTCCATTCTGAATGACTGTAAAACTGGTCTCTGTTCTCACCAAGATCTGTAACCAATTTCAGGGTGTCAAGGATTAGGGATTTGGAGGTTGGACTCCAAACTTCAGAATGAATAATTGGTGGTCTGCTTTCAGAAGCTAGGGCAGGATCTCTTTTGGGTGCAGAACGACTGGCAGAAGTACCTTCACCATATTTTCTCTTCTTCCTTGGAGCTGGAATTTCATCTTGCCACATATCAGAATAGGTGAGAGGGGGCTCAGTCATATCACCCTCAGGTCTAGGTGAGAAAGCTGGCATACCTTCTGGAATGGCTGCCTGGGCTGGAGCATCTGCAGGAGGTTGAGCTTCAAGAGGATTCAAGAAGTGTGGAATGATGGCTGGGTTGAGCTGGGCATTAGGGAAATTCATGTTGTGCAGCCAAACAACAGTGTCATAGGTATAGAATTTCACAGACTGGAGCTGGGAGAGAATATCTGCTTTCATTTCTTTTACAAGACCATCCACAGTAGCTTGAGCTTGGTGAGATAGTTTGTCAACTTGTTCTTTTATAACTGCTTGAGCTCGTTCAGATAGTTTTTCCACTTGTTCTTTTACTATCTTCTCCCCCTTGGTGATATCTACAGATAGCTGAGCTATAGCTTCATCTCTGAAAGTGCCAACTTCTTCACAGATTTTCATAAGATTGGCCTCAGCATTCTTGTCCAACTGGATCTGATTATAGGCAACAGTTTCTTGTTGATTTCTAAGTTCTCCTATGCTTGAGATAGTGTGATCTATGGCTTTTCCACCTATCTGGAACAATCTCTTTAGCTCATCAGTATTTGCCTGGATTTCTGCAAAACCTCTACTCATCTCTTGTTCAAGAGTAGTGACTTTGTTATTGACTGATGCTAGAGATTCATCAAAGTACTTTCTCTGTGTAAGGAGCAACTGTTCAATCTGACTGACTATATCTGAAGAAGAGGGGGCTGAGGTTGGTGCAGGAATTGAAGGAGCAGGAGCAGGAGCAGTCCAAGGAGGAATTTCTGTAATGACCACTGAGCTGACAGATCTTTTGAAGGGTTCTATTTCAAAAGATTCTTCTGTATTTAGGAAAGATGGCATGGAGAAATCCAAAGTCTTCAGAGGTGCCTCCACAGGATCTGGAGACATTTCCTCATCATCAGACAAGAGAATATGATCTGATTTGCTGGGCTCACTATCAGGAGACTTGGCAGGAGACTGTACTGGAGTCTGAGCTGGAAACTACACAGGAGATGGAACTGGAGACTGAATGGGAGACTTGGCAGGAGACTTGGCAGGAGAAACATTCTGAAAAAGAGGAGCATCTGAGCTGAGCTCATCAATAAATCTGTTAATATCTTCAGCTGTAGACAGTAAAGCTGCTAGAGTAGGAGAAACTGGAGGAGTAGTAGTTCTGACTTCTTCTTGTTCTGGAATCACTGATTTTGAAGAAACTTGATTCTGAGGAAGAGAAGAGGCAGGCTCCCCCTCAACTAATGCACCAGAGGTAGCAGTAGTTTGATGTAGAGGAGGAGATGGAATCCTGTCTTCAGGTAAACTGGTTTCTTGGTGACTTTTTTAGATGGCATCAGCCTTTGAAGCTTGGGCAGAATTTAGGATCTTGATGTCATACCTCTGTATGGAAGAGATGGAAAGTTTCTTCATGTGGTGAAGAGGAGTCCCTTTGGATAAGTCAAACACTGTAGGATTAATCTCATGGAGGAGGAGTGAGATAATCCTAGCATAACTTGGATGTTCCACGCTCTCTCGGATCTTGTCCAGTATCATCATTCCGAACTGGAATTTCTTCCTGCAGACTATTGCTTGCATGACGTCGAATAAATTCTGGGAGATATCTCTGATGGAGTATGTCTTGCACCACAAAACCTTGGCGATGACATCAACGAGAAACTTGCCTTCTGAATTGAACAAAGATCGATTCAAGGTTTCACCTCCACCTTCAGGATCTCGACCACAAAATAGGGAAGTGCGGTCGGCATCTTCCTTTTCTAGGTCATCTTCTTCGTCAACCACGGGCATCCGAAGCAGAGTGGCGACTGAAGTTTTATCCAACCGAATTTCATGTCCTTTTACCTTGGATTTCAGAACTGTGCCGTTGCGTCTAACCTTCAAATTTCTGTAGAATTCTTCAATGTCAGGAAGCAGGAGACGGCAGGGTTCTTGAAGAACGATGGACAATCCGGCCGTGTCCAAGAGAATCAGTAGATTCTTGAAGTCATCAAAAATATCTTCAATACCATCTGTCACTAGTTCGGAGCCGATTCCAATCTTGGAGGAGGGAGCCATCAGCGATTCTGTAGTGCGAAGGAAACAAAAACGAGGAAGACAAAGCTCTGCAACTGTTCTGGGAGACGAAGAGACGGCGGCTACTCGAGTGAAATGAGAAGTGGAAATGATTTCCGATTTTTCTAAATATATATATGACCCTAATTAGGTTTAAGGAGGAGTATTGAAAATAAAGTCATACCTGATATGGAGCGCCAAAACTTTGGTGCGAATAGAAGAAAAAGGAGATTTTCAAATTTCTAATACCCGTATACTCGAGTAGGTTTCGTCATACAGGAGTATGAGATGGAGTATACACGAGTAGGTCAAGTGACATACACGAGTAGGTCAAGTGACATACACGAGTAGGTCAAGTGACATACACGAGTAGGTCAAGTGACATACACGAGTAGGTCAAGTGACATACACGAGTAGGTTACCAACTACTCGAGTATGTCAATTTTGGTCTACTCGAGTATTTCCGTTTACTCGTGTATATATCTCTATGTACTCGAGTATATCACTTTGAAATACAATTTTCTTTGGAGAGATTTACTGCCACTGATATCTTCAACTCTGAGCCTGGCTGTGAATCCACCATCACTATTCCTCTTTGTTGAGCAGTCCGAGTTCCGTTTTGAAAAACGAGAACTTGGACTCGTCCAGCAGCTTCGTGAATATATCTGCCACTTGCCTGTTTGTGGGGACATATTGTAGATCTATGTCTCCATTCTCCACATGCTCCCGGATGAAATGATAGCGAAGCTCTATGTGCTTAGTCCGGCTGTGGGAGACTGGATTGTTGGCAATTGCTATAGCACTGGATGAGTCGCAAAACAAAGGAATGGCCTGGAACTTCATGTTGTAGTCTTCAAATTGATTCTTGATCCATAAAAGCTGTGCACAATAGCTGCCTGCAGAGATGTATTCTGATTCAGCCGTTGAGATGGCTACACAGTTCTGCTTCTTACTGCTCCAGGAAATAAGTCTCCTTCCGAGAAATTGGCAAGTCCCGGAAGTGCTTTTCCTGTCGTCTTTGCTACCTGCAAAATCTGCATCTGAAAAACCAATTAGTTCACTATCATTACTTCTTGGGTACCATAAGCCAAGATTTGGTGTGCCTTTGAGGTATCTCAGGATCCGCTTTGCAGCGATGTAGTGAGATTCCTTAGAGTTCACCTGAAATCTAGCACATACACATGTTGAGAACATTATATCTGGTCTACTCGCAGTAAGGTAGAGCAAGGACCCAATTATGCTTCTGTACTTGGTTTCATCAAAAGGTTTCCCTTTCTCATCCTTGTCCAGAGACATAGCTGAGGCCATTGGAGTCCTCATAGAGGTTGCATTCTCCATTCCGAATTTCTTAAGCAGCTCTTTGGTGAACTTCGTCTGTGAGATGAAAATCCCATCTTCAGATTGTTTCACCTGAATCCCTAAGAAATACTTCAGCTCTCCCATACTGCTCATTTCAAACTTCCCTTGCATAAGTTTAGAAAACTTCTTGCAGAGGTTGTTATCCGTAGAGCCGAAAATAATGTCGTCGACATAGATCTGCACTAGCAAAATCTTGCCTTTTATTTCCCTAAGAAATAATGTTTTGTCTATCTTTCCTCTTGTGAACTTGTTCTCAAGAAGCTAGACGAGTCTCATACCAAGCTCGAGGAGCTTGTTTAAGAACATATAGTGCTTTTTGCAATAAGTAAACATAATTAGGATAAGTTGGATCAACGAAACCTGGAGGTTGCTCTACGTACACTTCTTCCTTTATGTCACCATTCAGGAAGGCGGACTTTACGTCCATCTGATAGACGGTAAAGCCCTTAAGTTCAGCGTAGGCAAGAAATAACCTGATCGCCTCCAGTCTTGCTACTGGAGCATAAGTCTGGTCGAAGTCGATTCCTTCTTCTTGACGATATCCCTTGGCGACAAGTCTGGCTTTATTCTTTATAATTGTTCAATCTTCGTCCATCTTGTTCCGGTAGACCCATTTTGTCCCGATGACGTTCTTATGCTTGGGTCTAGGAACAAGTGTCCATACTTTGCATCGTTTGAACTGATTCAATTCTTCTTCCATAGCTAGAATCCAGGATGCGTCGGAGTTGGCATCCTCAAATTTCTTTGGTTCAACCTGTGAGAGAAAACTTAAGTGTAAATTCTCGTTAGTTGTACCTCGACGAGTTCTGACGCCATCCCGAGGATCTCCTATTATTTGGTCAACAGGATGATCCTTCAAGTGTCTGAACTCTAAAGTCCTTGCATCTGGGATCTCTTCAGCCACTGGAGTTGCATCTTCAGCTGGGATGTCTTCTTCATCTTGATCATCAACCTCTCCAATGGTGGTTATAGAGGGGATCTTGATGAACGTCTCATCTTTATCTTCACTAGGTTCATCCAAGCTAAGTTCTTTCAACTTTGTACCTGCATCTACAATAGGCACACTAGACGAGTTGCTTTGCAACAGACTCGTCTCATCAAATACAAGATGTATCGACTCTTCCACCACCAGAGTTTTTCTATTGAATACTCTATAAGCCTTACTATGACTAGTATATCCTACAAAAATACCTTCAAAGCTTTTCTCGCTAAACTTTGTAGTGTGATACTTGCCATTGTTAAGTACGAAGCACTTACAGCCAAAGATTCTAAAGTATGAAATGGTTGGTTGCCTGCCTTTTAGAAGTTCGTAAGGAGTCTTATCATGGTTCTTGTTGATGAGTGCTCGATTTTGAACGTGACAGGCGGTGTTGACGGCTTCAGCCCAGAAATACTCCGGAAGTGAGGCATCACTCAACATGGTCCGACAAGCCTCTATGAGTGTTCTGTTCCTTCTCTCAGCTACTCCATTTTGCTGTGGAGTGCGAGGAGAGGAAAACTCATGAAAGATACCTTGACTTTCACAAAATTCTGTCATGGCTCCAGATTTGAATTCCGTTCCGTTGTCACTTCTGATTTTGACTACGGAACGGTTGTATTCATTATGGATCTGCCTCACAAAATTAGTGAAAATACCGAAGGTATCTGACTTGTGTTTCAGAAAGAACACCCACGCAAAGCGCGAGTATTCATCCACAATAACCAACGTATATTCCATACCTCCCAAACTTCTAACCTGCAGTGGACCAAACAAGTCCATATGGAGAAGCTGCAAACTTCTATTGGAATCCTTGCCTATTATGCTTTTAAACGAACTTCTTGTTTGCTTGCCTTTGATACAAGCGTGACAAGGACTGTCCGTAACGCACTTGACATTAGGTGCATCACGCACTAAGTTTTGAGAGAGTAATTTATTAATAGTTTTGAAATTAATATGTGCTAGTCTCTTGTGCCATTGGTCTGCAAGAGATGCACTACTTTTTGCCAAAAGACACACTGGTGTCGAAGAGTCTATACAAATAAAATTTAGACAGAAGATATTTCTGCTTCGAGTGCCTGATAAAATAGTTTCCATATTGTTAACGGATTTTATCAAACACTTGTCAGCATGAAATTCAACTACGTATCCCTTGTCGCATAGTTGGCTTATGCTAATGAGATTGTGTTCCAATCCTTCAACATAGGCTACATACGAAAAGGATACGCTACCGTTAGAAATCATACCATAGCCTTTAGTTATTCCTCGATCTGAACCTCCAAAGATGACCTTTGGTCCGTTGCAGACTGAGGTGTAATTCTGTAGTAGGCTCCTTGTCCCAGTCATATGCCGAGAGCATCCACTGTCCAAGTACCAGATTGGCGTTTTGGTGGCCTTTGGACATACCTGCAATTACAATCATTTAGCCTTAGGAACCCAAACAAGTTTGGGTCCTTGGTCTCGAGTTAGAATACTCCCCCTACGAGTATTAGCCTCATGAGTGGTCACTCTCACGTTGCTAACTTTAGGTGTTGCAGCATTTTCAGGATTGAACCAACAATCACTGGCAAAATGACCAATTCTGCCACAGCACCAACAGTTGAACCTGTTGTATCTTTGCCTTGTGTAGTCCTACTTGACTTTCTGGAATGAAGGTCTAGCAGGAGCTTTACTCTTAGAGGATGAGGCTTCATGATGATGGCAGTTACATGAGGTCTTCTCCTTCATAGGCTTTTCTACAATGGGTTTTACTTTTGGTGTCTTTTTGAAATTATGACCATGAGCATAAGGTCCATAGCTTTGAAGCTGAATCTCCTCATAAGGTGCCTTGAAGACACTCTCGCCAAAGTTACGAGGACGAGTCCAACCTTGGTATCTTGACTTAGGCTTCTCAGGGATCGGCCTAGAAAAGTGTCCGTAGGTGGACTCATAATCGAGTTCGTTCGTGGGAAAGATAACTTTCTTGAACACAACAGGTTCCAAGGGAGCTTTCCCTTTTTCTTCAGCTAGAGCCTTCCGGGCAGCCTTATTCTTTCTCTTGGCCTTGTTTCTCCTAGAGGATTTACTAGAAGAGCCAATGTGACCTAAACCAGCACCCTTGGCCTTAGCAGAGAATTCAACAACGATTGGAAGAACTGTCTTAGGCTTAGAGAAACTCTCAACAAGCTTCTTTTCAGCCTCGAGTTGTTGTTCCAGTTCTTTGATGATTTTCTCCTTAAGGTCGAGGTGCTTGAGAGCTTTATTGTATTCCTCCATAGCTGCATTGAAGTTCTCTTGAAGAGAGTTAGTCTTATTGACTTCTTCTCTCAAGCTGCTCTCACTAGCCTGTAGAGAGTTTATCTCTTTGGCTTGAGTTTTCATTATTCTACGACATTTTTCGTAAGCGGTCAGTAACTCCTTATACTGACCCATGAGCTCAGATTCATCTTCAGAGGAATATCCCTCTTGCTCATTGTCATCATCAGAATCAGAGAGAGGAGTGTGAGATTTTACCTCCCCAGTAAACTGGGGGACTTGTTCATCATCTGAATGAGCCATGAGCCCAAAGTAAGCTTCCTCTTATTCACTCGACTCAGATGAGTCAGAGTCGCTTAGAGTTTTGCTCTTCTTGGCTACTAAGCTTTTCTCTTTCCTGTTCTTATGGTGTGAGGATTTCTTTTCCTCTCTTCTTCCACCCTCTTTCTTTTTGTGAGGGCAATCGGCGATAAAGTGACCTGGCTTATTGCAACAATAACAAATGATGTCAGTTGAGATCTGTTTGTTCTGTTTAGAATTATACCTGTCATGGCTGCTTGAGCCTTTCTTCCGATGATCACCGTCATGTCGTGATCTTCTATATGAGGCATCCTTGCCTCTCCATTGCTTCTTCTTGTTCAAGAACTTCTTGAACTGCCTTGAGAGTAGGGAGAACTCTCCATCAGATAGTTCTGAGCTAGATGAGCTGGGCTCAGATGATTCTTCTTCATCAGCCTCAGGAACTGGGGAAGGAGAGCTAGCCTTTATCTTCCTTGAGCTGTCTGCCTTTAGAGCGATAGATTTCTCCTTGGATGTAGACCTGCTTGTCTCTTCTTCAGCTTTTCTTGAGTTGATTTGCAGCTCGTAAGACATAAGCTTTCCGAATAGATTCTGCGGGTCCGTCTCAGCTAACCTTCCAAACTCCCGAATGGCACATACCTTATTGTCCCATTCCTTGGTTAGGGATCTTAAGAATTTGTCATTGAGTTCCCCGTTGGTGAAGAAACGTCCATAAACTCTTAGGCCATTTACTATCTTGAAGAAGTTCTCAAAAGTGTCAGCTATGGCTTCCTTATGACCCTGCCTGAAGGCTTCATATTTCTTGTTCAGTAGGGATCTACGATCATCCCTCACTTCCTCTGTACCTTCCATTAGAGTCACTAGGGATTGCCACATCTCCTTGGCAGACTGGCAATGAATAAGATTCTGCAGCATTGAGTCATCGACTGCACTTGCTATAATATTTTTAGCTTTCTTGTCCAGAGAGACAAGTGCAATCTCATCCTTATCTAGATCCATCAACTTCTTGGGAACTTGCTTGGTGGGATCTATGGTGGAAGTAGTCATAGGAATGTGGGGACCTTCTTCAACAATCATGAAGATCCGGGGATCTACTGCTTCCATGAAGAACTTTACTCTTTCCTTCCACATAGGAAAATTGTTCTTGGTGCAGATAGGGAGTTTAGCAAAATCCTTGGTCTTAATCATGCTTGATACCTTTCAAGAAACAACTTAGAAGGATAAGATCAAGGTGTTAACCTTTTAACGATCAACCTCACCTCTGATACCAATTGAGAGGTCTAAGTTGTTAGCCTAAATCACCTAGAGGGGGGGTGAATAGGTGAAATGCGTGTCAAATGCGGAATTAAAAACTAACACAGCACACATCAAGCAATCACAGACGACAAGAGATTTATAGTGGTTCCCCAACCTTGGGTACGTCCACTTTCCTCACCGATCTAGCAAATCACTAGACTCGGCTACTCCACTATCTCGGATTGAAAACAATCCTACACCTCGGAACCACGTTCCTTCAAAAACTCGATCCAAACCGGATCTACACTCGGAAGATAAGACTTCCTACAAATCTCGGAGAAAAACTCCTACATAATAATTTGTTTAAAAAATACAAACAATAATCTCAGATCTGGATCTTGATAGTCTTCTTCCTTAAGAGCTTTGGCTTGATCAGAGAGGTTGAAGACGACTTGAGAGAGATCCACAAATCTGAAGAACTAAATCACCTCGATCAAGAAAATAGATCTGGAATCTTTAAGGCGCGACGAGATCGAGTGATTGACTTGCGTCTGGATCGCTGAAGAATCGAAGTTGAAAACAGAGATTGGAGATCGTCGATCCAGAGCTTCTTCCGTGAACGTTAATGGCGGCGGTGGCGACTTGAAGAATTAGGGTTCACGGGATTTTTCTCTTTCTCTTTCTTAAAATGATAATCTCTGAAGGAATTGATTAAAAGTCAAATCTGAAGTGACCTATTTATAGGTAGACTCCAACGGTCATAAGAATCATTAATGATGACACGTGGACTTATCAGAAAGGATCAAATCGAAATGTACAGTGAAATTGACTTAGAGAATTTCAGGAAAGATTTGAACAGACATACTCGAGTCATAGAAGATACATACTTGAGTATCAGATTGTATATACTCGAGTGGAAAAGAATTGGCATACTCGAGTAAGAGAAGTTTTATACTCGAGTAGAAAGACTTGGCATACTCGAGTAAGAGAAGTTATATACTCGAGTAGAAAGGATTGGCATACTCGAGTAAGAGAAGAGAAAACTACTCGAGTGATCAGGAGATCAATACTCGAGTGAAAACACTTAGAAAGATTTCAGATAAAGTGTGAATAAATACTCGAGTACAAGAGTTACAGATACTCGAGTGAGAGAAAAAGAACTACTCGAGTATATCAGGAGACCTACTCGAGTGAGAGGAAAATGAACTACTCGAGTATCTTAGAACAATTACTCGAGTAAACATTGACTTACTCGAGTATGAAAAAATAACTACTCGAGTACAGAGTCACTTACTCGAGTATATAGGGAACTACTCGAGTATGTGGACTTAGAATAATTCTGAAGTGGGAATAACAGAACTACCCGAGTATAAACAAGTTACTTACTCGAGTAACTAACCAACCACTCGAGTACAAGTTATCACTTACTCGAGTGAATACAGCCTACTCGAGTATGTAAGTTAGCTTACTCGAGTACAGACCCACTTACTCGAGTATACTGGAGAAGTACTCGAGTATGTGGACTTAGAAAATTTCTGGATATAAGAATAGAAGGATTTACTCGAGTATAAGATATGACCTACTCGAGTGACTGACTATCTACTTGAGTATAAACTTATCTACACGAGTATATAGAGTCTACACGAGTATGTCCAAGGATCTACTCGAGTACTAAGTCACTTACTCGAGTATATGAAGGGTACTACTCGAGTATGTGGACTTAGAAAAAATTCTTCTAAAAGATATACTTCAATACTTGAGTCCACCATTCCAAGTGCATGTAGGAAGTGTATCCCAATAGAGAGGCTATACATGGGCCAACACTTTGGATCACACAATGAGGGATTACATTGTATGGTCCTGTGTTTGGTGACCCATTATAGACTGACATTGGTCTACACATGGCATTAAGGACCTGCACACATACAACTTAAACACAGCATCAAATACACCTTAATTCATCTTAGTTCAAGGTCTGACCACCTACAAATCTGAGGTATTGTGGAGACAAATCCCAACAGCCAGGATTCTGGAGATGGCTAAGAAGAGAGAGGAGGATCAGCTTACAGTAAAGAGTCGGAAGAGACCGGCTGATGATACAGTGATTGGAGGTCGTAGAGACCGTCCTCGGGGCCAGGTTATTGGGGAGAGAAGGAACGGGGATCAGCCTCGTCAGGAGTTTGGGCAGGAGCAGAGGAGTCAGGGGGTACTGGCTCCCCAACCTATACAGATGCTAGAAATGCCAAGGACCGCAAAGCAGCCACCGGTATGCTATCAGTGCAACCAGCCGGGGCATATCAAGAGGAACTGCCCTATGAGGCGAGCACCCCCACCAGCACATCAGGGCGCTCCACCTCCCCGGCAGTTTGGCGGATGAGGACAGGACCGAGGACGAGGATTTCAGGATCGAGGCCGCAGGCCAGAGAGGGAGCAGGTGTATGCTCTAGACCTGACACAGCCACGAAACCCGGAGCAGGTTATCGCAGGTATGGCAGTACTTTTAAATTTTCTTCATATAAACTAGTGTTCTAGACATAACCTAGTTAGAAATTAAGAGAAGACAAATACAAAAAATACTAAGACAATTAATTACCCCAGGCATAGTCTTCGTTAGCGGCAAGCCCGCTCACACTCTCTTCGACACTGGTGCTTCGCACTCGTTTGTGTTGGAGGATTTCATGAAAGGACTGGAAGGTGTGGAGCCATTCACCGGGAAGATGATGAGGGTGCGCCTACCCGATGGATCAGAGATAATTACCTCTGCTCATTGCAATATGGAAGCGAGGATCAGCGAGAAGTCATTTGAGGCACCAGCGACGATCCTAAAGATGCCAGATTACGATCTGATCCTGGGCATGACTTGGCTGTGCTGGAACCATGCCCAGATCGACTGCATGGCGAAGAGGATCACCGTGAGGCACGACGACTCCTTCATTGTCATTGAAGGTATTATACCAGCACCCCGTACCTTATTATCGTCTGTGCAGGCCGTTAAGGGCCACCTGCTGGGGGGAGAAGTTTATCAGGTCCTTTTTGAGGCGGTCGTGGCCAAGGACTCCATTTCAGATATTCCAGTAGTGCGGGACTTCGCCGACGTGTTTCCGGAGAAGCTACCAGGGCTACCCCCATACCGAGAGAAGGACTTTCAGATTCAGCTCGTACCGGGGGCTAAGCCGGTATCCAGAGATCCCTATCGAATGACCCTAAAGGAGTTGGTGGAATTTTGAAGCCAGCTTCAGGAGTTAGAGGAGGCCGGGTTCGTTCGGCCTAGCTCATCACCATGGGGAGCCCCGGTGCTATTCGTTAAGAAGAAGGACGGGACCCTTCGACTGTGCATAGATTACCGGGCCCTGAACAGGTTGACGGTCCGGAATACTTACCCCTTACCAAGGATAAACGAGCTATTTGACCAGCTGGAGGGAGCCCATTGGTTCTCAAAGCTGGATCTGAGATCTGGGTACTACCAGCTTCGCATTCGGGAGGAGGACATCCTGTGACGACCTTCAGCAGCAGATATGGGTTGTACGAGTTTACCGTGATGCCGTTCGGGCTCATGAATGCACCCTCCGCATTCATGACCTTGATGGATCGGGTGTTCGAAGAGTATCTGGATGTCTTCGTCATCGTATTCATCGACGACATCCTTATCTATTCAAGGACGGAGGAGGAGCACGCGAGACATCTGGCCTTGACCATAGAGAAGCTGCGTGAGCATGAGATGTATGGAAAGTACAACAAGTGCCAGTTCTGGCTAAAGGAGGTGGCCATTCTGGGCAATGTCATCAGTGGAGCAGGTCTGGCAGTGGATTTGGCGAAAGTCCAGGAAGTACGGGAATGGCCACCACTAAAGTCGGCCTCTGATGTTCGAAGTTTCTTGTGACTTGCCGGTTACTACCAGATGTTCGTAAAGGGGTTCTCTCAGATTGCCCTCCCTCTTACGTCTCTGACAAAGAAGGAGTCCCCTTTTATCTAGATGCCTAGATGCGAATCTGCCTTCTAGAAGCTGAAGGATCGTCTCACCTCGGCTCCCATCCTTGCTCTTCCATCAGGGAAGGAGGGATTCCAGGTGTACACAGATGTTTCCTATTAAGGGGTGGGTGTCGTTCTGATGCAGAACGAGCACGTAATAGCCTATACCTCCCGTCAGTTGAAGCAGCACGAGCAGAACTATCCCATGCACGATTTGGAGATGGGTGCAGTCATTTTTGCTCTTAAGATCTGGCGACACTATCTCTACGGAGTACATTGCGATATCTTCTCCGACCACAAGAATCTGAAGTACGTCGACACCTAGAAGGAGTTAAACATCAGGCAGAGACGTTGGGTGGAATTTCTGTCGGACTACCAGTACACCATGCACTACCATCCGGGGAAGGCGAACGTAGTCGCAGATGCTCTGAGCCTGAGAGCGAGTACGTCAGGAGTAGGCCCGCAACGGATGGCCTTGAAGTTGGTTAGATCATTCGAGGAGATGCAGATTTCACTAGTGTCTGAGGATGACCCGGAGCTATACATGGAGTATCTGGGGTCGATGGTTACTACTGATGATATTCGAGACCACATCAGAGATGGGCAGATGCTGGATGAGAGAGCTAAGCCAATATTCCGAGCCTTGGAGAAAGGCCCGACAGGAGATTACTCTTTGAGGGATGGTCTCCTGTGTTTCCATGGCAGAGTCTACATACCAGCAGGGGGATGGATCCAGGAGGACATTTTGACGGAAGCTCACTACAGCCGGTATTCGGTACAGCCGAGGATCACCAAGATGGTAAAGGATTTTAAGAGGATGATGTAGTTGACGGGTATGAAGAAAGATATTACGAACTTTGTGACGCATTGTGAGGCCTGCCAGCTCGTGGAGGCAGAGTGTAGGAACCCGGCAGGCTTGCTGCAGCCGCTTCTGGTGCCGGAGTGGAAATTTGAGGATATAGCCATGGACTTCATACATGGGCGACCTCGATCCCGTGCGGGGAATGACTCGATCTGGGTGATAGTGGACAGGCTAACAAAGGTGGCCAGATTCATTCCAGTGGCGAAGGACGCACCGGTTAGTGTACTAGTACGGAGGTTCATTGAGCATTTTGTGCGTTATCATGGGGTGCCAAAGACTATAGTTTCGGATCGGGAATGGTGGTTTACATCCAGGGAATGGAGGTCAGTCCAGGCCCATCTGGGTTCTCGGTTGACATTCAGTAATGCTTTTCACCCTCAGACCGACGGGCAGACAGAGCGCACCAACCGTACACTGGAAGATCTGTTGCGACTATGTATTCTGGACCGTGGCGAGCCTTGGGAGAGATTGCTGCCACTGGTCGAGTTTTCATACAACAACGCCCATCTGTCCAGCATAGGCATAGCTCCATACGAGGCGTTGTACGGAAGGAGGTGCAGGACCCCACTATCATGGGTTCAGGATGAGGATCCGCAGGCACTAGGCTCGGAGTTTATGGGAGATACAGATGCTCAGATTAGATTGATCCGGGACAGGATGTTGGAAGCCCAGAGCAGACAGGCAAAATACTACGATGCGAGGCATCGTCAAGTGGAGTTCCAGGTGGGAGACCGGGTTTTCTTGAAGATACGGCCGATGCACGGAGTCTCGCGGGTTCGCGGGCAGAAGAAGCTCAGCCCGAGATATATGGGGCCTTATAGGATCCTGGAGCGGATTGGCCTCTTAGCCTATAGAGTAGAGCTACCACCGGAGTTAGCGGGATTACATGACGTCTTCCACGTCTCCTCACTTCGGAGGGCTTTACTACGTCCTGAGCAGCTGATTTCCTCGGCAGATGGCCCGGTGGCCTCGGATCGGTCAGTCAACTTGAAGCCTATCAGGATTGACGACACAGCAGTGCGGGTCTTGCGACGGAAGAAGGTTCCGTTAGTCAAGGTTCTGTGGAACAATCATGTGCAAGAGGAGCATACATGGGAGCTACAGGACTTGATGCGACAAAAATACCCGGAACTTTTTCGTCAGGTATACCTCACAACCCCTCTGGACAATCAATGGTCTTTCCTGTTTTAAACAAATAGGACTGAAATTTCAGGAATAGGGGCTAATCTTTTGTTTATTGGGGTGTATATACCTAGTTAATTGGGCGAATTAATCTTAGATTTAAAACCGCACAAAGCAAACATAACGTAGAGATGTAATCTTTCAATTCTCATGGGATGTTACAAGCTTCTTTTTCCCGACTGGAGTCCCGTAGGCTTAACCTTGATTTCGGGGACGAAATCTTTGTTTTGTTTATTGGGATTTGTAACATCTCATTTCCGGCTAGACCCCTGGAAGTAGTTTTGTCATAATAGAACCTTAGGAAACCCGAGAATTGAAGATTATCGATAAAAATTTCGAGGCAAGGGGTGGTCACGTCCGTGACCGATCCGTCACGCCCGTGATCTTGGATTGGCGTTGAGTGAGCTAAGATTACTCAGCGTCGTGGGCTGGATGGAGTTGAGTGAGCTTAGCTCACTCAAAGCCATCAGCTGGAAGGCATTGCGTGAGCTTAGCTCACTCAAAGCCATAATAAGGATGGTGTTGAGTGAGCTTAGCTCACTCAAAGCCATAGGATGAATGGAGTTGAGTGCACTTACTGGACTCAACGCCATCTGGTGTCGGTAGGAATGGCATTGAGTGAGCTGAGCTCACTCAATGTCGTAGACTGGATGGCATTGAGTGAGCTTAGCTCACTCAACGCCGTAAACAGTCAGGCGGGATGGCATTGAGTGCGTTGAGTGAAGTCAATGCTATAAGCTGAACGGCGTTGAGTGCACTGACTACACTCAATGCCATTTGGGGGTTTCTGGATGGCGTTGAGTGAGCTAAACTCACTCAATGCCATAACCTGGATGGCGTTGAGTGAGCTAAACTCACTCAACGCCAACGTCTAAAAAGATATATTCCGGGTGGCGTTGAGTGAGCAGAGCTCACTCAAGGCCATAATCCGGATGACGTTGAGTGAGCTGAGCTCACTCAACGCCATAATCCAGATGGCGTTGAGTGAGCTGAGCTCACTAAATGCCATAGTCTGGAATGGCATTGAGTGAGCAGAGCTCACTCAACGCCGTAGCCTGATGACGTTGAGTGAGCTGAGCTTACTCAACGCCATAATACTTAGACTTTTTCTGGCATTTTTTATTTCCAACTGGGTGCTGGTTTAGCTGAACCGGGCTGGTTCAGGAGCGAGCCGTCTTCTCCAATAAGACCTGATAAGTTTTATTTAATTTAAGTAGACCAGTCATGTTGTGCCACATGGACCGCCGGTTTTGCAAAAGGACAGTTGCGGCCATGGCCGAAAGCTTGTAGTCACGGGCATCAATGGCATTTGATGCCATGACTCTTTCCCTTCCGCTGAAACTACTGGGTTCAACTCCTCTCAGGGAGAGGAGGAGTTTCCAGCCCTCCTCCAGCTGTCATAGAGCCATTTCACCTACCCTCCATCATGGCCGGGCCAAGCTTTTATGGGCCATTAATGGCCACCAGCTTTTGGCTGATCCCCCTCCTTGCCCAAGCTTTTAAACACCTTTAGAGTTCCAAGGGGAGTTTTTCCCAGCTGTTACCCGATGTTTTCGAGCCTCCCCTTACTGTTGAAGAATTTTCGGTGATGCCACCACTGCACAAATGGCTTCCCGACGGTCTGCACGCCTCCAGCCCGCGAACAAGGTCCTCCCCTCCCTCTTCTTCTGCGGATAGATCTTAGGATCAATAGGTTTGAGAATCGGGCTCAACTGAGCCCAGTTGAAACTTTCATTTTCATGGATTTTCCATGAAACCCGTGTTTGGGCTCTCCCGAAAAATCCCCTCCGGCGGCTGCGCCGCCGCCCGGCGATGGCCGCCACCTCAATAGAGGTGGTGGTGGCGGTGGCCGGCCAGGGAGGAGGCTGGACGGCCGGCAGCTGCTCTTGGAAGTAGTTCCAGGTCAGGCAGATCACGGCCTTTGGCTGGAGGAAGGAGACAAGTCTAGAGCCCTTAGATCTTGCTTCAAGATCAGTGCCATGAAATAAGATTTTATTTTATAAAGCAATTTCTGAATGAAAATATCTGTCACTTTAGATAATTTAGGAAAAATACTTAGAGGCTCCTACAGGAAAAATGGTCAACATTAATATTGTAGCTCTTTGAGTTTAGGAAATTTTAAAATTTGTTTCAAGCATTTTGGACTACTGGATAGACCTCAGCACTAAATTTGGTAAGGTCTACCCATAGGGTTGTCCTGACCTTAGAAAAATTCCCCACTCCAATCCAGTCATCAAAATGACTTGAAATTTGGGGTGTGGCCTAATATTATCTATATCTAGATCCTATCCAAAAATTAGGATTTTTGGGAAATATTTTTCTATTGTTTTTACAAAAAATTCAATAATCCTAGCATAATTTAATTAGATGGCTAAATGACTTCCAAACCCTCCCAAATTTTGCGTAGTGGTCCCTGGGTTTATCATAAGGTTTGGGTAAAAATTTCATCTTATTTGGAGATGTTTTGAATAGGTTTGTGTCCAACCCTAGGTTGATCCTTCTAGGATAATTTAGGATCAAACACCCCCCTTGGTATTTGGGTGGTCATATCACCTCAACAGAGGCTGATATTTTGGTCACTAGCTTTTTAGGGCATGACACACCCTCCAAGGGAGTTTGGAGAGACTTGGTGTGGGGTAGCCATAGAACCCTAGGGAAAATCCCTTAATGGTTGTTTTTAGGGTTGTTAAGGTCATGGGGTCAAATGACCTTGGACTGACTTAAAATATGGTGGAGAGAACCATAGGGCCATTATAGTTCTGTGGAGAAAATTTTAGGGTATTTGAAGACAGTTAGGCCACCTAAAATCCTAACCCTAGTTTAGGGCACCAATCTTAACTTGAATTATTAAGCTATCAGCTAAATTTTAAATCAAGTAAAATTGGAGTAGGGTGATTTTCTAATCTAAATGGCCATGTTTTAATTTTGTTGAGATTTTTGGGTTAATTTATACACTACTTTATTTACAACCCTAGTTGTTCCCTAGATATTTATTTTGATGATTTTGGAATTTCTACTCACTGGAATGTTATGAAACCTTGGATTAGGGCATCTTATAGCATGTTATACCTTCTGTATTTTTCTTGGAAGTTTTATCTGATTATTTTAGGTACATATTTCTTTAACGTACTAGTTTTGACATGGAGTCAAAAATATAAATAATGTCCAATTACTGTCTGAAAAATTATGAAATTTGGTCAGTTGGTGTTTTAAATTATGTTAGTCACCCTGTAATTTTATATAGAATTTTAGATGATTAAAAATAGTATCTCCTTCTCTAAGCTGGGAAAATCAGTATTTTACATTAAAATAGATTCAGAGCCCAAATATTAGATACAAATTATGGGACTTGTTTTCTGATGGTTTAAGTCACCAAAAAGCATCTATAATTTTCTTGGGATTTTTGGGAACATATTTACAGTACTTCCTTCATAATATAGTAGAAATGACCTAAAATGATAAATTAGGAAATATAGGCCTAAGCACCTCTGGAATTTTTCAAAACTTAGAATTACTGTTTAAATGTCTCATAGGATTTTTACTGATTTTATGATGATTTATTGTTGGCTCATTAGTGCACTTCATGTTCATACTAGGGCATTTGGAATCTTAGAATAAATAAATTGAATGCCCGATAAATAGGAAAATTTGGAAATCTTGGTCTTAGCTATATTATGTCTTGATAGACCTCTAGTAAGTATTATAGGAGATTCGGAAGACAATTTGGAGTACCTCCCCTCATACTCCTCACGTATCTTAGGATGGTCTGCATGTAGTAAAACCACAGAAACTGAACTAGAACGGATAATGAACTTTGGGAGATAGAATTTTTGGTAGTTGCTGGTTGGTTAGGGCAAGCTAAGTTAAGTTCATTATTGGAGGTCAGGATAAGTAGAGTGTGAGACTGGTTAATGATAAGTGGCGTACGGGAATGACGAAAGATCGTCCACCCCGGGTAGTAGTGGAAGAGTCTTAATACGCTAGGGCTAGATCTAAAGTAACTTAAAAAGGGATCGGGTAATGGGTTTCAACCAATAACAATAAGTGTCTTGCGAAAGGGAACGGTGGGCTTCAGCTACCATCATATTTCTTAGTGCCCTTTGAGAGCCCTTCACGGGGAATACTGGGGGAAGTCCTGGGCTAACGTAAACTGTAGAAATAATAATCTAAAGAGCAACTAGTATGATTAGGGTTACACACACATACACCCCGTTAACTAGGAAGGTAGAATAATTGGTTTGGTTGCCATTCAGACGGTAGATCTGAAGGTAGATGCACGGACAGGAAAATCCGGGGAGCCGAGGGCTCGAGGGTTGGAGTACAGAATAAAGTTTGTGGGTCTTCGATATCTGATTGTCGTTCACACCGACATCGGTACGTTGACTCGGCGGTGTGGGACACTTAGCCAAAGAAAGTCTGGTGGATATAGCCAGCAGCAGTACGCAGATACTCTAGGTTGTGTTCTTCTAGGGGCGTACAGAAGGGCTAGGCCCGGTAGTGTGGATACCCACCTAGGAGTGGGGGGCCCAACCCACTGTCTCCGTTTGCCACTACGGAGGTTCCTAGGAGTGAAGCTAGCTTCCCGAACAGGGGGAACTAAAGGTCTGTGCGCATAGAGTCGTGTGCGTGAGTTGCACTTGCATGAATCATGACATAGCATATCACTACACTCATATTTGCATACAACTGACACCCCAATGTATAAATCAGTATGGGACTTTTTATACGATGGGAGCCTTGCAGAAGACCCCTTAACTTATAAGTTTGTATGGGCATTCATATAAGTTAAGGTTACCTACTTACTTACTTACTTGTTTACTTACTGTTCTCTAGCTGCCCTTTTTATAACATTGCTACTTACTACTTCTCTTCTTTACCACTTACTACCATAGAAATTCTAATTGTACTTTGTTCTAGATAGTTATTAGAATAACTCCCCTATCATCTGCTTGATTATTCTCCACCATTGTAGCTTCCCTTTCCTCCTCTCCGCTCGGTGCCTGGGAGCCGTGGGGGAGGGGTAGGGGATGATAGGGCTTAGTCATTATGACTAATGGTTTTCGAACCACAACATTACAGGAGTTCCAGATGGGAGACAGGGACCAGCAGTCCAGGGACCGGAACAAGCGTAGTACAGTGCGCATGGAGGTGGGTCAGTCTAGCACCGGTGCACCTGCGACCAGCTCCGTGAGTGATTAGTACTCTTATAGTTCTGCGATGAGTGATTTGTAGTGAGGACTCTGATGTACCAGGCTCGAGCCCGTTTATTTATATTTCATCTAAACCGTATCTTGCAGTACTTCTATTATCTATTTCCTGTTATATCTACTGATGGACTGGATGTGATTTCACTTTTATTTACATGTTTTTGTGGACTTGTTTACATTTATGTATAATTGCTTCTCTCTCTTGTGATCGAAAAGGGCCGGCAGAATTGGCGCTTTGTAGATGCGGCCTTCCCGTGAGTCGGTGCCACCGCAAAGCGGCACTTCTGGGCTAAGACCCCGGTGTCGAAAAAGAAAAAAAAGGGGGGTCTTACATGTCAGGCAGTGGAATACATCACTTTAATGGTACATACGATTCAAGAACGAATAAAGATCTCCCAGGATAGAAAGGCAAAACACTATAATGCAGAGCATCAGAATGTGGAGTTCAGTGTTGGCGATTGGGTGTACTTGAAAATCAAGCCATTCAAGGGTGTCTCGCGGATTCGACGCTTGAAGAAGCTGAGTCCGAGATACCATGGACCATTTGAGATCCTGGGGAGAATTGGCGAAGCAGCGTATCGATTTAAGTTGTCTGTAGAATTGAGTGGGCTACACGATGTATTCCACGTTTCAGTATTATGGAAGGTAGTACAAGAGCCTTCTCAGGTTGTTGCAGTCGATCATGTGTCGATTGATAGTAGGTTGACGACCAAGGTCAAGCCAGTTCGCATTGAATACATTGAAGTCAAACCACTCCGCAACAAGGAAATTCAAATGGTTAAAGTCCGATGGGATAACTGCGGACGTGTGGAGCTTTCTTGGGAGCAAGAGCAGACAATGTTGGAAGCATACCCTGAATTATTTTATGCAGGTAATATTTAAATTGTTTTGCGTACCTTTACATAATTTTGTGAACGAAATTCTTTAAGCGGGGGGGGGGGGGAGATTTGTAATGCCCCAAAACATAAAAGTGAAACGGGCGGTGTTCGAACCAAGTTAAGGTCTTGATTGGGTGAACACGTCCTGTGACAAGGGCATATCATATGGCCGTGTCGTGCTCGGGTATTCGAGTCGAGGTCGACGAGAATTGAGTGATCGAACACGGCCTGTGACATGGGTGTTTCACAGAGCGTGTTAGGCACACGACATGTGACACGAGCGTGTAACATGGCCGTGTAGTCTTCTACAAGTTTGGTCCTGTGTAGACTGAGGGAAACGGCCCAAAACATGGGCGTGTACTGTATGAAACAGGCATGTCAAATTCTGCACAGGCGTGTGGTAACCCGTGTCCACCAAGGGTCGTGGCGGTTGGCGTGGCGGTTATTCGTGATACGCCACTGGCCATGGGCGTGTCGATGACCTGAGACAGGCGTGTCAGGTTGGGAAACGGGCGTGTCCCAACCCGTGTCCTTTTCTATCCTTGACAATCTTGTCTAGATCGAGGCACATGGCCTGGGACACGGATGTGTGCAAAGGCGTTTTTGGCCGTGGGTTTGGAGATTTTAGGCAAATCTAAGCCGTTTGTTTTCTTTAAACAAGATCTGACGGCCCAGATGAGTTCCTTCTTTCTTATGTCCGGGAATAGAGGATTAATTCCTTATTTCCTCTTAAGTTTTCTCTTTCTAAGGAGTTAGAGAGAGGAGGGAGCAAGGAAGTGGGAAGGGGAGGAATCCGGCCGCCGGCAGAGCATCGGAGCACGAAATTGAGAACCGAGACTAGATCCGTGGAGAGAATTCCTTTGCGAATCCTTTCATCCGGCTAGTTTTTCATGGCCCCTAAGCAGACTTCAAGGGTAACTACTCAACTTGATCATGTGAAGCTGAAAGTATCTAGTGTCGACTAAATCCACCTATAGGGTGGGGGGGAATATGTGTCGTGTAGTCTTTTGCGGAATTAAATGTACCGGCACAAATTAACAAACACAGCATAGAAAACACATAAAGAGTTATAGTGGTTCCCCGATTTGGGTATGTGCACTTTCCCCCTTCGACCTATCTCCCACAAAGGGACGACTCGGTCACTTCTCCAAACGGATTGAAATCCAATCCTCACACTATGGAAGGAAACCTTCCAACAACGGAGTCAGAACTCCACCACCACGGGTTGCACCCAACCCTTACAACTAGGAATAAAAATTCCTTTACAACAAAACTAAAAATAGAATGTATAAGAAAATACAAACAACGCTTTTGGTGATCCCGATGTCCTTCTTCGTTCTTTGAAGCTTTCTTGAAGATAACGAAGAATCCATAACCGGACTTCTCTCTTGGAGAGGATCTTGTCAAGATTGGCAGCGACAAGTTATTGCGGCGGCGATACTTTGTCGATCAAAACTTAGTGACGTAGCAAGCATGGTCTACCAACGATCTCAGTCAGATCAATCGTCTCAATCGATTCGGAATGAAGAACTAACCTCGTTCAACGAATCGAGAGACAAGAGATCTCATGAGAGATGCGTGAGACGCTCGTCTTGCCTTGGTACTATCATCGAAAGATCAGAGATGATCGGAGATTGTAGGCGACGACTTCCTTGCGAGCGGCTACAGGCGATCGGCGGTTTTCCGCGATCCGCTATGTCATGCTCGGCCTCCTTTTGATTTACGAGAATAGATTACTGTTCATGTGCAAAATACGCGACTATATATACCAGAGCCAACCCTAATGAGCGTTGTGGGGCCCATAAGGAAAAGCCCTAACCCCGGACGAAACAACGCACAGCATCTTCGTTTGGTTCAGCGAATGAAGAAAATTGCCCAAGGCAAAATCGGCGGGAATCGTAGGTGATTCCCATCGAAGTTGGCGGTAATCATTCACGATTCGCCTCGATTTTGCCTTAATAGTCCCTGTCTGGGAAACAATCAGCTGAAAGAAATCGGCGGGAGAGGCTAGCTGATACTCGACGAATCAGAGGGAGAGGATAGCTTATACTCGACAAATCGGCGGGAATCACAAACAATTCCTGTCGATTCAGGCTTAACAGAATTACTGTTGGAAAATCATCAGCTGGAAGAAGTCTGCGGGAATGCAGGCTGATTCTCGTCGAATCGGAGGGAATCACTACCGATTCCCGTCGAAGTCGGCCAGAATCACTTAGTGATTCCCGTCGATTTTGACTTAGAGGAATTTTCTCTTCCTTCCTTTGAAGACTTGATCTTTGACCCCTCTTAGCTCCTTCTTCTGCTCTTGATCTGCCTTAACCCTGTACTTGAAAATAAGTACACTCCAATAGAGAGAGCACGAGTGAGTCAACACACTGATCTTCTAAACGAGGGATTACGTTGCGCAGACCCGTGTATATTTACCCATTGCACCCTGACATTGGTGTGTACTTAGCATGGAATAGCTGCAAGCACAACTTGATAGAAGATCGTCAAATACATTGTGAATCCATCTTAGCTTGACTTGAGTCTTCTTCAAATCCAGGTAATTGTGGATACAATACCCAACAATCTCCCCCTATTTGAAGAAGACAAAATCCTACTAGCTAAGATGAATTACACCAACCAGAAAGATATATATATATATATATAAAATATGATAGACAAGAAATCAGAATAATAAAATTTCATACATTCAGAACAACAATTGAATCAGCATGTGATCATATATATATATATATATATATCCAAAGAGTTGTTCATTTATAATTACAAGAATAGACGTACACGCATATTAAAAAATAAACAGTTTAGATTTCAAGTCTATCCCTCCTTTGCCTCCGCATCTCTTAGTTGTTTAGCCAGGTACTTCTTGCTTTGCCTTTCAAAGAATTCCTTTGGCTTCGGGTAGTACGGGGGGGGGGGGGGGGGGAGGAGCTTTGTTCTCCACTGTGTTTGACCTGAAGAAAATGTTTCTTTTAGCCTCATATTCTTTGTGCTTTTCCCACTCATACTGACTATATACTTCATTTCTATTAAGCTCTCCCCGTTCTTGTAGCATGAATGTATCCAGTATGATGTTCCTAGATACAGGAATCCATCGCTCATTCTTAATTTCACTTTCCTTCCTTCTTAATTTCTTCTCTGCTGGAGTTTCTTTAGAAGTTCCTTCTTAAAGCTTTCTTTTCCCTTTCGCAATGGCCTCTTGATCAAACATTGCACAGTGAGCAGCTTTGGCAGCCTTTCTGGCATCAGCTTCACTCAAAGGAAACTCCTCAGCACTTGCAACCTCATCAGCAGCAGTAGTAACCTCATCAGTAGGAGCAACTGGAATATGTATACTTGATGATTGCTGAACTAGCCAATGACAACTATCAAAAACATACTTGTTTGATTGCTTGAAGTTTTCGATCATGATTTGCTCTATCCCTTCCATATTAGCTGTATATTCCTCCTCCCCCTTTTTGGCTTCTTGAGCAATTGAGTTTGCATAAGAATGCAGTTTTCTGATTTGTGTTGAGTGTGACAATGTTGGCATCGAACAATTTGATGTTGTTGGCCATAATATGTGCATTTTGATTTACCACTGCCAGATCAGCTATATTTTTCTGTAGCCCTTGCATCAAAAGATTGACGGCAATGCCGGCCTCAGCATACTTAACGTCAAATCATTGTTCCATCATATCCAGCTTGTGATTTATCTCCACATCATTCTTTAGCATCAGATCCTCTGATTGCTTAATTCTTTTAAGTACCTTGTTGTGAGATCATTCAAAGGAGGTCTTAAGTTCATCCACTATACCTTGAATGATATTTATAGTGTGATTTGCCAGCCTAGGTCCTAACGGATTATCCTGATGTATGGCCTGGTCGTGCTCTGGGGGAATAGGACTCAGTGAGTAAGGAATCTCTTCTTCAGATACACTAGTGGAGCTAGATAGATTCACGGTCTCTTATGGGGGGATAGAGGCAGCATCTGCCAAGTTTCCATGTATACTCATCACCCCCTTCAGCATAGTATCAAGTTTTTCCTGAGGCCAGGAGGTCTCCCCCTCAACTGTTGCGTCAGTCACATCAGGAACCCTTGCTTGAATTTGTTCCTCAGAAGGGAGTTCAACATCAATCTCCCTCATGGCCATATACTTTCCAGCTTGCTCATTATCAAGTTCCTCAACAACTTGCTGTTCAGGGGAATCCACATCATCTCCACTAGCAGCAATATTCTACACATCATCCTCTTCTTCCTCCTCGTCAGTCTGATCAGTCACTAGAGTCTCCACTGCCTCCTTAGCGATGAGGGTGATGTCAGTAACAGCGTTTACCTATCCTGTGATTGAGGCTTCCGTCCTGATAGCAGCAGAAGGACTGGGTAAAGACTCCCCCTCAGTTCCTGCATGTAGTAGATCAGGAACTTCACTGGGCTCATCCGAAGGATTTCTGAACTCCGGTGCTCTGTCTTCTTCATCAACACGTGCTCCAGACACACCCCCTTGGGCAATTTTTCTTTTCCACCTATCAAAGATGCTGGAGTCCATCTTCTTCAGGTAGTGAAGGGGAACTCCCTTAGTCATATCAAATCTATCTCTGTCCATCTGATTGAGATATAGACTGATGAATCTCCCGAAGTTAGGAGTACATAGGGTATCTTTTATCTTCTCAAATAACATGGCCCCCCAGTTGAATTTTTTTCTGCACACTATAGCCATTAGGATCTTAAACATGTCACCTGATGAAAGTTCACCTAGTGTCAACTACCTTCACCTATGGGGGGAATAGGTGACTTGCAGCGTATTTGCGGAATTAAAAGTGTACCTGCAGAATCAAAACAAAACACACAGCACAGAGAATAACACAAGCAATTTATAGTGGTTCCCCGATTTGGGTACGTCCACTTTCCCCCTTCGACCTATCTCCCAATCTAAGGACGACTCGGTCACTTCACCAACAGGATTTAAATCCAATCCTTGCACTATCGGAAGGAACCCTTCCACACGTAGGAGTCAACACTCCCACAACACGGGTTGCACCCAACCCTACAACTAGGAACCAAATGTTCCTTTACAATGAAAACGAAATCAGAGTGTATATGAAAAAACAAACAACTTGAAGATCTAGTTGTCCCTTTTCGTTAGTCTACTTGTTCTAGTAGGCAAAGAAAAGTCCACAACCCTAGATCTTTCTTGGAGAGAATCTCCCCGAGACCGGTGGCGGCGACGAGCGGCGGCAAGGCTCTCGGTGTTGGCGGCGACAACTGAAGACAGCAGCAAAGCACTGGAGATTCAATCTTCTTAGCGAAGTCGGCAAGGTCTTCCAACGGTCACACTAGGATCGATCGTCTCGATCGATTCGGACGGGGATGGATTTCCCTATCTCAAATCAAGAGACAAAAGATCTCTGGTTAGACACGTGAGACGCTATGCAAGACTTGGCTTCTATCACCGTGGATCTGGAGAAGATCGAGATCAGTAATGGTGATCACTATACGAGCGGCGACGACGGAGAAGGTTCGCGAGATTAGGGTTTTACGGCCGCTTCCTTTCGTATTCTGTATCTCGTCATTTACTGTACACCAATACTTGTGTATTTATACACTAGGTCATAAAGATGACCGTTGTGGGCCCCACCAAAGCAAAGACCGAAGTTCGGTTCGAAATACCGCTTGAAACCTGGACCGATCCAGGAAATGTCCGAAATTTTCCCAAGTCAAATTCAGCGAGAATCGAATGTGATTCTCGACGAATAAGCGAGAATCACTTACGATTCTCGCCGAATTCTACTTGACATATTCTGGCATCACAGGTTATACAGGCCGGGGAGAATCGGCGGGAATCACATTAGATTCTCGCCGAATCGTCGAGAATGCAAGGACATTCTCGACGAATCGGCGAGAATCACTTAGTGATTCTCGACGATTCTGGCTTAGAGAATTTTCTGGCGGCGTTGAGTCAGCTGGCCTCAACCGGCGAGAATCATCTAGTGATTCTCGACGACTCGTCGAGAATCACAAGTGATTCTCGATGAATCGGCGAGAATCACTTAGTGATTCTCGACGATTTACACTTGGACGATCTCTCCTCTTTCATCCCGTGAGCTAGTCTTTGGCCCATCCTTGCTCCTTGTCTGCTCTTGCATTATCATAGCCCTGTACTTGAAATTAAGTACACCCCAATAGAGAGAGTACACGTAGGCCAACACACTGATCTTCTCAACGAGGGATTACGTCACGCAGATCCGTGTATATTGACCCACTGCACCCTGACATTGGTGTGTACTTATCGTGGAATAACTGCAAGCATAACTTAAAAGATTTCATCAAACACATTGTCTATTTACCTTAGCTTGTTCAGGGGCTTCTTCAAATCACGTACATTATGGATACAATACCCAATAATCTCCCCCTATTTGAAGAAGCCTAAACCCTATAAGCTAAGGTGAATAGAGCAAATAGGAATGAAAATCATAAACTTAAAATTGAGTTGAGAGAGATATTCATTACCAATTACTTGAGAGCAAACTTGGAGCCACCTTAGCCTTAGCCGAGAGGGTAATCTCCCCCTTTTTGGCTTCTGCAAATCGGGGTCTGGTGCATATGACCCCATGCTCCCCCTCAGTTCTTGCACCTATGCTTACACTTGAGTTCCTGGCAGATGCTCCCCCTAGATGTACGAGCCATGAGCTTCTGTAGTCTTCATTCCTCATAGTTGAGCATCCCCAATTCAGTTTTGAAGAGACTGAACTTGGCCTCGTCTAAGGGCTTTGTGAAAATATCTGCAATCTGCTTGTCCGTGGGGACATAGCAGAGAGAGATGTCCTTGTTCTCCACGTGCTCCCGAATGAAGTGGTAGCGTACTTCAATATGCTTCGTTCTGCTGCGCGATACCGGATTGTTGGCAATAGCAATTGCACTTGAGGAGTCGCAATAAATTTGTACTTCCTTGAACTGGAGGTCATAGTCGGCTAACTGGTTTCTTATCCATAGGAGTTGTGCGCAACAGCTGCCAGCCGAGATGTTCTCAGACTCTGCAGTGGAGGTTGCTACACAATTCTGCTTCTTGCTGTTCCATGAAATAAGCCTTCTTCCGAGGAATTGACACGTCCCGGAGGTGCTTTTCCTGTCATCCCTACTTCCTGCAAAATCAGCATCTGAAAACCCTATTAGCTCGACAACATTGCTTCTCGGGTACCATAAGCCAAGATTAGGGGTACCTTTAAGGTATCTGAGAATTCGCTTTGCAGCGACATAATGAGATTCCTTAGTGTTCACCTGATATCTGGCACAAACACATGTGGAGAACATGATATCCGATCTACTCACAGTAAGATAGAGCAGAGATCCAATGATGCTTCTGTATTTGGTTTCATTAAAAGGTTTCCCTTTCTCATCCTTATCCAGAGACATGGTGGATCCCATTGGAGTCCTCATAGAGGTTGCATTCTCCATTCCGAATTTCTTGAGGAGTTCATTTGTGAACTTCGTCTGAGAAATGAAGATTCCTTCCTCAGACTGTTTCACTTGAAGTCCCAAGAAATACATCAGCTCTCCCATACTGCTCATTTCAAACTTTCCTTGCATAAGTTTGGAAAACTTTTTGCAAAGATTGTTGTCCGTTGAGCCAAATATAATGTCATCAACATAGATTTGCACCAGCAAAATCTTGCCTTTGACTTCCCTGAGAAACAATGTCTTATCTATTTTTCCTCTAGAGAACTTGTTCTCAAGAAGAAAACTAGACAATGTCTCATACCAAGCTCGAGGAGCTTGTTTTAGGCCATATAGTGCTTTATTAAGAAAATATACATGATTAGGATAAGTAGGATTGACAAAACCTGGAGGTTGAGCAACGTATACTTCCTCTTTCAAATCTCCATTCAAGAAAGCCGATTTCACGTCCATCTGATAGACTGTGAATCCTTTGTGAGAGGCATAGGCTAGGAATAGCCGGATTGCCTCGAGCCGTGCAACTGGTGCAAACGTCTGGTCAAAGTCAATCCCCTCCTCCTGTCTGTATCCTTGAGCCACCAGTCTGGCTTTGTTCATGATGATGACTCCATGTTCATCCATCTTGTTTCTGAAGATCCACTTGGTGCCAATCACATTTTGCGTCTTCGGTCTGGGAACTAGCGTCCAGACTTTGCATATTTCGAATTAATGCAGCTCATCTTGCATGGCCAAAATCCATGATGCGTCTTTGTTCGCTTTGTTGAACTTCTTTGGCTCCAGTTGCGACAGAAAGCTAAGATGCAAGATCTCGTTAAGAGTACCTCGGCGAGTTCTGACACCGTCTCGAGGATCTCCAATGATTTGATTTCTGGGATGATCCCTCACGTGTCTGAGCTCTAGAAGTCTTGCATCAGGAGCTTCGACTACTTCTTGGGAATCTCCTTCTTCTAAAGGATTTGCCTCATTATGATCTTCAACTTCTCTGATCGGCGTTGATGTGGAGACCTTGACATATTTTGGAGTTGCATCTTTCTCGGGATCATCCAGTTATAACTTTTCGAGTCTGGCACCTGCAGCTTCAGGAAGACAACTAGAAGTCTTGCAATTAAGCAAGCTTCCTTCATCAAATACAACATTTATTGATTCCTCTACCACTAGGGTTTTCTTGTTGAAAACTCTATAAGCCCGGCTGTGGCTACTATAGCCCATGAATATGCCTTCGAAGCATTTTTCACCAAACTTAGTACGAGGGTACTTCCCATTATTCAGTACATAACATTTGCAGCCAAAGATCCCCAGATAGGATATGGTTGGTTTCTTGCCTTTCAGTAGCTCATAAGGAGTCTTACGATGGCTCTTGTTGATTAACGCCTGGTTTTGTACATGACAAGCTGTATTGACAGCCTCAGCCCAGAAGTATTCTGGAAGAGAAGCGTCATTCAACATTGTCGTGCAAGCCTCAATGAGTGTTCTATTCCTCCTCTCTGCCACTCCATTTTGTTGAGGAGTGCGAGGGGAGGAGAACTCATGAAAGATACCAAGCTCTTCACAGAACTCTGTCATAGCCCCAGACTCAAACTCTGTTCCGTGGTCACTTCTGATTTTGACCACTGAGCAGTTAAGTTCGTTCTGTATCTGCTTGACAAAACTGGTGAAGATGTCAAACGTATCAGACTTGCGCTTTAAAAAGAACACCCACGAAAACCGAGAGTGATCCTCTACAATTACTAGCGTATACGACTTCCCTCCTAAGCTATGAACTTGCATTGGACCAAACAGGTCCATATGCAGAAGATAAAGACATCTGGAGGAGTCTTTGTCTGGGATGTCCTTAAAGGTATCCCGAGTCTGCTTGCCCATCTGACATGCAGGACATGGACTATCTTTAATGCACTTAATAATGGGAGCATCCCTTACTAAGTTTTTGGAAAACAGCATATTAATTGTCTTGTAATTAATGTGTGCCAATCTCTTGTGCCATTGTTCACAAAGAGATGCACTGCCTTTAGCAACGAGGCATACTGGGGTAGAAGAATCTAAACTAAGAAAATCTAAACAGAAAATATTTCTGCTCCTAATGCCAGTTAATACAGTTTCCGAAGAATCACATGATATTATCAGGCATTTATCCTTGCAGAACTTAACGCCATACCCTTTATCACATAATTGGCTTACGCTGATCAGGTTATGATTTAATCCTTCAACATAAGCTACGTTAGTGATAAAGAGTATACCGTTGGAAATCGTACCGTAACCTCTGGTGATTCCCCGATCAGATCCCCCAAATATGACTTTGGGTCCATTCTCGACTGGAGAGTACTCCCTCAGCAGGCTTCTTGTCCCGGTCATGTGACGGGAGCATCCACTGTCCAAATACCAAATAGGAGTATTGTTGGCCTTTGGACATTCCTGCAAAACAGAATTAATTTGCCTTAGGAACCCAATCGAACATGGGTCCTAGATTCCTTATTAGCATACTTCCCCTTGATTGGTTAACTCTACGAGTGGTCGGCCTCGCATTGCTAACATAAGGAGTCTCGTTATACCTTGGATTAAACCAACAATCCACGGCAAAGTGACCAATTTTGCAAAAGCACCAGCAGTCAAACCTGTTATACTTCCTCTTGGGCGCCTGCTTTACCCTTGAAATGTGGGGTTCAGCCGGGGCCGAAGACCTGGAGGTGGAGGCAACATGATGACCACAGTCACATGACTTCTTCACCTCTTGGCTTTTTAGTGTAACAGGCTTGGACTTAGGTGCCTGGTTCCTATTATGGCCGCTAGAGAATTGGCCATAATTTCCCAAGTGGATTTCCTCATAAGGTGCCTTGAAGACACTCTCACTGAAGTTATGGGGAAAGGTCCACCCATCATACCGGCTCTTCGGCTTTGCAACCGAGGGCCTGAAGTGATGCCCAAATGTTGACTCAAAGTCATGTTGGTTACAGGGAAAGCTAGGCTTTCTGAACTCAACAGGGCTGAGTGGGGCCTTTCCTTTCTCATCAGCAGAGGCTTTCTTGGCAGCCTTATTCTTCCTCTTGTTCCTGTTTGTCCTAGATGACGAGCTAGATACCCCTACATGCCCCAAGCCAGCTCCTTTGGATTGAGTAGAGAAGGTATCAACTAATGGAAGAACAGTTTTTGGCATAGAGAATCTCTTGACGATCTTCCTTTCTTCCGCAAGTAGTTCTTCCAACTTGTCGACTTCCTCCTGCTTAAGATAAAGGAGCTTAAGAGACTCTGAATGCTTTGAAGTCAGGTCCAAGTGCTCCTGTCGTAGGGAGATCAAACTGGTGATCTCTTCCCTCAGGGATACACTCTCACCTTTAAGGAATTTAACTTCCTTTTTCTCAGCCTTCAGTTTCTTTTGACATTTCAGGAAAGTATTGAGCAGAAGCTCATACTTATCGAGGAGCTCAGCTTCAAGGGAAGAAGGGCTATCCTCAGGGTCATCATCCTGAGACTCAGGATCAGAGTTAGAGTCGGAGAGAGGGGTGTGAGCTTTTACCTTCCCAGTAAATGGGGGGGGCATTCTCCTTCTGAGTCAGAGCGACCCATTAGCCCAAAGTAGGCTTCCTCATCATCGCTGGTGTCTGACGTGTCAGATTCACTCGGCGTCTTTGGCTTCTTTGCGATGTAACTCCTCTCCTTCTTCTTGTCTTTTGAGGACCTGTGCTCCTCTCCCTTTCCCTTTTCCCTCTTGCCTTGATGGCAGTCGGCCACGACGTGTCCTGGCTTGTTGCAACAAAAGCATACAATGTCAGAAGAGCGGTGTTTGTTCGGTTTGGAAACATACCTGTCAGAGGAATAGTTCTTCTTCTAATCCCTTGAGGAGGAGCCGTTTCTCTTTCTCTGATTCCTCAGCTTGAGGAACTTCTTGAATTCCCGTGTGATAAGGGATAAATCTTCCTCTGAAAATTCTGAGCCGAAGGAGCTTGGCTCAGAGTCTTCATCTTCATCCCTCTTCCACGCATGGGAAGAAGCGGCACCCTTGCCCTTTCTGGATTGAATGGCTTTCAGGGCCACCGTCTTTTCCTTGGCCGCGGCTTTCTCTACTTCCTCTTCAGCCTTCCTTGTGTTCAACTGAAGCTCATAGGACATGAGCTTCCCGAACAGAATCTGTGGATCAGTTTCCGCAAGTCTGCCAAACTCGAGGATGGCGCAGATCTTTGTGTCCCATTCCTTAGTGAGGGACCTAAGGAACTTATCATTTAGTTCACCGTCAGTGAACACTCTTCCATATCCTTTGAGTGCATTGACGATCTTGAGGAAGTTTTCGAAGGTAACTCCGATCTCCTCCTTTGGCCCTTGCCTGAAGGCCTCATATTTCTGATTGAGGAGGGATCTCCGATCGTCCCTCACTTCATCTGTGCCCTCCATTAGGACAATCAGACAGCTCCAGAGATCCCTGGCTGTCCTGCAGGTTCTGAAGTTCTGCATTATATAGTCGTCAACAACGCTTACCAGGATGTTCTGAGCTTTCTTGTCGAGTCCGAACAGCACCATTTCGTCCTTATCCATTTCCGAAAGTTTCTTGGGCACTTTCCTGGTTGGATCAATGGTGGAGGCCTTGGTGGGAATGTAAGGTCCCTCCTCCACTATCATGAAGAGCCGGGAGTCGACAGCTTCCATGTAGAATCTGATTCTTTCCTTCCAGATAGGAAAGTTCAGTCTGGTGCATACTGGGATTTTGCCGGAGTGCTTGAGTCCGTCCATGGAAGATATCGGTCTTCTTCTTGACACTGGTGGCAGGATTCTACTCAAGGTGTGAACCTTTTTGATGAGTAACCTCCCTCTAATACCACTTGAAAGTTCACCTAGTGTCAACTATCTTCACCTATGGGGGGGGGGGGAATAGGTGACTTGCAGCGTATTTGCGGAATTAAAAGTGTATCTGCAGAATCAAAACAAAACACACAGCACAGAGAATAACACAGGCAATTTATAGTGGTTCCCCGATTTGGGTACGTCCACTTTCCCCCTTCGACCTATCTCCCAATCCAGGGACGACTCGGTCACTTCACCAACAGGATTGAAATCCAATCCTTGCACTATCGGAAGGAACCCTTCCACACATAGGAGTCAACACTCCCACAACACGGGTTGCACCCAACCCTACAACTAGGAACCAAATGTTCCTTTCAATGAAAACGAAATCAGAGTGTATAAGAAATACAAACAACTTGAAGATCTAGGTGTCCCTTTTCGTTAGTCTACTTGTTCTAGTAGGCAACGAAAAGTCCACAACCCTAGATCTTTCTTGGAGAGAATCTCCCCGAGACCGGCGGCGGTGACGAGCGGCGGCAAGGCTCTCGGTGTTGGCGGAGGCAACTGAAGACAGCAGCAAAGCACTGGAGATTCAATCTTCTTAGCGAAGTCGGCAAGGTCTTCCAACGGTCACACTCGGATCGATAGTCTCGATCGATTCGGACGGGGATGGATTTCCCTATCTCAAATCAAGAGACAAAAGATCTCTGGTTAGACACGTGAGACGCTATGCAAGACTTGGCTTCTATCACCGTGGATCTGGAGAAGATCGAGATCAGCAATGGTGATCACTATACGAGCGGCGGCGACGGAGAAGGTTCGCGAGCTTAGGGTTTTACGGCCGCTTCCTTTCGTATTCTGTATCTCGTCATTTACTGTACACCAATACTTGTGTATTTATACACTAGGTCATAAAGATGACCATTGTGGGCCCCACCAAAGCAAAGACCGAAGTCCGGTTCGAAATACCGCTTGAAACCTGGACCTGTCCAGGAAATGTCCAAAATTTGCCCAAGTCAAATTCGGCGAGAATCGAATGTGATTCTCGACGAATCGGCGAGAATCACTTACGATTCTCGCCGAATTCTACTTGACATATTCTGGCATCACAGGTTATACAGGCCGGGGAGAATCGGCGGGAATCACATTAGATTCTCGCCGAATCGTCGAGAATGCAAGGACATTCTCGACGAATCGGCGAGAATCACTTAGTGATTCTTGACGATTCTGCCTTAGAGAATTTTCTGGCGGCGTTGAGTCAGCTGGCCTCAACCGGAGAGAATCATCTAGTGATTCTCGATGACTCGTCGAGAATCATAAGTGATTCTCGACGAATCGGCGAGAATCACTTAGTGATTCTCGACGATTTACACTTGGACGATCTCTCCTCTTTCAACCTGTGAGCTGGTCTTTGGCCCATCCTTGCTCCTTGTCTGCTCTTGCTTTATCATAGCCCTGTACTTGAATATAAGTACACCCAATAGAGAGAGTACACGTAGGCCAACACACTGATCTGCTCATTGAGGGATTACGTCGCGCAGATCCGTGTATATTGACCCACTGCACCCTGACATTGGTATGTACTTAGCATGGAATAACTGCAAGCACAACTTAAAAGATTTCATCAAACACATTGTCTATTTACCTTAGCTTGTTCAGGGGCTTCTTCAAATCAGGTACATTGTGGATACAATACCCAACACCTGATATATGATCATGGGAGATAGGTTTGTAGATCAGAACCTTCCCTATGATATCTGAGAGGAGCTTTCCTTCTTCGTTCATGTCTTTGCATTTTATAGCCTTGATCCCTCAAGCTAATCCACAGAACAATAGTGTCCTCACACGATCATTTTCATCTAGGTAGTCCTCTTGTACAGAGCTGGTGAGCTGGAGATGATGTGATAGTTTTGCAGCAGTTATCTTGATCCTTAGTCCAGCTATCTTACTCTTTATTAGGGTGTCCTCGTAACGTAGCTTGGCGGTTGTGTAGAACTCAAGAACTTCCTTGTCTAGGACCTTGCACGGGTGCTCGAGAATAAAGGAGAGCCCGGCTTGCTCTAGCATCAAGATGATGTTCCTGAATTCATGAGAAGCATGGGCAAAGCCTGTCATAACCAACTCACTTCCAATGAGGAGCCCGACCGTTGTTCGAGGAGCCATTATAAACCTAAACAAGTTACACTCAAGGAACTTAACTCTATCTAAATCTATAGTGTAACGTCCCAATTCGCGCTAGGCCCCTCGCACGTGTTCTGAGTCAAGAGACTCAACTCGGGCTCGGGGTGCACTGACGCGAGGTGTCAGGTGCATTGAATAAGTATAGGGTTGGGTTCAAGGATACCCCAACCGGTAGCTGAGATGAGGGAACTCGGCTAAGTAAAAATCATCGAGAATGGAGGTTGATGCTCATCGATCGTCGAGAATAGAGGTTGATTCTCACCGATTCGATGGGTATCGGTGGTAGATACCCGCCGGACTCAGAACTGTAGTAGGCTAAGGGAAAAATCGTCGAAAATGCCTGACGATTCTCACCGATCGCCGAGAATACCCGGTGATTCCCACCGATCGTCGAGTATCACTGACTGATACTCAACGCACACAGCGACAGGATGTCCGATAAAATGGCCAAGGGAAAATCGTCGAGTATCATTGTTGATACTCGACGAATTCGTCGAGAGTGACCCGCCAATACTCGCCGATCGACGGGAATCACTAGCTGATTCCCGCCGAATTTGACTTGTGCGTTTTCTGCTCCCAGGCCGATTCACCGGCTTGTACAGGCGAACCGAACTGGACCTCGGGATTCGTGCTGAATGATCTTTGGACCGGTCACTTCAAATGAAACCTAATTTGGGCGGTCCAATTAGAGAGTGACACGTGGCGGAAGGGACTTAGCCTAATATGTAATATAAAAAGGGAGTAAACCAAACCCTAACCATCGCATCCGATCCTTCTTGCCGAGACATCACCGTGCAAACCGTCGGGAGCGAAGGTTAGAGGAGAATATCGCAGATCGCCGGAGGAGAGCTTGCTGGTGCGAGCTTTGGAGGCGGACTTCTCTCTCTCCTTCCTTTGCCGTGAAGAACAACTACACCAAGGATGCCGCAACGAAGAGTAACGCGATCCATGGCCGGCAACGGAGGAAATGCCGGAAATGAAGTGAGTTTCCTCCCCTCTCCCTTGGTGCTAGATCTATAGTTATTCTTAGGCGAGACATCGACTCAAACGAGTCTTGATGTGTGAGATGAAGCTTTCTAGGAAGGCCATGCTAGAGCTTGTGCTCTAAAGCTTAGTCGTCTTCAACCCCCCACCCCTCGCTTCAAAGTGATGATAGGGGTGGTCTCGTGAAGAGAAAATGGCCTCAAGAGGGAGATTAAGGGTGGAGGAACTTCTGCCTGCGATTTGGGGAAAATCGCTTGAGGAGGAAGATGAACGGATGCCGTTCACTTCGCTTCAAGATGAGTGCAGAATCTGTATTCTGCACGCAGCGACCTTCTTAGCTATTTTTAAGTAAGAAGGCGGCAGATCTGGGCTTTCAACTAAACAATAAAGTTGTATCCCTTGAAATTACCTTTCCAACGAGAGGTTGCACGTTTCCATGCGATACCTGTAGCCACGGGAAAGTCCGTTTGAATCCGCTGCGGTTGGAAGTTAATGCCTAGGAATTCTGTATCCTGTACGCAGCAGACTTCGAGTTGCATTTCTTGTATGATGTGACTAGATCTGGGCTTTTGACTAAACACGAAAGTCGTAGCCCTTAAAATTACCTTTCCAATGAGTGGTGGTACGTTTTCAGGCGATACCTGTAGCCACGGGAATCCTCAGTCAAAGTTGCTGACTAGATTACATACAATTCTAGGTGATTATAATATGAACTTGGATTCGATAGAATAGATGTTGCAATTCATCTCGAGGTTGGGTGAATTATTTTGTGTTAATCACCGAGTTAATGTGAAGATTGATGTTTGAGGACTTGAATTCCTATGCCGAGATGTGAATCAAGCCTAAGTGAATGAAAGGCTTTGTTATATTTGGTAGATCACCATTATGCGCATTATCTATAATATGTTGAATTCATTTGGAAGGATTTGTAAATGATTAAAACTATGGCAAGGATGTATAATGGATTGATGGAAGGGAATGGATAGTCCAATTCTTAGAGTGTCATCTCCCCACGGGTAGCATTGTGGAAGTTAACAAGTGCGGTGTTGACCGTCACTAATGGGAATGAGGTTGAGTTGGATAAAATTGGACGGTTGGGCTTGGTCCTCGGTGTTCATGTCCTAGGGCTCCTTCCATGCCACATGGACTGTTGGGCTTGGTCCTCGGTGTTCACGTCCCGAGGCTCCTTCCGGATTTGATGGATGGTTGGGCTTGGTCCTCGTGCTTTCTCCGAGGCTCCTTTCATGCCACGGAATTGTAGAATTACATGTGGTGTGAGTCGACACGCGGTGTCGTAATCCCGGGTTAAGGATAGTGTGGCAGGTCTACGGGCTCGCCAATCGTCACACCGATGGGAGTTGACAGTTAGACCTTGGGCGGTTGGGCTTGGTCCTTGGTGTTCACGTCCCGAGGCTCCTTCCGTGCCAAGTGAACGGTTGGGCTTGGTCCTCGTGCTCATTTCCGAGGCTCCTTTCATGTCATACCATAGGCCAGTCGTGGCTAGGATCTTGGTGCATATTTACAAGAGAGAACCCGCTGAGCCATAGTACACAGGTGAGCTCCGCTATTGTGTTCTTAGTGTTGAGGCGTACGGAGGCCTAGGCCAGGTAGTGTGGAGACCAGCCTAGTAGTGGAGATGCCCGCTCTACTGTCACCGTTTGGCCACGACGGTTGATGCCTGAGAGGTTAGCTACCTGCTCGAATAGTGGGAACTATAAGTCTGTGTCGACATAGCGATTGCATGTGCTTGAGCATGGGTGTGTCATTGCATTGCATACATAGCATTGCACTTCATTACATACACAAGACCCTCATCGTATAAGTTTGTATGGGCACTCCTATACGATGAGTTACTTTCTGCTGAACGACCCTCAACTTATATGCTTGTATGGGCATCCATATAAGTTGAGTTACTTACTGTTCCAGTTATATACACTCTTGCTGCTGTAGTTTGTAGTTTTGAAAATAAGAGCTTGTTTATTATACACTACTGATGTTGCTGCTTATAATATGTATACTCACTTCACCTGTTGTACTACTGTTATTTATATATTGTACCTGTTCCTTTCTCCGCCCAGTGCCGAGGAGTCGCCGGGGGAGCGGATGTGAAACCACTTAGTCTTTTTGACTAACGGTTGCTATGTCTTCCTTTTTAGGAGGAAACCCCGCAGGTGGAGCAGCAGGCTATGCAGACGGACAACCAGGCCAGGGTGACAGGGCCTGAAGGGACGGTGCCGTCGCTACCGTCGGTTACAGATGTGAGTGAGAGAGAGATTTTATTGTAGCCCTTCGGGGCAATTCTGTTCTCTTACTCTGATATTGGAAGCTTGCTGTAGCTTCTTTATTTATGATATTATGGACATATGCTTGGTGTGGATTTGACTTTCATATTATTATGGTTGGGTTGGCAGTTATATGTTAATATTGGTTGTAGCCGGCAGAATAGGCGTCTTGTGGTACAGGCTAGCTCGAGTGCTGGTGCTACCGCAAGGCGGCTGTTCTGGGCATAAGACCCCTCTCGTGCCGTGTCTTGTGTTCCCGGAGGGGGGTCTTACAAATGGTATCAGCTTGCTACGATCCTCCAAGGCGAAAGTCACTTAACAATGGTGCCACCCCCGTTTGATTGGTCAGTTTGGGGACAAGCTGACTTAGCGGAATCAGTGGTGTGCCCACATGTCACTACAAGAAAACAGACTTTTGGCCAGGGCAAATTGCCCTGGAAAAAAGTCCAAAACCGTGGCTAAAGATCTTTAGCCACGGTCTATCTACGGGGAAAATCCGTGGCTAAAGTCGGCGTGGCTAAATAGTTTTAGCCACGGATTGGCCGTAGCAAATAGTGTTAACCAAGAAAAAAACTTGTCGTGGCTAATACATGAACTTTTTTACCACGGTTTTATGCCCTAGCAAAAAACTTATCCATAACATAAAAATTGACTATTTGCCACAGTCTTAGCTCGTGACAAATAATATGACTATTAGCCACGGCTAATTGCCCTGGCAAATAATAAATTAATTTTTTTTTTAAAAAAAGGCAGAAATTGTGGTTAGTGCAGCCTTCAAGCCATGATAGATGTCATTAAACAAACATAATGGTACATCAACATCTCCAAGTGATTGATTATCATAAGAATACACCATAATTTGCTGTGCAGTGTTTGGGTTCTGAAAACTGCACCTCACAGTACTCAGCTTATAGAAATATTACAATTTTTAAAATATCAAAAGCTCAACCCTGTCTTACACCCACATACAGTGTTTAGGAAGAAATTCTGCAAGCGGAATAACAAAAACTAATGTATAGAAGCAGTCCAAACCTGCTAAAAATTAAGAAATAAACAATGACACTCCTAATTAAAAAAGTCCTTAAGATTGTTACAAAAAAGTTATCGCTCAATTCATTTATTGCAGCTTAATTGCATTATTCATATAATATTTCATAAACTTACAATATGAGCGTGTAAATCATAAGCAGATCTATCAGCAATACCAACACACTCTATCCATCCATATGAGCAATCAATCTCAGCATCCCAACAGTCGGCGGCATAGTGAGCCAACTCATTTGGCAAATGCTGTCGGAAACGCAGTCGTTCTTTGTCAATACCAAGATGGGTCAGGAATAAGTATACCCTCCCAATGAAGTAACCAAGGGTCTCATTGTTGACAGTTCCCTACAGCAGCGAAAAGAAAATTAAGCTAAAGAAAATAATGTTTAAAATGAAGGAATAATTATGAAAAATTACACGGTTACTAGAGATAAGTACATGAATCTCACCGATAATTTTTTAAATTAACAAGTTCTCCACTTTATATTTACATTATTAACATCTATATACAGGGTTTTTATGTACCTGTATGTTAATAATGCAAACTTAGGCTTCGTTTGGCGTGGTGGTGGCGATCATGAACGCGGTGGTTATGAACGTCGTTTGTGAACACTCAACCACACCTAAAAAAATTCATGCATTTTAGGCTCAAAACTAGTTTACTTTCTTGGTAGTGGTCATAATCTTTGTCTTATCAAACATACATTCTATGATAATGCTTTTTTGACCAAACTCACGGGAGCAAATAAGCCGTGTCAAACGAAACTTTAGAGGAGAGGTTTGGTAATTTAAAAAGTTAGAGGGGAGGTCACTACTTCTACGCAGTGCATGAAATCAACATCAACAGTGTCTTCCTCCTTGGTAACACTGTCATTCTTAATCTCTCGTGTTAAAAAGATTAAGATGGGGAAGATTCAGGAGCAAGATGAAGAAACAGAGGTCTTTAGTGCTTCACAAGGGACAGATCCTCTCAAGATTGTTGGAAATGAATATTCTCTGGACGAGTTTCATGCTAATCAAACTATAATTATTGAAGCAGGACTGATTACTTCAAAACATTTACTCAATCAGGGAGGAGAAATTGCTGAACAGGATAGTGTATTAATTGAGGAGGAGCTTAATACTGCATTATCTCAAGGGGAGTTTAAAGAGGATGATAATGATGAAGAGCAGACAACACTAAAATTTGCATAAAAAGAGCTGTGAAAGTTAGATACTCAAAAAGGGGGAAGCAAACTTAATCTTCAAAGAGGGCTAAACAAGGTCAACAGTCTAAAAAGAGGAAATTGCCTCCCAGAATAGTCATGCAACAAGTTGAAGATATAATCAAAATGAGGAGAGGAATCTGCAGTATTCCTCTAATACCATTACCAAAAGATCCAATGGATATAAGGAATTAGAAACAAAAGCTAGTAGTTGCTGTTAAATTTGTGAAAGGCAAAGCTAAGCTCAGACCTGAGGATGTCATGTAATAAATAATTTTTTTTTGCTAAACTCAATCAAAGAGACAAAAATCTAAATCAGGTACATCCAGGTGCTCTTAGAGATTGTGAAAGACTAGTTATTGTAGATTTTCTTCATGAAAGGCTTGAATACTAGAAATTCAAAATCTATTCAATTAATCTGAAAGGATCATGGACACATTGGTAATCAATCTCTACAACTATCTGACTGATATATTTGTCGCGGAGCTCAACAATATAAACTGTTAATGTTACAAAAATACAATAATGTGTTGGAATTACTTGCTCTTATTATAAATTTTATCTTGAAGATACAAGCTTTCAGTTATCGCCCATGCCTTATCTTTCTTTATATGCCAATGTTGTAAAATGTTGGTTTTCTATATTTATTCTGTATAATCATTTTAAACATCCTGTAAAATTTGTTAAGCTCTTATGAAATCAGAGATAGCAAATTAAAAACCCAATCAAAAACGAAATTTAAAATTGTAACAGAACAAATTCACCAAAAAAATGAAAGACAAAGAGAGATGTTGTACCTTGATTCCAGCAACATCAGCCAAGCCTCGTACTATAGTTTTCTTCATTAATAGATGGCAAAAGTTGTGCAAAGTTGATACTGCAGCAGAAATGCATCCACACTTGGGGAGATCCAAATACAGTCAAACAAACAATTTTATACTCGGGGAGATCCAAATATAGTTTGGTGGAAACACTTACTTTTTTGTCAAACTTACAGGGGAGATCCCAGTAAATGACCCTTACTTTTTTTTTACAAAGTTTGGTGGAAACACCAAATTATTAGTAGATTTCGGCAAATTCTCCAATTAGTTATTAGAATTTAGATGGAGGATTGATAATTACCATGATCTCTGATGCCTTGAGCCAAGATGGGTGCCTTTCTACTGAATTTGCTCATACAATCAGACATAGATTTCACTTTAGCTGCATAATTCAGAAGAAATTAGTTCCTCGCAAAGAGAAAACAGAGAGTTTGAAGAAAATCCAACAAAGATGCCTCTTTTATAAGGTATGCTACCTAAAAGTTAATGACTGCAATATGAATCATTAGCTTATCCTTTACAGTCATCACATCATCATTATTTCTCGAGGAATTCATGTGGAGTCAGCAACTTTATGACGTTGATTGTGTCCGGTGTAGACCGACAATCCTTTAGATGGAGATAACACTGATTCTGCTAACAATTAGTTGAACATGTCTGTTATCTGTCATATATCATAATAAATGACAATAGTATATTAATGCATTTTTATAGACCTCATCAAAAATTTTTTTTAATGCAACACTTACCTACTTCTCTTGTTGTACAAACTCCTATTTTGTTTTTTTACAACCCAAAACGTGCAACACTTACCTACTCAAGATGCAAAATCTTCAGTAGAATTCCAAATCATGCCGCATGATGGATACGTGAAAGCGGGTGGGTCGGTGGGTCGGTGGGTTAGTGGGTCGGTGGGTCGGTGGGTCGGTGGGTCGGTGGGTCGGGGTGCGGCTGAAATATGACCTAAAACGCTAATAATAGCGGTGGGCGGTGTTGTTTTTGTAAAATTTGAGAGTTCCTCCCCACAACTGCAATACCTGCCATATGTACACCCATAGATAAGAATTTGAGTGGAGTTTTCAAACTATACGATGAATTAAATCTAAACCTTTTTCCAGCATAACTTTTGCAAAAAAAAGGACCAGATTGCATACATACATACCATCAGATTGAAGCATTGGACGTCTGCATACATACCAGTAGATTGATCAGATTGCAAGAACAAATCATCTAAATGCTCCACACTTGAAACTGCTATTGTCAGCTGTATTATTATCAGAAAAAAACTGATCGTTTAACAGGTTAATATGATATGAATTTCACAAAAAAAACATCATCAATTTCCACGCTGTTTGCAATAATAACACATTCCCAAAACTAGTATTATATTTATACATGTGTATTATATCATTTCCGCGCTGTTATGCTGGCAGTATTATATGTTTTCTTGGCTTTAGATGGGCTTCCTCAAATAAGTCTTTCTCAGTCTTGGATAAGTTTCCTCAAATGTCTTTCTCATATCTTAAATTGAATTGTGGAACCAATTAATCCACTGAACTGAAACATAGATAGTGAGATCAAACAAAAACAGAGATTTAACCCACGGGTACAAAAAAAATAAAAATATACTCATATGAAACGTCATTAAAAGGATGCTAAATAGGAAAATTAAATCATATGATACTAAAATAATATATGGTAGTTATAACTTATAACTAAAGAATCTAAGCACAAACAATCTATAAAATGGTCATTCAGTAAGCGAGGAACTAAATCATCAAGCCAAATAGAAAATGGGCATCTAACAGCATACATGGTAGATATGTACACATATTTGCATAATTATGCACCGTAAGATATTGTCAAATAAAGATAGTATAGAGAAACCATACATTTATAGCATGAATAACTTATAAGGCATCATACAATTTTGATAGGGAAATAAGGTTTGGGAGAATGGTATGATTAAATAGAGTACCTGAAATAGAAAATAAGTCGAGATCCTGGCCTAAACGCCTATGATTGCGCTTCTTCGCTTCCTCTTTGAATTTGAAATAGGCATTTAGCTACTCTTCAGTCTCCCATGCTATCCCATATATCCTCTACAACATTTTGTTTTTTTTTTCATCACCTCTCCAGTAAGCACCAACAACAGATTCCAGTTCAACTGCCTTTGTGTCAACAAACCCAGTAGAATCTACATGGGGCCCCGTAGAAAGATCCCACCACTCATCACCTGCTCACAGTATATAAACATCATTTAACAAAGAATATCAATACAAACAACCATCATGCAGAGAAATATAAATGAAATAACCTATATGATAGGTTTATGGTCACAACAATGGCATTCACATTATAAAGGAACAAAAATGACAACTAGTCAACCCTGAAAACTCAAATAAGTATATTAAATTAGTGGTCAACTCAACACAAAATTGCTAACTTTTTTAGTGAAAGAAAGTTACCTCTCCTCCTAGAAGAGCATAATCAGACTGCTTGCACCCATTGACAATCCCTTTGATGACATATATGAAAAATTAGTTCAACAAACCAGTTTTATGTTTGACAACTATTGCATACACTAATATATGATAATAACACTTTAAATTTTACCGGTTACCTATTCGGCAAGATCGACATCAAGCTGACTTATGCCCAATTAGCTTGGTGCAAGTAGCAACAAGTGCTTTTGAGGCTAAAATCTTGGAAAATTCAAAAAAGAGCCACACATACAGGTCGGATATGTTTGTAACACCTCAAATATGACTAATAACATGTCGTATAAAAATAATATTAAACAGCTCAAAAAGATTAACTTCCATATACTGATACACTTGAAAATACCAATGCATTTTCAAATGTTTTAACGGATTAATATGATATGAATTCAACAAAAAAGCATCATCAATTTCCGCACAGTTTGCAAAAAGAACACGTTCCCAAAATCTATCTCAAAACATCATGGAAATAAATATCTAGGAAATTAAAAATAGATCAAAACATCGATTTGATATGATTATTTTCCATATTAGTAGATCAACACTAAAGCTTTTAATTTGGGTAGTGCATCATCCGTTGAAATTCTGCATCTTCCTGAGCGCTATTTTCATCACCAACCTAAAAAAATATATACATTACGGATATGTTAAACATGTTAATAACTAAGTAATAAACAAAACTACTTACTTGACCAGTGCTAGAAGGTATCGAACGATTCACCCGACTTATAGAAGTGGTTGTTGTTGGTGTCAATGGGCAGCTAACAAGCTCCAAATAAGCTCGCACCTCTTGTTGTAGGCATGCCATCTTTTCTTCCATTTTTGCCTCCACATGTGCCTTCATTTCAGCAATTTGAATATCAAACTGCGATTGCATTTCTTCTCGAAGTTGAGTACGGATTGACTCAACTGCTTCTTGACTAGGTTGTAAATTAAGATCTTTTTTCCTCATTAAGCCCCATGTATGCAAATGTCCATGTCCATCATCTCCCATTACCCGAGAGAAGCAAGAATCTCTATATTCTAAGGTGCGCTCCTCCTCAGGAACATTTTCAAGAATAGTGTTCATATCTTCCTGTTATATGAAGATATAAAAATAAGAAATGTTGTCAATATTATATTTATTATTTTGAAATTAGTTATGGGAAAAAGAAATCAAAACATACAATGGCCTCCTGAGCTTCAAAATCAATTCTACCCTTCTTATCTGTCCGTGTTCTTATAAAACATTAATTCTATCTACCTGATCATTACCTTGTTTCTCCATCTAAAACAACAACAAAAAAATAAATTGTCATTGCATATATGTATTATATAAAGATGTTGGATGTTTTACCTCCGATCAAACAGAGTGAAATGAGGACCTCCCCATTTTATGGTATCCTCCAAGATGTTCACGGTTGATTGAGTTTTGCTTTGAAACAACTTTAACAGCTTCTTGCCCCCAATATTGGACAAGAGTTCTCCATTGCCCGGCAATAACACGATCTGGGACAATTGCAAGGCACTCCTCATCAGTTGTATATATATCATAATTATCACGCTTAACATGATATTTCCATTCCCTCCTCCGCAATCCAACTGAATGCAAGCATCTACTTTGATAATTTATAGGGACATCTGTATTCTCCTATAATTATTCAATGAAATAAAATGGAGTTTATTTTAAGTGTGGTGTCATTAATGTAACAAAAGAAAAAAAGTAACATACCTGCACCTCTCTCCATATCGCATCAAGCAAGTCATTGAGTATATCCGTCCATCGCGGATATATGAGTGGCAGTTTAAACCCATTTCTAGCTAGAACCCCAAGTTGGCTAATAAATGGTTGCTCGCACTTACCTGTAGGGTACCCATATCTATCAAAATCAACATGAAATCGCTCACCTGTCCCCCACGTTGGGATGCCTTGTGCAGGGCCTCGACCTCTCTTTTTATTAATACTTTCACGATTGTTTGAAAGATTTGCATTAAAAATGGCAATAACTTATATATGTTGTTATAGTGCACAAGATAAAAATTTAAGAACAAGCAATATATGAATGGTAATTTGTCAGGCAAAAATTATGTAATTTAAAATACCTGCATTGTCAAGTGAATGTGAAGTGCCAATGGGTTGGGAGATTGGTGTAGCATGTGTAGTAGTTTGGGAAACTGAATGTAGAGTGGTGATGGGTTGGGATGTTGGTGAAGGATTTATATTAGGTTGGGAGATTGAGTGTGTGGCCACGGATTGAGAGAGTTGCAACTTTTCCATCATAGTTTGTCCTCGAGTATTTTTCTTCCCCATTCCTGCAAGAAGATCAAAGAACAAGCAATATGAATACATCAACTGTAATTTAAAATGACCAAAAATTGTAATTTATCAGGCAAAAAATTATGTAATTTAAAATACCTGCATTGTCAAGTGAATGGAAGTGCCAATGGGTTGGGAGATTGGTGTAGCATGTGTAGTAGTTTGGGAAACTGAATGTAGAGTGGTGATGGGTTGGGATGTTGGTGAAGGATTTATATTAGGTTGGGAGATTGAATGTGAGGCCACGGATTGAGAGAGTTGCAACTTTTCCATCATAGTTTGTCCTCGAGTATTTTTCTTCCCCATGCCTGCAAGAAGATCAAAGAACAAGCAATATGAATCCATCAAATGTAATTTAAAATGACCAAAAATTGTAATTTGTCAGGCAAAAAATTATGTAATTTAAAATACCTGCATTATCAAGTGAATGTGAAGTGCCAAAGGGTTGGGAGATTGGTGTAGCATGTGTAGTAGTTTGGGAAACTGAATGTAGAGTGGTGATGGGTTGGGATGTTGGTGAAGGATTTATATTAGGTTGGGAGATTGAATGTGTGGCCACGGATTGAGAGAGTTGCAACTTTTCCATCATAGTTTGTGCTCGAGTATTTTTCTTCCCCATGCCTGCAAGAAGATCAAAGAACAAGCAATATGAATCCATCAAATGTAATTTAAAATGACCAAAAATGATAATTTGTTAGGCAAAAAATTATGTAATTTAAAAAACCTGCTTGTCAAGTGAATGTGATTTGCCAATGGGTTGGGAGATTGGTGTAGCATGTGTAGTAGTTTGGGAAACTGAAAGTAGTGTGGTGATGGGTTGGGATGTTGGTGAAGGATTTATATTAGTTTAGGAGATTGAGTGTGTGGCCACGGATTGAGAGAGTTGCAACTTTTCCATCATAGTTTGTCCTCGAGTATTTTTCTTCCCCATGCCTGCAAGAAGATCATAGAACAAACTATATTAATACACGAAATATATTATAAATCAAACTATATTAATTAAAAAAAATGACAAAATATAGTAATTTGGCAAGCTAAAAATTATAATAACATACAATATTACTCTTCATTAGTTATTTCGTCGTCAACATCTAAAATAAGATCATCAACAAAATCACCATCAACTCCTTCTCTAACCCAATTAGTATCATCATCACGTACACATATTGTTTCATCCAAATGTTGTTGATTGAGTGGTTCAAGTTGAGGTTCAACATCAAACGAATCCCGAGTTGTCAACTTCATAACGACTTCCCAATCTGGATCTAGAGGATCTTTGACGTAACAAACCTGCTCTGCTTGAGTTGCTAATATAAAAGGCTCATCTATCATTTTATTTTGTCTATACAACAAATGATTGAAGTTCAAAAGAGTGAAACTAAATTCATCCAGTTTTTTTCCAACTTGAGGGTCAACCCAATCACACTTAAATAGGATGAATTTAAAATCATTACCATAGTGAATCTCAAAAATGTCCCTTAACCTTCCATAGTAAGTGACACCCCCTACACGTGGGTTCTTATCTTTGGAGCTAGCATAACAAGTTGTACTTGCTTTTTGCAGCACACCACTATTTTGGGGAGTTCTTTTTTTATCTTTGTAATTTGTGCGATAACGAAATCCATTAATAAAATATCCATCATATCTCCATGCCCAATTATCTGGACCTTCATTGAGATGCTTAACTTCTTTGGATGGATTGTTATCAATAGATCTAACCTGTAGAGATAGTCAAACCATGGATGGGATTAATGACATGATTCATTAAAAATTTGATTTCCACTACAATATTGAAGAACTTACATAATGTTTAAACCATAAATGAAAGGATTCATTATGAGCTTTATCAATTTGATTTCGGTCATACGAGGGATTGTATTTTTGAGTTCTTCGATGTGTTTCGTATATAAGAACACATTTTGATATTGTAAAAAAGAAACACCAAATTAAATTGATGGGGAAAAGTATGAAAACTCACGTTAGAAAAGGTGTGATTGTATCTGTGTTGAAAAGAACATGATGATGCATTTGTATCCAAGAAACCTCATCAAGTTGTATCTTTTTCCCCTTTTTAAATGGGCGACCAATGTCATGTCCTCCATCATAATTTCTATTTTGCCGATTATATTTTGTTTCAATGCCAACCAGATATCGTTCGCAAAAGTTCATGCATTCCTCCATTAGATATCCTTTCGCAATAGAACCTTCCGGATGAGCACGATTACGAGCATATCTCTTCAAGGTAAGTAGATACCTACTTTCAATATATATAAAAAATTAATAAGTTTATATTATATAAATAAATATATAAACTCAAATATATGAAATGTTCATTACCTTTCAATAGGATACATCCATCGAAATTGCACCAGACCACCAACAGAGGCCTCTTCAGCTAAATGTATTGTTAGATGCTCTATAATATCAAAAAAAGAAGGTGGAAATATCTTTTCAAGATGGAATAGTGTTAGAACTATGCGCTCTTGCATAATCTTCAAGTCCACGTTCTTAATAGACTTTGAACACAATTGTCTATAGAAATTAGATAACTCGATAAAAACTTTCACAACATCTGGTGGCAATACTTTCCTTATGGCTATTAGAAGGAATTGTTTCATAAGAATGTGCATATCATGACTTTTAAGACCCCAAATATTTCTCTCTTTCAAATGTACACATCGAGAAATATTAGATGCATAACCATCCGGCACTTTGATATTTTTTAACACTTGTAGGAAAACATCTTGATGAACTTTGTTCATTGAAAAATGGGCTGGAGATAAGAAGGCCTTACCGGATGCAAGTTGTTGTGGGTGCAATTTTGTTCGAATACCCATTTCTTTTAAATCTCGTCTTGCTTTTAAGCCATCTTTTGTTTTTCCTATAACACCCAATATTGTATAAAGCAAATTTTCACCCATATTCTTCTCTTGGTGCATTACATCAATGAAATGACGTGTTTGAAAATACTCCCAATATGGTAATTCAAAGAAGATGCTTTTTTTCTTCCAACCATGTTTTGTTCAACATTCTTAACCCTACAATTATCTTCTCTCTTCATCTTTTTAAGATCATCTTTTTTTGTATTCAGTAAGTACATCATTCAGTTGTGTTATGACAGTACTTCCCTCTAACATTAGAGTTTTAGCTTCAAATTCACGACATCCATTAAAAGTTGCCTTATCTCTCCAAAACCTGTGCCCACTGGGTAACCATCGACGATGCCCCAAGTAGCAAAATTTTCTATAATTTCTTAGCCATTGTGATTTGGTTTGCAAATTACAATTTGCACAAGCATACTGGCCTTTTGTACTCCATCCTGATAAGTTTGCATATGCTGGGTAATCATTAATTGTCCAAAACAATGCGGCACGTAGAGTGAACATCTGATTTTTTGATGCATCATATGTAGCCACACCATCATTCCATAATTCTTTTAACTCTTCAATCAATGGTTGAAGGTAAACATCAATTTTATTACTAGGCCCCTTCGGTCTATCAATTAGTACAGTAAGAAAGAGAAAAGATTGTGTCATGCACATCCATGACGACAAATTATAAGGAATTAAAACAACTGGCCATATGCTATGAGCAATGGACATGGTTCTATATGGATTAAACCCATCAGAGGCCAAACCAAGTCTAATATTGCGACACTCTGCAGCAAATTGAGGAAAATCTTTATCAAACTTTTTCCAAGGGGAGAGTCAGCTGGGTGCCTCATAGTATCATCTTTAGTACGTTCCTCTGCATGCCATCGCATATAACTTGCAGTTTTTGATAACATGAATAACCTTTTCAATCTCGGTGTCAAAGGAAAATATCTTACTTGTTTTGCTGGAATTTTTGAAATTGTATTTTGCATGTTATTTCCATTGTCATTTAGTTGTTTGTATCGTGACTCACCGCAAATCTCACAATTTTCAAGTGTAATATCATTTCCTTTAAAAATCATGCAATTATTGGGGCATGCATCCCAAGTCTCGTAAGAAAATCCCAAATATTTTGTAATCATTTGAGATTCATAATAAGACTTAGGTATTTTTATGTTGGGAAAAGCATCAATAAGGCACTCCAATAGCCATGTGAACGAGATATCTGTCCATCCATGCATGACTTTACCTTGCAGTAATCTAACTATGAAAGACAATGATGTATACTTGACACAATTAGGGTACAATGGACACTCTGCGTCTTCAACAAGTTTTATAAATTTGGCATCTTCTTCGCTAGGACCATCTGTTCTTGGACTGCTTAATGATGATGAATTCTCATACAAATTAGCACCAATAGGTGGAATTCCAATTGCTTCATGAATCATCTCCATCATATCATCTCTAAAATCAGAACATTGATCATCCCCACTGCAAGATTTAGAAGAATATGATTCCCCGTGAAGGGTCCATATCTTGTACTTGGATTAAAATCCATTTATAATTATATGTTCACGAGCAATGACCCTCTCCATCAAATAAGTATTACAACATTTTTTGCAAGGGCAATAAATCCGAGTCTCAAAACTATATGTTTTATTTTTATATGCATAATCTAGAAACTTGTCAAGACCATGGATGTATTCAGATGAAGCTCTATTTTGCAAATCAATCCAACTATTATCCATATTTAATGCCGGAGAAATCTACATAATTTTAAAAAAAATAGGGTTATACAAATAGAGGTCAGACAATGAAAATATATTATTTTTAGTTTAAATAATCCTAAATCATGTTGAAACCCTAAATTAGAAAACGAAATGAAACTCTATATCATGTTGAAACAAAATTAAAATCGGAATCTAAACATGTTGAAACGAAATTGTGTTTTTATGAGTAGCTTCTGCTACAGGGTTTGGACACCGGACCATTAAACTTGCAACAAATGAGAATTAAAAATGCTTAAACATGATAACCTCCTGGATGGAGGTGAGCATTTCAACATTTCAACTGCAATTATAAAATAAATAAAAAGGCGAAAATATAGATTATTACTTGAACATTTGCATAAACACTTCATGACATAGAGAACTCCCTCCAAGACTATTTGGTTCTTAACTGAAAAATATTCACCATAATGAAGGACCCACTTACTACAGATTACCTTAAAAAGTACATAAATTAATTTATACATCATACAAAAAATATTAAAAAAACATGACACTACACAAGCATAAAATTGATAATCATTTCATTCCTGACACTACAAGTTCATAAACAGTACACAAATGTGATGTTTGAAATGACAGTTATAAATATATCAAGAACAAAAACAATTTATTATGATTTATTCATAAAAGGAAAAAACTAATACATCTTTTTTTTATTTTACTGTAAGCATTGCCGGTAGCATAGCTTAACAAGATAGATACAACAGACCCATACTACAGTTGTTCATCTACTTATTAAATCATAAAAATGGCAGCCCGGTGCACAAAGCATCCCCGTGCAGTGAGGGTTTGGGGAAGGGTCCCACCATAAGGGTGAAATGTACGCAAACTTGCATTTTTGCAAGAGGATACTTTTAGGAAATAAAAATTAAGATAATTCTATATATACCTAAGCCATACATAAGAACCATAAAAAGTGGGCCCCACACCTAATAAAATAATCCAAACTTTACTTTTCTGTGTGTTTTAGGTGTGTGAAACAGGCCAAATAATATATTTTTATTATATATGGGCCCACTTTTTGTGGTTCTTATGTATGGCTTAGGTATGTGAAATAGGCCAAATCGTGGAGGAAAAGTTTAAGTGCACAAAACAGTGGATTAAAGAAAGTGCATTTCACGATTGCAAGATTGTTTGTGAAAATATCTTACTTCACCGTCATATAATTGGGCTAATCTACTCATTTGTGTAGATGATTTGGTGTGGAATCTCAAAACTCAATTAACAAGGTCATGAATAGCCCTATTTAAGCAAATAGTAGTTACATAATATATTTTATCTAACATTTTCCCTTAGTTGGTTTGAGGACAAACCAATGCTGCGGAAACATGGTGGATCCAAATGGTAGTTAGAAGAAAAAACACAAGTAAACACAAAACTTAGAACAACCATATTTTACACCACCTTAGGAAAAACAAACATGAAACTTAGCAAAAACTCATAAGTTTTTTTTAAAACTAGAAGTTAGAAGATTTTAAAACATGGTGGATCCAAATGGTAGTCATGAATAAACCTATTTAAGCAAATAGTGGTCTCACATGTATACTATACAAGATGTGGAATGAAATAGAAAAAAGAATGATGTCTGGAATTTAGCGAGAAGAAAAATGAGAGATTACCATGATCCGGAGGGAAAACGAAGGGAGATGCAGTGAGCGAACTGGCTGCCGGAGAGATGCCACAGGAAGGAGAAGGGATCGGCAAGATGTGGTGAGCGAACTAGTTGCCAGAGAGATGCCAGAGGAAGGAGAAGTGATCGGCAAGATGCGGCGCTCGGAAGTTGCGGGGAAGGGTATGATGTTTGCTTAGGTTTAGGTTTAGGGCGATATGATGCCGCGAGATGTTTTTTTTTTCGTTTCGTGAGATTAGGTGGAGCGGGCTTAGACGAAAGTAGTCGGCCACACATTTTTGATTTTAAATTGTTTTGAAATTTAATTTGTGCTGAAAAAATTAATATTAGCCATCCGTTTTTTCTTTTCATGGCTAATACAAAGGTATTAGCTATGCTTATTTTTATCCGTGGCTAAAAACTAAATATTAGCCACGATTTTGCAATCATGGCTAATACTAGTGTATTAGCCACGGTTTTTGAACCCTGGCCAAAAAAAGTGTAGCTATAACTCATTTTTCTAGTAGTGTGTAATTCACACTAAGTTGTCCATCTTTAACCTTAGATTAGCCAACCTAACCATATGTTTGTACCTTATGTGTAGATCCCAACACATGTTGAGCCAGTAAGGGGCACCCCTGCCCCGCCCGTACCTACACAATTCCAATAATCAGAGCTGGGGCAGACGCTCACAGCTATTCTGGATGCCTTTAGGTCCCAATCTCAGCAGACACCTGTACAACAATAGGGTCCGGGATCTAGTTGGTTAAGCGTTTTCCGATCTCTCTCCCCTCCTACTTATATTGGGATAGAGTCGGTAGTGCGTACGGAAGAGTGGCTCGACACTATACAAGAGTTGTTAGCTAGAATAAGATGTCCAAACAACATGGCGGTGACCCTTGTGGTGACACTCTTAGAGCTGCACGCCAAAAGGTGGTGGAAGTCCCTCATGGGCTCCACTTTTCGTGGAAGAGTGTACACGGACAATAGTTGGAGCGAATTCTCCGAAGCCTTCTTAGAGCATTTCATCCCCTTGGCCGCTCGGGATGGTCTGGAAGAGAGATTTTTGCAACTTAAGCAAGGGTCCATGTCGGTGACGGAGTACCAACGGGAGTTTCAGCACCTGGCTAGATTCGCTGACTCCTATGAGCTGGATGATAGAGGGTACGCCAAAAGATTCTACAAAGGCTTGCGAGACCCCCTAAGGCAAGCCCTTGTGTTTATAGCGGACTCTAGTCTGGCGGAGATTATTGATATGGCGAAGAGATTGGAAGCGGAACACTTGGGAAGTTGTAAGAGGCCAGCAGAGGGCGTGATGGAAGCCGGCCCCAACAACAGAAGGAGGTTTGACAATAAAAGAGGAAGAGGATATCAGAGGGGTGGCGGGCGTTTTCCCCAGAACTTTAGAGAGGAGCGCCCGGTTCCACAACCGCCAGTATTACCTCCACCTCCACAGTTTCAGCAACACGGCGGAAGGCAGGAACGGGTGTGCTTTGAATGCAACCAACCGGGCCACATTCGACGCTACTGCCCACAACTGTTTGGTGATGCGCCTCTTGCTTTCCCTCCAGCAGCCCCTCGGGGGCGGGGATATGTGCGTGGTCGAGGACGAGGACCACGAGGAAGAAACCCCGGACCCGCTCGAGATTAGATGTATGCCCTGGACATGACTCAAGAGCGGAACCCTCAAGAGATGATTGCAGGTACGATTCAAATTAGTCATTTTTCTTTCATTAATATCCTCTAGTTGCTTGAGATATACTAGACATCTAGCTTGAGTATTATTAATGACACTTAGGCACTGTGATGGTCGGCGGGAAACCGGCTCATACGTTATTTGATACCGGTGCCTCACATTCATTCGTGTCTGAAGACTTCATCAAAGATATACACGGAGTGCAATATTTCACTAGTATTGCTCGAAGAGTACGCCTCCCAGACGGATATGAGATGACGACAACCGCGAAGTGTGAGTTAGAGATAACCATTGGGGGAAAGACCTTTTATACCCCTGCCACAATTTTGAGAATACCAGAGTTCGACCTCATCCTGGGTATGGCGTGGCTGGATTGGCACCATGCGAGAATCGACTGTGCGGAGAAGCATATCTATTTGAGACATGGGGATACTGATGTAGTCTTCCAAGGTATAGATTTCGCACCACGAATCTTGTTATCCTCAATCCAGACCTTGAAAGCTCATATGAGAGGGGATGAAGTCGACATGATACGATTCGAACTAAAAGAGATGAAGGTAGATGTGAAGGATGTGCGGGTAGCACTAGATTTCCCTGAGGTATTTCCCGAGAAACTGCCAGGGTTACCCCCGCATAGAGAAGTGGATTTTCAGATTAAGCTTGTACCATTAGCTAAGCCTGTCTCCAGGACCCCTTATCGGAAGGACCCAAAAGAACTTGCGGAGTTTAGAGTGCAATTGCAGGTGTTGGTAGAATCAGGGGTTCGCCCCAGCTCGTCGCCTTGGGGAGCCCCTGTTCTATTTGTCAAGAAGAAAGATGGAACCCTGCATTTATGTATAGACTATCGGGAACTCAACCGACTGACAGTACGGAACACCTACCCGTTACCTCGGATCGATGAGTTATTCGACCAACTGGTGGGAGCGCATTGGTTCTCCAAGTTAGACTTGCGCTCGAGGTACTACCAATTGAGAATACAGGAGGATGATATATAGAAAACGGCTTTCAGCTCAAGGTACGGCTTATATGAGTTCACAGTGATGCCGTTTGGACTCACCAATGCCCCATCGGCTTTCATGAGCTTGATGAATAAAGTGTTTGAGGCCTATCTAGATGTCTTCGTCATTGTGTTCATTGATGACATCCTAGTCTACTCGAAGACGGAGGAAGAACATGCCGGACATTTGGCCTTAGTTCTGGAGAAGCTAAAAGAGCACGCCCTGTTTGCCAAGTTTAGCAAGTGTGAATTCTGGCTTAAGGAAGTTGCTTTCTTGGGCCTTGTAATCAGTGGGGCAGGACTAGCTGTGGATCCGGCCAAGGTGCGCGCCGTAAAGGAGTGGTCGCCCTTGAAGTCGGCGGCCGATGTGAGGAGTTTTCTTGGACTTGCCGGATACTACCGCAAGTTCGTAAAAGGATTCTCCAAGATTGCCCTCCCGCTTACTTCCTTGACAAAGAAAGGAGTGCCATTTGAGTGGACACCCCAGTGTGAAGCGGCATTCCAGTAATTGAAGGATAGACTTACCTCCCCCCCATCCTTGTCCTTTCGTCTGGGAAGGAAGGATTTCAAGTTTATACGGACGCGTCTTATCAGGGGTTGGGAGCGGTGTTGAAGCAGCACGGGCACGTAATTGCTTATGCTTCAAGACAATTGAAGAAGCATGAAATCAATTACCCGGTGCATGATTTGGAGCTAGGAGCAGTGGTGTTCGCCTTGAAGGTATGGAGGCATTATCTATACGGCATCCACTGCGAAATCTTCTCGGATCATAAAAATTTGAAGTAGGTCCATACCCAGAAGGAATTGAACTTAAGACAATGACGGTGGTTAGAGTTTCTATGCGACAATGAGTTCACCTTGAACTACCACCCCGGAAAAGCAAACTCGGTAGCCGATGCGTTGAGTAGGAAAGTACCCGGCTCGAGCCCAGAATCTCGATTGATGAGCATGGAGTTGGCACGGATGATCGAGGAGATGGACATCACCTTAATATTTAAGGCTTCTTCGGAATATACGGAGTACCTGTCCAGCATGAGCATAGTTTGTGATATCCGGGACCGGATCCGAGTGGAGCAAGGATTGGATGCGGATTTGGCCCCGGCAATAATGTTAATCGAAGACGGGACTACCGACGAGTACACACTAAAGGACGACCTCGTTTACTTTCGCGGCCTACTCTACATTCCCAAAGGTGGTAGAATCCGGGAGGATATTATGAGAGAAGCACATTGCTCTCAATATTCCGTGCACCCAGGAATTTCAAAGATGTACGCCGGCTTACGGAAGATGATGTGTTGGCCAGGGATGAAGAAAGATGTCCGGTACTTTGTCACACATTGTGAAGCCTGCCAAAGAGTGAAGGCGGAATGTAGGAGCCCCGGTGTCCTGTTGCAGTCGTTGCCAATCCCCGAATGGAAGTTCGAGGATATATCCTTGGACTTCGTACATGGGCTACCTCGCTCCCGCTCAGGGAATGATTCAGTGTGGGTGATCGTTGATCGCTTGACAAAGGTTGCCCGGTTCATTCCTATGAAGAAGGAGGCTCATGTGGACGTCTTGATACGCCTGTTTGTGGAACAATTTGTACAGTATCACGGTGTACCTAAGACGATAGTTTGGGATCGTGATGGTCGTTTCACCTCCAAGGAGTGGAAGGTGGTACAGACGTATTTGGGCTCACGTCTTACCTTCAGTACCGCATTTCATCCTCAGACGGATGGACAGTCTAAGCGGACCATTCGAACATTGGAAGATCTGTTGAGGTTGTGTGTGATAGATAGGGGAGAGCCGTGGGAAAGACTCTTGCCCTTGGTGGAATTCTCCTATAATAATAGCCATCAAGCTAGTATTGGCATGACGCCCCATGAAGCCCTATATGGAAGGAGGTGTAGGACCCCCTTGTCTTGGGTGCAAGATGAAGACCCGAAGACTTTGGGAATTGAGTACATAGATGACACTGATGCGGTGGTTAGGCTAATAAGGGATCGCATGTTGGAGGCTCAAAGTCGGCAGGCGAAGTATTACAACGCAAGGCACTGTATGGTGGAATTTCAAGTGGGTGATAAGGTGTTTCTAAAAATCCGGCCGATGCATGGAGTGTCACGAGTGCGAGGAGTGAAGAAGCTCAGTCCACGGTATATTGGGCCCTATGTCATATTGGAAAGGGTTGGCCCTTTGGCCTACCGGCTGGAGCTACCGCCCGAGCTAGAGAATCTCCACGATGTGTTCCATGTATCGTCGCTTCGGAAGGCGCTGTTGCGGCCCGAACAATACATCCCCCAACTGATGGTACTTTGGCGTCTGATAGATCTGTGCGACTGGAGCCGGTGCGAATCGTTGATAATGAGATAAGAACCTTGCGCCGCAAAAGTTTCCCCTTGGTAAAAGTGCTATGGTCTAATCATGGGAAGGAGGAATTCACATGGGAGCCAATGGACTTGATGCAAAGACGCTACCCGGAGTTGTTTGCTTCAGGTAATTTTATTTAAAAGCATATTTTGTTTTCTGTATGCTTTACTCCCCACGACCTCAGCCTGATTTCGGGGACGAAATCTTTTTATTTTGTTTATAGGATTTGTAACGTCCCAATTCGACCTAGGCCCCTCGCTCGTGTTCTGAGTCAAGAGACTCAAATCAGGCTCGGGGTGCACTGACGCGAGGTGTCAGGTGCATTGAATAAGTATAGGGTTGGGTTCAAGGATACCCCAACCGGTAGCCGAGATGAGGGAACTCGGCTAAGTAAAAATCATCGAGAATGGAGGTTGATGCTCGTCGATCGTCGAGAATGGAGGTTGATTCTCGCCGATTCGACGGGTATCGGTGGTCGATACCCGCCGGACTCAGAACTGTAGTAGGCTAAGGGAAAATCGTCGAGAATGCCTGACGATTCTCACCGATCGCCGAGAATACCCGGTGATACCCACCGATCGTCGAGTATAACTGACTGATACTCAACGCACACAGCGACAGGATGTCCGATAAAACGGCCAAGGGAAAATCGTCGAGTATCATTGTTGATACTCGACGAATTCGTCGAGAATGACCCGCCAATACTCGCCGATCGACGGGAATCACTGGCTGATTCCCGCCGAATTTGACTTGTGCGTTTTCTGCGCCCAGGCCGATTCACTGGCTTGTACAGGCGAACCGAACTGGACCTCGAGATTCATGCTGAATGATCTTTGGATCGGTCACTTCAAATGAAACCTAATTTGGGCAGTCCAATTAGAGAGTGACACATGGCGGAAGGGACTTAGCCTAATATGTAATATAAAAAGGGAGTAAACCAAACCCTAACCATCGCATCCGATGCTTCTTGTCGAGCCGTCACCGTGCAAATCGTCGGGAGCGAAGGGTAGAGGAGAATATCGCAGATCGCCGGAGGAGAGCTTGCTGGTGCGAGCTTTGGAGGCGGGCTTCTCTCTCTCCTTCCTTTGCCGTGAAGAACAACTGCACCAAGGATGCCGCAACGAAGAGTAACGCGATCCATGGCCGGCAACGGAGGAAACGCCGGAAATGAAGAGAGTTTCCTCCCCTCTCCTTTGGTGCTAGATCTATAGTTTTTCTTAGGCAAGACATCGACTCAAACGAGTCTTGATGTGTGAGATGAAGCTTTCTAGGAAGGCCATGCTAGAGCTTGTGCTCTAAAGCTTAGTCGTCTTCAAACCCCCCTCGCTTCAAAGTGATGATAGGGGTGGTCTCGTGAAGAGGAAATGGCCTCAAGAGGGAGATTAAGGGTGGAGGAACTTCTGGCTGCGATTTGGGGAAAATCGCTTGAGGAGGAAGATGAACGGATGCCGTTCACTTCGCTTCAAGATGCGTGCATAATCTGTATTCTGCACGCAGCGACCTTCTTGGCTATTTTTAAGCAAAAAGGGGGCGGATCTGGGCTTTCAACTAAACACAAAAGTTGTAGCCCTTGAAATTACCTTTCCAACGAGTGGTTGCACGTTTCCATGCGATACCTGTAGCCACGGGAAAGTCCGTTTGAATCCGCTGCGGTTGGAAGTTAATGCCCAGGAATTCTGTATCCTGTACGCAGCAGACTTCGAGTTGCATTTCTGGTATTATGTGACCAGATCTGGGCTTTCAACTAAACACAAAAGTCGTAGCCCTTAAAATTACCTTTCCAACGAGTGGTGGCACGTTTTCAGGCGATACCTATAGCCACGGGAATCCTCAGTCAAAGTTGCTGACCAGATTACACACAATTCTAAGTGATTATAATATGAACTTGGATTCGATGGAATAGATGTTGCAATTCATCTCGAGGTTGGGTTTATTCTTTTGTGTTAATCACCGAGGTAATGTGAAGATTGATGTTTGAGGACTTGAATTCCTATGCCGAGATGTGAATGAAGCCTAAGTGAATGAATGGCTTTGTTATATTTGGTAGATCACCATTATGCGCATTATCTATAATATGTTGAATTCATTTGGAAGGATTTGTAAATGATTAAAACTATGGCCAGGATGTATAATGGATTGATGGAAGGGAATGGATAGTCCAATGCTTAGAGTTTCGTCTCCCCACGGGTAGCATTGTGGAAGTTAACAAGAGCGGTGTTGACCGTCACTAATGGGAATGAGGTTGAGTTGGATAAAATTGGACGGTTGGGCTTGGTCCTCGGTGTTCACGTCCCGGGGCTCCTTCTGTGCCACGTGAATTGTTGGGCTTGGTCCTCAGTGTTCACGTCCCGAGGCTCCTTCCGGATTTGATCGATGGTTGGGCTTGGTCTTCGTGCTTTCTCCGAGGCTCCTTCCATGCCACGGAATTGTGGAATTGCATGTGGTGTGAGTCGATATGTGGTGTAGTAATCCCGGGTTAAGGATAGTGTGGCAGGTCTATGGGCTCGCCAATCGTCACACCGATGGGAGTTGACAGTTAGACCTTGGGCGGTTGGGCTTAGTCCTCGGTGTTCACGTTCCGAGGCTCCTTCCGTGCCAAGTGAACGGTTGGGCTTGGTCCTCGTGCTCATTTTCAAGGCTCCTTCCGTGTCATACCATAGGCCAGTCGGGGCTAGGATCTTGGAGCATATTTACCCGAGAGAACCCGATGAGCCGTAGTACGCAGGTGAGCTCCGATGTTGTGTTCTTAGCGTTGAGGCGTACGGAGGCCTAGGCCAGGTAGTGTGGAGACCAGCCTAGTAGTAGAGATGCCCGCTCTACTGTCACCGTTTGGCCACGAAGGTTGATGCCTGAGAGGTTAGCTACCTGCTCGAATAGTGGGAACTATAAGTCTGTGTCGACATAGCGATTGCATGTGCTTGAGCATCGGTGTGTCATTGCATTGCATATATAGCATTGCACTTCATTACATACACAAGACCCTCATCGTATAAGTTTGTATGGGCACTCCTATACGATGAGTTACTTTCTGCTAAACGACCCTCAACTTATATGCTTGTATGGGCATCCATATAAGTTGAGTTACTTACTGTTCCAGTTATATACTCTCTTGCTGCTGTAGTTTGTAGTTTTGAAAATAAGAGCTTGTTTATTATACACTGCTGATGTTGCTGCTTATAATATGTATACTCACTTCACCTGTTGTACTACTGTTATTTATATATTATACCTGTTCCTTTCTCCGCCCGGTGCTGAGGAGTCGCCGGGGGAGCGGATGTGAAACCACTTAGTCTTTTGGACTAACGGTTTCTACGTCTTCCTTTTTAGGAGGAAACCCCGCAGGTGGAGCAGTAGGCTATGCAGACGGACAGCCAGGCCAGGGTGACAGGGCCTAAAGGGACGGTGTCGTCGCTACCGTCGGTTACAGATGTGAGTTAGAGAGATATTTTGTTGTAGCCCTTCAGGGCAATTCTGTTCTCGTACTCTGATATTGGAAGCTTGCTGTAGCTTCTTTATTTATGATATTATGGACATATGCTTGGTGTGGATTTGACTTTCATATTATTATGGTTGGGTTGGCAGTTATATGTTGATATTGGTTGTAGCCGGCAGAATAGGCGTCCTATGTTACAGGCTAGCTCGAGTGCTGGTGCTACCGCAAGGTGGCTGTTCTGGGCATAAGACCCCTCTCGTGCCGTGTCTTGTGTTCCGGGAGGGGGGTCTTACATATAGTTTGTAGGAACTAAACTAATAGGAACTAGAAAAGTTAAAAACGAGCTAATGATTCAAGGAAGAACAGTCGTTACCTTTTACTATGAGGGGGGAAGGTAGAAAACTCTAGGAAGGCGGTGAGCGGAGAGAAGCTCTAATCCAATGAGAGGCTTGCGTCGAGCAGATGTCGAAGACGGGAACACAGAGCCGACGGGGAGAGGACAGCAGGCTACAATCGGCGGGAGCCACGGGAGTTGACGACGACAGTTTCGGGAGTCGATGAGCACGACGGATGGTGAGTGACGGGAGGTAGTCTCGATTCTGAGGTTCCAGAGGGAAGCTGTTTCCATAAAGTCGACGGGAATACGAAGGGTCGGGAGGTGTAATCCAGCAGTTTTCGCTATTTATTTCCATTATTTGCCACTGGTTGAGGAGATTTCCGATATTTCCGCCCGATTATTCTAATCGACTAGAATCCTGTTTATTTCACCTAGATTTCCTTTTTCCTCTAAACAAAGGATATCAAGTTTTCATGTTATGATTGCTAAGTTGAGTTCAAGGAAGGCTAACACTAGAAATAAACCCCAGCTTATCCTTGTTGGATTCAAATGTAATATTGTAGTTTCAACTATTGATACAAGTCACTTGAGAGTCATAGGACCATTTGACACCCCCTTTCTCACCCTATCAAAATTTTTACAGTTTATCAGTTTCAACAATATGGATCATACAGATATTAGCTTCCGTGTCCTTCCATCAGGTGTGTGTATATATATATTTATATCTTGAAAGGGAATATACATATGTGTTTGGATATATATATACATCTATGTAAAGCGATTCAATTTTCGAAACTGAATGCGCGTACCTGGGATCATTAGGTTGATTATTCCGATCCACTATTTGAAGTACAAGAGGTATCATGTTCAAGTAGGACACTGTAGTTAGAATTATCTCTAGTCTCATATACTTGTTCCATAGCAAGCATGTAACATCTCTTGTCTAGGTCGCATCGTGTTCATGCGTACCTAGACTATCCTGCAAAAAAACGAATTATCGTACCTTAGGAACCCAATATGTATTGTGTTGGGTTTCTCTATGAGGTGGCACAACAGTTGTGCACGCAGCGGAAATAGTAAAATCAAGAACAACCCAAAAGAGATTTGGGATCGGGCCATGAATGTTGAATCAAGAAGTTAAGAAATAACTAGGTAAAATTACCTTGGCGGCATTGAGTCACAACTCAATGAAGATGCTCCAATTAATGGGTTCTTGTCGGCGGCGGGTTCTACGTAGAATAGCGTCTATGTATCTGCAGAAATCCACACGAGCGGAAGAACACCGATCTTCATCGCACGAAAAAAGATAAGGGAGATCGACTGCACCTTGCACTTCCACGGACTGCTAGGTCCACTCCAGAAAGACAAGAACCGGCGACTGTCGTCGGAGAGGAGGCCGGCAGAGCGAGCGAATCGGCGGAAGCGAAGCACTTCCGTCGGCGGAACACTTCAGTCGGCAGAACCCTTCTGTCGGTGGAATGGCGGAACACTTCCGTCGGGCCATGGGGTGGATCGGCTGATCCTCAAACCTAAGTTCCTATATATAGCCAAAGCATAAACAGACCTAGGAAAAATTGTTATCCGCAGACCACAGAAAATTAGGGTTTCTGGAAATAATTCGTTGGGAATCAGCATTCATCGAGAATTGAATAGTTCGATTCACGACGAATCTCGACGAATCTCGACGAACCATAGTCGACGATTCTCGACGAACCACAGCCTACGATTCTCGACGATCGATACTCGATGATTCTCGACGATCGATACTCGATGATTCTCGACGATCGATAATTATCGATTCTCGACGATCGATACTCGTCGATTCTCGACGATCGATACTCGTCGATTCTCGACGATCGATACTCGTCGATTCTCGACGATCACCTTGACAACATTTGCCGGACCCCATTCTCTATGGTGATTGGTAACCTTTACCAACACAATCAATCTTCCAACTTCTCCACATGCTCTTATGTGCGACCCTGCAGGCTCATATCGCGTTGGCAGTGAGATTACATGTTTGACAACTTCTAGATCACCATTGTAACTCCAAAAGTCTCCCAATTGATCTTGAAAGTATCAAACAAAAAACCTCACAAATAATGAGCGGCATCTAGCAATGCATCATTGCTACCCAAGCAATAAGAGTTCATAACTCATAAGCCTTCATGAACAATGTTCCAGCGTTGTCTTTTTCCCGTTATCCCTTACATCCGGAAAGAACTAGAGGCATGGACCTTGTCACCCTCATAATGGCTCAAACCAAGTATCTTGATCTAGGACGGACTTCTAGAGAATGGTGAGTCCAATATCACATATTGACTCAACCAAGCATGGCCATGCATTTCTCAGTCCATTTCCATCAAGGGGCCCATGGATACAACTCCTATCATATAGGAGGACAAATCCCATGTCTGCTCACACACAAACACCCAAATGATTCGTAACGTGGCCAACAACCACCCTTATCGTCAACCTTTCTCAAGGAAGACTTTAGATGGCATCAAAGCACGCTTTTCCTCACTTGATGAATGTTGTGACTTCATGTCAAAGGACCAAAATACCATTGTCAATTGAGACCTACTCGTGACACGTTTAGATAACAATCCTCAAAGTAGTCTCAGGTTGGGTCTATCCAGTACAACTTGTTCATTAACAAGTACCCACGTGATGACTTGATATCATAATATCAGGACCTGTGAGAACTGGTCATTAGTCAACGCACGTGCTAGTCTTAATGTATCATCATCACCCTTAGTTTCTATGATGGTGCAACGACCAGGGACCTTTCAAGAATGAAGCTTCAAATAAATCACTGGCTCTCACATTCAAGTCACGTACTTGATGTCCTATGGAAGCGAACATTCTAAGGGTATTTATTATGTTAACATTTAACTATCACATAGAGAAATCATAATAAAAGAACTTGGCATTAATTGTAAAAGAAAAATTCTAGTACACAATTCATCATATTAATAAATAACAAATAGCCAACAGAATATATGTTTATACGCAACCCACAAGACTCTCACTAGAGTTAATCATATAGGTATCGTATACCCATTGATCTAGTATGACCATCATGCTTTCTCTGTGTGAGAGGATTTGTCAGTGGATCCACAATATTCTCCTCAATCGGCACTCTGCAAATGTTCACATCTTCTCATTCGACAATCTCACCAATAAGATGGAACCGCTGAAGTATGTGCTTGGAGCGCTGATGGGATCTAGGTTCCTTAGATTGTGCAATTGCACCATTATTATCACAGTAGAGAACTACAGGACCAACAATGCTAGGAACTACATCAAGCTCGCCGATAAATTTCCTAATCCATACATCCTCCTTCGCTGCATTAGCTGCAGCGATATACTCGGCTTCTGTTGTAGAATCAGCAATTGTCTCTTGCTTGGAACTCTTCCAGCTCACAGCTCCTCCATTAAGGCAAAACACAAACCCTGACTGAGACTTTGAATCGTCCCTATTAGTTTGGAAGCTAGCATCCGTTTAACCACTTACAATGAGCTCTTCCTCTCCACCATACACCAAGAACACATCCTTTGTCCTTCTCAAGTACTTCAGGATATTCTTGACTGCAATCTAGTGACACTCACTGGGGTCTGACTGATACCTGCTAGTCATGCTCAAAGCAAAGGAGACATCGGGTCTAGTACATAAAATTGCATACATGATTGATCCAATTGCCGAAGCATATGGAATCAACTTCATGCATTCCTTATCTTCACAAGAATTTGTACACTTGTCCTTAGAGAGATTCACACTATGAGACATGGGTAAAAATCCTTTCTTGGACTCAAGCATGTTGAACCGCTTCAACACCTTCTCGATGTATCTACTGTAAGTCAAACCCAGCAACTTCTTCGATCTATCTCTATAGATCTTAATACTGAGTATATAAGTCGCTTCACCGAAGACCTTCATAGAAAAGCAGTTCCCTAGGTTGTTCTTAAGACCTTTCAAGGTAGGAAAGTCATTCCTAATCAACAGTATGTCATCTATATACAATATCAAGAAGACAACAATTCTCCCACTGATTCGCTTGTAAACACAAGGCTCATCTTCATTCTTGATGAAACCAAACTCTTTGATTTTCTCATCATAACGAAGATTCAAACTTCGAGAGGCCTGCTTCAGTCCATAGATGGACCTATTCAGCTTGTATCTTTTAGTGGCTTTATTTGGGGATACAAAACCCTCTTGTTGTGTCATGTACACTTCCTCAAGGAGGTTTCCATAAAGGAAAGCCATTTTGACATCCATCTGCCAGATCTCATAGTCATAATACGCAGCAATAGCAAGCAATATCCTTATGGACTTTACCATGGCAACAGGGGAAAAGGTCTTATCATAGTCAATACCATCAATTTGCTTAAAACCCTTAACCACCAGTCGCCCTTTGAATGTCTGTACATTCCCATCCATGTCGGTCTTCTTCTTGAAGACCCATTTGTACCCTATAGGTCGTACCCCTTCAGGTGGTTCCACCAAGTTCCAAACTTAGTTTGCGTACATGGAGTCCATTTCGGATTTCATAGCCTCAAGTCATTTGTCAGAGTCCGGTCCATTCATAGCCTCTTGGTAGGTTGCTGGTTCATCATCATGATCCATAAGCAACACATTACTTATTTGAGACACAAGAAATCCATATCTCTCAGGCTCAAATCTTGGTCTACCAGATCTATGTAGGACTTGTGTTTCTTGAGCAGGTTCTCTAGCTACAACATCTTGTAGTCCTATCTCAGAATCCAATTCCGGTTCATTCACTACTTGTGGTTCTTGAACTTCTTCAAGTTCTACCTTTTCAGTCTTTCTTGATAAGAATTCTCTCTCCAAGAAGACGCCAGTCCTTGCGACAAACACTTTGCCCTCGGACGGTAGGTAAAAGTAATACCCTTTTGTTTCCTTAGGATATCCCACCAGATAACATTTATCTGATTTGGGTTCTAGCTTGTCAGGCATTTGACGTCGCACGTATGCCTCACAACCCCAAAGTTTAATGAACGACATAATAGGATGCTTCCCAGTCCATATCTCATATGGTGTCTTCAGAACCGTTTTCGTTGGAGCGCGATTCAGTGTCATTGCAGCAGTCTCTAAAGCAAAACCCCAAAAGTAAACAGGCAAGTCTGCATGACTCATCATCGAACGTACCATGTCTAACAGAGTACGATTTCTCCTCTCAGACACACCATTATGTTGTGGTGTTCTAGGTGGAGTGAGCTGTGATACAATACCACACTCTTTCAAATGATCACGGAACTCATGACTCAGGTATTCGCTACCTCGATCAGATTGGAGTGCTTTAACCCTTTTAACCAACTGGTTTTCTACTTCATTCTTGAACTCTTTGAACTTTTCAAAGGTCTCAGATTTGCACTTCATAAGATACACATATCCGTATCTACTGAAATCATCAGTAAATGTAACGAAGAATAAATATCCACCTATAGCCATAGATCTCATGGGTCCGCATACATAACTATGTACAGCACCCAAGAGATCCTCAGCCCTCTCAGTATAACCAGTGAAAGGGGCTTTAGTCATCTTGCCTAACAAACAAGATTCTCATCGCTCAAATGATTCATAATCAAATGAGTCCAAAACTCAATCTTTATGGAGCTTTGATATGCGCTTCTCGTTTATATGGCCCAAACGACAATGTTAGAGATATGTAGGGTTTGAGTCATTTGTTCTTAGTCTTTTACTATTTTCTACATTATAGATCAGATGGTCCAAGTTCAAAACATAAAGACCATTAAACAATTGGGCTACAGCATAACAAACATCATTCTTAAATATAGAACAACAGTTGTTCTTAATTATAAAAGAAAATCCAATCATGTCCAATCATGAAATGGATATAATGTTTCTAGTTATGGCCGGAACGAAATAACAATTATCTAGTTCTATTACAAGCCCACTGGGCAAAGAAAGACGGTAAACCCCTACGACTACAGTAGCAACTCTTGCTCCATTACCGACACGCAGGTCCACCTCCCCTTTACTCAGTAATCTTCTCCTTCCCTGTTCCTGCACATTTGTACAAATGTGAGAACCACATCCGGTATCGAATACCCAAGATGAAGGAGTAGAAAGGTTTATCTCTATAACGTATATATTTGAAGCGGAAGTCATACCTCCCTTCATTTTCTGCAGACCCTGAATTTAAGAAGGACAGTTCCTCCTCCAATGACCAGCCTTGCCACAGTGGTGGCATTTCCCTTCCTTCACCGCGCTCTTCTTTTTCTTTAGTGTAGAAGACTTGGGCTCAATATGTGACTTAGGTCCCACCTTCGTCTTCTTAGAGCCCTTGGCCTTGCCCTTTCCCTTATGCACCATTAGTATGGGGCTTGCAGGCTTGGCCTTCTTCATGTTGATCTCGGTAGTTCTTAACATTCCTAGGAGCTCGGGCAGTGTCTTGTCTATTTCATTCATGTTGTAGTTCAAGACAAATAGCTCATAACTGTCTGGCAATGATTGCAGGATCAGATCTGTGACCAACTCTTGACCTAGAGGAAAACCCAGCCTTTCAAGGTTCTCTATATACCCAATCATCTTGAGTACGTGAGTCCCTACTGAGTCTTGAAGTCCCATCTTGCACTAAAATAACGGTTTTGTGACGTCAAACCTCTCTTGACAAGCCTGTCCTTGAAAAATTTTCTTTAGATGCTCGTCAATCTACTTGCACCCCATGTTCTCATGTTGCTTCTGAAGCTCAGAGTTCATGGTGGCAAGCATAAGGCTTTCGACGTCTAAAGAGTCATCAGTATACTTCTTATAAGTATCCTTATCAGTACGGGAGGAGTTCCCAGTCGGCACCTCGGGGGCTTCTTCTTCCAAGACATAGAGCTTTCGCTCTTGCCTGAGAACAATTCTCAGGTTCCTATACCAGTCTATGTAGTTGGTCCCACTAAGCTTATCCTTCTCAAGGATGGATCTCAGAGATAGAGTGGAGTGTGAACCACTTGCCGTGGAATTCTACAAGAATTCATGCAGAATAATATCAGTACAAAAATTTCAAAATACAATTTATTTTTAATTCTGACTTCAATTAAAACTCCCACTATTTTTATTCGAAATGATAGCCCTCACTATCAATTCGGAGAGTTCATGCGAGCTACTCTCTTAGTGGACAAGATCCGTATTTCACCAACACAATGAGTCAGCTTTGGCTTTTCTCTCATAATGTGGGTATTTAGGTAGGCAACTGTTGGAACACCCTAGTTTGGATTTGGGTCAGGATCATAATGTCTTTAGGACTATTAGATTGACCCATCAATGTATAGCTAAGGGTCATAGGATGTGCTAAGTCATAGGCTCTCAGAGTTTGAAGAAATCAGCCAAGAGAAATCAGTCAGAGAAGAATTCAGAATTCAACCTTGGCGTCGAGCTCAGATCGACGTTTTGAAGTTCAGGCGTCGAGCTGAGATCGACGATCTCTGATCTCAGGTCCACGAGGCGTCGAAATCCGTTCGACGATCGCCGAGCTCAGATCGACGTTTTTTGTCCCAGACCAGCTCCAATATCTCTGAGCTCAGATTGACGATAGTCGAGCTCAGATCGACGATCATTTGTTGAGATCGACGATTTCTGCCATCACTCTGAACTCAAGTTCCCAGGCAGATTTTTAGGATATCTTTGGTCCAATCAAAGTAAGTTGTTCATATTCCAACACAGCTTTATTTCAAAACAGTTACAAGAAGGCATTTATGGAGATTATAGCCGTTGGAAGTAACTAAGAGACAATAGTAATAAATGCAAGAATTCAAATGACCATTGGTATCCTATCAGAATATATATCATAAAGTGACAGAGAAAAAAGAAGCAGGTATATACAGATCATCTTCATCTTCTTCATTTGCTCCATGCTTTCAAGAGACACAAAATAAACATCAGTCTAAAAGCTTGCTGGAGAGCAACATCAACTTGAAGCCCTACATCCTGAAGCAAAGCTTCCACTCCTGAACTATTCTAGATCTTAGGGGGAGCTTTGACAACAACAATCCACTTATACTTCTCTCAGACTGTTGACAGAGAAGACAATATCAACTCTCCCTTCCCTCCTGTAAAAGGGTTCTTGAACTCCCTTCAAAAGTTCTGCTTGGTTTCTGAGACCTTGTCAAAACACAGTGGTGGCAAGACACCTTATCAAAAAATCTAGATCTGGTTTTTGAGCACTTTATCAAAAGCTCATTAGTGCCCAGGACACCTGGTCAACTCATCCTGCAGTGGATTCCTACCTAGGGTGGTAGAAGAGTGGACTACCAAAGTTTAGGGGAACCACTATAAATTTATTGTGTTGTCTGGTTTGCCTTTATTTCTTTTCTTTATTATTCTTGCTGTGTATTTGCTCTAATCTCTAGGATAGATCTCCCTTTCAATTGGTATCAGAGGGAGGTTGGTTATACAATAACTAAACCATCACTAGGTTAGTTGATTATACAGTCTAACACCTGAACCAAAAGATCTCTCTTTTGATACATCCTAGTGCGATTAATTATTCTATTTTTCACATAGCAAGAATATGGAATATTCTATCACCAGACCTCCTAAGTGCAACATAAACAAATTTGCACTTTGGAAGATAAGAATTAAGTCATTTATGGACTATATTGATGAAGAAATATTTTATGCCATTATGACAGGTCTCCCAACCTCAGCAACAACAAAAAGGGCCAGGCTAGCTGATGCCAGAGCCATGAATATCCTAGCACAGTCATTATCTGATGACTTGTTCTAGCAAGTTGTTGAATGCTAAAAAGCTAAGGAGATATGGGATTCTCATCATCAAATGGCTTCTGAACCGGTGGATGGAACAACAGAAAGAAGCCACAATATCTTATTTAAATGAGGAGAATCAATATCCCTAGATGTTATTTGGGATGTATCAGATGATGAATCATCATTTGAAGATGAAGAGGAGGAAGCAAGGGCAAAAAAAATCTGCTTAATGGCCATCAATACTTCCTACAGCAGTTTAGAGGCTGAACAAACAGAAGAAAAATAAAAACCTGAAGAGGATCATGTATTATCTAACTTTGTTCTCAGTTCAGTTAACTTAGAACTTCAATTTTGCTGCTAAGATTCAATAAAACCTGAGGAGGAAACAAAGCCTCTCAGAGGAATGTTTTCAGAATATATTCAAAGGAAGAAGAAACATTTTAATCGAAGAAATGAGTTCAGATCGTCGAACTCAGATCGACGATCCTATATAAAATCGTCGAACTCAGATCAACGATCCTATATAAAATCGTCAAACTCAGATCGACGATCCTATATAAAATCATCGAACTAAGATCGACGATCCTATATAAAATCGTCGAAATCAGTCTGCTGTTTCATAAATTTGATTTATAATTATTAGGATAAACTATTTAAAATATTTTCAAATCCTTCTCTTATTTGGAACAAATTTATCAGGAAACATCTTTTCTTAGGTCTACTTCTATCTTTATGATATCTTGCTCAAAATTATGTTAAGACTTCTGTATGAGAATCCTCTGTCAGATAACTTTATATTTCTTATAGATCTTTTTCTAAACTCATCTAGATTGAGTCCTCTACTCTAGTTGCATTGGTCAGCAGTGATCATGGCACTGAGTTTGAATCTCTTTTAATGAAAAGAAATTCTATAGGAAGAAAGATATCAGACTTTGTTTTTCAGATTCAGAATCCTAATAAAATGTGCTGGACAAATATCATTTTTTATGCTAACATATCCTTTTCAAGGGAGAGAGCAATCTCTACCATAGCCTTCTGCAGGTACCATATATAAGAATTAGCTGGATGACTCAATGAAAATGCAATTTTCAAAGTCATCCCAGCCTCCTCCAGTCACAGTTACTGTATCAACACAGGGGGAGTTTTGTAAAGCCAACAGCAGTCAGTTTTAACAGCAACAGAAGTCAGCAATGCAAAGCTTTTTCTTTTTATATCTTATGCTTTGTAATATTAATTGTAATATTTATATTTAAATATAAATAGTAATCCTAACCCAAATAGGGGGAGATTGTTGGAACACCCTAGTTTGGATTTTGGTCAGGATCACTATGTCTTTAGGACTATTAGATTGACCCATCAATGTGTAGCTAAGGGTCATAGGATGTGCTAAGTAAAAGGATCTCAGAGTTTGAAGAAATCAGCCAAGAGAAATCAGTCAGAGAAGAATTCAGAATTCAACCTTGGCGTCGAGCTCAGATCGACGTTTTGAAGTTCAGGCGTCGAGCTGAGATCGATGATCTTTGAGCTCAGGTCCACGAGGCGTCGAACTCTGTTCGACGATCACCGAGCTCAGATCGACGTTTTCTGTCCCAGACCAGCTCCAATATCTCTGAGTTCAGATCGACGATAGTTGAGCTCAGATCGACGATCATCTTGTTGAGATCGATGATTTCTGCCATCACTCTGAACTCAAGTTCCCATGCAGATTTTCAGGATATCTTTGGTCCAATCAAAGTAAGCTGTTCATATTCCAACACAACTTTATTTCAGGACAGTTACAATAATGCATTTATGGAGATTATAGCCATTGGAAGTAACTAAGAGGCAGTAGTAATAAATGCAAGAATTCAAATGACCATTGGTATCCTATCAGAATATATTTCATAAAGTGACAGAGAAAAAAGAAGCAGGTATATACAGATCATCTTCATCTTCTTCATTTGCTATAGGCTTTCAAGAGACACAAAATCAACATCAGTCTAAAAGCTTGCTGGAGAGCAACATCAACTTGAAGGCCTACACCCTGTAAGCAAAGCTTCCACTCCTGATCTATTCTACATCTCAGGGGGAGCTTTGACAACAACAATCCACTTATGCTTCTCTCAGACTGTTGACAGAGAAGACAACATCAACTCTCCCTTCCCTCCTGTAAAAGTGTTCTTGAACTCCCTTCAAATGTTCTACTTGGTTTCTGAGACCTTGTCAAAACTCAGTGGTGGCAATACACCTTATCATAAAATCTAGATCTGGTTTTTGAGCACCTTATCAAAAGCTCATTGGTGCCCAGGACACCTGATCAACTCATCCTGCAGTGGATTCCTACCTTGGGTGGTAGAAGAGTGGACTACCCAAGTTTAGGGGAACCATTATAAATTTCTTGTGTTGTCTGGTTTGCCTTTATTTCAAATCTTTATTATTCTTGCTGTGTGTTTGCTCTAATCTCTAGGATAGATCTCCCTTTCAGCAACGCTTGCCAATTGCATACTCATGCAATCTTGTATGGTTGGTGAATAACTCCTTATTCGCATCCATCATATTGTGCATGCCAACCCTATGCCTCTAGGCACTCAACCTTTGAGGTCACCTAGTTAAGTTAGACCCGATGTCGACAGTTGGATATTACAATTATGCGCTCGCACCCTTACCAAGATAGATTAATGCGCCTTACTTTAGCAAGCCCACACTTCATCGATCGAGGCAGGAAGAGTGTCATCCATCGGAAGGCATCTGAACACTTAATATTTGATGAAGGGATTTTTATAATAGGTTAACAATTAACCATGATCAACATTTGATCAATGTGCACACCCATAGAAAAAAACTTATCTAAAATCCACATGCATCCCTTATGTGCACAACATGGTACTATCAACATTTGATGGAAGAAAGGGCTAAATCTGAACATCCGGACTCTTCCAAATCTTCAGATTTACATGCATTGGACAAAGGCAAAGGTCCCTCGACTTAAAGAAGTAGACAAGCTCGTCTCTCCTTGTTGGATTCAAAATCCAAAATAATATACGGGTTCATTAACTACTCGAGGGACGGTTACTGCTATGGAGACAACAATTTCTAACAATTAGAAATTACCACGAAATCCCAGACATTCCTGGCGGGTTCCAAGGAGCCGCAACCTAGGTTTACATGTACTGGAATAATGTAACTTCCAATACAACAATCATGGACGCAACCTGCCTATGATACCACTGTTTGGTTTCTCTATAAGGTGGCACAACAGTTATGCACGCAGCGGAAATAGTGAAATCAAGAACAACCCAAAAGAGATTTTTTATCGGGCCATGAATGTTGAATCAAGAAGTTAAGAAATAACTAGGTAAAATTACCTTGGCGGCGTTGAGTCACAACTCAACAAAGATGCTCTAATGTATGGGTTCTTGTCGGCGGCGAGTTCCACGTAGAATAGCATCTACGTCTCTACAGAAATCAATACGAGCGGAAAAACGCCGATATTCGTCGCACGAAAAATGGTAAGGAAGATCGACTTCACCTTGCACTTCCACGGACTACTAGGTCCGCTCCAGGTAGACAAGCACCGGCGACTGTCGTCGGAGAGGAGGCCGGCGGAGCTCCGTCGGATGAACCCTTCCGTCGGTGGAACACTTCCGTCAGGCCGTGGGGTGGATCGGCTGATCCTTAAACCTAATTTCCTATTTATACCCAAAGCATAAACAAACCTAGGAAAAATCGCTATCCGCAGACCACATGAAATTAGGGTTTTTGGAAATAATTCGTCGGGAATGAGTATTCGTCGAGAATAGAACAGTTCGATTCTCGACGATTCTCAATGATTCTCGACGACTCTCGGCGATTCTCGACGAACCATAGTCGACGATTCTCGACGAACCACAGCCGACGATTCTCGACGATCGATACTCAACGATTCTCGACGATCGATACTCGATGATTCTCGACGATCGATACTCGTCGATTCTCGACGATCGATACTCGTCGATTCTCGACGATCGATACTCGTCGATTCTCGACGATCACCTTCGCAACATTTGCCGGACCCCATTCTCTATTGTGATTGGTAACCTTTACCAACAGAGTCAATCTTTCAACTTCTCCACATGTTCTTATGTGCGACCCTGCAGGCAAATATCGCGTTGGCAGTGAGATTACATGTTTGACCACTTCTAGATCACCATGGTAACTCCAATATATTGGGTCCTAGGTTCTTGTCAGCATAAAGTATAGGATGCCTTCCTATAGGATTTCTGTCAAGAAGTCTATCCTTAGCCAAAGGATGTGGACATACCCTTGCCCTTGGAACAGAAGGATTGTGCCAACAATCAATGGCAAAGTGACCCACTCTGCCACAGCACCAACACTCATGAATATTGTATCTCCTTTTCTCACCAGATCAACTGACGTAGTTAGTCACGATCTTAGGTCTGATAGGGGCAGAGCAGGTTCTTGCTCTCAGATTTACCCTTTCCACCGAGACTCGATGGAGGGCGGATGGAGAACATGTGGTGAGTGTCACGAGGCCTGGGAGGTGGTGCATTCTTTTCAGCCAGCACACATTCGGGGGCCCCATAGATGCTTGCTACATGTTTGCCAACCCCATTTCCCTATTTCCTAGGGTGTTGAGAGGTACTGTGAGAGCTGGTTCCTGCAATTTCATGAAGTGTTAAGGCTGAGGCCGTGAATACAAAAGGTTCATGATGAGCCATGTGTATTTTCTCATGGGTAACCATAACAGCACTTGCACTATGGGTATTTCCACATGAGGGTCGATCATTCTTGCAGTGACCATAGTTGTTCTTATGGTCATACCTGAAGGAATGATGAGAGCCCATCCTACTCGGTGTGGGGGGTCTATAAACAGTTTCCCCATTTCTCCAGGATTTTATAATTCGCTAGATCCACCCATTTTCTCCCTTTCTCTTAATAGCATCTATCTTGGAAAAATTAGATACTATCCTCCTCTCGGTCTCTAGACGAAGCTCTAGATTCGAGATCTTTGAGTCTTTCACCTTGATGGATTCCAATTGGAGGTCCATCATGGTCCTCAGTTAAGCAATTTCCATAGCTTGTTTATCAATATGTGAGTTGCTCTTCTGAAGGGCTCTATGAAGGGAATCAAGAGTTTCAATCCTTTGATTGAAGCTGTCAATCTCCCTTGTATCACTTGATGGACAAACCTCTGAACTTCTCCTGTTTTAAGGAGATTCTAGAGGAAAGGAGCAAGATGAGGAAGATACCTGATCCTGATTGTGCTGATCAGGGTTAGCGTTATGGTCTGCAGAGACAGATGTTTCCGCTTCATCACAACTGCATTCCTCAATCTCTTCTTCAGTATCAGATAGAGACACGGGAGCCCTGATATTGAGAGGTTGGTGTTGACTTTCATCTTCAGAGACTAGGACCCCCATATATGCTTCATCATCTTGCTGACATTCAGTCCCGGCAGTCTTCGTTCCCTCTATGAGGTCAGAGATAGTTTGCCACATGGACTTTGCAGTCTTACACTTATCCAATCTCGTGAGAGATGATCTTGACCAAATGTCAGAAATGATCTGTCGAACCAGCTTGTCCAAGTTAAATAGTGAGAGCTCAGTTTCGGACATCTCTGCGGGACTCTTGGGGATTTGGAGATCTTTTCCATAACCAGAAGCCTTTATGGGAATGAAGGGACCCTCTTCCACGATGAACAGAGCATGAGGGTCAATGGCTTCCAGATGAAACTGAACTCTCATTTTCTAGATGGGATAATACTATTTTGTGCAGGTAGGGAGTCTCAGAGGTGAGACATAAGTGTATAGCTCCATGATTGAGTCTTGTTTTCTTCTTGACACTAGAAGCAGGATCTTACTCAAGGTGTTAACCTTATTTATGAGTAACCTCCCTCTGATACCACTTGAAAGTATCTAGTGTCGACTAAATAAACCTAGGGGGGAATAGGTGTCGTGCAGTCTTTTGCGGAATTAAATGTACCTGCACAAATTAACAAACACAGCACAGAAAACTCACAAAGAGTTATAGTGGTTCCCCGATTTGGGAATGTCCACTTTCCCCCTTTGACCTATCTCCCACAAAGGAACGACTCGGTAACTTCTCCAAACGGATTGAAATCCAATCCTCACATTACAAAAGGAACCCTTCCAACAATGGAGTCACAACTCCACCACCACGGGTTGCACCCAACCCTTATAACTAGGAATAAAAATTCCTTTACAACAAAACCAAATATAGAATGTATAAGAAAATACAAACAACGCATTTGGAGATCCCGATCTCCTTCTTCGTTCTTTGAAGCTTGCTTGAAGATAACAAAGATTCCACAACCAGACTTCTCTCTTGGAGAGGATCTTGTCAAGATCGGTGGCGGCAAGTGATTGCGGCGGCGATACTTTGTAGATCCAAACTTCTTGACGAAGCAAGCAAGGTCTACCAACGATTTTAGTCGGATCAATCGCCCCAATCAATTCGGAATGAAGAACTAACCTCATTCAACGAATCCAGAGACAAGAGATCTCATGAGATATGCGTGAGACGCTCGTCTTGCCTCGGTACTGTCGTCAGAAGATCAGAGATGATCAGAGATTGTAGGCGACGACTTCCTTGCGAGCGGCTACAGGCGATCGGCGGTTTTCCGTGATCCGCTAGGTCACGCTCAGCCTCCTTTTCATTTCCGAGAATAGATTACTGTTCATGTTCAAAATACGCGACTATATATACCAGAGCCAATCGTAATGAGCATTGTAGGGCCCATAAGGAAAAGCCCTAACCCCGGACGAAATAGCGAAGAGCATCGTGGTTCGGTTCAGCGAATGAAGAAAATTGCCTAAGGCAAAATTGGCGGGAATCGTTGGTGATTCCCGTCGAAGTCGACGGGAATCATTCACGATTCCCGTCGATTCTGCCTTAGCAGAATCCCTATCTGGGAAACAGTCAGCCGAAAGAAATCGGCCGGAGAGGCTAGCTGATACTCAACGAATTGGCGGGAGAGGCTAGCTGATACTCGACGAATCGGCGGGAATCACTAACAATTCCCGTCGATACTGCCTTAGCAAAATTTCTGTTGGAAAATCGTCAGACAGAAGAATTCGGCTGGAATGCAGGCTGATTCTCGTCGAATCGGAGGGAATCACTACCGATTCACGTCGAAGTAGGCGAGAATAATTTAGTGATTCCTGTCGATTTTGACTTAGAGGTATTTTCTCTTCCTTCCTTTGAAGACTTGGTCTTTGACCCCTCTTTGCTCTATCTTCTGCTCTTGATCTGCCTTAACCCTGTACTTGAAAATAAGTACAATCCAATAGAGAGAGCACACGTGATTCAACACAATGATCTGCTCAACGAGGGATTACGTTGCGCAGACCCATGTATATTGACCCACTGCACCCTGACATTGGTGTGTACATAGCATGGAATAGCTGCAAGCACAACTTGATAGAAGATCGTCAAATACATTGTGAATCCATCTTAGCTTGACTGGAGTATTCTTCAAATCCAGGTAATTGTGGATACAATACCCAACAAAAGTTCTTCTTCCTTTGCATAGGACAACCCTCTCCCACGAGTGTGCGGTGAGTTTGCTGTGTTCCTTGGGGTAGATATGTGAAGTCCCCCCTTGTTTAGAGTCCGGAATCGAAGTACGGGCATATGCATTGGGTATGAAGCCTACCCGGACGTGTTTGTCTAGATCAGTGATGTTCTATTGTATGAATAGCCAGAGAAGATTCCGTGCGCTATTTTCGGGTTTCTACGCCGTAGATTGCAGCGGGGATCCTTGGGGATTAACTCCAAGGCGCACCCAGAAAACTAGGCGGAAACGTGATTCTGCTAACTTGGCGGCCAGGGAGCCAGCCTTGAACATATCTTGGTTATGTGATGTTTGGGAATGCTTTAGGATCCGGGTGAACTTGTCCCGCGAGCACGTCTTAAAGTGACTAGGCGGCGTGAGCAACGGGCGTGTGGAAACAAACCTGGGCTTTGCGGTTCGGTGCTAGAGGTCCTAAAGTGGAACTGGACGTTGGCATAGTCGGGAGTCTTGGACTGCAGTCAAAAAGACTCAAAAATGCTCACAATGTTTTCCTTCCTGAGGATGGTGGTGAAGACACTAAATTGAGAGGATTCAACGAGAAGGTATCCTGAGTGCACGGGGTGTTTGGCCGAGCGAGCCTACACCTGTGGCGAAATATATATTTGCACTTTACTATTTAGCTAGGCTAATTATATGTAGGGAAGGGGCATCACTATCCCGAGTAAGGGGCGGGGTCGTTATATTTTTGTCAGCCTTAGCTGACCATTGCTTTATTTTCCACCGTGCGGTGGAATGTTGCTTGCAGGTGCTGTGGAACCAAGCGCCAAATAGCGGGCTGAAGCCCAAGTTGCTGAGCTGGCCCTTGAAGGCCAAGCGAACTGTTGTTTTACTTTTATCATATGTGGCCGGCCTGTGAGCTGATGTATGTAAAACATTATATTGTCAAGTGAACATTTGTAAGGCCTTAAGGCCAAGTACTCTTTTGTGTATTTGTTTTATTTCATTCCTGTGTTGTATAGTGTACATTCATGTCAGTGTTGTGCAAATATTGGGTTCTCTTAAACTGTTTAAAAGCTTCCGCTAGAATGCTATATGTTTGGACGAGTAGTTAAGTTTTTGGTATTATCCTGTAACCCTTCCGACTGTCCGAGGTATATGGCGTCGGGTTCCAGCTGGACATTCTGTTATATGCCATACGACGGATGGGTGTGTTACAATTCTAACCCTAGTGTGTTTTTTTACTCTTTCTCTCTCCACGGGGAAGTCGATGTTTCGTCGACCTCGAGCACCTCTTAACACTAGTCAAACCTCCCAATCCTCATCACGACTCCCGATGATGAACTCATTTCACTTACCAGATTAATACTCTAATAATCCAACTCTCTCGATTCATTTTGCACCATATTATGATTTCTGCTATTTTTACTAAACGCAGACCATCCTACGCTATATGATGTATACAATGGGAGGTAGTCAAAATTATCATCCAATTTCCATATAATATTTATTGGAGGTCTATCATGACATGATTAGCCTTAATCCAGATGTTTATTATTTTCCTAATTTACGTGATAATTTATTTAATTTCCAAAGAGATCCAAATGCCTTAGTTTGAACATGAAGTACTATTTTCAGGCATGCCAAATGTTCCACAAGATTATGATAAATACAAGACAACTACTTATCAGTAAATTCAAGGTCTCAAAATTTTCAGTAAGAACCTAAAGCCCTAAACATAATTTTTGAACATAACCTACATTAACAAATTTAAAGAGACAAGTACTGCCAATATACTTCCATTAATTCTGCGAAAATTCAAGGATGAACATAAAAACATATGAACACTCAAGGTCAAGTTTTATAATTTATCAGTGAATAATGAACTCTAAACTTGATTTTTCATAATAATCCAGGTTAATAGGTTAATGAACTAAGTACAACAATTATTCATCTAAAAATTGTAATAAAATTCCCAAATGAGTATATTGATCTAGAAACACTACTGATCAAGTTTCATACTTTTCCAATAAAAAGGAAGCTCTAAATCTATTATTGATTATATCCCCGTATTTATATACTTGTGAAGTAAGAACTAGAAATTTACAACTAAAAATTACAATAAAATTCTTGTATGATCATAATGGTCTAAAACTCACCCTGCCCCAATTTCAAAATCATCTAATGTATATTAATGTCATAAATAAAACATAATTAATTAGGGCTAATACTGGTATTGCAAGGGTGATACTAAAATTATTTATCTGAAATTCCCAATAAAATTATCCAAGGCTTATAATGACATTATGACTACACTAAGCAGGTTTCATGTCTTTTCACTAAGTTTTGGTGGCTTATCTTGAATGTACAAGTGTTATGCCCTAAACTAGGGTTAGGGTTTTGAGGGGTTTATCCATCTCCAAATCCTCTAAGATTTTTATCAAAGGGCCTGAGCTACCCTAGTATCCTCTCTACCAACTTTCAAGTCCATACATGGGAATTTGACCCCATACCCATCTCAAACCCCCAATGTACTAACATAGGGTTTTTACTTGGGACCTAGGCAATCCTACCCAAAACCACCCCATAACCCATATGAGGGTGTTAAATTTCATGTCAAACCAGTGGCCCAAATTTCAGCATCTGTTTAGGTTGTTTGACCACTCAAAACTCAAAGTGCACTTTTGAACTAAATACCCCTCATTAGGATAAGGCTAGGGTTTGCTCAATTCCTACTCAAATCAACTCAAAATGAGGTGAAAATTTAAACATTTCCTAATGATGATGCCAAGGAACATCCACAAAAATTTGTAAGGGTTTGGTGCTCATTTTTCCCCTAATTAAATTACGTTAGGATATTTAAAGATTTCAAAAACTATAGGAAAATTGTACCCAAAAATTCTCATTTTTGGGCAGGACTTAGGTTTCGAATATGGTGACTCCCTATCAAAATTTCAGGTCATTTGGACAAGTGATGAAGTGGGGGAAATCATTTTAGTTTCTTTCTAATCGTAGGTATAGACTCCACAAAACTTGGTGCCCTAGTCAAACTAAATGTCCAAATTGACTCAAATTAATTTTAAATTAATGTAGACCCATAGACCTACAATTTATATGTTGACTACTTTCTCTGGTTTAGTCTCTATGTATTTTTAAATAAATTTACAAAGTGATTGAAATAATGTGACAGATATAATAAATGAAATAAATATTAACCTATAGTTTAAACAATGGCAGCACAAATCTTGGTGCACATTTGGACGGCATCCCATCATCGTCCCCCCGCGCCAACGGCCAGGATTAATTCCTCTAGGGCCAACTTCAAGCCACTGCCACCGGCCACCCGGCTACCTCCCTTGATAGCCACCGCCACCACAACCTCTATCGAGGTGGTGGCTATTGCACGACGGCGGCACACCCGCCGGAGGGGCGGATTCTTGCGATCCTGAGAAGCTTAGTTTTTGGGAAACACTAGGATAAAACTTATCCCGATCGGGCTCATTGAGCTTGAATCTTGGCCCTAACAATTCCTATGATCTACCGACAAGATCGGAAGAGGAAGGGAGGACCTTATTTGGGGCCTGGACGCGGGTTGATCGTCGGGATGCCATTTACAATGGTGGCGCCGCTTAGTTTCTGGAACAAAACAGTGAACTCCTATGGCTCCTTCAGGTAAGGTGTGTAAGCGATTCCTAGAAGGTTCGTGAGGGTTTTAAAATAATAAAAGGGGGAATGGGGGTGGTCATGGCATCAATGCCAATAATATCCATTGATGAAACTCTCGTCTAAGTTGTGGTGGGGGGGGGGGGTGTGAACCTGCTTTGTGGTGGTTGGGAAATGGCTGGAAACTTCTCCTATTCCCCAGAAGAGTTGAATCCAGCCAATAAAGGTGGCCCTTGGCCTCCCTAAGCCATGAATGGCATTTACCTCCTTTTCTCTCTCCTCCATTAAAGGGGAATTGAAGCTTTCTCTCTCCTACCCCTCAGGGCTGATTTTGATCATGGCCCTAGCCTAAATGAAGACCAATAAGCTATTATAAAGTGGTTAGGAAGTGGTTAGCCCAAGTGGCTAGGGGCGTGAGCTTGGGTTAGCCCTTTTTTAGCAAAGTTTGTCATGAACTAGCTTTGGGTTGACTTTGGTCAAATTGGCCTTTTGTGTCACCCTCAATTGTTCCTTGGTAAACTATTAGCCTCCCCTAGGGTCTAGGTAGGGATGTGTAGGGTTGACTTGGCACCTTGAAGTTCACTTGACCCTTACAAAGGCCACTTTAACCACTTTGGGGTTTGAGTTGACCTGGGTCAACTTAGCCACTAGGGTTGATCCTAATGGGTCCTTAGTGACCGATTGTCCTCACTATAGGGTTTGGAGTGAATGGGTGGGGTCCACATGGCTAAGGGAAGGTAAATTGACCCTATGTAGGTCATTTTGACCCATTAAGGGTAGGGTTGACTTAGGTCAACATAAGCTCTAAGGTTGACTCCAGTGGGTCTTTGGTGACCCATTGACTTCTCTTTAGGTCTATGAAGATCTTGGTAGGGTTGGTTGGGCTCATTAAGGGCACATTGCCCTTAGTTAGGGCACCATGCCCTATTTAGGCCTAAGATGATCCTAAGTCAACTTGTCCATCCTGGGTTGACTCAAGTAGACCATTAGGGCCTTTTAACAGATTGGTGAGGTCATGGTGGAGTCTTAGAGTCATGGTGAAGCCTCATGATCATCCTAAACTAGAGTTTAGGAATATACTATTTGTAGACCATTCATCCCAATCACCTTTATTCCTAAGTCCACTTGGTCTTCTTGGGCTTCTAGGGTTTTATCATGACCTAGTCATGACAAAACCACTTCTCGGGGGTCTAGTTATCCGAGGGATGTTACAAATCCCAATATATAAACAAAAAATTCCGTCCTCGAAATTACAGTTAGGCCTACGGGGTTTCAAATAAGAAGAGTAAATTGTAACATCTCGAGAGGTTATGAGGAATACCTGACTGAAAAGCTCTGGGTACCTTTATTGCATTAAATCTTGCGGTTCCCAGGTGTTCTCCTCCTAACCTTTATTCCTCCACAAGACCTTAACTAATGGAACCTTCTTGTGGCACAAGGCTCGTATCCTCTTATCATCAATCCGGACCGGCTCCAGGTGAACTGATCAGTCAGAGGCTACCAGCCCATCCGTGGCTGTAATATGCTACTCCGGGCATAGTAAGGCCTTCCTAAGAGAAGATATATGGAATACGTCATTTAGACCTGCCAGCTCCGGAGGTAGTTGTAGCCTGTATGCTAAGGTACCGATCCGCTCTAGGATCCTGTAAGGCCCCATATATCCCGGGTTGAGCTTATTCTTCCGACCACGCACCCGTCAAACTCCATGCATCAGTCGGATCTTCAAGAATACCCAGTCCCCCACCTAAAACACCGCCTGACGATGCTAAGCATTGTAATACCTAGTCTGTCGGCTCTGTGCCGCTAACATCCTCTCCCGTATCAGCCTCACCTGAGCCTCAGTGTCCTCAACAAACTCTGAGCCCAAAACCTTTGGATCCTCATCTTGTACCCATGACAACGGAGTCCTACACCTTCGTATGTAATGTGCTACATAAGGAGGCCTCCCGATGCTGGACTGGTAGCTGTTATTATATAAGAATTTGAACTGTGGAAACAGCTTCTCCCAAGGCTCTCTGCAATCCAGAGTGCATAGATGTAGTAGATCCTTTAAGGTCTGATTGGTACGTTCTGTCTGCCCGTCAGTCTGGGGTTGAAAAGTTTTACCAAAAGTCAGTCGGGAGCCCAAGTAATTAAGTATACACTGATCGTCACTCCCTGGACGTAAATAGTCCATCCTGATATGATACAATCATCCTGGGTATGCCATGATAACGGACGAACTGCTCCACAAATTTCCGAACCAGCACACCAACTGAGTCATCCTTCCTGATAGGGATAAATCTTGCTACCTTCGTCAGCCGGTCTACGATTACCCAAATCGAATCATTTTCAATCCGTGATCGAGGAAGTCCATGTATGAATTCCATCGCAATATCCTCGAACTTCCACTCCGGAACTGGAAGTGGCTGCAATAATCCTGCGGGGTTTCTGCACTCTGCCTTTACTAGCTAGCATGTCTCACAGTTGGTCATGAAGTAGGTGATATCCTTCTTCATGCCTGGCCAGCACATGGTCTTCTTCAGATCCGCAGTCATCTTTATAACTCTAGGGTTTACTGAATACCCACTACAGTGGGCCTCCGTCATGATATCCTCCCGTACCTGGCCTCCCTCTGGTATATAAACCCGTCCTCTAATGTATACCAGGTCATCTATCAATGTGTAATCCCCAGCAGTACCTGCCTCCAAGGCCCGGACTATCGGCTCCAGCTTAGCATCCTACCTCTACCCATCTCTGACTCGATATCAAATGTCATCTGTGGCACTCATCAATGCTAAAATCTCCTCATAAAGCTCGGGGTCATCAGACGACACCAGTGTGATGTGAATATCCTCTAATCTTTATACCAGCTCCATGGACATAATCTCGGGCTTCGCTCCGGAGGTGGCGGCTCTCCGACTCAGCGCATTAGCTACCACGTTCGCCTTCCCTGGGTGGTAGTGCATTTTGTACTGGTAATCTGCTAGAAATTCCACCCATCACCTTTACCTGATATTTAGCTCCTTCTTCGTGTCCACATACATCAAAATTTTGTGATCGGAGTATATGTCGTAGTGGACACCGTACAGAAAATGCCGCCAGACTTTCAAAGCAAACACGACTGCTCCCATTTATAAGTCATGAACATGGTAGTTCTGTTCATGCTTCTTTAGCTGGCGGGAAGCGTAAGCAATCACGTGTCCCTTCTACATCAGTACTTCTCCCATGCCCTGGTAGGAAGCATTGGTGTAGACCTAGAATCCTTCTCTCCCTGAAAGAAGAGCAAGAATAGCAGCCGTGGTGAGTCGATCCTTCAGCTCCTGAAAAGCCATCTCGAACTGCGGGGTCAAGATGAAGGGAACATCCTTATTCGTCAGGGAGGTGAGGGGGAGGGAAAATCGAGAGAATTCCTCCATGAACTTTCAGAAATAATCGGCAAGTCCTAGAAAACTCCGCATGTCTTTGGCCACGTTCAGCTGCGGCCAGTCCTAAATTGCCTGATTCTTTATCGGGTCCACTACCAACCCGTCTCCACTGATAATATGGCCTAGGAAGGCCAACTACTTCAAACAGAATTGGCATTTGATAAACTTTGCACACAGGTGGTGCTCCCATAGTCTCTTTATATTCAGCGTCAGATATCGTGTGTGCTCCTCCTCCTTCCTTGAGTAGATGAGGTTATCATCAATAAACACGATGACGAACACATCCAGATAAGCCTCGAACACCCGGTTCATGAGGCACATGAACGCCGACGGTGCATTCGTGAGCCCAATGGGCATCACGGTAAACTCGAAAAACCCATATCTGTTACTAAAGGCAGTCTTTTGAATGTCCTCCTCTCGAATCTACAGCTTATAGAAGCCCAACCTCAAATCCAATTTTGAGAGGAAATATGCCCCCTCCATCAGACAAACAGCTAATCTATCCTTGGTAGTGGATAGGTATTTCGGACTGTCAGTCTGTTAAGTTCTCGGTAGTCAATGCAAAATCTAAGTGTCTCGTCCTTCTTCTTGACGAACAACAACGGGGCTCCTCATAGTGAAGAGCTCGGCCGGACAAATCCGGCTTCCACTAGTTCCTACAGTTGGCTTCAAAATTCTGTCAACTCCTTCGGGGAAATCTGGTAAGGGGCTCTAGATACCGTCTTAGCTCCTAGTACTAGCAGTATCAGGAAATCCTGCTCCCGGTGTGGGGGTAGCCTTGACAGCTTCTCTAAAAATATGTCAATAAAGTCCCGCACCACCAGGATATCGGAGATGGAATCCTTGGCCTCATCCATTTCAAACAGCACTTCATAGACATCCTCCCCCTATAAGTGGGCCTTGACGGCCTGCTCGGATGATAGGAAGAGAGGGGGAATAGTATACCTTCGATGACGATGTAGGAATCCCCATGCCTCACGGTGATTCTCTTTGATAGGAAGTCGATCAGGGCATGGTTCCAATGCCACCATATAAAGCCCAGGATCAAATCATAAGCTGGCATCCTTAGGATCATTACTGGTGCTTCAAATGCCTTCCCAGCGATCTCTGCCTCCATGTTGTAGTGGGCAGAGGTGAACAGCTCTGATCCGTCGGGTAGTCGTATCCTCATCATCAAGCCTATGAATTGTTCCACGCCTTCCAACCCTTACACGAAGGCCTACGACACAAATGAGTTAAAAGCACCTGTATCGAACAGCATATACACGGGCTTGCCACTAATGAAGACTATGCCTAGGGTAGTTAAATATCTTAGAAACCTAGTTATGGTTTTCTTTCATAGTCTGTAAATTCTATATCCATGAGTCTAAATATTTAGAAAAAAAAAACTAAAAATTTAATGGCGTACCTGTAATCACTTGCTCCGGGTTTTGTGGTTGAGCCAGATCCAGTGCATACACTTGCTCCCTCTCCTGCCTACGGTCTCCGCCCTAGTATCCACATCCTCGGCCACATCCTCAGCCTCCAAAATACTGAGTAGGCGGGGAAGCCAGTGGTGCTGGTAGTGGTGCACCCTTCATGGGGCAATTTTTCTGGATATGCCCCACCTGATGATAGTTAAAGCACTCTTGCGGGGGTTATGCCATACCCCGGGTCTCTTCATCTTCCGCATCTGGAGAGGCTGAGGGGCCATCACTACTGGTTCCCACTACTCCTATCTCATCTCCTGACGAGGCTGATCCTCTGCCCTTCTACCATCTCTCCCATCAGCAATGCGTACCCTTCGCTGATCATCTCTGGCTCCCCGGCCCTGATTCTTAGTTGGCCGCTTCCGGCCACGAGTAGTGTGCCAATATACCTCAATCCTCTTAGCCATCTCCAATATCCCAGAAATAGGCCTGTCAGACACGAATAGTAGAGCCTCCCTTAGATCCTCTCGTAGGCCCTTATAGAACCTCTTGCTGTATCCTGCCTCATCTAACTAATAAGAATCCCCAAATCGGGCCAGATGATTGAACTCCCGGTGGTACTCAACCACCGGCATGTTGCCTTGCCTAAATTGTAGAAATCTATCTTCCAGCTCATGTCTAGCTGACTGCGGAACAAAATGCTCCAATAGTGCAGCCCTGAACTCCTCCCAAGCAATCTCTACAACCTCTATATCAGCAAACGTCGTGTCCAGCGATGTCTTCCACCATCTTTTGGTATGGGACTCCAAGCAAGAGACCATTAAAGGTACCCTCTCCTCCCATGGGCACCGTATCCCAGTCAGCATCTCATACATGATGTCCAACCACTCCTCCGTCTGAATAGCCGACTCTGTACCTAAGTAATATGAGGGAGAAAGTCCTCGGAAGATACTCAACCAATTGGCCCCCAGGTTTGGCTGCGGAGCCGGAACCTGCTAGGCCTTGAAAGCCTCCAGAATAGCTGTCAGAGTCTGTCCCATCTCTTACTGTAGGAACGGAGTGGGGATCGGGGGAGGTGGTGCAATACTTAGAGTCTGCTGGACTCTGCCCTGTGGTGTAGGCTATGCTGGGGGATGCGTAACAAAAGCCATTTATAAGTAATCGCTCAAACCTAATTAAAAGTGGACAATTTACATCTGATCCCCCATATTGGTGCACCACTGCTTCTGTAGCTTAGTTTGTCCCCAAAATAAACTCGCGCGGGGGTGACCCAGGGTTTGTGGAATGCTACTTTTCGATTAAGGTCTCCTCTGATACCACTTGTAAGACTCCTTTTTTTTCTTTTTAAACACCGGGGTCTTAGGCCCAGAACCGTCAATTTTCGATGATACCTTCACGCCCGGGAATGTCATCACTAAAATAAGCCGATCCTGCTGGCCATATCAATCTCAGAAAATGTAGCTAAACTATAAGAGTAAGAATGTAACTCAACAAGTCCACCAGACTCACATGTATAATAAATATTCTCCACGAAGGGAGTATCCACAGATATAATTAAAGTATAGAAACATGGGATCATTCCCGGTACATCAATGTCCTCACTACATAACTCTCATCGCGGAAGAAAAACTAAAATAACTACTAGTGATCGGGACTCACAGTCCCAGCTGCCTGAACTCCAGTACTAGACTGTCCCATCTCCCAAGGTGCCGACCTCCGGGGCTGCTCCTCCATACTCGGGTCCATGGTCCCCTAAAATGATGTAGTTCGAAAACTGTTAGTCTAAAAGACTAAGTCCTATCATCCCCCACCCCTTCCCCCATGGCTCCTAAGCACCGAGCGGGGAGGAGGAAAGGAGAGGAAATGAAGGTGGAGAATAACAAATAACAGGTGATGACGAAACTAATCTAGCAATTCTAAGAGTACATGTGACAGTAAGAAAGAATGAATGTATAATATGTAACCTTAATTTATACGAAAACACATAAGCTAAGGGATCTTCTGTAAGGCTCCTATCGTTTTAAAAGTCTCATAACAATTTATACGATAGGGTGTCGGTTTTCTAGCAAGCATACATAAATATTTACTGAATAAAAACCTTAACTTATAAGCACGCTCGCGCGAACTTATAAAGCAAGGTGTCGTTTTGTAGGGCCTATTGTATAAAGCGTCCCATACCACTTTATACAATAGGTGTCATGGTTATATTTAATGGTTATGCTATTATATGCAAGTATGCCATGATGTAAACATGCAAGTGCAACTCACCCACTCGACTCTATGTACACCGACCTTTAGTTCCCCTTTCTGGAGCCTAACCTCCCAGGATACATCCGTAGTGGCAAACGGAAGCGGTGGGTTGGGCCTCGCCCACCTCTAAACCGGTAATTACACTACCAGTCAGACAAATCATGTGCCTCGAAGGTGGTGCACTAGCAGAGCTCTGCGTACTCTTATCGGCTGGTGCACCGGACTTATATGGTGAAGTGCTAAACCACACTTGCCGAGTCGACGTATTGGCATCGGTGCATCTAACGTCCAATACCAAAGACCCACCACCTAATACTTTATGCACATGTAACCTTATGTATCACCTACCGAGCCAAAGCTCCCCAGACCATCTCGTCCGTCATAAACAACAACCGAGCCAAAGCTCGCCGGGCCAACCTACCCATCACAAAACCACCGAGCCTACTCCCCGTGTGACCCAACATAACATCCCGAGACATTGAGGTGAGTGAAAGTGAATCCCTAATTATTCTAGTTATTCTTGTAATTTAGTTTGCCTACAGTTTTGGTTAGCCTAGGACTGCCCTTGGCATACCCCATGATGGGCCCTCAAAGGGCACCAGGAACTACGATTGGATGAAGCCCAAAGCTCCCTTTCGCAATTAACTTATTATTACCTGTTACTACCCGATTCCTGATCCCTTTAGTATTGCAATGGTTCAAACCCTAGTGTGTTTAAACACTTTCTCTCTCTGATATTTCGTCGACATCGAGCACCTCTTAACACTAATCAAATCTCCCACTCCTCATCACGACTCCTGATGATGAACTCATTTCACTTACAAGATCAATACACTAATATCCCAACTATCTAGGTTCGTTTTGCACCTTATTATGATTTCTGCAGTTTTTACTAAACGTAGACCATCCTAAGCTATATGATATATACAATGAGAGGTAGTCCAAATTATCACCCAAATTCCCTATAATATTTATTGGATGTCTATCATGACATGATTAGCCTAAATCCAGAAGTTTATAATTTTCCTAATTTACTTGGTAATTTATTTAATTTCCTAAGAGATCCAAATGCCTTAGTTTGAACATGAAGTACTATTTTCAGACATGCAAAATGTTCCACAAAATTAAGATAAATACAAGACAACTTCTTATTAGTAAATTCAAGGTCTCCAAATTTTCAGTAAGAATTTAAACTCCTAAACATAATTTTTGAACATAACTTACATTAACAAATTTAAAGAGACAAGTACTGCCAATATACTTCCGATAATTCTGAGAAAATTCAAGGATGAACATAAAGACATTTAAATACTCCAGGTCAAGTTTAATAATTTATCAGAGAATAATGAACTCTAAAATTGATTTTTCATAATAATCTAAATTTATAGGTTAATGAACTAAGTATATCAATTATTCATCAAAAAATTATAATAAAATTCCCATATAAGTATATTGACTTAGAAACACTACTGATCAAGTTTCATACTTTTCCAATAAAAAGGAGCTCTAAATCTATTATTGATCATATCCCCATATTTATATACTTGTGAAGTAAGTAATAGAAATTTACATCTATAAATTACAATAAAATTCATGTATAATCATAATAGTCTAAAACTTACCCTGCCCTACTTTCATAAAGATCTAATGGATATTAAGGTCAAAAATGAAACATAATTAATTAGGGCTAATACTGGTATTGCAAGGGTGATACTAAAATTATTGATCTAAAATTACCAATAAAACTATCCAACGCTTAAAATGACATTATGACTACACTACCCATGTTTCATGGCTTTTCACTAAGTTTTGGTGGCTTATCTTGCAAGTAGAAGTGTTATGCCCAAAACTAGGGTTAGGGTTTTGAGGGGTTTATCCATCTCTAAATCATCTAATATTTATACCAGAGGACCTTAGCTACCCTAGTATTCTCTCTACAAATTTTGAAGTCCATACATGGGCATTTGACCCCATGCAATTCTCAAACCCCCAAAGTCCTAACATAGGGTTTGAACTTGGGACCTAGGGCAATACTACCCCAAACCACCCCATAACCCATATGAGGGTGTTAAATGTCATGACAAACCAGTGGACCAAATTTCAGCCTCTGTTTAGGTTGTTTGACCACTCAAAACTAAAAGTGCACTTTTGACCTAAATACCCCTAATTAGGGCAAGTCTAGGGTTTGCTAAATTCCTACTCAAATCAACTCAAAAAGAGGTGACAATTTATACAGATCATCGTGATGACCCCAGGGACCACTCACCAAAATTTGGTAGTGTTTGGTGCTCATTTTCTCCCTTAATTAAATTACCCTAGGATATTTAAATGATTTCAAAAACTATAGGGAAATTATCCCCAAAAATTCTCATTTTTGGGCAGGACCTATGTATAGAATAGGGTGACTCCCTGTCCAAATTTCAGGTCATTTGGACAAGGGATGAAGTGGGGGAACTCATTTTAGTTTCTGTCTAACCCTAGGTATAGACCCCACAAAAATGGGTGCCCTGGTCAAACCAAATTTCCAAATTGACTCAAATTAATTTTAAATTAGAGTAGTCCTATTGAGCTACAATTTATATGTTGACTACATTCTCTATTTTAGCCTCTAGGTATTTTTAAATTAATTTATAATGTGGCTAAAATAATGTGACAGAAATAGCAAATGAAATAAATATTAACCTATAGTTTAAACAGTGGCGGCACAAATCTTGGCGCACATTTGGATGGCATCCCGTCATCCTCCCCGCATGCCAATGGCCAGGATTAATTCCTCCGTGGACAACTTCAAGCCTCTGACGCCGGCCACCCGGCAACCTCCCTAGCCAGCCACCGCCACCACCACCACCGTCGAGGTGGTGGCTATCACCAGGCAGCAGCACAGCCGCCGGAGGGGCAGATTACAGCGATCCCGACAAGCTTAGTTTTGAAGAAAAAGTAGAAGAAAAATTCTCCCAATCGGTCTTAATTGAGACCGAATCTTGGCCCTAACAATTCCTATTATCTACCCACAGGAAAAGAGGAAGGGGAGGACCTTGTTTGTAGCATGGAGGCGGGTTGATCATCGGGATGCCATTTCCGATGGTGGCGCCGCTCAGTTTATAAAACAGCACAGTCAACTCCTCCGGGTCCTTCAGGTAAGATGTGTAAATGGGGTTTAAAATAAAAAATAGTCATGGCATCAATGCCATTAATGGCCATTGATGAAGCTCTTGACCAAGTGGTGGTGGGGGGGGGGGGGGGGGGGGTGAACCTGCCTTGTGGTGGTTGGGAAATGGCTGGAAACTTCTCCTCATCTCAGATTAGTTAAATCAAGCCAATAAAGGTGGCTCTTGGCCACCCTAAGCCATGAATGGCCTTTACCTCCTTTTCTCTCTCCTCCATTAAAGGGGAATTGATGCTTTCTCTATCCTGCCCCCTCTTGGCAGATTTTGTTCATGGCACTAGCCTAAATGCATACCACTAAGCTATTATAAAGTGGTTAGGAAGTGGTTAGCGCAAGTTGCTAGGGGCATGAGCTTGGGTTATCCCTTTTTGAGTAAAATTTGACTTGACCTAGCTTAGGGTTTACTTTGGTCAGATTGGCCATTTGTGTAACCCTTAATGGGTCCTTGGTGACCTATTGGCCTCCCGTAGGGTATAGGTAGGGATGGTTAGGGTTGACTTGGCACCTTGAAGGTCACTTGACCCTTAATAAGGGCACTTTGACCACTTTGGGGTTTGAGTTGACTTGGGTCAACTTAGCAACCAATGTTAAACCCAATGGGTCTTTGGTGACCCATTAACCTCAATATAGGGTTAGGATGGCATGGGTGGGGTCCACATGGCTAAGGGAAGGTCAATTGACCCTATGTAGGTCAGTTTGACCCATTTAGGGTTAGGGTTGACTTTGGTAAACTTAAGCTCTAAGGTTAACTCCAATGGGTCTTTGATGACCCATTGACCCCTCTTTAGGTCTAGGTAGATCTTTGTAGAGTTGGTTGGGCTCATTAAGGGCACATTGCCCCTAGTTAGGGCACCTTGCCCTATTTAGGCCTAAGATTATCCTAGGTCAACATAGCCATCCTAGGTTGACTCAAGTGGACCCTTAGGACCTTTTAACAGATTGGTGAGGTCATGGGGGAGTCTTAGAGTCATGGTGAACCCTCATGATCATCCTAAACTAGGTTTATGAATCAACTATTTGTAGACCATTCATCCAAATCACCTTTATTCCTAAGTCCACTTGGTCTTCTTGGGATTCTAGGGTTTTGTCATGACCTAGTTGTGTCAAAACCACTCTTAGGGGGTCTTGTTGAAGCCAAAATTGACCTTAACGGGAGTTCAAAAACAGGGTTGTAGCCAACACCTACTTCTCTCAAGTCCCGACCCTCGATTGGTTGCTAAGTACCTTGGACTGACCCAAACCCTTAGCAGGGAGGTCCCACATCACACCTGGAAGATCTCTAAGAGATTTCCATCCAAAGCCAAAAGCAGGGCTAGGAGCTGCTCAGAAAGTACTAGAAATTTGGACAATAGTCTGCTTTCCAAGGAGACCTTGTCAGTGTATTTATAGTCTTTTGCTGACCTAACATTACTGAAATACCCCTGGCAGGTCTGCCAATAGCCAAATCCCGATGTTTGTAAAGTACTAAATGCATCCCCTGGGGGTATATGGATAATTTTATCCGAGGGCAATTTAGTAATTTTACCCTGGGCCCCACTCGGCGAGAACTCTGTACCGAGAACCTTCTCTCCTCCAGTAGTCTTGACGCTGTCGCTGCTGGAGGCAGCGTTGAGTGAGTAGAGCTCACTCAATGCCCTTGCTGCTGGATGCGGCATTGAGTGAGTGGAGCTCACTCAACGCCCTTGATGCTGGATGCGGCGTTGAGTGAGTGGAGCTCACTCAACGCCCTTGCTGCTGGATGAGGCGTTCTCTGTGCCGAGAACCTTCCCGCCTCCAGTGGTCTTGACACTATTGCTGTTGGACGCGCAATTGAGTGAGTGGAGCTCACTCAACGCCCTTGTTGTTGGATGCGGCGTTGAGTGAGTGGAGCTCACTCAATTCCCTTACTATTGGACGCGACGTTGAGTATGTGGAGCTCAATCAACGCCATTGTTGTTGACCACGATGTTGAGACCACTCAATACCTTCTCGCCGGCCTCTGGTCATAGGCGGGATCTCGCCCGCTCATAGGCGGGAGCTCCTCCGGTGCGAGAGCTCTTCTGGTCTCTAGGCTCAAGGAAGTCGGAGGATAGTCCAACCCCGACCGTTGATGTCTTTGGGTCCCACCCAACGAATATGGGGTTGTACACAATCCCATCTCTTTTTGAGCTAGCATTGCACTCGAAAAGACATGTCCAACCCAGCAATATTTGTTGGGCACGTGTCATTTCAAAAGGAGAATCTTTTGGTCGGCCATACCATTGTTATATATATGTGCGGATAGACGGCCGTAAATCTGTCCCTGACTCGCCGCTCTCTGCCTGAGATCTCACGAGAACTCTCCATGGGTTCCAAAAGTGTTGACAAGCCGCTCCCATAAGACCTCTAAGACCGCATCAACGCGGCTCAGGCACGATCCCTAGCGAACTGTGTTGTGGTTGCCCCTCTGCTGGCGAGAAAGTCGCCAGCCGCTAATCCTTCCCCGCTAAAGAAGAAGAAAGAGAAGAAGAAGAAGGCAATGGTGGTCCAGCGAGACCTTTCTCGCGAGAACTGGGACTCACCTACCCCGACTCCCGATCATGCGGATGATGCTTCCCCTCTGTAGAAGGTATGTCTCTCTAATTTGATGATCCCCAAGATTGCGAGTCGATTACGATCTGATTATGCGAAAGGGTTGAACTGTGCAATACTTCTCGCAGAAAATGGATTGAGAAGACGACACTGGGTCACCGCTGTTGCCTCCGGACCCGTTGCCTAATCCTCCCAAGGATCGACCACGGTTACGGAGGTCACTCCTCCGGCTGCCTCTCTGAGAACCGCGGTATATTTTCTCTATTACCCCTTTCTGACCATTTCAATCGTATCGTCCCCTACTGTCGAATTGACTTCTTGTATCCTCATCTTTTGCCAACCCGGTCTCGCCACCCGGAGGGTGAAATTGTAAGACCCCCCCTTTTTCTTTCTTTCCGAACATCGGGTCTTAGCCCAGAATTGCCGCTTTGCGGTGGCACCGACTCCCGGAAGGTCGCCACTACAAAATGCCAATTCTGCCGGCCCTTTTCGATCAAAAAGAGAGAGAAGTAAGTATACATAAAATGTAAACAAGTCCACAGAAACATATATGAATAAAAAATAACAACCAGTCCATCAATAGATAATAATAGAAAATAGAGGTACTGCAAAGATACAGTTCATGTTAAATATAGATAAATAGGCTCGAGCCCGGTACATCAGAGTCCTCACTACAAATCACACATCGCGGAAGCTATAAAAATACTAATCAATCACGGAACTGGTCGCAGGGTCACCGATTCTAGATTGACCTACCTCCATGCGCACCGTACTCTGTTGGTGCTGGTCCCTGGACTGCTGGTCCCTGGACTGCTGGTCCCTGTCTCCCATCCGGAGCTCCTGTAATGTTGTGGTTCGAAAACCATTAGTCATAAAGACTAAGCCCTATCATCCCCTACCTCTCTCCCCACGGCTCCTAAGCACCGAGCGGAGAGGATAAAGGGAAGCTACAAAAGTGGAGAGTAATCAAGCATATGACAATGGAGCATATCTAACAACTATCATGCTGTGTAAACAACTATCTAGAATAAAGTACATCTAGCAATTCTATGGTAGTAAGTAATAAAGTAGACATGTAGTAAGTAGCAAATATATAAGAAGGAAGATAGAGAACAAATAAGTAAATAAGTAAGTAACCTTGACTTATATTAATGCCCATACAAACTTATAAGTTAAGGGGTCTTCTGCAAGGCTCCCATTGTATATAAAGTCCCATACCGATTTATACATTTGGGTGTCGGTTGTATGCAAATATGAGTGTAGTGATATGTTATGCCATGATTCATGCAAGTGCAACTCACGCACTCGACTCTATGCGCACAGACCTTTAGTTCCCCCTGTTCGGGCAGCTAGCTTCACTCCCAGGAACCTCCGTAGTGGCAAACGGAGACAGTGGGTTTGGCCCCCCACTCCTATGCGGGTATCCACACTACCGGCCTAGCCCCTTCCGTACGCCCCTAAAAGAACACAACCTAGAGTATCCGCATACTAGTGCTGGCTATATCCACTAGACTTTCTTTGGCGAAGTGTCCCACACAGCTGAGTAAACGTATTGATGTCGTGTGAAACGACAATAAAATACCGAATAACTACAACCCTATTATGTACTCAAACCCTCGAGCCCTCGGCTCCCCGGACTGTCCCGTCTGTGCATCTACCTTCAGAGCTACCGTCTGAACGGCAACCAAACCAACTTATTTTACCTCCCTCTCTATCAGGGTGTGTGTATGTGCAACCCTAGTTATACTAGTTGGTCTTTCAGCTTATCATTTCTACAGTTTATGTTAGCCCAGGACTGCCCCCGGTATTCCCCGTGAAGGGCTCTCAAAGGGCACTAGGAACTATGATGGTAGCTGAAGCCCAACGTTCCCTTTCGCAAGACACTTATTGTTATTGGTTGATACCCATTACCCGATCCCTTTTTAAGTTACTTTAGATCTAGCCCTAGAGTATTATGACTCTTCCTCTCCTACTCGGGGTGGACGATGTTTCGTCGTTCCTGAACGCCACTTAACACTAGCCAATCTCAAACTCTACTTTTCCTGACTTCCAATAATGAACTTAAACTTAACTTGCCCTATCCAAACCAGCAACTACCAAAATTCCATCTCCCCAAGTTCATTACCCACTCTAGTTCAGTTTCCGTGGTTTTACTATATGCAGACCATCCTTAGATACATGAGGTATATAAGGGGAGGTACTCCAAATTATCTTCCGAATATCGTGTAATATTTACTGGAGGTCTATCATGACATAATATAACTATGGCCAAGATTTTCAAATTTTTCCTATTATCGGGCATTTAATTTATTTATTCTAAGCCTCCCAATGCCCTAGTATGAACATGAAGTGCACTAATGAGCCAGCAATATATCATCATAAAATCAGTAAAACTCCTATGACGCATTTAAGCAGTAATTCCAAATTTGGAGAAATTTCAAAGGTGTTTAGGCCTATATTTTCTAATTTACCATTTTTGGCCACTTCTACCATACTATGAAGCAAGTACTGTAAATATGGACCCAAAAATCACAAGAAAATTACTGAAGCTTTATGGTGACCTAAAACTATCATAAACCAAGTCCCATGATTTTTCTCTAATATTTTGGGCTCTGAATTTATTTTAATGTAAAATACTAATTTCCTATCTTAGTGAAGGAGGTACTATTTTTATTTATCTAAAAATCAATAGAAAATTACAGGGTGACGATCAAGGTTTGAAACACCCACTGACCAAATTTCATAATTTTCCAATTAATAATTGGGCATTATTTGTATTTTTGACTATATATCCCAAATGGTAAGTTAAAGAAGCAAGTACCCAAAATAATTAGATAAAACTCCCAAAAAAAATACAGAAGGTATAACATGTTATATGATGCCCTAATAAAAGATTTCCTAACTTTCCTGTGAACATAAATTCCAGAATCATCAAAATAAATATCTTGGGCACAACTAGAGTTGTGAATGAAGTACTATATAAATTAACCCAAAAATCTCAACAAATTTAAATTATGTTTAATTAGACTAGAAAACCACCCTGCCAAATTTTATTTGATTTTTAGTTCATTTGTCAGCATAATAGTTCAATTAAAGATTGGTTCCCTAAACTAGGGTTAGGATTTTAGGTGGCCTAACTATCTCCAAATCCCCTAAGATTTTGTCAAGAGAACTATAATGTCTATATGGTCCTCTGCACAAAATTTCAAGTCAGTCCAAGTTCATTGGACCCCATAACCTTCACAACTCACCAAGAGCAACCTTTAGGGTTTGGCATTGGATTCTAGGGCAAATCTACCCAAATCCACCTCAAAATCCATGACGGGGTGCTCTACGGCATTCCTAGTTAGTGGTAAAAATCTTACCCTCTATTGAGGTGATCTGACCACTCAAATCTCAAAGTGCACTTTTAACCTAAAAACCCATTAATAGGGCATAGCTTAGGTTGTCCATTTCCTACCTAAACCATCTCCAAAAATGAGATGAAAAATTATACAGAGCCTCATGATGAACCCAAGGACCACTCACCAATATTTGGGAGGGTTTGGAAGTCTTTAGGCCAATCAATTAAATCTTCCTAATATTATTAAATTTTTCCAAAAACTATAGAAAAAAATTATCCAAAAAGTCCCATTTTTGGACAGGCCTTAGGTATAGCTAGGGTAGACTACCTGCCAAAATTTCAGGTCCTTTGGTCACGGGATGAAGGGTGGGCACACATTTTAGTCTCTTCCTAGCTCTAGGTCTAGATCCCACCAAAAGAGGTGTCCTGGTCAAACCAGTTGACCAAATAGACCCAAATAAATTTAAAAATAAAGTAGACCCATAGGGCTACAAATTACATGTTGTCCATTTATTCATAAAAAGCCTCTAAGTATTTTTCCTAAATTTTCTAAAGTGACTGATATTATAGTATAGAAATTCACATAAAAGAAAAAACTTAATTTAAACAGCACAGATCTTGAAGCAAAATCTAAGGGACCTGGCATTGTCTTCTTCCTTCACCCAAAGGACACGATCTGCCCGACCTAACCACTTCCAAGCGCAGCTGCCGCCGCCAGCCTCCTCCCTGGCCGGCCACCGCCACCACCACCCTCCGTTGAGGTGGTGGCTATCGCCGGGCGCAGCACGTCCGCCAGAGAGGCTGTTTCCGGCGAGCCCGTAACTAGCTTTTTGCGGGAAAATGGGAAAAGATCTCTTCCGATTGGGCTCAATTAAGCTTGAGTCTTAATCCTAAAGAAAGCTAAGATCTACCCATAGAGAGAGAGAGGGGAGGACCTTATTCGCGGGCTGGAGGCGTGAAGACCGTCGGGATGCCATTGGTGCAGTGGTGGCGTCGTCAGAATTCTCAATAGCACAATGGGAGGCTCGAAAACTTTAAGTAAAAGCTGGGAAAACCTCCTCTTGGTCCTCTGAGGGTGTTTAAAGGTTTGGTGAGGGAGGGGAACTGCCAAAAGCTGGTGGCCATAATGACCCATTATAGCTTGGCTCGGTCATGATCGTGGGGGGGGGGGGATTAAACGGCTCTGTGACAGCAAGCAAATAGCTGGAAACTTCTCCTGTTCCCTAGAGGAGTTGGATCCAGCCGTAAAAGGGAAGGGGGAAGGCCACAAAAATCAAATGCCATTGATGGCCATGAAGGCCGGGGCTCGGCCATGGTCGTAATTACTCTTTTGCAAAGTTGTCGTTTCAAGTGTAATGCTTGACCGGTCAACTTAAATTAAGTAAGACTTTATTGAGTCTTAATAGGATAAAACGCTCACTCCCTAGACTGGCCCGGTTCAGCTGAACCAACACCCAGCCACAAATAAGATGCCAGAAAAAAAATTCTAAGCACAATGGCGTTGAGTGAGCTCAGCTCACTCAACGCCATCATGCTACGGCATTGAGTGAGCTCTGCTCACTCAACGCCATCCCAGACTATGGCGTTGAGTGAGCTCATTTCACTCAATGCCATCCGGATTATGGCGTTGAGTGAGCTCAGCTCACTCAACGCCATCCGGATTATGGCATTGAGTGAGCACTGCTCACTCAACACCACCCAGAATATATCCTTTTTAAAAGATGGCATTGAGTTAGCTTAGCTCACTCAACGCCGTCCAGATTATGGCGTTGAGTGAGCTCTGCTCACTCAACACCATTCAGACAACACCAAATGGCATTGAGTGCGGTCAGTGCACTCAATGTCGTTCAACTTATTGCGTTGAGTGAACTCAACACACTCAGCGCCATCCCGCATGACAGTTTATGACGTTGAGTGAGCTAAGCTTACTCAACGCCATCCAGTCTATGGCGTTGAGTGAGCTAAGCTCACTAAATGCCATCCAGTCTTCGGCGTTTAGTGAGCTCAGCTCACTCAACGCCAACCTGACGACACTAGATGGTGTTTAGTGCAGTCAGTGCACTCAACGTCACTCAACTTATGTCTTTGAGTGAGCTAAGCTCACTCAACGCCATCCAGACCATGGCGTTGAGTGAGCTTAGCTCACTCAATGCCATTCCTAGGTCACGGGCGTGACAGATTGGTCACGGGCGTGTCAGGCCCATGTTGAAATTTTTGAGCTCGACGATCGTCTTCCTGAGGTCGACGATCGTCGAAGGGTCACGCCCTAGGTCACGGGCATGATGGGTCGGTCATGGGCGTGACAACCCCTTGACTCGAAATCTTGGTCGATAAACTTCAATTTCTGGGCTTCCCAGGGTTCTGTTAAGACAAAACCACTCCCAGGGGTTTAGTTGGAAATGGGATGTTACAAATCCCAATAAACAAAACAAAGATTTTGTCCCCGAAATCAAGGTTAAGCCTACGGGGGCTCCAATCGGGAGAAAAAGGCTTGTAACATCCCATGAGAGTTGAAATATTTACATTTCTACGTTACGTTTGCTATGTGCGGTTTCAAATCTAAGACCAATTCATCCAATTGACTAGGTATATACCCCAATAAACAAAAGATTAGCCCATATTCTTTAAATTTCAGTCTTATTGGTTTAAAACAGGAAAGCAAATTTATTGTCCAGAGGGGTTGTGAGGTATACCTGACTGAAAAAGCTCTGAATACTTTTGTCGCATCAAGTCCGCTGTCTCCCATGTATGCTCCTCCTTCCCATGATTGTTCCACAGAACCTTGACTAACAAAACCTTCTTCCGTCGCAAGACCCGCACTGCCGTGTCAACGATCCTGATAGGCTCCAAGTTTACTGACCGATCCGAGGCCACCGGGCAATTTGCCGAGGAAATTAGCTGCTCAGGGCGTAGCAGAGCCCTCCATATTGAAGAGACGTGGAAGACGTCATGCAATCCCGCTAACTCCGGCGGTAGCTCCAGTCTATAGGGTAAGGGGTCGATCCGCTCCAGGATCCTGTAAGGCCCCATAAATCTTGGACTGAGCTTCTTCCGCCCGCGAACCCGCGAGACTCCGTGCATTTGCCGTATCTTCAAGAAAACTCGATCTCCCACCTAGAACTCCACTTGACGATGCCTTGCATCGTAATATTTGGCCTGCCTGCTCTGGGCTTCCAACATCCTGTCCCGGATCAGCCTAATCTGAGTATCTGTATCCCCGACAAACTCCGAGCCTAGTGCTTGCGGATCCTCATCCTGAACCCATGATAGTGGGGTCCTGCACCTCCTTCTATACAATGCCTCATATGGAGCCATGCCTATTCTGGACTGATGGGCGTTGTTGTAGGAAAACTCGACCAGTGGTAGCAATCTCTCCCAAGGCTCTTCGCGGTCCAAAATACACAGGCGCAAAAGATCTTCCAGTGTACGTTTGGTGCGCTCTGTTTGCCCGTCGGTCTTAGGTTAAAAACTGTGTTGAATGTCAACTGAGAACCCAGGTGGGCCTGGACTGACCTCCACTCCCTGGATGTAAACCGCCCATCCTGATCCGAAACGATAGTCTTGGTCACCCCATGATAATGCACAAACTGCTCAATGAACCTCCGAACTAATACACTAACCGGAGCATCCTTCGCCACTGGAATGAATCAGACCACCTTTGTTTGCATGTCCACTATCACCCAGATCGAGTCATTCCCCGCACGGGATCGAGGTAGCCCATGTATGAAGTCCATGGCTATATCCTCAAATTTCGACTCCGGCACCAGAAGTAGCTGCAGCAAGCCTGTCAGGTTCCTACACTCTGCCTTCACGAGTTGGCAGGCAACGCAATGCGTCACGAAGTACGTAATGTCTTTCTTCATACCCTGCCCGTACATCGTCCTCTTCAAATATTTTACAATCTTGGTGATCCCCGGTGAAAGTGAGGGTAAGATCTATCTCAACTCTAGAGGGGGGGGGTGAATAGAGTTTATTCAAATAAGTTTCACAGTTTTGAAAATATCAACACATATAAAATTTAATTTATACTATAGTGTAGAGTGCTAGAAAATAATAAAAGAAGCAAGAAACTAAGAGCACAGCACACAGCAACAATCAAACAAACAATCCAGAAGACACAAGGAAATATAGTGTTCCCCAAAACCTGGGTACATCCACTCTTCTACCACCCTTGGTAGGAATCCACTCAGGATGAGTTGATCAGGTGTCCTGACACCAATGAGCTTTTATTAAGGTGCTCAAAAACCAAAACTGGATTTTTTGATAAGGTGTCTTGCCACCACTGAGTTTGACAAGGTTCTCAGAACCAGACAGAACTTTTGAAGGGAGTTCAAGAACCTTTTTAACAGCAGGAAAATAAAAAGGAAAAGGAAATGAAGTTGTCTTCTCTATTCTCAAATCAAATGAGAGAAGACTTAGTGGATCTTTGTTGTCAAAGCTCCCCCTGAGATCTAGACTGGTTCAGGAAAAGAAGCTTTGCTTTAGGGTGATAGGTCTTCAGAATTTTGATCTCCAGCAAAAGATTGTTTCAGCAAGAAGGCAGAATGGTGAGGTGTCTGGAGTTCTTGAAATGAAGTTGTGAACACTTTTCAGTAAGCAAGAAGATTTTTATGTCACGGTTCTTCTATTGTTCTTTTGCTATCAGTGTTCTGTATACTGTATATTCTCCTTGTGTGTCTGTGTATGATATATTCTTTTTATTTTATTGAAAAAGGAAGATCTTATTCTCTGAAAAATTCTTTGTCCAATGTAGCCGTTGACAGTCATAAATGTCTTCCATAAAGAGTCTTGTCTTCTAGAGGAAAGTCCAGCAAACATTCTCTGAATAATACCTTGAAACTTGCTCCAGAATAAAGACAAACGGCTGGCAGATCTTCTTATCATAAATGCTGATAATATTCAAAACATTCCAAAGAATAACAGCATTTGAATCCTTAAATGCGTCGATCTCTCAGAAGAATCGTCGATCTGAGCTCTACGATCGTCGAACTAAGCTCAGAGATGAAATGAGATAAAGCAGACAGAAAATGTCGAACTGAGCTCGAAGATCGTCAAACCGAGCTCAGCGACCTGAAGAATAACTGAAGAGAGATTGTCGATCTAAGCTCGAAGATCGTCGAAAGGAGTTCGATGATTTATCGAAGTTGAGCTCAGAGAGCGTCGAATAGAGTTCGACGATTCAGCAGAACGGGCTGAAGGCAAATAGTCAATCTGAGCTCGAAGATCGTCGACCAGAGTTCGACGATTTATCGAAGTTGAGCTCAGAGAGCGTCGAATGGAGTTCGACGATTCGTCGACCTGAGCTCGACGAAAATTGCCTTAGACTTAGCTCTTCAACCTTGATCTTGGAATGGTCCTGGGGGCAGCTTCAAACCTAAGTTCTAAGCCCTAGACTCACTCTAGTGTTGACCTTCACAACTATACAACTAGGTCAGCCTGGTTTCCTAAGACAACCATAGTGATCCTTACCCAAATTAGTAATAGGGTGTTCCAACAATCTCCCCCTATTTGGGTTAGGATTACTATTTACAAATAACATTAAGAAATGAATATGCATTCATACAAAAACAAGAGCTAACCAAGCAAAGATATAGCAGCAAGCAGATCACAGATAACATAGCAGCAATTATCCAGATGAGGATGAAAGTTTAGCTTACACAATTTTACTTCTTCTCAGTTCACTTTCTAAACAAAATTTCTCTGTTAGGATTCGGGGTTTCTTTCTTTGATCTTCTGTCATCCTTTGCACCTAGAGAAGTTTGAGATCTTGGCCTTGGAACTATAGCCTCTGGGTGCAGCTTCATGTAGTCTTCTGGGTTGAAAAACTTTCTTGAAGCATATCTTTCCAATTCTTTCATCCTTTGATCTGATAAAGTTGTTATATTGGAGATGTCCATGCCTTGCTCTCTGGCTTTCTTTAGTTGATCAAGAGCAGCTAGCTCTTTCATTCTTGCTGTCCAGGATAGAGGATTGTTCTCAGGATCCTCAAAAGGAACAGGAGGTTCATACCTGTTGAGAGATTCAGAAGCAGGGGGAGTCCTGGAAACAACTGTGTCTTTCATCCTGTAAGGGAAAGGACCTGAAGAGGAGTCAGTGTGGCCTTGTCCTTCCCTTTGATAAGATCTTTGTCCTCTCTGATTTCCTCTGTAATGACCCCTTCTGGATTGATATCCTCTTTGATGTTGTCCCCTTTGATAGTATCTTGGATAAGATTGGGAGGAGCTTTGTCTTGAAGCTGGAGCTTGAGGGGCTGAGCCTAATCCAGAATCTGGAGGAGGAGGAGGAGAAGGCTGATATTGTGAAGATCCTTTTTCATATTTATCAAGCTTCCTTCTCTTCTTCATAGCTTTCAGTTGATTCTTGGAGTATTGCATCCATGGCTCAGAAATGGGGCAATCATGCAGAATGTAGTAGGGAATATCATTGGAGTCTTTTGCTTTAGCTGGAGGAACTGGCATCATGGCTTTGCTTCTAGCTTTCCTCTTCTTGGCAATGGTATTGGCAGAGTCATCTGAGTCAATCTGGAAATGGTCACTATCTGAGCTTTGTGGTCTGTCATACAGATCATCAATGCTTTTCATGTACTTTTCTTGTAGCTTTAACTGATCAGAAGTCAGAGCAGGAGCAACAGCAGTAGCGGACACTTGAGCAGGAGCAGGCATAGCAGCAGGTGTGGGATCTTCTAGGTAGGAAGCAAGTTCTTCATCAGCAGTTTCATCAGCAACAGTTACTGGAATCATCTCTATATCTTCAGCAGCTGCAGCAGCAGTTTCAACAACAGGAGGCACAATGGCCTTAGTAGCAGCATCAGGAATATCCACAGCCTTCCAGGAATTGATATAGGATTCAATGTGGCTGGGATCACAAACAGATACATGCACAATGGCCTAAGACAGATCTTTAGTGAGAGGTACTGGCAGAAAGCTGAAATGAACTGTATCAAATTGAGATAGCAGGCTCTGAAGATTTAGTGCAAAAGAACATCCACTGCTTTCTGAGTGAGCAGGAGCTGGAGCTGGAGCAAAAATAGGAGCATCCACTGGCACATCCACTTCTTCATAAAGCAACTCCCCCTGCCTTGGTTCAAGGAGAGCTGAATCAAGGCACCCAGTAGAAGGGATTGCCTGGGAGGAGGAAAAGGAGGAAAGCTTGGTAGACAGCTCCTGAACTTGTTTCAGGAGTGGAGCCAGGGAAGTCTCCAACAGAGATGTCAGCCTGGGAGCTCGCAACTCATAAAGTCTGTCTGCCAACCTTGGAAGATCTACATGCTCAAGTGGGGCTTGAGCAGAGGTAGGAGTAAAGGTAGATGTAGGGATGTTGGCTGGAGCTGAAGGTGTGGAGGTAGGTGGAGTAGGAATGGATGGCTTTGAGGATGGAATTGTGGAGATAGAGAAGGTGGAGGTGGAGATAGGTGAAGCAAGAGAGGGGGTGAAGGATGGTTGGGAAAGAATGTCATTAAGCATTTGTTGAAAAGAGGAGGTAGAGGGTGGCTCAGGAGGAGTGGAGGGAGAATCATCCATGAAGGAATCATCTACAAGGGAAAAGGATGGCAGGGTGAAGGTTGAATAAGAGAAGAGAGGATGGAATTCCTCTGAGGTGGATACTGGAGGGGATGAAACTGGTGAGGAAATGGTAATTGGGGATGATATGGTTATGGTTGTGACTGGTGGTGAGGAGGAAATGGCTGGGGTGGATACAGCTGGAGGAGGAAGAGAGGCAGGCAACACTTCTGCTGGTGGAGTGACTGAAGCAGTCCTTGTGCCTGAAGGAAGTGGTGCAGTAGCTCTTGTAGGGTTGATGATTTGCCTGTCCCATTTGCTGAATAGGGCACAGGAGAGCCTCTTGGATGCATTGATGAACATCCCAGAGGAGGTTAACAGTTCAGGGCATCTGTAGTGCAGATAGACCCCTAAGATTCTCCCAAAACTCACGACAGTCTTATTGATCTTCTTCTTAATCAGGTTGAAGAAGATTGATCCCCAATCAAGGTGTTTCTTATCGACTAAAGCTCCCATCAAGCAAAGTTGATATCTAGAGATGGTGTCATGAGCTGAGTGCTTGGCCAACAGCACTTTCCCAACTACATCAGCCAGGAATTGATATTCCAGAGACAGATTTTTCTTTAAGAGTTTGTTAGGGTTGACAGCATTGTGACCCATTCGATTAAGCATTGAATCATAATCTTCTCCAGATAATTCAATAGAATCTTCTCCAGTACTAAGTTGAAAGACATTTGTTTAGAGAGCCGGTGATAGATGTACCTGAGTCCCTTTAATGATGCCGACGACAGAGTTCTCAGTCTCGTCTGTCGCTGTAAACCACCACTCTTTGATCTCTTCTGAAGAAATCTTCATCCGGGTAGTCATTATTTGGATCAGCTGTTGTTCTCTGAACAGATTGATAATATCCTTGAAGCGCTGATCGCTTCCATCAAACGAGTTTATATCAATGTCAAATCCTGTGTCAAATTTCATCTTAGAGATAGCAGCACTGGATTCAGCCACTTGCACCTGCAACAGAAAACCAAACGCGACTAAGTGTAGAGGATTTGGAGGGAAAACGAAGAAAGTTGCAGAGTATGAAAGCGCAAAAGGAGAACGACGGCTGAAGAAATGATTTTATATTAGGGTTCGACGGTGAAACGGAAAATCGTTGAGCTCAGTTCGACGAAGCGTCGAACTCAGCTCGACGATTTGGGCTGCAGAAGGAATCTGAAGAGACGTCAATATCGTCGATCTCCGTTCGACGATGTTGAAAAGCGTCGAGCTCCGCTCGACGGCCTCTGAACAGAAGGAGAGAAAGCCTAGATCTAGCGAAGGCTCTGAACTCAGATCGATGACTTCGGGAACGTCGATCTCTGGTCGACGATTTTTGGAAAATCGTCGATCTTCGTTCGACGATTTCTGGGAAAACGTTGAGCATAGTTCAGAGACAAAACCGATTCTACAGACACAAAAGGAACTGATTTTTTAGCCTAGTCTTGGTCTGTTTTAGCTTTTCAAAATCTTGTAATTTAATTTAGGCTTCCTCCATCTAACATGCCTAACTGATTTAGGAAGAAACTGTGTTTCTTTTAATCCAAAAGTTTGGTGAAAATATCTCCCCTTTGCAAATCAGTAGGAATATATTGAAGTTCAATTTTATTTTTCTCTACATTATCTCTTAGAAAGTGATGCCTAATTTCTATGTGTTTTGTCCTACTATGGAGGACTGGATTTTGTGCTATAGAGATAGCACTAGTATTATCACAGAAAATTTTTGACTTCTCTAAGTTGTAACCATAGTCTAGAAGCTGATTTTGTATCCACAATATTTGTGAGCAACAACTACCTGCAGCCATATACTCAGCTTCAGCAGTTGAAGTTGACACAGATGTTTGCTTCTTACAAAACCAGGAGACAAGTCTGTCACCAAGAAACTGACATGTTCCACTGGTGCTTTTCCTGTCTATTCTGCATCCAGCATAATCAGCATCTGAGAATCCAGTTAATTCAAATCCTGAGTCTTTTGGATACCAGAGTCCTAGATTTGGACAACTTTTTACATACCTAAGAATCCTTTTAACTAGAGTTAGGTGTGACTCTCTAGGGCTAACTTGGAATCTAGCACATATGCATGTAGCAAACATTATATCTGGCCTACTGGCTGTAAGGTACAATAGAGAGCCAATCATTGCTCTATATGTTGTCTGATCAACTGATTTCCCATGTTCATCAGCATCCAATACAGTATTGGTAGGCATGGGTGTTTTCATACAAGATGCCTCAGACATACCAAATCTCTTAACCAATTCTTTAGCATACTTGGTTTGGGAAATAAATATGCCCTCAGCATGCTGTTTTACTTGCAATCCTAAGAAGAAGGAGAGCTCACCCATGCTACTCATTTCAAATTTGGAATGCATTAGGTTGGAAAACTTTCTACACAAGTTTGAATCAGTAGATCCAAATATGATATTATCTACATAAATTTGTACTAGTAGGGTGTGGGACTTATGGGTTCTAATAAAAAGAGTTTGGTCTACTCTCCACCTAACAAAATCATTTTCCAGAAGAAAGCATGCTAGGGTATTATACCATGCTCTAGGAGCTTGCTTGAGACCATATAATGCTTTATGCAATTTGAAAACATAATCAGGGTGAGTTAGAGAGATAAAACCTGGAGGTTGTCTAACATAGACTTCCTCTTTGATGTCCCCATTGAGAAATGCACTCTTCACATCCATCTGATAGACCTTGAAGCCTTTGTGAGCAGCATAAGCTAGAAATATTCTGATGGCCTCTAACCTTGCAACTGGTGCAAAGGTCTGGTCATAGTCTATTCCTTCTTGTTGAGAGTAGCCTTGAGCAACTAGCCTTGCCTTGTTTCTGACAATAATTCCTGGGTCATCCAGCTTGTTTCTGAAAACCCACTTTGTTCCAACAATGGAATGATCCTTTGGCTTAGTCACTAGTTCCCAAACCTTATTCCTTTCAAATTGATGCAACTCCTCTTGCATTGCAATGATCCAGTGTGAATCTTGCTCTGCATCTTGAATGGATTGAGGCTCAACTTGAGATAGGAAGCAAGTGTGCATCAGGTTCTGGTTGACCTGATTTCTGGTTTGCACATCAGCTGAGATCTCTCCAATTACTTGGGTGATTGGATGATCTCTTGTTGTTACTAAATCAACAGGGGGTGTTGATTGTTCACCAGCCTGTGTTGTTGTCTCCTCTAGTTGAGCAACAACTGGCTCTTCAGGATGATTTTCTTCTAGATGTTGCACTTCTTCATCATCACTGCTTTCATTCTTTTGCTGAATAGGTTGAGAGGTTGTGTCCTCTTCATTAACCTGTAATCTGTCCATACTTTCTGATATAGATTGTACCTGCAAGGGTTCTTTGGTAGAAGTAGACTTCTCCTTATAACACCTGTTAGTCTCATCAAAAGTAATGTGAACAGATTCTTCAATTTTACAAGATGATTTATTATATACCCTATAGGACTTGCTGATCATGGAGTATCCCAGAAACACTCCTTCATCAGCTTTAGCTTGGAATTTTGCTAGATGTTTCTTGTCATTGTTGTGAATATAACAAATACAGCCAAAAATTTTAAAATAATTTACTTTAGGTTTCTTCCCTTTGAGCAATTCATAGGGAGTCTTGCCCTTTAGTTTATGTATCAGGCTTCTATTTAATACATAGTTGGAGGTGTTCACTGCCTCAGGCCAAAAGGATAGAGGTAGGTGAGCATCTGTCAATAATGTAGTAGCAGATTCAATTAGGGTTCTATTTTTCCTTTCAGCTACCCCAATTTATTGAGGAGTTCTAGGAGCTGAGAAAGTATGCCTGATCCCTTCACTTTGACAGAACTCTTGCATGAGAAGAGAATCAAACTCTGTCCCATGATCACTTCTGATCAGGGCAAAGTGAGTGTTGAACTCAATCTGAATGCATTTGAGAAAATCTGTCAAACACTTGAAGTTATCAGACTTTTTCCTCAGAAAGAATACCCAAGTGAATCTTGAGAAGTCATCTACAACCACTAGAGTATAGGACTTCCCTCCTAAGCTTTGTACTGTGATGGGTCCAAAAAGATCCATGTACAACAGATACAAAATCCTAGGTGAATCACTCTTATTAATTGACTTAAAGCTATTTTTAGTTTGCTTGCCTAATTGACAAGCCTTGCAAAGTCCTTCCTTCTTGTAGGGGCCAGAAGGTAGTCCTCTAACAAGGTTATCCTTTGATAGCCTAGCAATGGTTCTAAGGTTTAGATGTCCTAGTCTCTTATGCCACAAAATATTAGGCTTAGATATGGAATTGAATAAACAGAAATCTACTTTAGAAGAAAGAAATTCTACTAAGTAAATGTTACCTGTCCTTTTACCTGTTAACACTATTGTGTTGTCCTCTGATTTGATCTTGCACAGGGATTTATTGAATGTCACCTTGTATCCTTCATCACATAGTTGACTGATACTTATCAGATTGTGCTTCAGTCCTTCTACATATGCCACCTTTTTAAAAGTTACTGAGCCTATCTGAGCAGCACCATATCCTTTGGTTTGGCCAAAATTTGAATCACCAAAAATCACTTTGGGTCCAAGTTTGGCTATGAAGGATGATAGGTTCTCCCTGTTCCCTATCATGTGCTTTGAGCACCCACTATCCAGATACCATTGTTGGTTAGATACTGGATAGGTCTTCACCTGCACATGAGCAGCTTATTTGTTTTTGACCCAGTTAACCTTGGGCCTAGGCTGATATCCTTTGAATTCAGAAATAAAAGACATCCCAGGTTGACTCTTATAGCCTTCAGGATGGTATCTCCTAGGAGGTACTATCCATTCAGTATAGGGGTTAAAGCCTTGGGATGTGGGACCTCTAGGATTGACTCTAGATGTGCCATTGAAGGAATGTTCACAGACCTGATCTCTGTTCGACGATCGTCAAGCTGAGGTCGACGATCTTGGGTCAGATCGTCGATCTCTGTTCGAAGATCGATTATACTGAAGTTCAGATTTTGGATATCGTCGAGCTGAGGTCGACGATCTGTGGTTAGATCGTCGAACTCTGTTCGACGATCGTCGAGCTCTGCTTGACGCAATCTGTTGAACTGAATTTTTCTCTGACAGATCTGCATTCTTCCCAGCTACCTCTATTACTCCCTTTCCTTTGTCAGAGACAAATTTGATTGGAGTTGTTAATATTATAGGTTGGCTGGATGAGGCACCCAAGCCCAGTGTACTGTTGAATCTAGAGTTCACTGTGCTTGTAATGTCCATCAGTCTGATACTTCTCCCATTTAGGGATTCTTCAAACTTTTTAGCTCTTGACAGTTCACTTTTCATTGAAGCTATCTCCTCCCTACAGCATTCTAACTCCTCAGAGTGTTTGAGGTTATTTGAGTTCAGGACATTGTATTCAGATAATTTATTTCTGAGAGAGATTATCTCTTTTTCAGATCTTAGTAAATCCAAGCACAATGTCTTAAATTCATTTTTGAAGTCCTCAGAATTAAAATCAAAAGAGCTAATTACCTGATCTTCCTCTGGTTGATTTTCTGAATCTGAATCTGAATCTGATTCTTCATCAGAGTTTTGCTGTGAGGCATTGATAGCCATCATGCAGAATTCTTTCTCATCAGCATCATCTTCATCATCACTAGAGCTAGATGACGTTTCAGAATCTTCTTCTATCTCACTCCATGTCTCAGTAACAAAACCCTTCCTTGTATTTTTGTTCCTGCTAGAGGAGGCTTTGTCTGAGCTGTTCTTTTTGAAATCTTTTTCTTTTCTTCTTTCTCTTCTATCCTTTCTGTCCTTGTTCTTGTTCTCTGGACAGTTAGGCACAATGTGGCCTGGTTTCCTGCAACCAAAGCATATGATTTCTTTGTTATTATTATTTGACTTATCATACCTTGGTTTGTCATGTCCTTTGTATGGCCTTTTTCTGAAGTCTTTTCTGGCTAGCTTGTAAAATCTTTTGGCCAGTAGGCTGACCAATTCCTCATTGTCTGTGAGTTTTTCTTCAGGCTGATCTTCAATGGCTTTGAAAGCTATTGACTTCTCTTTCCTTGAGGCTGGTGAAGCAGCCTTCTGTTCTTCCTCCCTGTTCTTGATAAGCAGCTCATAAGATTTGAGCTTGCCTAGGAGTGTTTCAGTAGTGATTTCATTTAGACTTCTGGCATCTTTGATTGGCCAGATTCTTGAATCCCAAGTACTGGGGAAGCACATTAGGATCTTGTCATTAAGCTCTGTCAATGAGATTTCTTTATCCAAGGTTCTTAGCTCATTGACAATCAGACTCAATCTGTTGTACATATCTGCTACTGACTCAGTCTCTCCTTTCTTGAAATTCTCATATTGGGTTATGAGGTGAGATCTCCTGTCTTACCTTTCATCAGCAGACCCTGAGACAATTTCAGAGAGCTTGTCCAAAATTCCTTTGGCTGAGTTGTAGTCAGCTACTTTCTGAAATATCTCATCAGACATTGTCTGAGCTAAGATGTTAATGGCCTTTGCATCTGCAATTTTCCATTTCTTTATGTCTGCATCTGTTCCTGAGGGAGGTGGAACAGCATTTGTGCTTGAGCTTGCTGGTGGACTTGGACAAACTGTCAAGACAGAATTGAAAATATCTTCATCAATAGAGTTCATGTATAATTTAATCCTTGCCTTCCAAAGTGCAAACTTAGATAGATTGCACACTGGAGGTCTGGTGCTTGCATAATCCTTGTTCTGTGCCATGACTTAGAGTAATATATATATAAAAAGAAATAACCCTCTTAAAAGATAGATTTTACCAAGGATCACTTGGTTCAGGTGTTATCCTGTATGAGCAACCAACCTGCCTCTGATACCAATTGAAAGTGAGGGTAAGATCTATCTCAACTCTAGAGGGGGGGTGAATAGAGTTTATTCAAATAAGTTTCACAGTTTTGAAAATATCAACACATATAAAATTTAATATATACTATAGTATAGAGTGCTAGAAAATAATTAAAGAAGCAAGAAACTAAGAGCACAGCACACAGCAATAATCAAACAAACAATCCAGAAGACACAAGGAAATATAGTGGTTCCCCAAAACCTGGGTACATCTACTCTTCTACAACCCTTGGTAGGAATCCACTCAGGATGAGTTGATCAGGTGTCCTGACACCAATGAGCTTTTGTTAAGGTGCTCAAAAACCAAAACTGGATTTTTTGATAAGGTGTCTTGCCACCACTGAGTTTTGACAAGGTTCTCAGAACCAGACAGAACTTTTGAAGGGAGTTCAAGAACCCTTTTACAGCAGGAAAATAAAAAGGAAAAGGAAATGAAGTTGTCTTCTCTGTTCTCAAATCAAATGAGAGAAGACTTAGTGGATCTTTGTTGTCAAAGCTCCCCCTGAGATCTAGACTGGTTCAGGAAAAGAAGCTTTGCTCTAGGGTGATAGGACTTCAGAATTTTGATCTCCAGCAAAAGATTGTTTCAGCAAGAAGGCAGAAAGATGAGGTGTCTGGAGTTCTTGAAATGAAGTTGTGAACACTTTTCAGTAAACAAGAAGATTTTTATGTCACAGTTCTTCTGTTGTTCTTTTGCTATCAATGTTCTGTATACTGTATATTCTCCTTGTGTGTCTGTGTATGATATATTCTTTTTTTTTATTGAAAACGGAAGATCTTATTCTCTGAAAAATTCTTTGTCCAAAGTAGCCATTGGCAGTCATAAATGTCTTCCATAAAGAGTCTTGTCTTCTAGAGGTAAGTCCAGCAAACATTCTCTGAATAATACCTTGAAACTTGCTCCAGAATAAAGACAAACGGCTGGCAGATCTTCTTATCATAAATGCTGATAATATTCAAAAACATTCCAAAGAATAACAGCATTTGAATCCTTAAATGCGTCGATCTCTCAGAAGAATCGTCGATCTGAGCTCTACGATCGTCGAACTGAGCTCAGAGATGAAATGAGATAAAGAAGACAGAAAACGTCGAACTGAGCTCGAAGATCGTTGAACCGAGCTCAGCGTCCTGAAGAATAACTGAAGAGAGATCATCGATCTGAGCTCGAAGATCGTCGAAAGGAGTTCGACGATTTATCAAAGTTGAGCTCAGAAAGCGTCGAATGGAGTTCGACGATTCAGCAGAACGGGCTGAAGGCAAATAGTCGATCTGAGCTCGAAGATCGTCAACCAGAGTTCAACGATTTATCGAAGTTGAGCTCAGAGAGCGTCGAATGGAGTTCGACAATTCGTCGACCTGAGCTCGACGAAAATTGCCTTAGGCTTAGCTCTTCAACCTTGATCTTGGAATGGTCCTAGGAGCAGCTTCAAACCTAAGTTCTAAGCCCTAGACTCACTCTAGTGTTGACCTTCACAACTATACAACTAGGTCAACCTGGTTTCCTAAGACAACCATAGTGATCCTTACCCAAATTAGTAATAGGGTGTTCCAACACCCGGGTATACCGAATATCGGCTGCAGTGAGCTTCCGTCATAATGTCCTCCCGGATGTTGCCTCCTGCTGGTGTGTAGACTCTGCCTCCGAAACACAGGAGACCATCCCTCAAAAAGTAATCTCTTGTCGTGCCTTCCTAAAAGGCTCGGAATTCCAGTTCTCAGCTCTCTCATCCAGCATCTTCCCATTTCTGATGCGGTCTCGAATATCATCAGTAGTAACCATCGACCCCAGGTACTCCATGTATAACTACGGGTCATCCTCAGACACTAGTGAAATCTGCATCTCCTTGAATGCTTTAACCACTCCACGGCCATCAGCTGCGGGCCTACTCCTGTCGTACTCGCTCTTCGGCTCAGAGCATCTGCGACTACGTTCGCCTTCCCCGGATGGTAGTATATGGTAGACTGGTAGTCCGGCAGAAACTCCACCCAGCGTCTCTGCCTGATATTTAGCTCCTTCTGGGTGTCGACGTACTTCAAATTCTTGTGGTCAGAGAAGATATCACAGTGAATTCTGTAAAGGTAGTGTCGCCAAATCTTAAGAGAAAAAACAACTGCCCCCATCTCCAAATCGTGCACGGGATAGTTCTGCTCGTGCTGCTTAAACTGACGGGTGGCATAGGCTATTACGTACCCATTCTGCATAAGAACGGCATCCATCCCTTGATATGAATCATCTGTACACACCTGGAATCCTTCCTTCCCTGACGGAAGAGCAAGGATGGGAGCCGAGGTTAGACGATCCTTCAGCTCCTGAAAAGCAGATTCGCATCGTGGTGTCAAAATAAAAGGGGACTCCTTCTTCGTCAGAGATGTAAGAGAGAGGGCAATCTGGGAGAACACCTTTACGAACTTTCGGTAATAACCGGCAAGTCCCAAGAAACTTCGAACATCCGAGGCCGACTTTAGTGATTGCTAATCCCGTACTGCCTTGACCTTCGCAGGATCCACTGCCAGACCAGCTCCACTGATGACATGGCCCAGAAAGGCCACCTCCTTTAGCCAGAACTGGCACTTGCTGTACTTGGCATACATCTTATGCTCCCGCAGCTTCTCCAAGGTCAAGGTCAGGTGTCTCGCGTGCTCCTCCTCCAACCTTGAATAGATAAGGATGTCGTCGATGAATACGATAACAAAGACGTCTAGATACTCTTCGAACACCCGATTCATCAAGTTCATGAATGCGGAGGGTGCATTCGTGAGCCCGAACGGCATCACGGTAAACTCGTATAAACCATATCTGCTGCTGAAGGCCGTCTTCGGGATGTCCTCCTCCCGAATGCGAAGCTGGTAGTACCCTGACCTCAGATCCAACTTTGAGAACCAATGGGCTCCCTCCAGCTGGTCAAATAGCTCGTCTATCCTTGGTAAGGGATTAGTATTCCGGACCGTCAACCTGTTCAGGGCCTGGTAATCTATGCATAGTCGAAGGATCCTGTCCTTCTTCTTAACGAATTGCACTGGAGCTCCCCATGGTGAAGAGCTAGAACGAACGAACCCGGCCTCCACTAACTCGTCAAGCTGGCTTCGAAATTTCACCAACTCCTTTGGGGCCATTCGATAGGGAGCTCTGGATACCGGCTTAGCCCCCAGTACGAGCTGAATCTGAAAGTCCTTCTCTCGGTTTGGGGGTAGCCCTGGTAGCTTTTCCGGGAACACGTCGGCGAAGTCCCGCACAACTGGAATATCTGAAATGGTGTCCTTGGCCACGACCACCTCAAAAAGGACCTAATAAACTTCTTCCCCCTACAGGTTGGCCTTAACGGCCTACACAGATGATAATAAGGTACGGGGTGCTGGTATAATACCTTTAATGACAATGAAAGAGTCGTCGTGCCTCACGGTCATCCCCTTCGCCATGTAGTCGATCTGGGCATGGTTCCAGCACAGCCAAGTCATGCCCAGGATAAGATCGTAATCTGGCATCTTCAGAATCATCGCTGGTGCCTCAAACGCCTTCCCGCCGATCCTCGCTTCCATATTGTAATGAGTAGAGGTCATTATCTCTGATCAATCGGTAGGAGCACCCTCATCATCTTCCCGGTGAATGGCTCCACACCTGCCAGTCCTTTCAAGAAATCCTCCGACACGAACGAGTGTGAAGCACCAGTGTCGAAGAGAGTGTGAGCGGGCTTGCCGCTAACGAAGACTATGCCTGGGGTAATTAAGTGTCTTAGTATTCTTGTTGCAGTTGTCTTCTATGAATTTCTAACTAGGTTATGTCTAGAATACTAGTTCATATGAAGAAAATTTAAAAGTACTGCCATACCTGCGATAACCTGCTCCGGGTTCCGGGGCTGTGTCAGGTCTAGAGCATACACCCTCTGCCTCTCTTGCCTGCGGCCTTGATCCTAAAATCCTCGTCATCGGTCCTGTCCTCGTCCGCCAAACTGTCGGGGAGGTGGAGCGCCCTGATGTGCTGGTGGGGGTGCTCGCCTCATAGGGCAGTTCCTCTTGATATGCCCCGGCTGATTGCACTGAGAGCATACTGGTGCCTGCTCTACTGTCCTTGGCATCTCCAGTATCTGTAAAGGCTAGGGAGCCAGTACCCCCTGACTTCTCTGCTCCTGCCAAAACTCCTGACGAGGATGATCCTCGTTCCTTCTCTCCCCAATAACCTGGCCTCGAGGACGGTCTCTATGACCTCCAATCACTGTATCATCATCCGGTCTCTTCCGGCTCTTCACTGTAAGTTGATCCGCTTCTCTCTTCTTAGCCATCTCCAGAATCCTCGCCAAACTCCCCTCTGAGACGAAGAGGAGGGCCTGTCTCATGTCGTATTGCAGCCCCTTATAAAACCTCCGGGCATAGCCAACGTCGTCCAACTAATAAGCGTCCGCATAGCGGGCCAGGTGTGTGAACTCCTGATAATACTCCACCACTGTCCTGTTCCCCTGCCTCAACCACAGGAACCTATCCTCCAGGTCGTCCCTCAATGATTGAGGTACAAAATGTCCCAAAAGCGCTGCTCTGAACTCCTCCCAAGTAATATCAGCACAATCCATCCCCGCAAAGGTGGTGTCCAGCTGAGATTTCCTCCACCTCTTTCCGTGTGACTCTAGGCAAGAGACCGCCAAAGCAACTGCCTCCTCAGTGGGGCATCGAATCCCCGCTAGAATCTCGTAAATGGTATCCAACCATTCCTCCATACGTACTGCAGACTCCGTCCCCAGGTAGGATGGATGGGAAAGTCCTCGGAAGAGAGTCATCCAATTGGCCCCGGGGTTTGCTTGTGGAGTCGGGGCTTGCTGAGCTCTGAAGGCCTCCAGAATGGTCGTCAGTGTTTGTCCCATCTCCGTCTCCTGGAACGGAGCTGGAGACGGCGGAGGTGGGACCACATTCGGAGCCTGAGGTGTCCCTTGCTGTGATGTAGGGTTCGTCGCAGGCTACAAGGAAAAATTCCATTTGTTAGAGAGCGAATGAATGGAATTTAAGAAGGGGTGGGATGGACTTTCACATTGTATTTCCCTTATGGGCACACCACTGCTTCCGCTTCTAGTTTGTCTGCAAACTAAGCTCGCACGGGGGTGGCTCAAGGTTTAGTGGACTACTTCTCTTCCGATCGAGGTCTCCTCTGATACCACTTGTAAGACACCCCCCCCCCCCCCCGTCTTTTTTTATTTTCTAACACCAGGGTCTTAGCCCAGAATTGCCGCTTTGCAGTGGCACCGAGTCACGGGAAGGTCGCCACTACAAAATGCTAATTTTGCTGGCCCTTTTCGATCACAAAGAGAGAGAAGTAAGTATACATTAAATGTAAACAAGTCCACAGAAACATATATGAATAGAAAATCACAACCTGTCCATCAATAGATAATAATAGAAAATAAAGGTACTGCAAAGATACAGTTCAGGTGAAATATAGATAAACGGGCTCGAGCCCGGTACATCAGAGTCCTCACTACAAATCACTCATCGCGGAAGCTATAAAAATACTAATCACTCACGGAGCTTGTCGCAGGTGCACCGGTGCTAGACTGACCCACCTCCATGCGCGCCGTACTCCGCTGGTGCTTGTCCCTGGACTGCTGGTCCCTGTTGTTGGGTACATTGGAAAATGTGTACCTGATTTGAAGAAGCCTAACTTAGCTTAATGATATACATCAAGGTGTATTTGATGTTGTTTTAAGTTGACATATGCAGGTGAAGAAATATTAAAGAATACAGGAAATTATTCTAAGTCCATGTGTCGACACTTGAAGAAATTATGTCGACACTTCAGAATAATTGTGTCGACACTTGAAGGAAGCTGTGTCGACACAGAGAAAAATAGTCGACTACATTTGTGTCGACACTGGGAAGCAGTGTCGACTCACAGAAAGATAGTCGACCACATTTGTGTCGACACTGGGAAGCAGTGTCGACTTACTGAAAGATAGTCGATCACAACTTTGTCGATACTGGGAGGATGTGTCGACACATTGAGACAGAGTCGACACACATTGGCAGAAGTCAACAATACTTGTGTCGACACCAGAAGACTGAGTCGACACATATTGGCAGGATTGACATTTGCTGAGTCGACACCTGAAGGCAGAGTCGACACATATTGAGTTCTGAATCTACAACAACTGTGTCGACACACAGGACTTGTGTCGACACACTGCAAAGTCAAGACCAAGTTATTTTCTGAAGAAAGATGAAGTGTTGAGTCGACACAAATTCTCTGTGTCGACTCATTCTCAAGATGAAGTTCTGAAGAAGCTGTGTGGACTTAAAGGCAAACTTGTCGACATCATCAAAGGCTGTGTCGACACAAAAGTTACTTGTGTCGACACATATAGACAGTTGATCTCGACACTTCCTGACAGTCTGTCTCAACACTTTGCTGACCAAGACTAAGGCACAGGATCTGTTTGAAGACTTGACAGCTGTGGGTTGCAGCCAGTTAACTGATGTTGTCAGACTCGTCAGAAGACAGTTATAAACCGGATCAGCCGGTTACCATTAAGAAGGTCTATAAATAGACAGATTCAGAGAGAAGTAACAAGAGATTGAATTTTTGCAATCAATTTGAGAAATCAAATCAAGAAGGAGTAATACACAAAAGAAGATCTTCATCAGAAGATCTAAGAACACGATCTCAGGATCGATCTAAGAAGAGTTCTATCAAGAATTCAGAAGTGTCATCAAAGGTGTTGGATAGAGAGAGATTCAGCCATTTGAAGAAGAAGAAGGAAGCCATCACTGGTTTCTCAAGAAGCTGTTTGGGAAATCAACTCAGCTAAGTTCATATTCAAGAAGCTTTGAAGAAAGCTCAGATTCAGTTGATTTCATTCATCAGCTGATCAAGAACTGCCTTGTCCTTCTCTCTCTCATCAAGGGCAAGTTAATACAAACTTCTTTTCTAATTTCTGTAGGATCTGTCAATACAGATCTGAGTTGTAAGCCTGTGTTATAAAGGCTGAGTGTTGGAGAGTTGATCTCTGAGTGGTAGGGTTGTTTGCCTGAGTGTAGGAGAAGGTTCTTCTCTGAGTTGTAGGCCTTGTGATAAGGCTGAGGTAGGGCTGTTGAGCCTGAGTTATAGGAACCTTTTCAGGTTCTGAGCTATAGGATCTGTGGATCTGAGTAAAGAGGAAGTTTGGCCGAATCTAGCATACTGCTAGATAGGTGAAGGGGGAAAGTGGACGTACCCAAACCTTGGGTAACCACTATAAAACTGTGTGCAATTTGTGTTGTATGATTTTCTGTGATTCCTGTACTGAGTGTATTAATTCTGTAATTGAATTCTGCCTAAAAGTGTAAACAAGCATAAGAGCCTATTCACCCCCCCCCACTCTAGGTGTTTAGGTTGTCTTGAAAGTAAAACTATCAAGTGGTATCAGAGGGAGGTTCCTCAAAGAGGACTTAACAGTCTGAGGTAGATCTGAAAGGCAGAATCAAGATTCAAGAAGATGGGTTCTGGAGAAAATCACAAGGAGTTTGGGTCAATGAAGTTACCCATCTACAGGAAGGAAATCTTTGGGATTTGGAAAGAAAGAGTCAGATTGTTCATGAAAGCATCTGACCAAGAATATACATCACAGTTCAGGAAGGACCCTTCATTCCAATGAAGGTATCAGTTCTTGATGCTAATATTCAAACTCCAAAGAGTTATTCTGAAATGACCAAGGATGAAATCATTTTGGCAACCATGGACAAGAGAGCTCAGAATATTATTGTGAGTGCCATAAATGATTCTACATTTCAGAATCTGATTCACTGCAAGACCTCCAAAGAAATGTGGGACACCTTGATTGTCTACATGGAGGGATCTGAAGAAGTAAGACAGGATAGGAAGTCTATGCTCAACCAGGAATATGAAAGTTTTAGACAAGGAAAAACTGATAACATAACTGAATGTTATAAGAAATTCTATAGAATTGTGAATGAGTTAATATCCTATGGAAGAGTCTTCAGTACCTATAAACTTAATGACAAATTCTTAAGATCCTTGACAAAGGATTGGGATACTAAGATCTGTGCCATAAGAGAAGTGGCTAAACTGGCAGAGATTTCTCCTCCAACCTTGTTTGGAAAGTTGCTATCCTATGAAATGCAACTTATGGTGAGGAAGGAGGAGGAAAAGAATTCAAAAGGAGAGCATAGAGAGAAGATAGTGGCCTTCAAGGCAGAAGCCACTAGAAAGACTAGGAGGATATCATCATCTCCTCCTAAGGAAGTTAAAGAAGTTTGTTCTGAAAATTCAGAGAATCAGGGTTCAGAAAGCTGTGAGTCAGATGCAGATTTTGCTGCATTTACAAGGCAATTCCAAAGATTCTTAAAGAAGAAGCAGTGGAGGTCTAGGCCCTCCTCATCACAGCAAGTTGATGACTATTATCAGAAGAAAAGTCATCAAGGAAAGAGAAGAGCAGAACAAAGCCCAGTAAGGCCACTACTTCAAAGATTGTCTGCTATTGTTGCAATAGGCCTGGATATGTAGTGGCTGACTGTCCTGATAAGAGAAAGGAGTCATCAGACAAGAAGAAGACTTATCAAAAGGGCGAGAAGGAAAAATCCTTTGTTGCAAAGAAGGAAAAGAGCCTAACAGATCAATCAACTTCAGAATCAGAATCTGAAGCTGAAGCATATATTGGACTATATGCTGCTACTGAAGAAGAGGAGTTCATGCAATTGCTAGACTCCATCTATGAACAAGAGGATCGTCAGTGCATGGGACTGATGGTAGGAGTGGAAGAAGACATGTGCCAGAATCAGTCTGGTCCTAGTAAGGTACTATGTCCTTCAATAAAATCTGTTTGTAGTACAAGTGCAGAATCAGCTACATCTGCATCAAGTGATGTAGATGCATTTGAATCTGAAGGAGATGTCTATCAATTGATAGATAAGTATGGGGACTTGTTGCAGGCCCTTAAGAAAAGCAAGAACCTGGTTAAATCTCAGGCTCAGACAATTGCTGATCTAAGGGTAGTTGCAACTGAGTTAGAGAAAGTAATTGATCAGAAGTTAAATGAAATTGCCAAGCTGAAGAATATAATTATTATTCAGATGGGCACAATTAATTATACCAATGATCAAGTGAAGAGTCTGGAGGATAGACTAAGAATAGAAAAAGATTTAGTGGCTAGTTACTCTAAGCCAAAGTCAGTCTTATCCTTGATAGATGAATTTGTGACTCAAAAGGGTAAGACAGGATTAGGATTCAAAGGTAACCCCAGGGCAGCCCAATTCAAGAGGAAAGGCAAAGCTCCTGTCAAGCCACTAAACCTTTCAGTCCCTATTAAGTTTAGAAAGGTGCAAGTGCCTTCTAACCAATATGATCATGAAAATATTCATGGTCATTTTAAGACTAATGTTCTGATTAACAAGGGTGTAAATGCCAACAGGCCTATCCATGTTCATAAACCCAATGGTTATAAGAAATCAATGGGTGAAGCTGCTGCAGTACCAGCAATGGATAGAAATTCTTCTGTCAAGGATGTATCAAGATCTAGATACAATAAGTTTGAATGTTGGTGCTGTGGCAAGAGAGGTCATTTTGCATTAGACTGCTGGCATAACACAAGTGTTAGAAATAACAATAGTCTACCTGTTAGAAGAGATAATGGTAGCTTTGTTAATGCTAACCTGAACCAAGGACCCAAGACTTTCTTGGGTTCTAAGGGTAAGTAAATCTGTTTTGCAGGAAAGTCCAAGTGGCCATGCCCCTATTTGGAACTTGGACAGTGGTTGTTCCAGCCACATGACTGGGACAAAGGGGCTTGTTGAAGGAGTATACATCTGTCAAAGATGGACCTAAAGTGATCTTTGGTGGATCTGAAAAAGAAATCATCAAAGGGTTTGGTAACATTTCTTCTAACCTAATTACTATCACCCAAGTGGCTTATATAAAAGGTTTGAAACACAATCTAATAAGCATAAGCCAGCTGAGTGATTTAGGATATGACATTTCATTTGTTAAGGATGGATGTCATATCAAAAGGTCAAGTGATCAAGAGATCATATTGACTGGGTATAGGAAGAGAAATGTATATTGTCTTAATTTTGTATGTGAGAATAAGGCTTCTCCCATCTGTCTTGTAGCTGATGACAATGCTTCACATTGTGTTAAGTGGCACAAGAGATACCTCATCTTAACTACAAGACAATTGGCCAACTCTTTAGCAAAGAGTTAGTGAGGAATGGTCCTCAAGTTAAGTGTATAAAGGAAGGAATATGCTCAGTTTGTCAAAAGGGCAAGCAGACAAAATCCTCCTTTCATAGCCTTGAAAATAAGGATTCTGTGAGGTGCTTATACCTCTTGCATATGGATCTTTTTGGTCCTATGCCAGTTCATAGTATAGGTAGGAAGGTCTACACTTTTGTGGTTGTAGATGACAATTCTAGATTTACATGGGTGTTCTTTCTGAGACAGAAATCAGAAACCCCAAGTGTCTTACTCAATTTTGTGAAGCAAATTCAGAATGAACTGAATAGTACAGTGGTCAAACTTAGAAGTGACCATGGTACTGAGTTTCAATCTGAAAACATGACAAAGTTATGTGAAGACTTTGTGTTGGTACACTAGTTTGGAATTGAGTTAACTCTTTCCTTTTAGTCTCTTGACCCAAGATTTATCTATGGTCAAAGTCTTGTAGTTGAGTATTCTCTTTTCCAGTAAAATTCTGGCTAAGTGATTTTCGGGTTCGACTATCGTCGAACGCCGATCGACTATCGTCGATCAGTCGGTCGACGATCGTCTATCTATTTGATCGATTATCTTCTGTCTTCAGATAGTCGTGCTCTGCGTTTTGTCAGCTCGACGTTCTGCTAGATCGTCGAGCTCTGGTCGACTATCTATTGATAGTTCGACGTTTTCTGTCAGCCTAGCTCAACGCTTTCTGTCTGAGTTGGTCGACTATCTGAATGATAGGCCGACGATCTCAGCAGGTCGTTCGACTATAGTCGAAGGTCGTTCGACGATCGGCTGTCTGCATATATAATATTATATGCATTTTATTCTGTGTTTTATTTCTTATTTTATCTGATTTATTTACTATATATTATCTGATAGATTTACTTCATATACTTCAAAGCAATCCTTGTTATTCTTATGCTTAAGTCTTTCCTATCAGATAAAGTGTTTTTGTCTTATTAGTTGACTTTCTGACTGCCTTATTAATGCAGCTGTCCGTTATAGCTGTTGGCTGTAAAGAGTTATTTCTGATGTGATCCTTTTATCTTTCTTTATCAGATTTTATACTGCAGCTCCTTATGAAGCTTTATTTCTTTATATAGAATATATATGTCTGCAGATATGTTGTCTTGTGTTAATTGCAGCCCAGATTCAAGATCTGAGAAGAAGACAAAAGATCAACTCAAATAATAGAGCCGTTGCTGCTCTTATATATAAAGAGTTCTTTTGAAAGAACTAGCAGAAGAAGCAGAGCTGTAGAACAAGAAGAAACCTGTACTGCATACAGAGAAAGAAACAGCTTACAGCTGCTCTCAACGTTCATACATCCATCTTAGAAGTTATCTCTTCACTCTTCCTCAACCTGAGTGCTCCTGATCCAGGAAGATACACTCAGAGATATTGAAGAAGAAGAAGAAGAAGGAAGCTGAAGAAGAACATCCATTCCATATCTCTAGTCTTCTTCAGGCTTTGTTCCTTCAGAACTTCAAGACAGTTTGTTGTCAGAAGTTCTGAAGAGACTCTTGTGCTTCTCTAATCTATTGTAAAATAGAGAAGACACTCTAACCCTCTTCCCCCCTCCTGTAAAGGGTTGTTTACTCCCTTAAAAAGTAAAGCTTGGTTTTTATACACCTGATCAAAAGTCTAAAGGGTCTCTAGATCTACCTGCAGCAGATCTTGTTGGTGGCAGGGCACCTGATCAAAAACCTGAGTGGATTCCTACCGTGTGGGTAGAAGAGTGGACATACCCAAGTTGTTTGGGGAACCACTATAATATCTTGTGTCGTCTGGCTTGTTTAATTAATTACTTATATTGTGGCTGTGAGTAGAAATAACTAGGATTGCTAGTTGCTGGAATAGGACTCTAGCCTTAACTGTAATTACAGTTAGCTACCTTTTGTGCACAACACTTTGTGTTAGGCTTTAGGGTTATTCTAAAATATCTATACACTGAATTCCGCAATCGGTATCTATCTTCTCTTTCAATTGGTATCAGAGGGAGGTTGACTGACTGAATAGGCTAACACCTAAGTCACAAGATCCTGATAGATATCAAGGATTATAGATATTCACTTTCACTATCATGGCCCAATACAATGATTATTTTAGCACCAGACCTCCAGCTTGCAACTTAGCTGAGTTTAGCATCTGGAAGGCAAGAGTCAAATTATTTATGAACAATATTGATGAAGAAATATTTTCTTCTATTTTGACAGGTCTTCCAACTTCGGCAACAACAACAAAAAGTGCCAGGCTAGCTGATGCCAGAGCAATGAACATCCTAGCTCAGTCATTATCTGATGACTTATTTCAGGATATTGTTGAATGCTCAACAGCTAAGGAGATGTGAGATTCCCTTCACCAAATGGCTTCTGAACCCGTGGATAATATATCAGAAGGAAGCCACAACATCTCATCTGAAGAAGGAAAACCAACATCCCTAGATGTTATCTGGGATGTCTCAGATGATGACTCATCATTTGAAGATGAAGAGGAGGAATCAAGGGCCAAAGAATTTTGCTTTAAAGGCCATCAATGCTTCCTGCAGCAATAGAGAAGCTGAACAAACAGAAGAAAATTCAAAACCTGAAAAGGTTCAGGTATTATCAAATTCTGTTTTCAGTTTAGTTAATTTAGAAATTCAATATTGCTGCCAAAGTTTAACAAAACCTGAGAAGGAACCAACACTTCTCAGAGAAATGTTTTCTTTATATCTTAATGAGTTCAAATCTGAGAACTCAGTTTGCTATTTCATAAATTTGTTTTATAAACAAAAGGATAAATTACTTAAAATAATATCAAATCCTTTTATCATTTGGAACAGATTTATTAGAAAGCATCTTCTTTTCTTAAAAAGCTGATTATATCTGATTGATATTCTGTTCAAAAATTTTGTTTGGATTTCTGTATTAGAAATTCTCTGTCAGATAACTCTATTTCTTATTGATCATTTTCTAATTTCATTTAGACTGAGTCCTCTACTCTAGTTGCATTTGTCAGCTGAGTTTGAATCTCGTCTAATGAAAAGAAATTCTATAGGAAGGAAGATATCTTATTTTGTTTTTCAGATCCAGAATCTTAATTAAATTTGAAGAACAAAATATCATTTCGTTTGCTGCTAACATATCCTCTTTGTCAAGGAGAGAGCAATCTCTACCATAGTCTTTCTGCAGGTACTTTTACAAGAGTTAGCTGGATGACTCAATCAAAATTCAAAGTCATCTCAGCCTCTTCCAATCACAAGTACTGCATCAACATAGGGGGAGATTGCAAATGCCAGCAGCAGCCAGCTAAGCAAAGTTTTTCTATATCTTATGCTTTGCAATATTTATTTATTATTTTGCTAATAGGATCCTCACCCAAATAGGGGAGATTGTTGGAACCCTGGTTCTGATTTGGGCTAGGATCTCTATTAGGTTGTTTAGTTTAGTTTATTTATTTCTTGTAATTTTAGTTTTTGAAAGACTTAACCCAAATAGGGGGAGATTGTTGGTACCCTAGTTTGAATTTGAATTAAGTCTTTCCTTTTAGTCTCTTGACCCAAGATTTATCGCTGGTCAAAGTCTTGTTGTTGAGTATTCTCTTTTCCAGTAAAATTTTGGCTAAGGGATTTTCGGGTTCGACTATCGTCGAACGCCGATCGACTATCGTCGATCCGCCGGTCGACGATCGTTTGTCTATTTGATCGACTATCTTCTGTCTTCAGATAGTCGTGCTCTGCGTTTAGTCAGCTCGACGTTCTGCTAGATCGTCGAGCTCTGGTCGACTATCTATTGATAGTTCGACGTTTTCTTTTAGCCTAGCTCGACCCTTTCTGTCTGAGTCGGTCGACTATCTGAATGATAGGCCGACGATCTCAGCAGGTCGTTCGACTATAGTCGAAGGTCGTTCGACGATCGGCTGTCTGCATATATAATATTATATGCATTTTATTCTGTGTTTTATTTCTTATTTTATCTGATATATTTACTATATATTATCTGATAGATTTACTTCATATACTTCAAAGCAATCCTTGCTATTCTTATGCTTAAGTCTTTTCTATCAGATAAAGTGTTTTTGTCTTATTAGTTGACTTTCTGACTGCCTTATTAATGCAGCTGTCTGTTATAGCCGTTGGCTATAAAGAGTTATTTCTGATGTGATCCTTTTATCTTTCTTTATCAGATTTTATACTGCAGGTCCTTATGAAGCTTTATTTCTTTATATAGAATATATATGTCTGCAGATATGTTGTCTTGTGTTAATTGCAGCCCAGATTCAAGATCTGAGAAGAAGACAAAAGATCAACTCAAATAATAGAGCCGTTGCTGCTCTTATATATAAAGAGTTCTTTTGAAAGAACTAGCAGAAGAAGCAGAGCTGTAGAACAAGATGAAACCTGTACTGCATACAGAGAAAGAAACAGCTTACAGCTGCTCTCAACGTTCATATATCCATCTGAGAAGTTATCTCTTCACTCTTCCTCAACCTGAGTGCTCCTGATCCAGGAAGATACACTCAGAGATATTAAAGAAGAAGAAGAAGAAGAAAGCTGAAGAAGAACATCCATTCCATATCTCTAGTCTTCTTCAGGCTTTGTTCCTTTAGAACTTCAAGACAGTTTGCTGTCAGAAGTTCTGAAAAGACTCTTGTGCTTCTCTAATCTATTGTAAAATAGAGAAGACACTCTAACCCTCTTCCCCCCTCCTATAAAGGGTTGTTTACTTCCTTCAAAAGTAAAGCTTGGATTTTAGACACCTGATCAAAAGTCTAAAGGGTCTCTAGATCTACCTGCAGCAGATCTTGTTGGTGGCAGGGCACCTGATCAAAAACCTGAGTGGATTCCTACCGTGTGGGTAGAAGAGTGGACGTACCCAAGTTGTTTGGGGAACCACTACAATATCTTGTGTCGTCTGGCTTGTTTAATTAATTACTTATATTGTGGCTGTGAGTAGAAATAACTAGGATTGCTAGTTGTTGGAATAGGACTCTAGCCTTAACTGTAATTACAGTTGGCTACCTTTTGTGCACAACACTTTGTGTTAGGCTTTAGGGTTATTCTAAAATATCTATAATCTGAATTCCGCAATCGGTATCTATCTTCTCTTTCACTTTGGGATTTTCCAAGAGTTCTCATCACCTAGAACACCACAGCAAAATGGCATTGCTGAAAGAAAGAATAGAACATTAATTGAAGCTGGTAGAACACTATTGAGTGACACCTCTCTTCCAGAATATTTCTGGGCTGAGGCAGTAAACACTGCTTGTCATGTAATCAATAGGGCTTCTATCACCAAAAGCCACAAAATGACTCCCTATGAGATTATGAAAGGCAGAAAACCAAATCTATCCTACTTTAGGATCTTTGGTTGCAAGTGTTATATACTTAACAATGGCAAGTCATATTTGACTAAGTTTGCTGCCAAATCCCAGGATGGGATATTTGTTGGGTACAACACAAATAGTAAGGCCTATAGAGTCTTCAACTTGACTACTCAAGTTGTAGAGGAGTCTGTTCATGTTGTATTTGATGAAACAAGATTAATCAACTGTGAGTTGTCTTGTAGATCAAATGATTCAACAGGTATAAGCAAAAGTATAGAAAAACTCTCCATTGCTGAAGCAACAAAGGAAGATGAAGCATTGGAAAATGAAGGCTATTGTCCAGGGGGAGTACAAGACTCAATGGAGCTGATGAAAACCAAGAGGTTCAGCATGAAGAAGGAGATTGAGATGTTCAACAAGAAAGGAATCTACCTCCAGCTACAAGACATTTAAGAGATCATCCAGCTGATCAGATTATAGGTGATCCAAGACAGGGAGTGCAGACTAGAAGCAGAAATCAAAGCACAGACCTGCATTCAAGATTCCTGTCTCAAATGGAGCCTAAGAAGTTTGAAGAAGCCATCCAAGAACAGCACTGGACTGATGCTATGCAAGAAGAGCTGAATCAATTCAGAAGGTGGAATGTCTGGGAGCTTGTTCCTAAATCAAGAGGCCACAACATAATTGGCACAAAGTGGATTTATAGGAACAAATTGGATGAGAGTGGAATAATAGTGAAGAATAAAGCAAGATTGGTTGCAAAAGGATACAGGCAGGAAGAAGGGATTGACTTTGATCAAACCTTTGCCCCAGTAGCAAGGCTGGAGGCAATCAGAATTTTCCTTGCCTATGCAGCCTATCAAGACTTCAAAGTGTACCAGATGGATGTGAAATCAGCATTCCTGAATGGTAATTTAAAAGAGGAAGTCTATGTTGAGCAGCCATCAGGTTTTGTAGATCCTCTTAAACCTGATTATGTCTATAAGCTTAGAAAAGCTTTGTATGGGTTAAAGCAAGCCCCAAGGGCTTGGTATGAAACCCTGTCTACTTTCCTTATTGAGAATAAATTCTCAAGAGGAAAATAAACAAAACTCTATTCCTTAGGGAATCCAAAGGTAAGATCATCTTAGTTCAGATCTATGTTGATGACATAATCTTTGGATCTACTGAAAACAACCTTTGTAAAAAGTTTGCCAAACTTATGCAAGGGAAGTTTGAGATGAGCAGTATGGGGGAACTTAAGTTCTTCTTGGGACTCCAAGTAAGACAGACTGATGATGGCCTATCCATATCCCAGTCTAAGTTCACCAAAGAATTAATTAAGAAGTATGGTATGGAGTCATCCTCCACTATGAGAACTCCTATGGGAACAAGTATGCCTATATGCAAAGATGATGCAGGTAAACCTGTTGATGAATCTTTGTATAGAGGAATAGTTGGCTCACTACTATATCTCACTGCTAGTAGACCAGATATTATGTATGCTACATGTGTCTGTGCTAGGTACCAAGCCTGCCCTAAAGAATCTCATTATATTGCAGTCAAAAGTATTCTGAGATATCTTAAGGGCACACCTAATTTAGGCCTTTGGTACCCTAGGAATAGAGATTTTCTACTAACAGGTTATTCAGATGCAGACTTTGCAGGCTGTAGAGAGGATAGAAAGAGTACAACAGGTACTTGTCAATTCTTGGGAGGAAGATTGATATCTTGGAGTAGTAAGAAGCAGACCAGTGTGGCGATATCCACAGCTGAGTCAGAATATGTTGCTGCTGGCAGCTGCTGTGCACAACTATTGTGGATACAGCATCAGCTTAAAGATTATGGTATTCAAGTAAGTAGAACACCACTTTTGTGTGATTCTAAGAGTGCAATTTCTATTGCTAATAATCCTATTTCTCATAGTAGAACTAAGCATATAGAAATTAAATACCATTTTCTTAGAGAACATGTAGAAAGAGAAGACATCACATTGGAATTTGTTAAAACAGATTATCAAATAGCAGATGTATTTACTAAGCCACTGGATGAAACAAAATTCAATAAATTTAAAATTGAATTAGGCATGCTGACCAGTGATAAGTTTATCAACAAAGTTACAAGTAACATATTAGATTATCAAGTGGTCTCAAGTGGTATTGACAAAAACAGAAATTGGCTAAGTAAAATAGTGTCGACACATTCAGTGATAATGTGTCGACTCAGTGAAGTCATGACGACTAGTCAGAGAATATGTGTCGACACAGAGAATTTGTGTCGACACTTAAGAATCAAATAGTCGACTCATCCAGGAATGTAGTGTCGACTTCACCAGAATAGTGCTGTCGACACTTACAGATTTTGTGTCGACACTTATCCTAAGAGTCGACACAGAATTTCTGATGCTCTACTATGTCACTCAGGTGTCGACATATCCACAATTGGTGTCGACACATTGTAGACAGATTTGTTGTCAAGACAATAGAAGTTTGTGTCGACACATTCCATCTGTGTCGACACATATAGACTGTTTTTGCCCCCCTTTTGATCTTCTTTCAAAAGAAGGTATAAATAGGTCAAGAACTTATTCTGTCGACACGCTTACAAGGTTTTCGAGACTGAAACCCTGTGTCAACATTCTCTCTCTCTTCTCTCAAGCTTTCTCGTCTGATCAATGACGCCAAATGTTGCAGATAACGTCAATGAAGGATATGAGTTGGTGCGCAATGGCTTTACGGATGCCCCGACAGATGTTCAAAGGATTGTTAATCTAATTTCTGAGTCTGGATTATAGTTTCTAGTTTCTGAACCGACAAAGATCTGGAAGAAGGAGGTGATTGAATTCTTTACCTCTGCATCAGTGGATTCAGATGGTCTCAAGATCAAAGCCATAGTTCATGGGTCAAAGGTGAAAATTACCCCAAGAAGTTTAAGAAAGATTCTCCAATTACCTATCATTGAGAATGAAGAAGAAGTCCCAGCTTCTAAGTTAAGAGAGGCTCTCCAATGGTGTGGATTGGATCCAACCCTGAAGATTGGAGCTGCTTTCAACAGAAAAGGGATGAATCAACAAGGAAAATTTTTGTCTGAAGTGGTTGGCAAGGTGATTCTGTGCAAACCAGGTGGACATGATAGGATTTCAGCCTATATGTTCAGCCTAATGACCAGAATTGTGTTTACAATTCCAACTGACTGGTCAGCTGTAATATTTGATAAAATCAAGGAAGGAATCAAGAAGCCAAATCTGGCTAGAATTTTGAGTTTATACCTGATTGGAGTGATCCCTGAGGTTATCCAACAACTGCCTGGGACAAAGATTAATCACATGAGGAAAATGGATACAAGATTATTTTCAAGGTGGGATAGGGTGCTGTCTAAAGATGTGCCTGATGAGAGCAGGCAGGACACCCCTGTGAGATCCCCTGCACATGATCTAAGCACTGCCCAGCATCAAGAAGAGCAAGTGAGAAAGCAGGTTGAAGATCAGCATGAGTCTGTTCAAGCTCACACTCCTGCCCAGAATGTATCTACTTCTGAACAGGTAAAGGGAGAGCAAGTGAGTTTTTTTGCCAAGGTCATTCCTAATATTTTTACTCCTGCACAGGTACAGGGGGAGAAAGTGCATTCTCCTACCCAGGAAATTCGACATACTGAACAAGTGCAGGAGGTGCAAATGTCTGACCATGTGCAAGAGGAAGACCAAATTGATCTATCAAAAGATTTGAATATTGCAGATCTGGATGATTCAACATCTGTTCCAGCTCAGAAGGAATACACTCTAGATGAGTTATTTCCAAATGTTGAAATTGCTACTGATATAGTAGAGGAGGAGCAAGATATTGAGAAGGTACTAGACATGGAGATAGAGTAAGAAATAGAGAAAGAGCAAGAAATTGAGGAGGAGCAAGAAGTTGAGGGGGATCCTGTGCAGGTTGAGGCTGAACAACAAGGCACTGAGACAGATATTCCTCTTCTTTCTCCTAACAGAGTTCAAATTGATAGTTCATCTGATTTTGAGAATGAAGAAGCCAGACTGGCTAAGAAGAAAAAGCTCATGGTCTTTAAGAGAAGGAGCAAAAGCTATAAGCAGACTCTACAGACTACAACTCTCCAATCTCCTTCTGAATTCAATTATAACAAGTTTATGGTAGATTTGCAAGTTAAGTTAGATGACCACAGGTTGGCTGTTGAGAAGTATGTTGATGAGAGCAATAAATCCCTTCAATTTGACTTGGCTCAAGATATTAAATCTATTAGATTTGAAGTAAATATGAATAAGAAGGGGATGACAGATTGATTCCATAAGGGAGGTAATGCGGTGGTGTTTTTGGCTAAACAACAACAGTCTATCATCCCTAAAGTGGATGATATTATTTTAAAACAAGGTTATGTTTTAGAGAATCAGCTGAGGATGAATGATAATTTGGCTGAATCTCACCAAGAAATTATTGATGAGTTGAAAAAGACTACTACAGGGCTGACTGAAGCAAGAGCAAAGGAGATGGAAGAGTTTGATAAGAAACTTCAATATGCCATTGAATCAGTTAAAACTGCTATCACCACATCTCAAAAGGACATATTTGACAAGCTTCAAAGGTTGAAACCCTATTTTAAAGAGGGTGTGAATTATCTGGATGGCTAGATCAGATTTCAGAAGGAAGATCTAAGAGATCATATTACCAGAGAAGTCATAAAGGTGGAGAGGTTGTTAGTTCATGCTGGCTCAGAGCACACCAAATGGGTGACAAATAGTATTCGAGCCACATTGGGATATCCACCTTTGTGTGATGATGCTATGGTGGCTGAGTCAGGAATTCAAACAGGTCTACTTGAAGGCAATCAACCTGAGATTGCCCAAGTCATTTACCCTCCTCCAGCTTTTGATACGATTGATCAGTAAGTTCAGGATATGTATAGTCCTCCAAAGGAGGTTACCAAGGTTATTATTGAAAAAGTTGATAAGCCTGATGCCAACTTGAAAGAACAACAAGATGCTCTACTATCCAAGAAAAGATTTAGAGAGCAGGCTGAACTTAAGCCAGATTTTGAGCAGTGGAGCCCTACTTCAAGAAATATTATACTAATTGCATGGAAGGCTGTAAAGGACCAAGAACATGAAAGAGGAAAGTGGTATAATGAAATGGAATGGCAAAAGTTTGAAGCTAGGCAGGAAGCCATAATATAGTTCAGGAGAAAAGCCAAGATGGGAAGGCTGCCACCAGATGCTCAGGAGCCGAGCAAGTACTTTCCAAAGCCCTTTCATTACTTTGAAAGGCAAAGGCTCAAGGAAGAAGCACAGAAGAAAGCTGAGCTAAAAGGCAAGAAGCCAGCTGAAGTTGTTGAATCTCCTATGAAGGCTCAAATCCAATCTGGCAAAGGAATTGTCATAAAAGAGCCTGATCAGTCTTAGTTCTAAGTTCTTTCAAATGTGTTTTGTAATGTTTTGTTTAATCATTCAATGTAAACATCTGTAATCAAACATTACCAAGTTATAAATAAAATTTTGTTTGGAATCACATATTCATGTTCAGTCTATGATGAGTTGTTAATATTTTGTTTATATTAAGTATTCCTGTAATGTCATACATCATCATATAATTTTTTTTCATATAAATGGTGTATATCATTAATTAAAAGGGTTATGACTTCTCCAAATAGGGGGAGATTGATGGGTACATTGGAAAATGTGTACCTGATTTGAAGAAGCCTAACTTAGCTTAATGATATACATCAAGGTGTATTTGATGTTGTTTTAAGTTGACATATGCAGGTGAAGAAGTATTAAAGAATACAGGAAATTATTCTAAGTCCATGTGTCGACACCTGAAGAAATTGTGTCGACACTTCAGAATAATTGTGTCGACACTTGAAGGAAGCTGTGTCGACACAGAGAAAGATAGTTGACCACATTTGTGTCGACACTAGGAAGCTGTGTCGACTCACAGAAAGATAGTCGACCACATTTGTGTCGACACTGGGAAGCAGTGTCGACTAACTGAAAGATAGTCGATCTCAACTTTGTCGACACTGGGAGGATGTGTCGACACATTGAGACAGAGTCGACACACATTGGCAGAAGTAACAATACTTGTGTCGACACCAGAATACTGAGTCGACACATATTGGTAGGATTGACATTTGCTAAGTCGACACCTGAAGGCAGAGTCGACCCATATTGAGTTCTGAATCTACAACAAATGTGTCGACACACAGGACTTGTGTCGACACACTGCAAAGTCAAGACCAAGTTATTTTCTGAAGAAAGATGAAGTGTTGAGTCGACACAAATTCTCTGTGTCGAGTCATTCTCAAGATGAAGTTCTGAAGAAGCTGTGTCGACTTAAAGGAAAACTTGTCGACATCATCAAAGGCTGTGTCGACACCAAAGTTACTTGTGTCGACACATATAGACAGTTGGTCTCGACACTTCCTGACAGTCTGTCTCAACACTTTGCTGACCAAGACTAAGGCACAGGATCTGTTTGAAGACTTGACAGCTGTGGGTTGCAGCCAGTTAACTGATGTTGTCAGACTCATCAGAAGACAGTTATAAACCGGATCAGCCGGTTACCATTAAGAAGGTCTATAAATAGACAGATTCAGAGAGAAGTAACAAGAGATTGAATTTTGGTAATCAATTTGAGAAATCAAATCAAGAAGGAGTAATACACAAAAGAAGATCTTCATCAGAACATCTAAGAAGACGATCTCAGGATCGATCTAAGAAGAGTTCAATCAAGAATTCAGAAGTGTCATCAAAGGTGTTGGATAGAGAGAGATTCGGCCATTTGAAGAAGAAGAAGGAAGCCATCATTGGTTTCTCAAGAAGCTGTTTGGGAAATCAACTCAGCTAAGTTCAGATTCAAAAAGTTTTGAAGAAAGCTCAGATTCAGTTGATTTCATTCTTCAGCTGATCAAGAACTGCCTTGTCCTTCTCTCTCTCATCAAGGGCAAGTTAATACAAACTTCTTTTCTAATTTCTGTAGGATCTGTCAATACAGATCTGAGTGGTAAGCCTGTGTTATAAAGGCTGAGTGTAGGAGAGTTGATCTCTGAGTGGTAGGGCTGTTTGCCTGAGTGTAGGAGAAGGTTCTTCTCTGAGTTATAGGCCTTGTGATAAGGCTGAGGTAGGGCTGTTGAGACTGAGTTGTAGGAACCTTTTCAGGTTCTAAGCTGTAGGATCTGTGGATCTGAGTAAAGAGGAAGTTTGGCCGAATCTAACATACTGCTAGATAGGTGAAGGGGGAAAGTGGACGTACCCAAACCTTGGGGAACCACTATAAAACTGTGTGCAATCTGTGTTGCATGATTTTCTGTGATTCCTGTGCTGAGTGTATTAATTCTGTAATTGAATTCTGCCTAAAAGTGTAAACAAGCATAAGAACCTATTCACCCCCCCCCCCCCCTCTAGATGTTTAGGTTGTCTTGAAAGTAAAACTATCACCTGTCTCCCATCCGGAGCTCTTGTAATGTTGTGGTTCAAAAACCATTAGTCATAAAGACTAAGCCCTATCATCCCCTACCCCTCCCCCCACGGATCCTAAGCATCGAGCAGAGAGGAGGAAAGGGAAGCTACAAAGGTGGAGAGTAATCAAGCAGATAACAATGGAGCTAATCTAACAATTATCATGGTGTATAAATAACTATCTAGAATAAAGTACATCTAGCAATTCTACGGTAGTAAGTAATAAAGTAGACATGTAGTAAGTAGTAAATATATAAGAAGGCAGATAGAGAACAAATAAGTAAATAAGTAAGTAACCTTAACTTATATGAATGGTCATACAAACTTATAAGTTAAGGGGTCTTCTGCTAGGCTCCCATCGTATAAAAAGTCCCATACTGATTTATACGTTGGGGTGTCGGTTGTATGCAAATATGAGTGTAGTGATATGCTATGCAATGATTCATGCAAGTGCAACTCACGCACACAACTCTATGCGCACAGACCTTTAGTTCCCCCTGTTCGGGCAGCTAGCATCACTCCCAGGAACCTCCGTAGTGGCAAATGGAGATAGTGGGTCGAGCACCCCACTCCTAGGCGGGTATCCACACTACCAGGCCTAGCCCTTCCGTACGCCCCTAGAAGAACACAACCTAGAGTATCCGCGTACTAGTGCTGGCTATATCCACCAGACTTTCTTTGGCTAAGTGTCCCACACCGCTGAGTCAACGTACCGATGTCTGTGTGAACGACAATCAAATTCCGAAGACCCACCACCTTTTTTTGTACTCAAACCCTCTGTAACATCCCATTTCCAACTAGACCCCTAGGAGTGGTTTTGTCTTAACAGAACCCTAGGAAACCCAGGAATTTAAGTATATCGACCAAGATTTCGAGTCAAGGGGTGGTAACGCCCGTGACCGACCCATCACGCCCGTGATCTAGGGCGTGACTCCTTCGACGATCGTCGACCTCAGGAAGACGATCGTCGAGCTCAAAAATTTAAACATGGGCCTTACACGCCCGTGACCAATCCGTCACGCCCGTGACCTTGGAATGGCGTTGAGTGAGCTAAGCTCACTCAACGTCGTGGTCTTGATGGCATTGAGTGAGCTTAGATCACTCAAAGCCATAAGTTGAATGGCGTTGAGTGCACTGACTGCACTCAACACCATCTGGTGTCATCAGGTTGGCGTTGAGTGAGCTGAGCTCATTCAATGCCGTAGATTGGATGGTGTTGAGTGAGCTTAGCTAACTCAACGCTGTAAACTGTCAGGCGGGATGGCGTTGAGTGCGTTGAGTGCACTCAATGCCATAAGTTAAACGGCGTTGAGTGCACTGACCGCACTCAACTCCATTTGGTGTTGTCTGGATGGCGTTGAGTGAGCAGAGCTCACTCAACGCCATAATCTGGACGGCGTTAAGTGAGCTAAACTCACTCAATGCCATCTTTTAAAAAGGACATATTCTTGGTGGCATTGAGTGAGCAGAGCTCACTCAACGCCATAATCCGGATGGTGTTGAGTGAGCTGAGCTCATGTAACGACCCTAGCCGATCCAACGTGGCAGTGCCACGGCTCCGCTCTAGGCGTCGCTACCGGGGTGCAGCCCAAGCACCCCAACCCCTCTCCCTCCACAGGCGGGTTGTTGGTGGCCACAGCCTCCCTTTGATGAGTGAACTCGACAGTTAAGTTGGGCCGTACGGGGACTTCCCAGGAGGTCACCCATCCCAGTACTACTCTCGCCCATGCACGCTTAACTATGGAGTTCTTTCACTTCTCATCACCAGTTGAACTGCAGCTCAACTGGTGATGAGAAGTGAAAGAACTCCATAGTTAAGCGTGCTTGGGCGAGAGTAGTACTGGGATGGGTGACCTCCTGGGAAGTCCCCGTACGGCCCAACTTAACTGTCGAGTTCACTCATCAAAGGGAGGCTGTGGCCACCAACAACCCGCCTGTGGAGGGAGAGGGGTTGGGGTGCTTGGGCTGCAGCCCGGTAGCAACGCCTAGAGCGGAGCCGTGGCACTGCCACGTTGGATCGGCTAGGGGCGTTACAATAAAAAGTGCAGCTCAATTGGTGATGAAGGTTGAAAGAACTCCATAGTTAAGCGTGCTTGGGCGAGAGTAGTACTGGAATGGGTGACCTCCTGGGAAGTCCCCGTACGGCCCATCTTAACTGTCGAGTTCGCTCATCAAAGGGAGGCTGTGGCCACCAACAACCCGCCTGTGGAGGGAGAGGGGTTGGGGTGCTTGGGCTGCAGCCCGGTAGCGTCGCCTAGAGCGGAGCCGTGACGCTGTCACGTTGGATCGGCTAGGGGCGTTACAGCTCACTCAACGCCATAATCCGGATGGCGTTGAGTGAGCTGAGCTCACTCAATGCCATAGTCTGGGATGGCGTTGAGTGAGCAGAGCTCACTCAATGCCGTAGCTTGGATGGTGTTGAGTGAGCTGAGCTCACTCAATGCCATTGTACTTAGAATTTTTTTCTGGCAGGAGTTTTGGGCTGGGTGCTTGTTCAGCTGAACTGGGCCGGTCTAGGAGTGGGCCGTTTTCTTTTAATAAGACCCAATTAAGTCTTATTTTAAAGAAGGTTGACCGGTCAAGTGAAGTTGTGCCACGTGGCAGCTGACTCCTCTCCTTCCAGCCATGGCCGAATCACAGTTTGCATGGCCATTAATGTCTTTTAAGTCTCGGATACAACCTCTTCACCTTGAAACGACTGGATTCAACTCCTCTAGGGAAGAGGAGGAGTTTCCAGCCGTTACCTAGCTGTCACAGAGCCGTTTCATCTCCCCTCCACCATGGCCGAGCATGCATGTAAGAAGGCATTGAAGGCTGGACAGTTTAAACCCCCAGCCACAACCTTGTTTCTCCTTTAAAAGACTCCCTAGACTTAGAAGGGAAGTTTTCACCCTTACCCGATAAAGCTAGAGCTCATTACCTTGCTATTGAAGAATTCCGGCGACGCCACCACTGTGCAAATGGCTTCATGACGATCGGCTCGACTCCAAACCGCGAACAAGGTCCCCCCCCCTCCTCTCTCTCTACGGGTAGATCTTAGCTTCCTTAGGATAAAGATTCGGGCTCAATTGAGCCCGATCGGAAGAGCTTCTCTTTCCGATTTTTCTGCAAAAATGAAGTCTCGGGCTCGCCGGAAAAAGCCTCTCCAGCGGCCGCGCCGCCGCCCGGCGATGACCACGATCTTAACGGAGGTTGTGGTGGCGGTGGTCGGCCAGGGAGGAGGCCGGACGGCTGGCTGTGGGAGGGAGAAGTGCTCCCAGGTGCGTGCTATCTAGACCGTCGGCTGGAGGTTGCAGACAACCTCCCAGCCGACGGATCAACCTTTAAAATCTGTGCAAACATATTGATTAAATTAATTTTTATACATTTTCTGTAATGTTTCTGCCCCAAACTTGCATTAATTTCTAAAAATACATAAAGGCTCCTACAGGAAAAGTTGTCAACACCAATATTTTAGCTCTATGAGTCTAGGAAATGTTAAAATTTGTTTCAAGTGATTTGGACTACTGCATAGACCTCAGCACTCATTTTGGTGAGGTCTTTCCATAGGGCTGTCCTGACCTTAGAAAAATTCCCCACTCCAATCCAGTCATCAAAATTACTTGAAATTTGGGGTGTGGCCTAATCTTACCTATATCTAGGTTCTGTCCATAAATTAGGATTTTTAAAAAACATTTTTCTAAATTTTTTAGAAAATTTTAATAAATCATGTGTATTTTAATCAACTGTCCTAAACACCTCAAAATCCCCCCAAATTTGGGTGGGTGGCCTTAGAGGACATAATAGGACATTGGAAAAAATTTCACCTTAGTTGGAGGTGTTTTGACTAGGGTTTTACTCAACCCTAGTTGGCCCCATAAAGGGCTTTTTAGGGTAAATCACCCCCTTGGTAATTTGAGTGGTCATATCACCTCAATAGAGGCTGATATTTTGGTCACAGACTTTTTAGGGCATTACACACCCTCCAAGGGAGTTTTTGGGGCTTTGGTGTAGGGTAGCCCTAGAACCCTAGGTTAGGTCCCTTAATGGGGATTTGTAAGGTTGTGAAGGTCATGGGGTCAAATGACCTTGGACTGACTTGAAATTTGGTGTAGAGGACCATAGGGCCATTATAGTTCTCTGGACAAAATCTTAGGGGATTTGGAGATAGTTAGGCCACCTAAAATCCTAACCCTAGTTTAGGGCACCAATCATAATTTTAACTATTATGCTGACAAATGAACTAAAAATGATAAAATTTGGGCAGGGTGATTTTCTGGTCTAATTGGCCATAATATAATTTTGTTGAGATTTTTGGGTTAATTTATACAGTACTTCATTCACAACTCTAGTTGTGCCCAAGATATTTAGTTTGATGATTCTTGAATTTATTTTCACTAGAAAGTTATGAAATCTTGGATTAGGGCATTGATGCGTAAAAATCGTCTCACGGACTACAATCCGAATTGGCAAGTGTACCTATCGTTTTATAGTATAGTGATAAAAATATATCAAGGTCGTATAAAAACTTGGAGCAGGCAAGTACTATTACTCACAACGAATCGATTATCCTACCGAATGTTTGATGAGTTTGAAAATTAAAATAAACTAAACTTAATTGAAAGAGAAATAAAATATTACGAAAAAAGTGCTCGATCGACGATTCACTTTGAAATAAAATAACGAAATAAATTAGTTTAGCATTTGCAATTCTATTAAGACCGTGACGGATCCGATATTAGGAAGTAATCTTGCTAGAGAATTAAATCCCCTAACTTATAGACGTTTTGACCGAAATCTCTTTACAAGTCAAAATGGCCTAAAGTCACATTATCGAAGTGACCCGCACTATTGGATTTGACTCCAATCCGGAGGATTTACGTATCCTATCTCTAGGGGTGCGTTCAACTCCTTCCTTCCTTGAGTGATCTTTCATATTCACGAGCCTCTCGGCTACTCAAATATGAGATCGGATGCCTACTGCCGTATACTAGCAATACGGAGTCGACACGATAAAAAATCAAAGAAGGATCAAAAATAGAAAAATACAAATCCAAACATAAAATAAAAGATGCGTTATTTCATCGCAAAGCTAATCGCAATCGGGCACAAAATAAAGTTAGCTACGCATGATTCAGAAGGAGATGAGAATAAGAGAAAAAGAAAATATATTCATTGCTTAAATAAGGAGAAGTACACTAAAATTATAACAAGACAAAATTAATCTACCAAAAGAAAGAGATTACAATTAAAACTACAATAAGGAAATAAGAAAATAACTCTCATTTGCTCTCTACAAAATCTCTCTCAAAACTAAACTTAAACTACTTAACTTCTTCAAGAGGCAAGGGGTTCCTTTATATAGGAGAGGGAGAAGATTCTAGATGGAAGTGGAAATGAAGGGAAGGCAAGGGGTTTGAGTACATAATAAAGGTGGTGGGTCTTCGGTATTTTATTGTCGTTCACACTGACATCGGTACGTTGAATCGGCGGTGTGGGATACTTAGCCAAAGAAAGTCTAGTGGATATAGCCAGCACTAGTACGTGGATACTCTATGTTGTGTTCTTCGGGGGGCGTACGGAAGGGCTAGGCCCGGTAGTGTGGATACCCGCCTAGGAGTGGGGGGCCCGACCCACTGTCTCCGTTTGCCACTACGGAGGTTCCTGGGAGTGAAGCTAGCTGCCCGAACAGGTGGAACTAAAGGTTTGTGCACATAGAGTTGTGTGCGTGAGTTGCACTTGCATGAATCAGGCATTGAATATCACTACACTCATATTTGCATACAACCGACACCCCAACGTATAAATCGGTATGGGACTTTTTATACGATTGGAGCCTTGCAGAAGACCCCTTAACTTATAAGTTTGTATGGGCATTCCTATAAGTTAAGGTTACTTACTTATTTACTTATTTGTTCTCTATCTGCCTTCTTATTTATTAGTTACTTACTACATGTCTACTTTATTACTTACTACCGTAGAATTGCTAGATGTACTTTATTCTAGATAGTTATTAGATTAGCTCCATTGTCATCTGCTTGATTACTCTCCACCTTTGTAGCTTCCCTTTCCTCCTCTCCGCTCGGTGCTTAGGAGCCGTGGGGGGATGGGTAGGGGATTATAAGGCTTATTCTTTATGACTAATGGTTTTTGAACCACAACATTACAGGAGCTCCGGATGGGAGACAGGGACCAGCAGTCTAGGGACCAGCACCAGCGGAGTACGGTGCACATGGAGGTCGGTCAGTCTAGCACCTGTGCACCTTCTACCAGCTCCGTGAGTGATTAGTATTTTTATAGCTTCCGCAATGAGTGATTTGTAGTTAGTACTCTGATGTGCCGGGCTCAAGCCCGTTTATCTATATTTAATCTGAACTATATCTTTGCAGTACTTCTATTTTCTGTATTATCTATTGATGGACTGGTTGTGATTTTCTATTCATACATGTTTCTGTGGACTTGTTTACATTTTATGTATACATACTTCTCTGTCTTTATGATCGAAAAGGGCCGACAGAATTGGCGTTTTGTAGTGGCGACCTTCCCGTGAGTCGGTGCCACCGCAAAGCGGCAATTCTTGGCTAAGACCCCGGTGTTCGAAAAAAGAATAAAAAGGGGGGTCTTACAAGTGGTATCCGAGGCAGACCTCGATCGGAAGAGAAGTAGTCCACAAAACCTTAGGCCATCCCCATGCGAGCTTAGTTCGCGGACAAACTAGCAGCGGAAGCAGTGGTGTGCCCATAAGGGAAATCACATGTGAAAGTCCATCCTACCCCTTCTTAAATTCCATTCATTCACTCTCTAACAAATGGAATTTTTCTTTGTAGCCTGCGACGAACCCTACATCACAGCAGGGGACACCTCAGGCTCCCAATGTGGTCCCGCCTCCGCCGGCTCCAGCTCCGTTCCAGGAGACGGAGATGGGACAAACACTGACGGCCATTCTGGAGGACTTCAGAGCTCAGCAAGACCCGGCTCCACAGCCAAACCCCGGGGCCAATTGGATGAATGTCTTCCGAGGACTTTCCCCTCCATCCTAACTATGGACGGAGTCTTCAATATGTACGGAGGAATGGTTGGATACCATTTACGAGATGCTAGCGGGGATTCGATGCCCCACTGAGGAGGCAGTTCCTTTGGCGGTCTCCGGCCTAGAGTCACACGGAAAGAGGTGGTGGAAATCTAAGTTGGGCACCACCTTTGCGGGATGGATTGCGCTGATATTACTTGGCAGGAGTTCAGAGCAGCGCTCTTGGGACATTTTGTTCCTCAGTCGGCGAGGGATGACCTGGAGGATTAGTTCCTGGGGTTGAGGTAGGGGAACATGACTTAAGTGGAGTATTATCAGGAGTTTACTCACCTAGCCCGCTATCGAACACTTATCAGTTGGACGACGCTGGCTATGCCTGGAGGTTTTTTAAGGGGCTACAAGATGACATGAGACATGCCCTCCTCTTTGCCTCATAAGGGAGTTTGGCCAGGATTCTGGAGATGGCTAAGAAGAGAGAAGCGGATCAGCTTACAGTGAAGAGTCGGAAGAGACCGACTGATGATACAGTGATTGAAAGTCGAAGAGACCATCCTCGAGGCCAGGTTATTGGGGAGAGAAGGAACGCAGATCAGCCTTGTCAGGAGTTTGGACAGGAGCAGAGAAGTCAGGGGGTACTGGCTCCCCATCCTTTACAAATGCTAGAGATGCCAAGGATAGCAGAGCAGGCACCGGTATGCTTTTAGTGCAATCAGCCAGGGCATATAAAGAGGAACTGCCCTATGAGACGAGCACCCCCTCCAGCACTTCAAGGCGCTCAACCTCCCCGATATTTTGGCGGACAAGGATAGGACCGAGGACGAGGATTTCAGGATCGAGGCCGCAGGCCAGAGAGGGAGTAGGTGTATGCTCTAGACCTGACACAGCCCCGGAACCCGGAGCAGGTTATCGCAGGTATGCCAGTACTTTTAAATTTTCTACATTTAAACTAGTATTCTAGACATAACCTTGTTAGAAATTAAGAGAAGACAACTGTAACAAGAATACTAAGACACCTAATTACCCTAGGCATAGTCTTCGTTAGCGGCAAGCCCGCTCACACTCTCTTCGACACTTGTGCTTCGCACTCGTTCGTGTCGGAGGATTTCGTGAAAGGACTGGCAGGTGTGGAGCCATTCACCGGGAAGATGATGTGGGTGCGCCTACCCGATGGATCAGAGATAATGACCTCTGCTCATTTCAATATGGAAGCGAGGATCGGCGGGAAGGCGTTTGAGGCACCAGCGATGATTCTGAAGATGCCAGATTACGATCTTATCCTTGGAATGACTTGGCTGTGTTGGAACCATGGACAGATCGACTGTGTGGCAAAGAGGATCACCGTGAGGCACGGAGACTCCTTCATTGTCATCGAAGGTGTTATACCAGCACCCCGTACCTTATTATCGTCTGTATAGGCCGTTAAGGCCCACCTGCAGGGGGAAGAAGTTTGTTAGGTCGTTTTTGAGGCGGTCGTGGCCGAGGACTCCATTTCAGATATTCCAATAGAGCGGGACTTTGCCGACGTGTTTCCAGAGAAGTTACCAGGGCTACCCCCGCACCGAGAGAAGGACTTTCAGATTCATCTCGTACCGGTGGCTAAGCCGGTATCCAGAGCTCCCTATCAAATGGCCCTAAAGGAGTTGGTGGAATTTCGAAGCCAGCTTCCGGAGTTAGTGGAGGCCGGGTTCGTTCGGCCTAGCTCTTCACCATGGGGATCTCCGGTGTTATTCGTTAAGAAGAAGGACGGGACCCTTCGACTGTGCATAGATTACCGGGCCCTGAACAGGTTGTCGGTCCGGAATACTTATCCCTTACCAAGGATAGATGAGCTATTTGAACAGCTGGAGGGAGCCCATTGGTTCTCAAAGCTGGATCTTAGGTCAGGGTACTACCAGCTTCGCATTCGGGAGGAGGACATCCCAAAGACGGACTTCAACAGCAGATATGGTTTATACGAGTTTATCGTGATGCCGTTCGGCTCACAAATGCACCCTCCACATTCATGACCTTGATGAATCGGGTGTTCGAACAATATCTGGATGTCTTCGTTATCGTATTCATCGACGACATCCTTATTTATTCAAGGACGGAGGAGGAGCACGCAAGACATCTGGCCTAAACCTATGAGAAGCTGCGGGAGCTTGAGATGTATACCAAGTACAGCAAGTGCAAGTTCTGGCTAAAGGAGGAGGCCTTTCTGGGCCATGTTATCAGTGGATCAGGTCTGGCAGTAGATCCGGCGAAGGTCCAGGCAGTACGGGATTGGCCACCACTAAAGTCTTCCTCGGATGTTCGATGTTTCTTGGGACTTGCCGGTTATTACCGAAAGTTTGTAAAGGGGTTCTCTCAGATTGCTCTCCCTCTTACGTCTCTAACAAAGAAGGAGTCCCATTTTATTTGGACACCATGATGCGAATCTGCTTTCAAGGAGCTGAAGGATCGTCTTGCCTCGGCTCCCATCCTTGCCCTTCCGTCAGAGAAGGAAGGATTCCAGGTGTACACAGATGCTTCCTATCAGGGGATGGGAGCCGTTCTGATGCAGAACGGACACGTAATAGCCTATGCCTCCCGTAAGTTGAAGCAGCACGAGCAGAACTATCCCGTGCATGATTTGGAGATGGGGGCAGTTGTTTTTGCTCTTAAGATTTTGTGACACTACCTTTACGGAATTCACTGCGATATCTTCTCTGACCACAAGAATCTAAAGTGCGTTGACACCCAGAAGGAGCTAAATATCAGGCAGAGATGCTGGGTGGAGTTTCTGTCGGACTACCAGTATACCATACACTACCATCCGGGGAAGGCGAACGTGGTCGAAGATGCTCTGAGCCGGAGAGCGAGTACGATAAGAGTAGGCCCGCAGCTGATGGCCTTGGAGTTGGTTAAAGCATTCGAGGAGATGCAGATTTCACTAGTGTCTGAGGATGACCCGGAGTTATACATAGAGTACCTGGGGTCGATGGTTACTACTGATGATATTCGAGACCGCATCAGAGATGGGCAGATGCTGGATGAGAGAGCTGAGCCGATATTCCGAGCCTTGGAGGAAGGCACGATAGGAGATTACTCTTTGAGGGATGGTCTCCTGTGTTTCTTAGACAGAGTCTTCATACCAGCAGGAGGCCAGATCCGGGAGGACATTATGATGGAATCTCACTGCAGCCGATATTCGGTATACCCGGGGATCACCAAGATGGTAAAAGATTTGAAGAGGACGATGTACTGGCCGGGTATGAAGAAAGACATTACGTACTTCGTGACGCATTGTGACGCCTGCCAACTCGTGAAGGCAGAGTGTAGGAACCCGACAGGCTTGCTGCAGCCACTTCCGGTGCCGGAGTGGAAATTTAAGGATATAGCTATGGACTTCATACATGGGCTACCTCGATCCCGTGCGGGGAATGAATCCATCTGGGTGATAGTGGACAATCAAACAAAGGTGGCCTGATTCATTCCAGTGGCGAAGGATGCTCCAGTTAGTGTATTAGTATGGAGGTTCATTGAGCAGTTTGTGCATTATCATGGGGTGACCAAGACTATCGTTTCGGATCGGGATGGGCGCTTTACATCCAGGGAGTGGAGGTCAGTCCAAGCCCATCTGGGTTCTCGGTTGACATTTAGTACAGCTTTTCACCCTCAGACCGACGGGCAGACGGAGCGCACCAACCGTACACGAGAAGATCTTCTGCGCTTGTGTATTTTGGACTGCGGCGAGCCTTGGGAGAGATTGTTGCCACTTGTCGAGTTTTCGTACAACAACGCCCATCATTCCAGCATAGGTATGGCTTCATACGAGGCGTTCTATGTAAGGAGGTGCAGGACCCCACTATCATGTGTTTAGGATGGTGATCCGCAAGCACTAGGCTTGGAGTTTGTGGGGGATACAAATGCTCAGATTAGATTGATCCGGGACAGGATGTTGGAAGCCCAGAGCAGGCAGGCCAAATATTACGATGTGAGGCATCGTCAAGTGGAGTTCCAGGTGGTGACCGAGTTTTCTTGAAGATACGGCCGATACACGGAGTCTCGCGGGTTCGCGAGCGGAAGAAGCTCAGTCCGAGATATATGGGGCCTTATAGGATCCTTGAGCGGATCGGCCCCTTAGCCTATAGACTAGAGCTACCGCCGAAGTTAGCGGGATTGCATGACATCTTCCACATCTCCTAACTTTGGAGGGCTCTGCTACGCCCTGAGCAACTGCTTTCTTCAGTAGATGGCCCGGTGGCCTCAGATCGGTCAGTCAACTTGGAGCCTATCAGGATCGATGACACGGCAGTGCGGGTCTTGCGAAGGAAGAAGGTTCCGTTAGTCAAGGTTCTGTGGAACAATCATGGGCAGGAAGAGCATACATGGGAGCCACGGGAGTTGATGCGGCAAAAGTATCCAGAGCTTTTCAGTCAGGTATACTTCACAACCCCTCTGGACAATCAATTTGCTTTTCTATTTTAAACCAATAGGACTGAAATTTCAAGGATAGGGGCTAATCTTTTGTTTATTGGGGTATATACCTAGTCAATTGGACGAATTGGTCTTAGATTTTAAACCGCACATAGCAAACGTAACGTAGAAATGTAAATCTTTCAACTCTCATGGGCTGTTACAAGCCTTTTTTCTCTCGATTGGAGCCCCCGTAGGCTTAACCTTGACTTCGGGGACAAAATCTTTATTTTGTTTATTCGGATTTGTAACATCCCATTTCAAACTAGACCCCTGTGAGTGGGTTTGTCTTAACAGAACCCTAGGAAAACCAGGAATTGAAGTATATCGACCAAGATTTCGAGTCAAGGGGTGGTCACGCCCATGACCGACCCGTCACACCCGTGACTTAGGGAATGACCCCTTCGACGATCGTCGACCTCAAAAAGACGATCGTCGAGCTCAGAAATTTCAACAAGGGCCTAACACGCCCGTGACCAATCCGTCACGCCTGTGACCTTTGAATGGCGCTGAGTGAGCTAAGCTCACTCAACGCCGTGGTCTGGATGGCGTTGAGTGAGCTTAGCTCACTCAAAGCCATAAGTTGAATGGAGTTGAGTGCACTGACTGCACTCAACGCCATCTGGTGTCATCAGGTTGGCGTTGAGTGAGCTGAGCTCACTCAACGCCGGAGACTGGATGGCGTTGAGTGAGCTTAGCTCACTCAACGCCGTAAACTGTCAGGCGGGATGGCATTGAGTGCACTAAATGCCATAAGATTAACGTTGTTGAGTGCACTGACCGCACTCAACGCGATTTGGTGTTGTCCGGATGGCATTGAGTGAGCAGAGCTCACTCAATGCTATAATCTGGACGGTGTTGAGTGAGCTAAGCTCACTCAACGCTATCTTTTAAAAAGGACATATTATGGGTGTCGTTGAGTGAGCAGAGCTCACTCAACGCCATAATCCGGAAGGCGTTGAGTGAGCTGATCTCACTCAACGCCATAATCCGGATGGCGTTGAGTGAGCTGAGCTCACTAAACGCCATAGTCTGGGATGGCGTTGAGTGAACAGAGCTCACTCAATGTCGTAGCTTGGATGGCATTGAGTGAGCTGAGCTCACTCAACGACATTGTACTTAGAATTTTTTTTTGCAGGAGTTTTGGGCTGGGTGCTGGTTCAGCTGAACCGGGCCGGTCTAGGAGTGGGCCGTTTTCTTTTAATAAGACCCAATTAAGTCTTATTTTATAGAAGGTTTACAGGTCAAGTGAAGCTGTTCCACGAGGCAGCCGACTCCTCTCCTTCCAGCCATGGCCGAATGACGGTTTGCATGGCCATTAATGGCTTTTAAGTCTCGTCTCCATCCTCTTCCCCTTGAAATGGCTGGATTCAACTCCTCTAGGGAAGAGTAGGAGTTTCATGCCATTAGCTAGCTGTCACAGAGCCATTTCAGCTCCACTCCACCATGGCCGAGCATGCATGTAAGGAGGCATTAATGGCTGGACAGTTTAAACCCCCACCCGCAGCCTTGTTTCTCCTTTAAAAGACTCCATAAACTTAGAGAGGAAGTTTTCACCCTTGCCCGATAAAGCTAGAGCTCATTACCTTGCTATTGAAGAATTCCGGTGATGCCACCACTGTGCAAATGGCATCACGACGATCGGCTCGACTCCAAACCGCGAACAAGGTCCTCCCCTCCTCTCTCTCTACGGGTAGATCTTAGCATCCTTAGGATTAAGATTCGGGCTCAATTGAGCCCGATCGGAAGAGCTTCTCTTTCCGATTTTTCCACAAAAATGAAATCTTGAGCTCGCCAGAAAAAGCCTCTCCGGCGGCCGCGCCACCGCCCGGCGATGGCCACCACCTCAACGGAGGTGGTGGTGGCGGTGGCCGGCCAGGGACGAGGCCGGACGGCCGGCTATGGGAGGGAGAAGTTCTCCCAAGTGCGTGCTATCTAGACCGTCGGCTGGAGGTTGAAGACAACCTCCCAGCCGACGGATCGACCTTTAAGATCTGTGCAAACATATTGATTAATGTAATTTCTATACATTTTCTGTAATGTTTCTGCCCCTAACTTGCATTAATTTCTAACAAAACTTAGAGGCTCTTACTAGAAATGTTGTCAACACAAATATTGTAGCTATATGAGTCTAGGAAATTTTAAAATTTGTTTCAAGTGATTTGGACCATTGGATAGACCTCAACACTCATTTTGGTGAGGTCTATCCATAGGGCTGTCCTGACCTTAGAAAACTTCCCCACTCCAATCCAGTCATCAAAATTACTTGAAATTTGGGGTGTGCCCTAATCTTACCTATATCTAGGTGTTGTCCAAAAATTAGGATTTTTGGAAAATATTTTTCTAATGTTTTTAGAAAAATTTAATAAATCATGTGTATTTTAATCAAGTGTCCTAAACACCTCAAAATCCCCCCAAATTTAGGTGGGTTGCCTTAGAGGACATAATAGGACACTGGAAAAAATTTCACCTCAGTTGGAGGTGTTTTGACTAGGGTTTTACTCAACCCTATTTTGCCCCATAAAGGGATATTTAGGGTAAATCACCCCCTTAGTAATTTGAGTGATCATATCACCTCAACAGAGGCTGATATTTTGGTCACTGACTTTTTAGGGCATGACACACCCTCCAAGGGTGTTTGGTGTGGTTTGGTGTAGGGTAGGACTAGAACCCTAGGGTAGGTTCCTTAATGGGGATTTGTAGGGTTGTGAAGGTCATGGGGTCAAATGACCTTGGACTGACTTGAAATTTGGTGCGAAGGACCATATAACCATTATAGTTCTCTGGACAAAATCTTAGGGGATTTGGAGAAAGTTAGGCCACCTAAAATTCTAACCCTAGTTTAGGGCACCAATCATAATTTGAACTATTATGCTGACAAATGAACTAAAAATCAAATAAAATTTGGGCAGGGTGATTTTCTGGTCTATATGGCCATAATAAAATTTTGTTGAGATTTTTGGGTTAATTTATACAGTACTTCATTCACAACTCTAGTTGTGCCCTAGATATTTAGTTTGATGATTCTTGAATTTCTGTTATTCGGAAAGTTATGAAATCTTGGATTAAGGCATCTTATAGCATTTTATACCATTTGTATTTTTATTGGGAGTTTAATCTGATTATTTTGGGTACTTGCTTCTTTAACTTACCATTTGGGATATGTAGTCAAAAATACAAATAATGCACAATTATTAATTGGAAAATTATGAACTTTGGTCAGAGGGTGTTTCAAACCATGATAGTCACTCTGTAATTTTATCTGTATTTTTAGATAATTAAAAATAGTACCTCCTACACTAAGCTAGGAAATTAGTATTTTACACTAAAATACATGTAGAGCCCAAATTATTATAGCAAAATCATGGGACTTGGTTTCTGATAGTTGTAGGTCACCATAAAGCTTCTGTAATTTTGTTGTGATTTTTGGGTACATATTTACAGTACTTGCTTCATAATATGGTAGAAGTGGCCTAAAATGTTAAATTAGGAAATATAGGCCTGAACAACTCTGAAATTTCTCAAAATTTGAAATTACTTCTTAAATGCCTCATAGGATATTTACTGAATTTATGTTTATTTATTGTTGGCTCATTAGTGCACTTCAAGTTCAAACTAGGGCATTGAGAGGCTTAGAATAAATAAATTAAATGCCCGATAAAAAGGAAACATTTGGAAATCTAGGACTTAGTTATATTATGTCATGATAGACCTCCAATAAATATTATAGGAGATTCAGAAGATAATTTGGAGTACCTCCCCTTATATACCTCATGTATCATAGGATGGTCTCCATATAGTAAAACCACGAAAACTGAACTAGAGTGGGTAATGAACTTGGGGAGATGGAATTTTGGTAGTTGCTGGTTTGGATAGGTAAAGTTAAGTTTAAGTTCATTATCGGAAGTCAGGATAAGTAGAGTGTGAGATTGGTTATTGTTAAGTGGCGTTCGGGAACGACGAAAGATCGTCCACCCCGGGTAGGAGAGGAAGTGTCTTAATACTCAAGCGCTAGATCTAAAGTAACTTAAAAAGGGATCAGGTAATGGGTATCAACCAATAACAATAAGTGTCTTTTGAAAGGGAACGGTGGGCTTCAGCTACCATCATAGTTCCTAGTGCCCTTTGAGAGCCCTTCACGGGGAATACCGGGGGCAGTCCTGGGCTAACATAAACCTTAGGAATAATAAATTAAAAGAGCAACTAGTATAACTAGGGTTGCATTTTCACACAACCTGGTAGGTAGGGAGGTAGAATAAGTTGGTTTGGTTGCCATTCAGACGGTAGATCTGAAGGTAGATGCACGGACGGGACAGTCCGGGGAGCCGAGGGCTTGAGGGTTTGAGTACAGAATAAAGGTGGTGGGTCTTCGGTATTTGATTGTCGTTCACACGAAATCGATACATTGAGTCGGCGGTGTGGGACACTTAGCCAAAGAAAGTCTGGTGGATATAGCCAGCACTAGTACGCGGATACTCTAGGTTGTGTTCTTCTAGGGGCGTATGGAAGGGCTAGGCCCGGTAGTGTGGATACCCGCCTAGGAGTGGGGGGCCAGACCCACTGTCTCCGTTTGCCACTACGGAGGTTCCTAGGAGTGAAGCTAGCTGCCCGAACAGGGGGAACTAAAGGTCTTTGCGCATATAGTCATTTGGGTGAGTTGCAATTGCATGAATCATGGCATAACATATCACTACACTCATATTTGCATACAACCGACACCCAAACGTATAAATCAGTATGGGACTTTTTATACGATGGGAGACTTGCAGAAGACACATTAACTTATAAGTTTGTATGGGCATTCATAAAAGTTAAGGTTACTTACTTATTTACTTATTTGTTCTCTATCTGCCTTCATATATATTACCTACTTACTACATGTCTACTTTATTACTTACTACCTTAGAATTGCTAGATGTCGTTTATTATAGATAGTTGTTAGATTAGCTCCATTATCATTGGCTTGATTACTCTTCCCCTTTGTAGCTTCCCTTTCCTCCTCTCCGCTCGGTGCTTAGGATCCACGGGGGAGAGGTAGGGAATGATAGGGCTTAGTCTTTATGACTAATGGTTTTCGAACCACAACATTACAGGAGCTCCATATGGGAAACAGGGACCAGCAATCCAGGGAGCAGCACCAGCGAAGTACGGTGCGCATGGAGGTGGGTCAGTCAAGCACTGGTACACCTGCGACCAGCTCCGTGAGTGACTAGTATTTTTATAGCTTCCGCGATGAGTGATTTGTAGTGAGGACTTTGATGTACCGGGCTCGAGCCCGTTTATCTATATTTAATCTGAACTGTATCTTTGCAGTACTTCTATTTCCTGTATTATCTATTGATGGACTGGTTGTGATTTTCTATTCATACATGTTTCTGTGGACTTGTTTACATTTTATGTATACATACTTCTCTCTCTTTATGATCAAAAAGGGCCGGCAGAATTGGCGTTTTGTAGTGGCGACCTTCCCGTGAGTCGGTGCCACCACAAAGCGACATTTCTAGGCTAAGACCCCGGTGTTAGAAAAAAGAAAAAAAAAGGGGGTCTTACACCCTCGAGCCGTCGGCTCCCCGGAGTGTCACGTCCGTGCATCTACCTTCAGAGCTACCGTCTGAACAGCAACCAAACCAACTTATTCAACCTCCCTAGCCATCGGGGTGTGTGTATATGCAACCCTAGTTATACTAGTTTCTCTTTTAGCTTATCATTCCTACGATTTACGCTAGCCCATGACTGCCCTCGGTATTCCCCGTGAAGGGCTATAAAAGGGCACTAGGAACTATGATGGTAGCTGAAGCCCACCGTTCCCTTTCAAAAGGAACTTATTGTTATTGGTTGATACCCATTACCCGATCCCTTTTTAAGTTACTAGAGATCTAGCCCTAGAGTATTAAGACTCTTCCTCTCCTACCCGGGGTGGACGATCTTTCGTCGTTCCCGAACGCCACTTAACACTAGCCAATCTCACACTCTACTTATCCTGACTTCCAATAATGAAATAAAACTTAACTATCCCTATCCAAACCAGCAACTACAAAAATTCCATCCCACCAAGTTCATTACCCACTCTAGATCAGTTTTTGTGGCTTTACTATATGCAGACCATTCTAAGATACATGAGGTATATAAGGGGAGGTACTCCAAATTGTCTTCTGAATCTCCTATAATATTTACTGGTGGTCTATCATGACATAATATAACTAAGTCCAAGATTTCCAAATTTTTCCTATTATCAGGCATTTAATTTATTTATTCTAAGCCTCCCAATGCCCTAGTATGAACATGAAGTGCACTAATGAGCCAACAATAAATCATCATAAAATCAGAAAAAACCCTATGGGGGCATTTAAGCTGTAATTCCAAATTTTGAGAAATTTCAGAGGTGTTTAGGCCAATATTTCCTAATTTACCATTTTAGGCCACTTCTACCATATTATGAAGCAAGTACTATAAATATGTACCTAAAAATCACAAGAAAATTACAGAAGCTTTATGGTGACCTAAAACTATCAGAAACTAAGTCCCATGATTTTTCTCTAATATTTTGGGCTCTAAATTTATTTTAATGTAAAATACTTATTTCCTAGCTTAGTAAAGGAGGTATAATTTTTAATTATCTAAAAATCCAGATAAACTTACAAGGTGACTATCATGGTTTGAAACACCCACTGACCAAAGTTCATAATTTTTCACTTAATAATTTGGCATTATTGGTATTTTTGACTACATATTCCAAATGGTAAGTTAAAAAAGCAAGTACCCAAAATAATCAGATAAAACTCCCAAGAAAAATTCAAAAGGTATAAAATGCTATAAGATGTCCTAATCCAAGATTTCATAACTTTTCAGTGAACAGAAATTGCAGAATCATAAAAATAAATATTTAGGGAACAACTAGAGTTGTGAATAAAGTACTGTATAAAATAACCCAAAAATCTCAACAAAATTATATTATTGCCACTAAGACAAGAAAATCACCTTGCCCAAATTTTATTTGATTTTTAGTTCATTTGTAAGTATAATAGTTCAAATTAAGACTGGTGCCTTAAACTAGGGTTAGGATTTTAGGTGGCCTAACTGTCTCCAAATCCCTTAAGATTTTGTCCAGAGAACTATAATGGCCCTATGGTCCTCTACACTAAATTTCAAGTCAGTACAAGGTCATTTGACCCCATGACCTTTACAACTCACCAAGAGCCACCTTTAGGGTTTGGCCTTGGATTCTAGGGCAAATCTACACCAATCCACCTTAAAATCAACGAGGGGGTGCTAGAGGGCATTTCTAGTCAGTGGTAAAATTCTCAGCCTCTATTGAGGTGATTTGACCACTCAAATCTGAAAGTGCACTTTTAACCTAAAAACCCCTTAATATGACATAGATTAGGGTTGTCCATTTCCTACTTAAAACATCTCTAAATGAGATGAAAAATTATACAGAGCCTCATGATGAACCCAGGGACCACTCACCAAGATTTGGGAGGGTTTGGAAGTCTTTAAGCCAAACAATTATTTCTTCCTAAGATTATTAAATTTTTCCAAAAACTATAGAAAAACATTCTCCAAAAATTCCCATTTTCTGACAGGCCCTATGTATATCTAGGGTAGACTCCCTGCACTAATTTCAGGTCATTTGGTCAAAGGATGAAGGGTGGGCACACCTTTTAGTCTCTTCCTAGCTCTAGGTCTAGATCCCACCAAAAGAGGTGTCCTGGTCAAACCAATTGACCAAATAGACCCAAATCAATTTTAAAATAAATTAGACCCATAGGGCTACAAAGTACATGTTGACCATTTCTTCATAATAAGCATTTAAGTATTTTTCCTAAATTTTCTAAAGTGACTGATATTCTAGTAAAAAAATTCACATAAAAGAAAACTTAATTTAAACAGCACAGATCTTGAAGCAAGATCTAAGGGGCCTGGCATTGTCTTCTTCCTTCAACCTAAGACCACGATCTGCCCGACCTGGAACCACTTCCAAGCACAGCTGCCGGCCATCCAGCCTCCTCCGTGGCCGGCCACTGCCACCACCACCTTCATTGAGGTGGTGGCTATCGCCGGGCGCCGGCACGGCAGCCGGAGAGGCTTTTTCCGGCGAGCCTATAACTAGCTTTTTGCGGGAAAACGGGAAAAGAGCTCTTCTGATCGGGCTCAATTAAGCCCGAGTCTTAATCCTAAAGAAAGCTAAGATCTACCCGTAGAGAGAGAGGAGGGGAGGACCTTGTTCGCGGGCTGGAGGCGTGCAGACCGTCGGGATGACATTGGTGCGGTGGTGGCTTCGCCTGAATTCTTAATAGCATAATGGAAGGCTCGAAAACATCAGGTAAAAGCTGGGAAAACCTCCTCTTGGGCCTCTGAGGAGGTTTAAAGGCTTGGTAAGGGAGGGGGAATAGCCAAAAGCTGGTGGCAATTAATGTCCCATTATAGCTTGGCTCGGCCATTGTTGTGGTGGGGGGGGGCTTAAACGGCTCTGTGACAACAAGCTAACGGCGGGAAACTTCTCCTCTTCCCGAGCGGAGTTGGATCCAGACATAAAAGGGAAGGGGGAAGGCCACGGCATCAAATGCCATTGATGGCCAAGAGGCCGGGGCTCGGCCATGGCCGTAACTGCTCTTTTGCAAAGCTGTCGGTTAAAGTGTCAAGCTTGACCGGTAAACTTAATTTATGTAAGTCTTTATTAAGTCTTAATAGGAGAAAATAGCCCACTCCCTAGACCGGCTCGGTTCAGCTGAACCAGCACCGAGACAAAAATAAGATGCCAGAAAAAATTCTAAGTACAATGGAGTTGAGTGAGCTCAGCTCACTCAATGCCATCAAGCTACGACGTTGAGTGAGCTCTCTCACTCAATGCCATCCCAAAGTATGGCATTGAGTGAGCTCAGCTCACTCAACGCCATCCGGTTTATGGCGTTGAATGAGCTTAGCTCATTCAACGCCATCTGGATTATGGCGTTGAGTGAGCCCTGCTCACTCAACGCCACCCAGAATATGTCCTTTTTAAAATATGGCGTTGAGTGGGCTTAGCTCACTCAACGCCATCCATATAATGGCGTTGAGTGAGCTCTGCTCACTCAATGCCATCTGGACAACACCAAATGGCGTTGAGTGCGGTCAGTGCACTCAACTCCGTTCAACTTATGGCATTGAGTGCACTCAACGCACTCAACGTTATCCCGCCTGACAGTTTACGGCGTTGAGTGACCTAAGCTCACTCAACGCCATCCAGTCTACGGCATTGAGTGAGCTCAGCTCACTCAACGCCAACCTAATGACACCAGATGACATTGAGTGTAGTCAGTGCACTCAACGCCATTCAACTTATGGCTTTGAGTGAGCTAAGCTCACTCAACGCCATCCAGACCCCGACATTGAGTGAGCTTAGCTCACTCAACGCCATTCTAATGTCACTGGCATGACGGATTGGTCACGGGCGTGTCAGGCCCATGTTGAAATTTCTGAGCCTGACGATCATCTTCCCGAGGTCGACGATCATCAAAGGGGTCATGCCCAAGGTCACGGGCGTGACAGGTCGGTCACGGGCGTGACCACCCCTTGACTCGAAATCTTGGTCGATAAACTTCAATTCCTGGGCTTCGCAGGGTTCTGTTAAGAAAAAACGACTCCCAGGGGTCTAGTTGGAAATGGGATGTTACAGAACTAATGGCTTCTAACCTGCTCGGCCAAGCGGTTAATCCCGCCGCATTGGCGGGAGGCGTGTCTATCGACCCCTCTATAGCCCAAAAGGAGGTCAGAGATCTCGCGAGAGAGAATGACTTCCCCCTTGCTTCCGGCTAGGTCGGGATCACTATGCACGAGACTTTTTGCCCGGGACGCGGAAAGCCGCTCTACCGCCTCTATAGGACTGAGGGGGGGCCCGGGAGTTCTCTCTAGCCGCCGGCCAGTGGCTCTCGTCATGCTGAAGGAAAGCGAAACATTACCATATGTTGGAACCTTAGATTCTGATTTGGGTTAGGATCACTATTAGGATTATTAGTTTGTCCCAAAATATATAGTCTAAGGGTCATAGGATTCTCCAGGTATACATCAAAAGAATCCAAGAAGAAAGTGCAGAAAAATTCCAGAGAAGTTCAGTTTTGAAGTTCAGAATTCTAGCTTACAAAAATAGCTGAACGGAGTTCAACTATAGTCGAACTCCGTTCGACTATAGTCGAACTCCGTTCGACTGGAGTTCGACTATTTCTGTGTTCAGCTCTAAGAAAACAGAAAACTTAGATACAGGTCAACTATAGTCAAACGGAGTTCAACGATAGTCGAACGGAGTTATACTATAGTCGAACGAAGATTGGAGAAGATTTTAGATTAAATTTTGGTGATTTCCTGTGCAGTTATTGGTGACAGTTGGCTAGAGTTATTCAAGGCTTAAGTAAAGGAATTTACAGCTAATATATTTAATGCTAAATATTCTTATGAATATAGTCGTTGGGAGGCTGCATTAAATATGAATCAATTCAGAGATTTATTGTCAGTTACCTTTCCAAGACAGTTTCTTTTCTTGGAAATGTCTATGCCGTATCAGACAAGAATCAAAATTACTTTCCTCAGCCCAGTGGATATATATATATTATATACAGAAGATAAAAGAGATAGAGAGATAAAAAGCAGGAAGACTTTTTCTCTCTACAAAAGAAGAACTCTGCAACAAGTTTTCGGACAGAGGAAATCAACTTCATCTTCTTCTTTCTGATCCAAGCATTATAGAGACAACATATTCAAATTTGTCTACAGAGCTTGCTGGAGATTTTCATCTAGTTGAAGGCCTACACCCTGAAGCAAAGCTTCCCAACATTCCTGAACTAATACACATTTTCAGGGGGAGCTTTGACATCATCATCAACTATTGAATCCACTAGTCTTCTCTCATTTGATTTGAGAACAGAGAAGAATATCATCAACTCCTAGTTTTCTAAACTATGTATAGGGTTATTACTCCCTTCAAAAGTAAACCCCTTTGGTGGCAGGGCACCTGATCAAAACCTATGTTTGGTTTTTGGGCACCTGATCAAAAGCATAAAGGGTCTTTAGATCTACCTGAATCAGATCTATTGGTGGCAGGGCACCTGATCAAAAACCTGTAGTGGATTCCTACCAGGGTGGTAGAAGAGTGGACGTACTTATTGAGAGGGAACAACTGTAGTTCCTTGTGTTGTCTGGATTGCTTGCTTTGTTTTCTTCCTTATGGGCTGTGAATCTTATTTTGCATTTTATTTTCTAAAAACTCTTAAGCATATCAGATCTATCACCTCACTTTTAATTGGTATCAGAGGGAGGTTCATTGTTTGTACTGGCTAACACCTGAATCAAAAGATCTTTGATAGATCTTATTGTTTTTAAGAGTTTTTCATGGCACAAAATGAAGAATGGTCAAGCACTGGACCTCCTAAGTTCAATTTGGACAAGCTTGCACTATGAAAGGAAAGGATTAGGCTTTTTATGAACTCTATTGTATGAAGCCATTTATAATTCTTATCTTGTCAGGTCCCTTTACACCATCTGCAGCTATAGAAGCTCAAAAATTGCTAAAGATGGTTGATGCTCAAGCAATGGATATACTGGCTCAATCTATATCAGATGATATTTTTCAGGAAGTGGCTGAATGCACTTCAGCAAAGGACATCTGGGACTTCCTCACAGCAATGGTTGCCTAATCAGCTAAAAAGAGAAGATATGATGCTGAAACTTGGAGTGACTCTTAAGTTTCATCCTGTACAATTGAGGATGAAGAAGAAACAAGAGCAAGAGAGTTTTGCCTGATGGCAATAAATACTTCCTGCAGCAAATCTGATGATGAATCGGATTTTGAAGAATCAGAAGCAGAATCAGAAGAGGATCAGGTTATCTCTTCCTTTGATTTCTCCTCAAAACTTTTTAAAGATGATTTTAAAGATTTATGCAATGATTTAATTTAATCTGAGAAGGAAATAAAACTTCTCAGAGAAAAATTGAATAATTTATCTTCTGAAAATACAAGTATTAAAGAAGATTTAAAAATGCTCTAGGACAAATAAATTCTCTAAAATCAATTATAGGGAAAGGAAAACTAGATAAAAATAATCAACATTCTGAAATAATTCAGAAACCCAAAAGAAAGAGAAATAAACATAAAAACTTTAATAAAAATATGTTTTTACAAAAATCGTCGGACCTTGGTCGACAATCTCTGCATTTCTTGTCGAACGCCGATGGACGATCTCTGAACCCAGATCTTGAGTTTAAACACTCAGCATACGGGGATCGACGATATCATCAAGAATCGTCGACCAGAGGTCGACGATCGTGGAACACATATAATAGTCAACATTTATCTCTGAATCGAGATCGACGATATCAATGCAGGTCGTCGAACGCTGATCGACGATCTCAATATAAATTGTTGAACTCAGATTTTCAAAACAAAAATTTTTATTCTTTTGAAAATAATAATCAATCTCAAAATTATATCAATCCTTTTACCCAATGGTACATCTCTCCTAGAAAATTTCACCCATTAGGTTATAAGGATCAACCTACATGCTCTTTTATTTCTGATTATCATTAAATAAAACCAGGACCCAAGGTGACCTGGGTCAAGAATTTCTAACCTCTTATTTTCAGGAAAAGACCCTTCAGTGCAGGGGTAACTATATAAGGGGAGATTGTTTAGAAGGCTACAACAATAGGGGAGATTGAATCAGAGATTACTGCAGTAGTAGTTTAAGTTATTAAAAAATCTGGGGAAGATATTAGAGAAATTATTGGAACCACATTTTAGTTAAAAGGAAATTGATGTAGGGATGTCCGGAATCGGAGATCTCTACGGAAATAATTCACTCCTCGCCCAATATCGCCTTAAATCTACCGCACCTACACAGCACCTATCGCCCACAATATTTCCTCGTCACAAACGCAGTGCATAAAAATAACAAGGAGGATTGGTCGACTCGAAAATAGCGATCGAAATTTGAGTCGGATCGTTCCCCAAATTAACATAAAGATTGCCAACCTTTTTGGGATCAAAACCAAGGCTATAGGCCAAGATCCGCTCCGGCAAATAGGATCCACCCGATCCGGAAATAAAAAGCCTAGCAACGGCGATTTCGAAATGAAAATTACAGCGATTGATTTAACAAAGCGGATAAAACGATTCGCGATCCACCACAACTAATTAGAAGAAATCACACAAGGAGGGATGAGATATTTTACCCAACCGGAGAACGTTCACAAAAGATAACTGTGGGAGAATCACTCTCTCCAAGGATCCACTGGCGTCACACCGAAGGGCTTGCAACCTTCTTCCACGGAGTCGCACCGAAGGAAGCCGCGCCGGAGTCGCACCGAACCAGATGGAGGGAGCAAAGGGGGGCCGGCAGCTTCACACCACTAGAAGGGGGGGGGGGCGGCGGCAATGAGGGGCAACCTCCTTGGCCGAAATTCTCAAAGAGAGGAAATAGGGTTTCAATCTTTTCTAATTATCTCATAACAAAGGCCTCCTTATATAGGAGTTACAAACAATCTTTAACCATTCATGATGGCGATGTAATCTCATCCATCCAAATGGTTAAATGCACACCAAATAAAAATCTTGTCCAAATGCAAAAATAAAAGTGCAATATTGAATATAAAATTATCACTTCAAACTTGGATAATTTTATATTCCTAAAATAGAAATAATAAAGCATGAAAAGGGAAATGTTTTAATGCGGTGCGGCGAATGTTGCGCGCCGCGGGCGGAGGTTGTAATGTAGCCTTCCGCTACCATCATCGTGACGCCTCACGTCCTTTAGTTGAATCGCCTCAGCAACCGGATCAACCTCATCATCGTCAGCATCGTCTCCAAGTAGAGGTGGAGGGGGCGCGCCATCAATCCTCCCCCGCTCAAAATCACACATCTCTGTTGCGTGGTCCAAGAGGTAGCGGCGAAGAAGATCGGCATCCAAACATTGCAGCTCCAACTCGAGCACCCAAGAGTCATCTGAAGGGGGCGGTCACGCCAACGGATGAGGAAGCGGCGGGTGTCGCCATCAGCAGTGGTGACATGCTCAGCATCAAGTATCATCTCTGGAGTGGAAAATGTCTGTGGGAACCTGGGGAACATATTAGCAGTAGGCAAGAAAGAAGGCAACGTACCATCCGATGATATACCTGTGGGAACCGTAAGAGAGAGATCATCCGTTCTACCACTCCCCAACCCATGAGAATTTAAAGTGGGAGAAGAAGGCGAAAAAGAAATCAACTCTTGTGGTGGCGACACAAATATCGTTAAATCCGAAAAGTTAAAAATGGGGGAGATACCCCAATCAGCAGGCAAGTCCAAAACGAAAGCGTTGTCACCTAACTTCTTAATAATCCAAAAAGGGCCGGCGCGCTTTGGTGCTAACTTTTTTACGGTGCCAGTTGGCAAGCGTTCGGGAACTAAACGGACTAAAACCAGATCGCCAATTTTAAAGTTTGATACTCTCCTATGTAAATTAGCGTGGGCCTGATAAGAGTCGTATTGTGACGTCAAAGTGGCCCGTATACGTGCATGTAGATCATGGATGTGTTGGGCAAAGGATTGTGCAAATTTACTTGCTTTGTACGTTGGAGGCAACGCCACCAAGTCAAGCGGCACAGGAGCTTTATAACCGTGGACAATCTCATTCGGAGACATACCCGTAGGCCTATTTTTGGAATTATTGTAGGCTAATTGGGCCTGGGGTAAGACGAGATCCCAAGTGCCCAAATGATCGCTCACGAGGCATCTTAACAAATTCCCTAAACTCCGATTAACTACTTCCGTCTGCCCATCCGTTTGGGGATGATAGGCGGAGGAAAACAATAACTTTGTTCCCATTAATATCCATAACGTTTTCCAAAAATAACTAGTGAATTTTACGTCTCTATCCGAAACTATGGTCTTTGGCACTCCGCGGTGACTAACGACTTCTTTAAAATATAGTTTAGCGACATGAGACGCATCGTTTGTTCTATTGCACGGGATGAAATAAGCCATCTTGGAAAACCTATCCACAACTACAAAAATGGAATCATGACGGCGTTGGGTAGGGGGAAGGCCTAATACAAAGTCCATACTAACATCTACCCAAGGCATGGAGGGAATAGGCAAGGGTGTATATAATCCAACATTGGTTTTACCACCCTTAGAAACCTGACACGTTCGGCAGCTACTCACTACTCCTCCTACCATAGCCTTAAGTTTTGGCCAATAAAACTTCTCTTCGACTAATGTAATCGTCTTATCTCTACCAAAGTGACCACTCAACCCTCCACTATGCAATTCCCAAATGATATGTAATCGTAGTGATGACTGTGGAATACATAGCTTCCCACTCCTAAACAGGTATCCGTCCTTAATGACGGATGCAGATATCGTCGTGGGGGAACTATCCTGGGCTGATAAATAGACGTCTTGGAAGTCAGGACACGTAGCATACTCATCCTTAACCCCCTCAAATCCTATAACATGTACCTCCATAGAAGTGAGTAAATGCGTAAGACGACTAAGGGCGTCAGCGACTCGGTTATCAGCTCCTTTAAGATGTTTGAGGTTAAATGTATAACCTTGTAGGAATGCTACCCACTTAGCGTGTCTTGGGCTGATTTTATGCTGTCCGTTAATCAAACGCATGGCCTCATGATCGGAGAGGATCATGAACTCCTTGGAGAGGAGATAGTGCCTCCAATGGTGTAGACATCGGACTACAGCATAGAACTCCCTATCGTAATTGGAATAATTCAACTTGGGGCCCGACAACTTCTCGCTAAAGTAGCTAACGGGATGGCCTTCTTGGCTCAAGACACCTCCAATCCCAACCCCTGAAGCATCACATGTGAGCTCAAAGACTTTAGAAAAGTCGGGTAGACGTAAGACAGGTGCCTCAGTCATGAGCTTCTTTATTCGTTCCAAAGTATAGGTGGCGGACTTCGTCCACGTAAACTCTCCCTTCTTCATACAGTCCGTGATAGGCGCCATAATACTACTGAAGTCCCGTATGAAACGGCGGTAGAATGTGGCTAACTCATGGAAACTACGCACCTCACGTAGGTTGGTTGGTACGAGCCAGTCTTTAATGACCTGAACCTTACTCGGGTCAACTCGGATACCCTCAGAACTGACTATATAGCCTAAGAACTCTACCTCCGAGGAATAGAAAGTGCATTTCTTAAGATTGAGAAATAAAGTCTCTTTCCGCAGGGTGGAAAGGATCACTCTCATGTGGGAGATGTGCTTGGTGGTAGAAGTGATATAGATCAGAATATCGTCAAAGTAGACGACGACAAACTTCCCCATGAATGGCTGGAAGACATGGGTTGAAAGTGAAGGGATAGATACTACTCTAGAAGGGGGGTGAATAGAGTTATCAAATTGTGCACTAGACAAAACTTAATGGTCTACCCAACTCCCTTGGAGTGAAATGCGGAATAAAAGATTATAGATATTTATTTAACCTTAAAGCCTAACACAAGTGATGTGTACAAACACAAGCTAACTGTAATTACAGTTAAGGCTTGGAAAACCTAATCAGCAACTAGCAAACCTAGTTATATCTATTCACAGCCACAATGCAGGAATTAAACAAGTGAATCCAGACGACACAAGGAAATTTATAGTGGTTCCCCAAACAACTTGGGTACGTCCACTCTTCTACCCACACGGTAGGAATCCACTCAGGTTTTTGATCAGGTGCCCTGCCACCAACAGGATCTGCTTCAGGTAGATCCAGAAACCCTTTAGACTTTTGATCAGGTGTCTAAAAACCAAGCACAGGTTTTTGATCAGGTGCCCTGCCACCAAGGGATACTTTTGAAGGGAGTAATAACCCTGTACAGGAGGGGGAAGAAGGTTAAGATGTCTTCTCTATTTTACAAAGATTAGAGAAGCACAAAAGCTTGCATTGAGCTAGAAAGCTCTAAAGAATCAAGGCTCCCCCTGGCTCAAAGATGTCCAGGTGAAGTCTTGCTTCAGTGCAGAAAAACTCTTCAGAAAGCTCTAAAGGAAAAACTACAAGAAGATAAATAATAAAGATAAAGATCTTCAAGCAGCTGTCTTCTTCTTCTTCTTCTTCAAACGAACTCTGAGTTTGAACTTCCTGAAAGCAGGAGAACTCAGGATGAAGAAGAGTAGAAGATCTTAACACTTCTCAGTTAGATGGAAATTGTTGAGAGCAGAAAGCTTGATCTTGATGAAGGCTTGAATGCTTTTAAAATATGTGTGTAACACTAGCTTGAATCCTTCTTCAAAGGGTCCTTTATATAACATCAGCAAGCAACGGCTCTCTTCAGTTTGAATAATTTGTCTTCTTCTGAGACTTGAGACCTGAGATGTAAATATCAAGAAGACACAACAAACTCTGCAGCAGAAACATTCTATAAAAGGAATAACCCTTTTTCTAGGAAGCTGCAGGAAACGATTTGATAATAAAGTACTAAATAAAGTCATATCAGAAACAGATTCTTTATAGCAAAAAGAAGATTTTTCAGTCTAACGGCTATAAAGGGCTGACAGCAGATAAAGTAATTTATAATGTCAGCTAATAAGACAAACAACTTTATCTAAAAAGATTTGACTCAGGCAAAAAGAATAGAGCAGATATGCCTGGAAATATTATCATAAAACTCAAAACAACTTGCCAGAAAATGTATTAATTAATTAAATATAATAAATAAATACAAAATATAAAGGCAGACAGAAAGCGTCGAACGACCTTCGGAGATCGTCGACCGACGCACGGAGATCGTCGAACTATCGGACAGATAGTCGAACGATCCAGATAGTCGAACTATCAAAGGAGATAGTCGAACAATCACAGCAGATAGTCGAACTACCAGAAGATAGTCGAACTATCAGATAGTCGACCTATCAACAGATAGTCGAACTATCAGGGCAAAACAGATAGTCGAGCTATCAACAGATAGTCGAGCTATCAGATAGTCGACCTATCAATCAGATAGTCGAACTATCAAGAACAAACAGATAGTCGAGCTATCAACAGATAGTCGAGCTATCAGAAACAAACAGATAGTCGACCTATCAACAGATAGTTGAACTATCAGATAGTCGACCTATCAAAGCAGATAGTCGAACTATCAAGCGAGAACAGATAGTCGACCTATCAACAGATAGTCGAGCTATCAACGCAGAACAGATAGTCGAACTATCAACAGATAGTCGAATTATCAGATAGTCGACCTATCAACAGATAGTCGAACTATCAAAACCAAACAGATAGTCGACCTATCAACAAATAGTCGAACTATCAGATAGTCGACCTATCAAAGCAGATAGTCGAACTATCAAGACACACAGATAGTCGAACTATCAACCGATAGTCGAACTATCCTCGCAGACTGAAAGTCGAACAACTGATAGACGATCGTCGATCAGTTAGTCGACGATAGTCGAGCGGCGTTCGACGATAGTCGAACGAACAAACAACTTAACCAAATTCTCAATCTGGAAAAGTGAGGACTCTACAGCTAGACTACTAACCATTGACCATAGATAATTCTTGGGTCAAGGAGCACAAAGGAGAGGACTAAACTCAAATCAAACTAGGGTACCAACAATCTCCCCCTATTTGAGTTAAGTCTCTCAAAAACTAAAACATACAGCTAGCTATAGAACACTATAAACAAAACAGGAAATAGATAGCAAATAACTAGCAGATTATCAAACAGATAGATAATAAACAAATATAACACAGCAGTCAATCAAACTATTAAGAATCTACAGAGTCTGGCAAGGGGGCAGAGGAACTAGGAACAAAAGAAATTTTCCTTAGAGGATCATCAGATTCTTTCTTTGATAACTTCAAGTCCTGCACGCCAATGATCTTCAATTCTGCAGCTCTTGGGACTACTGCTTCAGGATGCTTTTCCATATATTTTGAGCGATCAAAAACATCAGGATTGACTTGGAACTTTTCAAACTCTTTCTTTCTGAAAGCAGACATGGTGGTTAAACCAGTAATATCTTTTCCTTCTGATTTTGCTTTTCTTATTTGAGCTGCTCCAACAAGTTCGTGAAAACGAGCCATCCTAAAGTTAGGATCTAGCTCTGGACTTTCATAAACAGGCTCAGGAGGAGCAGCATCTGATTCTTTATCTAGATAAGATATTGGAGCAGACTTAGCAAAAGGTTCTTGCAAGAATTTTAAAACAAAGTAAACTACTTACCTTTTAAAACAACTTTCTCAGACTGAACTGGTGCAGCTGTTGAAACCTTTCTCTTAGGAGAAGGAGGAGGTGAAAAAGTTGGCTTTAGATACACAACCTCCTTAACTTGTTCTTTCACTTCTGCTTCATGCATTTGACTGCCAGAATGAGACTTTCCATGAGAGCTATAAGAGCTTTTCCTTGATTGATGTTGAGACGAAGCAGATCTTGCTGATGGAGCAGATTTTCCTGAAGATGCAGAAGGGTTGGCAGAAAGATTACCAGAAGCTCCTGCACCTGGAGGAGGAAGAGGAGGACCTCTGGGAGTCCATCTTGAACCAGGACTATCATATCTTTTAGATCTTTTCCTTTCTTTCTGCTGGTTCTTTGAGAACCACTTCCAATGCTGAAATTACTTTGACTTAGGGTAAATGCCCTTCAGAATGTAATAAGGAATATCATTGTCTTTACTGGGAGGAGGAGGAGCAGCTTTTCTCTTCTTTTGAGCAACTTTCTTTCTCTTTGAATTTTCAGATACATCAGAATCATCCTCATCATCAGAGTGAGATGATGGGGGATTATCATACGGATCATAGGCTTCAGAAAAAGCCTTTTCTTTAAGCTTCAGAGCAGATTTCTCTCTTTCCTCTTCAATGGCATCCAGAGCCAGAAGGGAATCTAAGTCCAACCCTGGTGAGTCATCCCAGATGGTTGACTTTTCAAGTTGCAGCTCTTTTTCTTTCTCTTTTAAAAACTGTATTCTTAAATCCCAGGCATCTCTTGCTTGTACTTCTTCCATACTCAGAGCAGGAGTGTCATCTTTGACTTCATCTTGATTCTCAGGCTCATCTTCTCTATCATCTAAAAATGATTCCAATTCAGGATCTACTTGGATATCAGGAACACTTGGGGCAGCCTCTGAGACAATTACTATTATCTGAGCAGATAAATCTTCTCTAATGAAATCTGTAGAATTATGAATACATATCTGCTAAATAAGCAATAATCATTCCTTCAAGGTATTCACTAGCAAGCAAATTAATTGACTCGTCAATAAATTGAATAAGTGAATTACCTTCATACTTGACCATCTCCCATGATTCATCTAGATATGAAGTTATAATTCCTTCTAGGAATCTAGCAACCACAGGAGTGGTGAGGTCTTCTAGGCAGACTTTTACTGCAATTTCAGATAGCATGATTCCATCAGCTATTTCCTTATCAGATAACACTGGAACTACTTCTTTCTCAGCTGGAGCAGACTCTTCCAGGGCTGTCATCACAGTATCTGTTATAGCTGGAAGGGAGGCAGGAGGTTCTGAGGCATCTTCATAGAACATCTCCCCCTGCCTGATTTCAGTGGAGACTGAAACCAGGCCCCTTGAGGAAGATGGCTCAGCAGATTTTGAAAGAGATTTGATGGAGGCAGTTAAGATATCAATGGAGGATGCAAGGGGAGCGATTGCCTCTTCAATCATGGTTTTGATTGACGGGGTAATCAACTCCACAATACGGGAGATGAGTTCAGGAGTGATCTCAAAAGATGATGGATTTGAAGTGGATGGAGCTGCAACAAATATGGGTGTAGTGCTGGGATGAAGAATTGTGTGGACAGGGGATTGAATAGGAGATGGAGCTGGAGAGTTAATTGGAGAATTAACTGGGGAATGAATGGGAGACGAAGGAGGAGTAGGAATTCTCTCAGATCCTAACAAATCAAAGCTAGGAGCAGATATCCTAGTCTGATGAGAAGGAATTGGAGATGCTGGAGGGGAAAGAGGAACAACCGTGGTTGTTTCTGGAGCAGAAGAGGGAGAAGGTCGTACTTCAGCTGAAGTTGATGGAACTTCAACTGAAGCAGACAGCAAAGCAGAAGAGGAGGAGGGAAGAGCTGAGCCAGCTTCAACATGGTGAGGAGTGACTGATTCAGTCCTGGTGTCCTCAGATGTTGCTGGAGCAACCCCTATGAGAGCGGGTTTCACAAAGGTTCTCTTCCATTTGGAGAATAGGTTAGGATCCATCTTCTTGCTTGCGTTAATTGTTGTTGCGGTTGAACTCAGCAGCTGGGGGTATTTTTCCTTCAGGAAGATTCCAATAACCCTTCCGAGGGTAACTTCCTTCTTACCATTCTTTTTCCTTATTAAATCAAACATCACTCCCGCCCAATCTATCCTTTTCTAATTAACAATCGTACACATGAGTGCGAATTGCTGCCTTGTTATATTATTGTGAGCGGAGTGCTTACCGAGGAGCACTTTTCCTACCAACTCAGCAAGGAACTTGATCTTGAAAGGGAAATTTACTTGGAGCAGCTTCGTGGGAATGCCCTCAGCATGTCCCAGCTCAACTAACATTCTTCCAAAATCCTGAGCATCTTGCACATAATCCTCTTCACCATTTATTAAACCAAATATTTCAGTCAGAACGGCCGGAGTTAGGATTACCTCTACTCCGTCGATGGTACCAATCATCGAGTCGTCGGTGGAGGACGATGTGAAGGCCCATTCCTTGATCTCTGGGATGTTTATCTTAATCCTTGAAGACATTAAGCTCTCGAGTCCTTGATCCCTGCAAAGCTGAAGAACTTCTACGATCCCGGCATCGCAGCTACTGAACGCGTCGAAATCCACGCTAAAGCCAGCATCAAACTTCACAACTGCTAGAACTGCTGGAGAGACCGCCATTGATTCGCTGGAGAAAGCTCGAGAAAGATGGAGAGGACGAAGAAGACGAAACGGCCAAAAATCGCAAGCGGGAAGGCAGAATGCGAAAAGACACGCTCCGTCGACGATAAAACACAAGATCTTTTAACCTAGGTCGACTATCGGCTTTATATTAGACCGAAAATAGTCGATCTATTAAAAAAATACTTGACCCGATAGTCGAACGGCCGTTCGACGATCGGCTCAGAAGCTGAGTAGTCGAACCATCGTTCGGCTATTTCTGGCTTCACAAACAACAGGCTTTCGTCATCCAGAGATCGACGATGAGCTCGACTTGTTCAACGATGGTCGAACGCCGGTCGATGATCTTTAGACAGATAAGCCATCATCAACCAGAGGTCGACGATAGACTTGATCCGTTCGACGATCTTCGATCATCGTTCGACGATCTTCAAACAAGTTTCAATATAGGCAGATATAGTCACACTTAGTCTCGTCCATTGATCATGCCTAATTGAACTAAAAAGAACAGATGCTTCTATTCATCTAAAGGCTTGGTGAATATATCACCTCTCTGAAACTCAGTGGATATGAACTCAAGACAAATCTTGTTCTTTTCCACACAATCTCTCAGGAAATGGTGCTGAATCTCAATGTGCTTCGTTCTAGAGTGGTGCACTGGATTTTGTGCAATAGAAATAGCACTGGTACTATCACACAGGATTTTGGTGTTCTTGTGTGAGTAACCATAATCCACAAGCTGGTTTTGAATCCACAGGATCTGTGAACAACAACTAGCAGCTGCTATATATTCAGCCTCTGCAGTTGAAGTTGAGACAGAAGCCTGCTTCTTACAGAACCAAGAGACCAATCTCTCTCCCAGGAACTGGCAAGTTCCTGAGGTGCTCTTCCTGTCAACTCTGCAACCAGCATAATCAGAATCAGAATATCCAATTAACTCAAATTCTGACTCAGCTGGGTACCAAAGTCCTAGATCTGGACATCCCTTCAGGTATCTCAGGATTCTCTTTAGAAGAATCAAATGAGATTCCTTGGGGTTGACCTGGAATCTAGCACACAGGCATGTAGCAAACATTATATCAGGCCTACTTGCAGTTAGATATAATAGGGAACCAACAATGGCCCTATAATTCTTTTGATCAACTGGCTTGCCGTGATCATCAGAGTCAATAACTACATTAGTAACCATAGGTGTAGGCATTGCTGAAGCATCAGCCATCCCAAATTTCTTTACCAATTCCTTGGCATATTTGGATTGGGAGATGAAGATACCATCAGCATCTTGCTTAACTTGGAGACCAAGAAAGTAAGACAACACACTCATACTACTCATCTCAAACTTAGAGTGCATCAGGTCAGAGAACCTTTTGCAAAGTTTGGGATCAGTGGAGCCAAATATAATATCTGTTGGTACCCTAGTTTTGATTTGAGTTTAGTCCTCTCCTTTGTGCCCCTTGACCCAAGAAATACTTATGGTCAATGGTTAGGAGTCTAGCTGTAGAGTCCTCACTTTTCCAGATTGAGAATTTGGTTAAGTAAGTTTTTCGTTCGATGATAGTCGAACGCCGCTCGACTATCGTCTATCGACTGATCGACGATCGTCTATCAGTTGGTCGATGCTTTGTCTGCGTTGATAGTTCGACTATCTGTTGATAGATCGACTATCTGTTTTGCGTTGATAGTTCGACTATCTGTTGATAGTTCGACTATCTGCTTGGCGAGGTAGTTCGACTATCTGTCCTGATAGATCGACTATCTGATAGTTCGACTATCTGTTGATAGGTCGACTATCTGTTCCGCCTTGATAGTTCGACTATCTGTTGATAGATCGACTATCTGTTTCGTCTTGATAGTTTGACTATCTGCTTGATAGGTCGACTATCTCTGTGCGCTTGATAGTTCGACTATCTGTCCTTGATAGATCGACTATCTGATAGTTCGACTATCTGTTCTGATAGTTCGACTATCTGCCGGGGTAGCTCGACTATCTTCTTCGATAGGTCGACTATCTGGATCGTTCGACTATCTGCCCGATAGTTCGACGATCTCCGTGCATCGTTCGACGATCTTCGAAAGTCGTTCGACGTTTTCTGTCTGCCTTTGTATTTTGTATTTATTTATTATATTTAATTAATTAATACATTTTCTGGCACAGTATTTTAAGCTGTATGATAAAATAACCAGGCAATATTTGCTCCATCTCTTTTGCCTGAGTCAAATCTTTTTAAGATAAAGTTGTTTGTCTTATTAGCTGTCATTTTAATTTACTTTATCTATTGTCAGCCCTTTATAGCCGTTAGACTGAAAAGTCTTCTTTTGCTATAAAGAGATTATTTCTGATGTGACTTTATTTAGTCCTTCTGTTATCTGATTTAAGCCTGCAGCTTCTTAGAAAGTGGTTTATTCCCTTTATAGATTGTTTTGCTGCAAAGATATTTCTGTCTTCTTGATATTTACAGCCCAGGTCTCAAGGCTTAGAAGAAGACAAATAATTCAAATGGAAGAGAGCCGTTGCTTGCTGATGATTATAAAAAGGACCCTTTGAAGAAAGATTCAAGCTAGCTAATAGCTAACCAGTGTTACACACATTCTCAAGCTCTCAAGCCTTCATCTAGTTCAAGCTTCCTGCTCTCAGCAATCTCCATCTAACTGAGAAGTGTTAAGATCTTCATCTCTTCTTCACCTGAGTTCTCCTGCTTCAGGAAGTTCAACTCAGAGTTCCTTTGAAGAAGAAGAAGAAGAAGATAGCTGCTTGAAGAACTTTGATTTTATTATTTACTTTCTTCCTGTAGCTCTTTCCTTCAGAACTTTCTGAAGAGTTTCTCTGCACTGAAGCAAGACTTCACCGGGACATTCTTGAGCCAGGGGGAGCCTTGATTCTTTAGAGCATTCTAGCTCAGTGCAAGTTTTTGTGCTTCTCTAATCTATTGTAAAATAGAGAAGACATCTTAACCTTCTTCCCCCTCCTGTACAGGGTTATTACTCCCTTCAAAAGTATCCCTTGGTGGCAGGGCACCTGATCAAAAACCTGTGCTTGGTTTTTAGACACCTGATCAAAAGTCTAAAGGGTTTCTGGATCTACCTGAAACAGATCCTGTTGGTGGCAGGGCACCTGATCAAAAACCTGAGTGGATTCCTACCGTGTGGGTAGAAGAGTGGACGTACCCAAGTTGTTTGGGGAACCACTATAAATTTCCTTGTGTCGTCTGGATTCCTTTGTTTAATTCCTGCATTGTGGCTGTGATTAGATATAACTAGGTTGCTAGTTGCTGATTAGGTTTTTCCAAGCTTAACTGTAATTACAGTTAGCTTGTGTTTGTACACATCACTTGTGTTAGGCTTTAAGGTTAAATCAATATCTATAATCTTTTCATTCCGCACTTCACTCCAAGGGAGTTGGGTAGAATATTAAGTTTTGTCTGTGCAAAATTTGATAACTCTATTCACCCCCCCTCTAGAGTAGTATCTATCCCTTCACTTTCAATTGGTATCAGAGGGAGGTTGACTGACTGTATAGGCTAACACCTAAGTCACAAGATCCTGATAGATACCAAGAGCTTATAGATATTCACTATCATGGCCCAATCTAAGGATTATTCTAGCACCAGACCTCCAGCATACAACTTAGCAAAGTTTGGCATCTGGAAGGCAAGGATTAAATTATATATGAACTCTATTGATGAAAGTATTTTTGCCTCTATTTTGTCAGGTCCCCCAAGAGCACCTGCTGCTGTCACTGCCTCATCATCTGATATGAGTGCAGTGCCTCCTCCAGACTACAATGATGAATACAAGAAGGCCAAAATTGCAGATGCCAAGGCAATGAACATACTGGCTCAGACAATGTCTGATGAGGTGTTCCAGAAGGTGGCTGACTGCTCCTCAGCAAAGGCCATGTGGGACACACTGAACCAGATTGTAGCTGGTTCAGCTGATGAAAGGAAGGACAGAAGGTCCAACCTTATCTCACAGTATGAGAACTTCAAGAAAACTGATGCTGAATCAGTTGAAGCTATGTACACCAGGCTCAGCTCAATCATCAATGAGCTGAGGACCCTGGACAAGGACATATCATTGACAGAGGTCAATGATAAGATTCTTATGTGCTTCCCTAGCACATGGGATCTAAGAATCTGGCCCATCAAGGAAGCCAGAAGTACTAATGAGATCTCAACTAAAGCTCTCCTCGGCAAGCTCAAGTCTTTTGAGCAAGTGCTGAAGACCAGAGAAGCAGAAGCTGAAGCCAAGACCCCCACTCCAACAAGAAAAGAGCAATCTCTAGCTCTTAAGGCTGCAGATGTCTCTGAAGGCAGCCAATCTAATGAGGAACTTATGGCATTGTTTGCCAAAAGATTTCTCAAGATGGGAAGAAAGGAGTTCAGAAAGAAGTCTTCACGATATGAAGACAAACCAAGGTATGATCGCTCTCCTGCTAAAGAAATCATTGGTTATGGTTGCAGGAAGCCTGGACACATTTTGCCAGAATGTCCAGAGGAGAAGAACAAAGAAAAGAGAAAAGAAAAGGAACAATACAGGAAGCACTCCAAGCCATCCTCCCACAAAAACAAGAAGAAGGAGAGAGGTTTCATTGCTGAAACCTGGAGTGATTCTGATGAAGAATCCTCCTCATCAAGCTCCAGTGAAGATGAGGAAGAGAAGAAGGCAAAAGAAGTTTGCCTAATGGCAATAGATGCCTGCAGCAACCACTCTGCTGCAGAGAGTTCTGATTCTGATGAAGAGATGCCTACTGAAGATGAGGTACTTTCTTCTTATGATTTTACTTCAGAAGAATTTAAGTTAGAATTTAAATCTTTATGTTTAGATTTAATTAGCTCAGAAAAGGAAATAAAAGAACTTAGAAATAGGTTAGCTGACTCAGAATCTATAGCCTCTGAAAACATTAGGTTAAAGGAAGAACTCATTACTTGTAGTGAAGAAATTAAATTCCTTAAAATAGAGTTAGCTAAGTCTAAGAGATTAGAAGAATCCCTTAATGGTAGAAGCCTTAAGCTGTTAGAAATTACCAGCATGACTAACACTAGGTCAGGTAATGATAAACTAGGCTTAGGAGCTTCTCCCAGTGAACCCCCAGTCCTTCTTAAAAATAATCTTTCAACTCCAGTGAACTTCATTTCAGCTAGTGGAAAGAAGAACACTGAGCAAGTAAATCTGGTAAATAAAACCTTAAATAAAGCTAAGAGAGAAAAGAGAAAGAAGTTTTCAAAGAAATGCAAAGAGCGTCGAACGCCGCTCGACGATCGGATGCTCCATGGTCGAACGAAGCTCGACGATCTGAGCGCCCATCGTCGAACGTCGATCGACGATTTCAATATGATTTTCAAAATCATAATCAATTCCATAGAAACCTAAATGAGAATAGAAACCCTAGGTTTGTTGACCCATCATCAGTATGGAGAATCCCACCTAGGAGATCTCACCCACTAGGCTATCACCCTCAGCCTGCATTCTCTTATATTTCCAGTTTTTCTTATGTGAAAAACAAGGGACCCAAGGTTACCTGGGTCCACTCTGTCTAAATAATTGTCTTGCAGGTGAAGGCCTATCCAATCACTCAAAATAAGTGGTATTTGGATAGTGGATGCTCTAAGCATATGACAGGAAATAAAGATCTACTGTCAAAGTTCAAAGCTAAGCTTGGCCCAAAGGTTATCTTTGGAGACTCCAGCTGTGGTCAGACAGAAGGCTATGGCAAGATCACAATTGGAGCAGTTACTTTCAAGAGAGTTGCTTATGTCAATGGACTGAAGCATAATCTGATTTCAGTCAGCCAGCTATGTGATGGTGGCTACCAGGTTTCATTTTCTAATTTCTCTTGCAATATTACTTTAAATAATAATGTTGTTTTAGTAGGTATTAGAATAGGTAACATTTATTTAGTAGATTTTAATTCATCTCACTCTGAAATCTGCCTGTTTAATGAAGTAACTCTTAATAATAATTCCCTATGGCATAAAAGGCTTAGTCATGTAAACCTTAAAAATATATCTAGGTTATCTAAGCACAACCTTGTTAGAGGTTTACCTTCTTGCCCCTACAAGAAGGAGAGCCTATGCAAGGCTTGTCAGCTAGGCAAGCAAACCAAGAATTCATTTAAATCTGTAAATAAAAGTGATTCTCCTAGAATCCTGTATTTATTACATTTGGACCTTTTTGGCCCAATAAATGTACAGAGTTTAGGAGGGAAGTATTACACATTAGTAATTGTAGATGACTTCTCTAGGTTCAGTTGGGTTTTCTTTTTGAGAACTAAGTCTGATAACTTCAAAGCCCTTACAGACTTTCTACTTTGTGTGCAGACTGAGTACTCTACTCATGTGGCCTTGATCAGAAGTGATCATGGTACTGAGTTTGACTCTCTTCTCATGCAAGAATTCTGTGAGAGAGAAGGTATCAAACATAGCTTCTCAGCTCCTAGAACTCCCCAACAAAATGGGGTAGTTGAAAGGAAGAATAGAACACTAATTGAAGCTGCTAGTACATTGTTGGCAGATGCTAACATGCCTCTATCCTATTGGGCAGAAGCTGTTAGTACAGCCAACTATGTCTTGAATAGAAGTTTGATACACAAACTTAAGTGTAAAACTCCTTATGAGTTGCTTAAAGGAAAGAAACCAAAAATTAATTACTTTAGAATTTTTGGCTGTACTGTTTATATTCATAATAATAATAAAGAATATATTAGAAAATTTGAAGCAAAAGCTTCAATGAGAATTATGCTTGGATATTCCCAAGTAAGCAAAGCTTATAGGGTTTATAACAAGTCTACCTGTAAGATAGAAGAATCTGTGCATGTGACTTTTGATGAGTCTCAGATGTTTTACAAGGAGAAAGAAAATTCTCCTTCCTCCAGTTCTTTGCAGGTACCTGATGCTCCTCAAGAAATTCTTCAACTATCAACTCTTCAGATCACTGAATCAGACAGTGATGAAGACTTTGCTGAAGCTGTTGAAGCTATTGTTGTACCACCAACAGTAGATCAAATTCCTCCTGAGGAATTAATCCCAACTGTTGCTGAAGATCACATCCCACCTGCTGATATTGTCACACTTAGAGATCACCCCACATCTCAAGTGATTGGAGACATATCAGCTGGTGTGCAAACAAGACACCAATTAAGATAGGATGTGATGCATGCTTGTTTCCTTTCACAGGTTGAGCCTCTCACCTTTAAAGATGCAGAGCTAGATCCCCACTGGATCATTGCCATGCAAGAGGAGCTCAATCAGTTTGAGAGATGTAAAGTTTGGACTTTGGTTCCAAGACCTAAAGGCCAACTGATCATAGGCACCAAGTGGGTGTATAGAAACAAGTTAGATGCAAATGGAATTATAGTAAGGAATAAAGCTAGGCTTGTAGCTCAGGGCTACAGACAGGAGGAAGGTATAGACTATGACCAAACCTTTGCTCCTGTTGCAAGGCTAGAAGCAATAAGGATCTTCTTGGCCTATGCAGCCTTCATGAAGTTTAAGGTGTTCCAAATGGATGTCAAAAGTGCATTCCTAAATGGTGAGCTTAAGGAAGAGGTGTTTGTTGAACAACCACCAGGGTTTGTTTCTTCAACTCAGCCTTCTCATGTTTTTAAGTTGCAGAAAGCTCTTTATGGACTAAAGCAAGCTCCTAGGGCCTGGTATGAGACCTTAGCTAGTTTCCTGTTAGAGCACAACTTTACTAGGGGAGTAGTTGATAGAACCCTTTTCGTCAAGCATCACAAGGACACAATCCTGTTAATTCAGGTGTATGTAGATGATATTATTTTTGGCTCCACTGATCCCAAACTGTGCAAAAAGTTTTTCAATTTGATGCATTCTAAGTTTGAGATGAGTAGTATGGGTGTGCTGTCTTACTTTCTTGGTCTCCAAGTTAAGCAAGATGCTGATGGTATCTTCATCTCCCAATCCAAATATGCCAAGGAATTGGTAAAGAAATTTGGGATGGCTGATGCTTCAGCAATGCCTACACCCATGGCTACTAATGTAGTTATTGATTCTGATGATCACGGCAAGCCAGTTGATCAAAAGAATTATAGGGCCATTGTTGGTTCCCTATTATATCTAACTGCAAGTAGGCCAGATATAATGTTTGCTACATGCCTTTGTGCTAGATTCCAGGTCAACCCCAAGGAATCTCATCTGATTCTTCTAAAGAGAATCCTGAGATACCTGAAAGGATGTCCAGATATAGGACTTTGGTACCCAGCTGAGTCAGAGTTTGAATTAATTGGATATTCTGATTCTGATTATGCTGGCTGCAGAGTTGACAGGAAGAGCACCTCAGGAACTTGCCAGTTCCTGGGAGAGAGATTGGTCTCTTGGTTCTGTAAGAAGCAGGCTTCTGTCTCAACTTCAATTGCAGAGGCTGAATATATAGCAGCTGCCAGTTGTTGTTCACAGATCCTGTGGATTCAAAACCAGCTTGTGGATTATGGTTACTCACACAAGAACACCAAGATCATGTGTGATAGTACCAGTGCTATTTCTATTGCACAAAATCCAGTGCACCACTCTAGAACCAAGCACATTGAGATTAGGCACCATTTCCTGAGAGATTGTGTGGAAAAGAACAAGATTTGTCTTGAGTTCATATCCACTGAGTTTCAGAGAGGTGATATTTTCACCAAGCCTTTAGATGAACAGAAGCATCTGTTCTTTCTAGTTCAACTAGGCATGATTAATGGACGAGACTAAGTGTGATTATATCTGCCTATGTTGAAATCTGCTTGAAGATCGTCGAACGATGATCGAAGATCGTCGAACGGATTAAGCCTATCGTCGACCTCTGGTTAATGATAGCTTATCTGTTTGAAGATCGTCGATCGACGTTCGACCATCGTCGAACAGGTTGAGCTCATCGTCGATCTCTGAACGACGACAGCTTGTTGCTTGTGAAGCCAGAAATAGCCGAACGATGGTTTGACTACTCTGCTTCTGATCCGATCGTCGAACGGCCGTTCGACTATCGGTTCAAGTATCTTTTTAATAGATCGACTATTTCCGGTCCAATATAAAGCCGATAGTCGACCTAGGTTAAAAGATCTTGTGTCTTATCGTCGACGGAGCGTGCCCTTTCGCATTCTGCTTTCCCGCTTGCGATTTCCGGGTGTTTCGTCTTCTTCGTTCTCTGCAGCTTTCTCGTGCTTTCTCCGGCGAATCCATGGCGGTCCCTCCAGCAGTTTTAGCCGTCGTGAAGTTTGATGCAGGATTCAGCGTGGATTTTGACGCTTTCAGCAGTTGCGATGCAGGAATAGTAGAAGTTCTACAGCTTTGCAGGGATCAGGGATTAGAGAAATTGATGTCTGAAAGGATTAAGATCAACATTCCAGAAATCAAAGAATGGGCTTTCACGTCGTCTTCTACAGACGAATCGATGATCGGTACCATCGGCGGAGAAGAGGTAATCCTGACTCCGGCCGTTTTATCTGATGTTTTTGAATTAGTTATTGGTGATGAGGATTATGAGCAAGACGCTCAGGAATTTGGAAGAATGCTGGTTGAGCTGGGACATGCTGAGGGCATTCCCACGAAGCTGCTCAAGGTGAATTTTCCCTTCAAAATCAAATTTCTGGCTGAGTTAGTAGGAAAAGTGCTCCTGGGTAAGCACTCTGCCCACGACAATATAACAAGGCAGCAATTCGCACTCATGTGTGCGATTGTTGATCGAAAAAGGATCGATTGGGCAGCAGTTGTATTTGATTTAATCAGGAAAAAGACTGGTAAGAAGGAAGTCACCCTAGGAAGTGTCATTGGAATCTTCCTTAAAGAAAAATACCCCCAGCTGCTAAGTTCAACTGCAACAACAATCAATGCGAGCAAGAAGATGGATCCCAACTTGTTCTCTAAGTGGAAGAGAACGTTTGTGAAACCTGCTCCAGCAACATCTGAGGACACAAGGACTGAATCAGTCGCTCCTCACCATGTTGAAGCTGGCTCAGCTCTTCCTTCCTCCTCCTCTGCTTTGCCTTCTGCCTCAGTTGAAGTACCATCAACTTCAGCTGAGGTACGACCTTCTTCCTCTGCTGCTCCTGAAACAACTACGGTTGTTCCTCTTTCCCCTCCAGCTTCTCCTCTACCTGCTCATCTGGCTAGGATATCTGCTCCTAGCTTTGATTTGTTAGGATCAGAGAGAATTCCTACTCCTCCTATATCTCCCGCTCATTCCCCAATTCATTCCCCAATACTTGCTCCATCTCCTGCTCGATCCCCTGTCCACACCATTTCCCATCCCAGCACCACTACCATATCTACTGCAGCTCCATCCACCTCACATCCTTCATCTATTGAGATCTCTCCTGAGCTTATCTCCCGCATTGTGGAGCTGATTACCCCATCAATCAAAACCATGATTGAAGAGGCAATCGCTCCCCTTGCTGCCTCCATTGATCTCTTATCTGCCTCCATCAAATCCCTTTCAAGATCAGCTGAGCCATCTTCCTCAAGGGGCCTAGTTTCAGTATCCACTGAAATCAGGCAGGGGGAGATGTTCAATGAAGATGCCTCAGACCATCCTGCCTCCCCTCCAGCTATAAAAGATTCAGTCATGTCTGCCCAGGAAGAATCTGCTCAGGAAGAAATAGTTCCATATGTTGTCACTCCTGCTGAGAAAGAGATAGATCCAGCTGAAGAAGAAATAGCTCCAGCCCAGGAAGAAATAGCTCCTGCTGAGAAAGTTATAGCTCCAGTTTTGTCTGAGAAGGAAATAGCAGATGGAATCCTGCTATCTGAGATTGCAGTTAAAGTCTGCTTAGAAGATCTTACCTCTCCTATGATTGCTAGATTCCTAGAAGGAATTATAACTTCATATCTGAATGAATCATGGGAGATGGTTAAGTATGAAGGTAACTCTTTCATTTGTTTTGTTGATGAGTCGATTAATTTGATAGTTTGTGAATACCTTGAGGAATGATTATCGCTTATTTAGCAGATATGTATTCATAATTTTACAGATATTATTAAAGAAGATCTAGCTACTCAGATTGTAGCAGTTGTTTGTGAAGCTGATCCAAGCATTTCTGATACTCAAGTAGATCCTGAATTAGAATTCTTTTTAGATAATAAAGAAGATGAGTCTGAGAAAGATGAAGTCAAAGTTGACTCTGTTCTGAGTTTGGAAGAAGCTCAAGCAAGAGCAGCCTGGGATTTAAGAGTTCAATCTTTAAAAGAGAAAGAGAAAGATTTGCAAATTGAAAAGTCAACCATCTGGGATGACTCTCCAGGGTTGGACTTAGACTCCCTTCTGGCTCTGGATGCCATGGAAGAGGAAAGGGAGAAATCTGCTTCAAAGCTTAAAGAAAAGGCTGTTTCAGAAGCCTATGATCCATATGAAAATCCTCCCTCATCTCATTCTGATGATGATGATGATTCTGACATTTCTGAGAAGTCAAAGAGAAAGAAAGCTGCCTCAAAGAAAAGAAAAGCTGCTCCTCCTCCACCTCCCAGTAAGGATAATGATATTCCCTATTACATTTTGAAGGGCATTGACCCTAAATCCAAGGATTTTCAGCACTGGATGAGGTTTTCAAAGAATCAGCAAAAAGAAAGAAAAAGGACCAAGAGGTATGATAGTCCTGTCTCAAGATGGACTCCCAGAGGTCCTCCTCCTCCTCCAGGTGCAGGAGCCTCTGGGAACCTATCAGTCAATCCTGGTGCCTCTTCTGGAAGATCTGCGTCGTTTCAGCCCCAGCCAAGACAAGGTTATCAAAGCTCTCAAGGCAAATCATTTTCTGGTTCTCAAAGACAAATGAAGGAGACTGTGGTTCAAAGACCAACCTTTTCCCCACCTCCTTCTCCAAAGAAGAGAATTACATCTCCAACACCAGTTCAGACTGAGGAAATTGTTTCAAAAGGTAAATAGTTCACTTTACTTTAAAATATCTAGCAAGAACCTCTCTGCTAAGTTTGCTTCTAATGTCTTATCTAGTTATTCAAGATAAAATAGCTGATGCTGCTTCTCCTGAGCCTGTGCATGAAAATCCTGAGCTCGATCCTAACTTTAGGATGGCTCGCTTTCAAGAGCTAGGTTGAGCAGCCCAAATAAGAAAAGCAAGAGCCGAAGGTAAAGATACGACTGGTCTTACTACCATGTCAGCTTACAGAAAGAAAGAATTTGAAAAATTCCAGGTCAATCCTGAGATTTTTGATCCATCAAAGTACATGGAAAAGCATCCTGAAGCTGTTGTCCCCAGAGCTACAGAGCTGAAGATCATTGGTGCGCAGGACCTGAAAATGTCAAAGAAAGAATCAGATGACCCTCTAAGAAAAATTTCTTTTGTTTCTAGTTCTTCTGATCCTTTACCAGACTCTAAAGATTCTTAATAGTTTGATTAACTGCTGTGCTATATGTGTTTATCTGTTTGATAATCTGCTAGTTAATTCTTAAATCTTTCCTGTATTATTTTATTGCTCTTTAGCTAGCTTTATGTTTTAGATGTTGAGAGACTTAACTCAAATAGGGGAGATTGTTGGTACCCTAGTTTTGATTTGAGTTTAGTCCTCTCCTTTGTGCCCCTTGACCCAAGAAATACTTATGGTCAATGGTTAGGAGTCTAGCTGTAGAGTCCTCACTTTTCGAGATTGAGAATTTGGTTAAGTAAGTTTTTCGTTCGACGATAGTCGAACGGCGCTCGACTATCGTCTATCGACTGATCGACGATCGTCTATCAGTTGGTCGACGCTTTGTCTGCGTTGATAGTTCGACTATCTGTTGATAGATCGACTATCTGTTTTGCGTTGATAGTTCGACTATCTGTTGATAGTTCGACTATCTGCTTGGCGAGGTAGTTCGACTATCTGTCCTGATAGATCGACTATCTGATAGTTCGACTATCTGTTGATAGGTCGACTATCTGTTCCGCCTTGATAGTTCGACTATCTGTTGATAGATCGACTATCTGTTTCGTCTTGATAGTTCGACTATCTGCATGATAGGTCGACTATCTCTGTGCGCTTGATAGTTCGACTATCTGTCCTTGATAGATCGACTATCTGATAGTTCGACTATCTGTTCTGATAGTTCGACTATCTGCCGGGGTAGCTCGACTATCTTCTTCAATAGGTCGACTATCTGGATCGTTCGACTATCTGCCCGATAGTTCGACGATCTCCGTGCGTCGTTCGACGATCTTCGAAGGTCGTTCGACGTTTTCTGTCTGCCTTTGTATTTTGTATTTATTTATTATATTTAATTAATTAATACATTTTCTGGCACAGTATTTTAAGCTGTATGATAAAATAACCAGGCAATATTTGCTCCATCTCTTTTGCCTGAGTCAAATCTTTTTAAGATAAAGTTGTTTGTCTTATTAGCTGTCATTTTAATTTACTTTATCTATTGTCAGCCCTTTATAGCCGTTAGACTGAAAAGTCTTCTTTTGCTATAAAGAGATTATTTCTGATGTGACTTTATTTAGTCCTTCTGTTATCTGATTTAAGCCTGCAGCTTCTTAGAAAGTGGTTTATTCCCTTTATAGAATGTTTTGCTGCAAAGATATTTCTGTCTTCTTGATATTTACAGCCCAGGTCTCAAGGCTTAGAAGAAGAAAAATAATTCAAATGGAAGAGAGCCGTTGCTTGCTGTTGATTATAAAAAGGACCCTTTGAAGAAAGATTCAAGCTAGCTAATAGCTAACCAGTGTTACACACATTCTCAAGCTCTCAAGCCTTCATCTAGTTCAAGCTTCCTGCTCTCAGCAATCTCCATCTAACTGAGAAGTGTTAAGATCTTCATCTCTTCTTCACCTGAGTTCTCCTGCTTTCAGGAAGTTCAACTCAGAGTTCCTTTGAAGAAGAAGAAGAAGAAGATAGCTGCTTGAAGAACTTTGATTTTATTATTTACTTTCTTCCTATAGCTCTTTCCTTCAGAACTTTCTGAAGAGTTTCTCTGCACTGAAGCAAGACTTCACCTGGACATTCTTGAGCCAGGGGGAGCCTTGATTCTTTAGAGCATTCTAGCTCAGTGCAAGTTTTTGTGCTTCTCTAATCTATTGTAAAATAGAGAAGACATCTTAACCTTCTTCCCCCTCCTGTATAGGGTTATTACTCCCTTCAAAAGTATCCCTTGGTGGCAGGGCACCTGATCAAAAACCTGTGCTTGGTTTTTAGACACCTGATCAAAAGTCTAAAGGGTTTCTGGATCTACCTGAAACAGATCCTGTTGGTGGCAGGGCACCTGATCAAAAACCTGAGTGGATTCCTACCGTGTGGGTAGAAGAGTGGACGTACCCAAGTTGTTTGGGGAACCACTATAAATTTCCTTGTGTCGTCTGGATTCCTTTGTTTAATTCCTGCATTGTGGCTGTGATTAGATATAACTAGGTTGCTAGTTGCTGATTAGGTTTTTCCAAGCTTAACTGTAATTACAGTTAGCTTGTGTTTGTACACATCACTTGTGTTAGGCTTTAAGGTTAAATCAATATCTATAATCTTTTCATTCCGCACTTCACTCCAAGGGAGTTGGGTAGAATATTAAGTTTTGTCTGTGCAAAATTTGATAACTCTATTCACCCCCCCTCTAGAGTAGTATCTATCCCTTCACTTTCAATATCATCTACATACACCTGAACTAACAGGATTGTGTCCTTGTGATGCTTGACGAAAAGGGTTCTATCAACTACTCCCCTAATAAAGTTGTGCTCTAACAGGAAACTAGCTAGAGTCTCATACCAGGCTCTGGGGGCTAGCTTTAGTCCATAAAGAGCTTTCTGTAACTTAAAAACATGTGAGGGCTGAGTTGAAGAAACAAACCCTGGTGGTTGTTCAACAAACACCTCTTCCTTAAGCTCACCATTTAGGAATGCACTTTTGACATCCATTTGGAACACCTTAAACTTCATGTAGGCTGCATAGGCCAAGAAGATCCTTATTGCTTCTAGCCTTGCAACAGGAGCAAAGGTTTGGTCATAATCTATACCTTCCTCCTGTCTGTTGCCCTGAGCTACAAGCCTAGCTTTATTCCTTACTATAATTCCATTTGCATCTAACTTGTTTCTATACACCCACTTGGTGCCTATGATCAGTTGGCCTTTAGGTCTTGGAACCAAAGTCCAAACTTTACATCTCTCAAACTGATTGAGCTCCTCTTGCATTGTAATGATCCAGTGGGGATCTAGCTCTGCATCTTTAAAGGTGAGGGGCTCAACCTGTGAGAGGAAACAAGCATGCATCACATTCTGTCTTAATTGATGTCTTGTTTGCACACCAGCTGATATGTCTCCAATCACTTGAGATGTGGGATGATCTCTAAGTGTGACAATATCAGCAGGTGGGATGTGATCTTCAGCAACAGTTGGGATTAATTCCTCAGGAGGAATTTGATCTACTATTGGTGGAGCAACAATTGCTTCAGCAATGTCTTCATCACTGTCTGATTCAGTGATCTGAAGAGTTGATAGTTGAAGAATTTCTTGAGGGGCATCAGGTACCTGCAATGAACTGGAGGAAGGAGAATTTTCTTTCTCCTTGTAAAACATCTGATGCTCATCAAATGATACATGCACAGATTCTTCAATCTTACAGGTAGATTTGTTATAAACCCTATAAGCTTTGCTTACTTGGGAATATCCAAGCATGATTCCCATTGAAGCTTTTGCTTCAAATTTTCTAATATATTCTTTATTATTATTATGAATATAAACAATACAGCCAAAAACTCTAAAGTAGTTAATTTTAGGTTTCTTTCCTTTAAGCAACTCATAAGGAGTTTTACACTTAAGCTTGTGTATCAAATTTCTATTCAAGACATAAATGGCTGTGCTAACAGCTTCTGCCCAATAGGAGAGAGGCATGTTAGCATCTGCCAACAATGTGCTAGCAGCTTCAATGAGTGTTTTTTTTTTCTTTCAACTACCCCATTTTGTTGAGGAGTTCTAGGAGCTGAGAAGCTATGTTTGATACCTTCTCTCTCACAGAATTCTTGCATGAGAAGAGAGTCAAACTCAGTACCATGATCACTTCTGATCAAGGCCACATGAGTAGAGTACTCAGTCTGCACACATAGTAGAAAGTCTGTAAGGGCTTTGAAGTTATCAGACTTAGTTCTCAAAAAGAAAACCCAACTGAACCTAGAGAAGTCATCTACAATTACTAATGTGTAATACTTCCCTCCTAAACTCTGTACATTTATTGGGCCAAAAAGGTCCAAGTGTAATAGATACAGGATTCTAGGAGAATCACTCTTATTTACAGATTTAAAAGAGTTTTTGGTTTGCTTGCCTAGCTGACAAGCCTTGCATAGGCTCTCCTTCTTGTAGGGGCAAGAAGGTAAACCTCTAACAAGGTTGTGTTTAGATAACCTAGATATATTTTTAAGATTTACATGACTGAGTCTCTTTTGCCACAAAGAATTATTATTAAGGATTACTTCATTAAACAGGCAGATTTCAGAATGAGATGAATTGAAATCTACTAAATAAATATTACCTATTCTAATACCTACTAAAACAACATTATTATTTAAAGTAATATTGCAAGAGAAGTTAGAAAATGAAACCTGGTAGCCAGAATCACATAGCTGGCTGACTGAGATCAAATTATGCTTCAGTCCATTGACATATGCAACTCTCTTGAAAGTAACTGCTCCAATTGTGATCTTGCCATAGCCTTCTGTCTGACCACAGCTGGAGTCTCCAAAGATAACCTTTGGGCCGAGCTTAGCTTTGAACTTTGAAAGAAGATCTTTATTTCCTGTCATATGCTTAGAGCATCCACTATCCAAATCCCACTTATTTTGAGTGATTGGATAGGCCTTCACCTGCAAGACATTTATTTAGACAGTGTGGACCCAGGTAACCTTGGGTCCCTTGTTTTTCACATAAGAAAAACTGGAAATATATGAAAATGCAGGCTGAGGGTGATAACCTAGTGGGTGAGATCTCCTAGGTGGGATTCTCCATACAGATGATGGGTCAACAAACCTAGGGTTTCTATATTCATTTAGGTTTCTATGATATTGATTATGATTTTGAAAATCATGTTGAAATCGTCGATCGACGTTCGACGATGGGCGCTCAGATCGTCGAGCTTCGTTCGACCATTGAGCTTCCGATCGTCGAGCGGCGTTCGACGCTCTTTGCATTTTTTTAAAGAATTTCTTTCTCTTTTCTCTCTTAGCTTTATTTAAGGTTTTATTAACTAGATTTACTTGCTCAGTATTCTTCATTCCACTAGCTGAAATGAAGTTTACTGGAGTTGAAAGATTATTTTTAAGTAGAACTGGGGGTTCACTGGGAGAAGCTCCTAAGCCTAGTTTGTCATTACCTGACCTAGTGTTAGTCATGCTGATAATTTCTAACAACTTAAGGCTTCTACCATTAAGTGATTCCTCTAACCTCTTAGATTTAGCTAACTCTATTTTAAGAAATTTAATTTCTTCACTACAAGTAGTGAGATCTTCCTTTAACCTAATATTTTCAGTGGCTATTGATTCTGAGTCAGCTAACCTATTTCTAAGTTCTTTTATTTCCTTCTCAGAGCTAATCAAATCTAAGCATAAAGATTTAAAGTCTAATTTAAATTCTTCTGAAGTAAAATCATAAGAAGAAAGTACCTCATCTTCTGTAGGCATCTCTTCATCAGAATCAGAACTCTCTGCAGCAGAGTGGTTGCTGCAGGCATCTATTACCATCAGGCAAACTTCTTTTGCCTTCTTCTCTTCCTCATCCTCACTGGAGCTTGTTGAGGAGGATTCTTCATCAGAATCACTCCAGGTTTCAGCAATGAAACCTCTCTCCTTCTTTTTGTTTTTGTAGGAGGATGGCTTGGAGTGCTTCCTGTGTTGTTCCTTTTCTTTTCTCTTTTCTTTGTTCTTCTCCTCTGGACACTCTGGCAAGATGTGTCCAGGCTTCCTGCAACCATAACAAATAATTTCTTTAGCAGGAGAGCGATCATACCTTGGTTTGTCTTCATAGCGTGAAGACTTCTTTCTGAACTCCTTTCTCCCCATCTTGAGAAACCTCTTGGCAAACAATGCCATTAGTTCCTCATTAGATTGGCTGCCTTCAAAAGCATCTGCAGCCTTAAGAGCTAGAGATTGCTCTTTTCTTGTTGGAGTGGGGGTCTTTGCTTCAGCTTCTGCTTCCCTTGTCTTCAGCACTTGCTCAAAAGACTTGAGCTTGCCAAGGAGGGCTTCAGTGGAGATCTCATTTGTACTTCTGGCTTCCATGATGGGCCAGATTCTTAGATCCCATGTGCTAGGGAAGCACATAAGAATCTTATCATTGACCTCTGTCAATGATATGTCCTTGTCCAGGGTCCTCAGCTCATTGATGATTGAGCTGAGCCTGGTGTACTTGGCTTCAACTGATTCAGCATCAGTTTTCTTGAAGTTCTCATACTGTGAGATCAGGTTGGACCTTCTGTCCTTCCTTTCATCAGCTGAACCAGCTACAATCTGGTTCAGTGTATCCCACATGGCCTTTGCTGAGGAGCAGTCAGCAACCTTCTAGAATACCTCATAAGACATTGTCTGAGCCAGTATGTTCATTGCCTTGGCATCTGCTATTTTGGCCTTCTTGTATTCATCATTGTAATCTGGAGGAGGCACTGCACTCATATCAGATGATGAGGCAGAAGCAGCAGCAGGTGCTCTTGGGGGACCTGACAAAATAGAAGCAAAGATGCTTTCATCAATAGAATTCATATATAATTTTATCCTTGCCTTCCAGATGCCAAACTTAGATAAGTTGCATGCTGGAGGTCTGGTGCTAGAATAATCCTTGGACTGGGCCATGATAGTGAATATCTATAAGCTTTGGTATCTATCAGGATCTTGTGACTTAGGTGTTAGCCTATTCAGTCAGTCAACCTCCTCTGATACCAATTGAAAGTGAAGGGATAGATACTACTCTAGAGGGGGGGTGAATAGAGTTATCAAATTTTGCACTAAACAAAACTTAATGGTCTACCCAACTCCCTTGGAGTGAAGTGCGGAATAAAAGATTATAGATACTTAACCTTAAAGCCTAACACAAGTGATGTGTACAAACACAAGCTAACCGTAATTACAGTTAAGGCTTGGAAAACCTAATCAGCAACTAGCAAACCTAGTTATATCTATTCACCGCCACAATGCAGGAATTAAACAAGTGAATCCAGACGACACAAGGAAATTTATAGTGGTTCCACAAACAACTTGGGTACGTCCACTCTTCTATCCACACGGTAGGAATCCACTCAGGTTTTTGATCAGGTGCCCTGCCACCAACAGGATCTGCTTCAGGTAGATCCAGAAACCCTTTAGACTTTTGATCAGGTGTCTAAAAACCAAGCACAGGTTTTTGATCAGGTGCCCTGCCACCAAGGGATACTTTTGAAGGGAGTAATAATCCTGTACAGGAGGGGGAAGAAGGTTAAGATGTCTTCTCTATTTTACAAAGATTAGAGAAGCACAAAAGCTTGCACTGAGCTAGAAAGCTCTAAAGAATCAAGGCTCCCCCTGGCTCAAAGATGTCCAGGTGAAGTCTTGCTTCAGTGCAGAAAAACTCTTCAGAAAGCTCTGAAGGAAAAACTACAAGAAGATAAATAATAAAGATAAAGATCTTCAAGCAGCTGTCTTCTTCTTCTTCTTCTTCAATCAAACTCTGAGTTTGAACTTCCTGAAAGCAGGAGAACTCAGGATGAAGAAGAGTAGAAGATCTTAACACTTCTCAGTTAGATGGAAATTCCTGAGAGCAGAAAGCTTGATCTTGATGAAGGCTTGAATGCTTTTAAAATATGTGTGTAACACTAGCTTGAATCCTTCTTCAAATGGTCCTTTATATAACATCAGCAAGCAACGGCTCTCTTCAGTTTGAATAATTTGTCTTCTTCTGAGACTTGAGACCTGAGCTGTAAATATCAAGAAGACACAACAAACTCTGTAGCAGAAACATTCTATAAAAGAAATAACCCTTTTTCTAGGAAGCTGCAGGAAACGATTTGATAATAAAGTACTAAATAAAGTCATATCAGAAACAGATTCTTTATAGCAAAAAGAAGATTTTTCAGTCTAACGGCTATAAAGGGCTGACAGCAGATAAAATAATTTATATTGTCAGCTAATAAGACAAATAACTTTATCTAAAAAGATTTGACTCAGGCAAAAAGAATAGAGCAGATATGTCTGGAAATATTATCATAAAACTCAAAACAACTTGCCAGAAAATGTATTAATTAATTAAATATAATAAATAAATACAAAATATAAAGGCAGACAGAAAGCGTCGAACGACCTTCGGAGATCGTCGACCGACGCACGGAGATCGTCGAACTATCGGACAGATAGTCGAACGATCCAGATAGTCGAACTATCAAAGCAGATAGTCGAACTATCACAGCTGATAGTCGAACTACCAGAAGATAGTCGAACTATCAGATAGTCGACCTATCAACAGATAGTCGAACTATCAGGGCAAAACAGATAGTCGAGCTATCAACAGATAGTCGAGCTATCAGATAGTCGACCTATCAATCAGATAGTCGAACTATCAAGAACAAACAGATAGTCGAGCTATCAACAGATAGTCGAGCTATCAGAAACAAACAGATAGTCGACCTATCAACAAATAGTCGAACTATCAGATAGTTGACCTATCAAAGCAGATAGTCGAACTATCAAGCGAGAACAGATAGTCGACCTATCAACAGATAGTCGAGCTATCAACGCAGAACAGATAGTCGAACTATCAACAGATAGTCGAACTATCAGATAGTCGACCTATCAACAGATAGTCGAACTATCAAAACCAAATAGATAGTCGACCTATCAACAGATAGTCGAACTATCAGATAGTCGACCTATCAAAGCAGATAGTCGAACTATCAAGACACACAGATAGTCGAACTATCAACCGATAGTCGAACTATCCTCGCAGACTGAAAGTCGAACAACTGATAGACGATCGTCGATCAGTTAGTCGACGATAGTCGAGCGGCGTTCGACGATAGTCGAACGAACAAACAACTTAACCAAATTCTCAATCTGGAAAAGTGAGGACTCTACAGCTAGACTACTAACCATTGACCATAGATAATTCTTGGGTCAAGGAGCACAAAGGAGAGGACTAAACTCAAATCAAACTAGGGTACCAACATGGGTCATCATCCAGGAGAAGGTACTCGGGGCGTTGGATAACCCAAAAGGCATCACAAGCCACTCGTACAGACCATCCTTCGACTTAAACGCGGTCTTCCACTCGTCGCCCTCTCGTATCCTAATCTGGTGATAGCCACTCCGAAGATCTAACTTGGATAATATGGTGGCTCCAGACAAGACATCCAACAAATCATCCAGGCGGGGAATAGGGAACCTATATTTGATGGTGATTTTGTTGATAGCTCGGCTATCAACGCACATCCTCCATGTACCATCCTTCTTGGGGGCAAGGAGGGCTGGTACCGCACATGAACTCATGCTAGTCCTAATAAAACCCCTCTCAAGCAAGCTCTCTATCTGGGTCTGCAACTCCTTGTGAGCCGCGGGATGGAGTCGGTAATGGGGCTGATTCGGCAAGGAAGACCCTGGGATGAGGTCTATCGCATGCTGGATATTCCTAAGCGAGGGTAACGTAGGTGGCAGCTCATCCGGGTACATGTCCTTATACTCTTCCAATAGTACCCGTAACTCACTAGGCAGCTCATCCAAAATACTAGAATCGGGTTTCGCACTCATGAGAACTAGCGCATACATAATTCCATCAATGAACGGGTCTCTCACAAACTCTTTCCTACCAACTAGACTCAACGTCTTTCTCTCTACAGGGATAGTGGTATCCTTCGCCAAGACTACGGGCTCCTTTGGGATGGTGGGCCTCAAAGTGATGGTTTTACCATTGAATTTAAATTCATATGAGTTTGCTCTACCAAAATGTGTGACATCACGGTCGTATAGCCAAGTGCGGCCCAACAACACATGACAGGCATCCATCGGAAGGACATCACACCACACCTCATCAACATAAGACTTGAATGAGAGTGGGACCAAGCAACGCTTAGTAACAGGCACGGAGATCTTGTTGATCCAAGCAACCTGATACGGAGTCAGGTGTGGTTCCGTGGTCAAGGACATACGTGCTATTGCGTTCTCAGATACTACGTTCACACAATTACCACTATCTATAATAAGCTTGCAAAGCTTTTCGCCACTCTTAAAGATCAGAGAAAATATGCTCGTCCTCTTCCAATCATCTAACGGTCGAGGAGTGGTCAAGATACAACGCATCACCATAAGGGGGTGATCGTCCTCTAAATCACTTGGGACCCCTTCCGGGTCGCTCTCCTCAGCAGCCTCATAAACATAATCTGCAAGATCGGTCGTCGACTCTAATAGGGCTATGGCTTTAGTCTTCGTTGGGCATTCGAAGGCATAATGACCTTGAATGCCACAAGAGTAACATGTAGCATTAGTCTTGTTAACCTTTCCTATGGGAATACGTTCGCTCGCGGGGTTCTTGGCATTCCTAGCAGTGATTACTACAGACTTGGACTCGGTCGACCGGTACTTCCCTATGTCCTGATATGTGGAGGAAGATGCTCTGGTAGAGGATTTTCCCTTCGCATGGGAGTAACGGGAGTGAGCCTTAGAGGCTAAATGTTTCTCAATGTCGAGGGCGGCATTGAATGTCGTGTTCAGATCTGTGTGACCATAACGCAAGAGCTTCCGCTGAATATCGGGTTGAAGCCCCTTACGAAACCTAGAAAGGTGACTTCGGGGATCTCCCTCAGGTTACAACGCACCAACTGGTCCTTTAATTCTCCCATGTACTCTGATATAGAATTGGAGCCTTGCCGCAGGGAGGCGAGCTCGTCAAACATTTGTGTCCGATGGTACGCGGGGACGTACTGATCGGTCAACAAATTCTTCATGACGGTCCATCCAATAATTGGGTCTCCGTCCCCAGTCCCTAGTCTACGCTCTTCATTCAGCCAATAAGTTTTGGCGCGACCGGTTAGCTTCATCCTGGCAACTTGGACCTTTTGGGGGTCCGTAAGATGGTGCTAATCATAATAGCATTCCATGTCCACTATCCATGTGAGGAAATTTTGTGGATCTCCCATACCATCGAAAGTGGGGGCATCAATTTTGATGGCCCTGGTGATATCAAACTCTCGCCCGTGGCGGTTGCCTCGAGGGGGCACTCGTGGGGAGTCGCCATCCGAATCCGAATCGGAAATATGTTGGCGCCGGTGGGGCAATTCAACATTAGCGGGAGGTGGGGGTGGCCTAGCTTGATTTTGTAAAATTTGTGCTAAGGTGGCCCTAAGCTCCGCCATATCATTACGTAGATCTGCTATCGCTTCAGCGTTATGAAGTTCATTCCCGTTCTCAGGCATCCTAGACGTAGACGGCGCCGTATATTCCGTGCCTAGCCTAGTGCGCATGCAAGACCCAGAAAATTATGAAAGATGATTTTTCCTAGGGCTGTAGCTAGACTGAAAGTAAAATATTTTTATAAAAGTTTGATGTTAATAATACGTAGATCGTTAAAAAAAAATTTTTTTTTGAAATTTTGCTGAAAAATAAAAACTTCAGCCTGCTATTGGCAGACCAACTAGACAGATTTGGACAGAATTACAATGTTCCAATTTGCAGGTCAACCTAACGAGGTCAAATCGAGAAATTTTCTATTTTAATGTTGCTGGAAATTAGATTAGGAAGCTACAGAATTTTTTCAGATTTTTTTGACAAGTTTTAAAATTCCGAAGGATTTACTAAATGCAGACCAAACCAAAAATTTCAGATTTTTTGAAAGTTCATATCAACCAACGAAGAACGCAGAGAGGATGTTTGCAACTTGGGAGTTGAAACGACCGCCTCTGATACCAAATTGATGTAGGATGTCCGGAATCGGAGATCTCTACGGAAATAATTCACTCCTCGCCCAATATCGCCTTAGATCTACCGCACCTACACAGCACCTATCGCCCACAATATTTCCTCGTCACAAACGCAGTGCATAAAAATAACAAGGAGGATTGGTCCACTCGAAAATAGCGATCGAAATTTGAGTCGGATCGTTCCCCAAATTAACATAAAGATTGCCAACCTTTTTGGGAGCAAAACCAAGGCTATAGGCCAAGATCCGCTCCGGCAAATAGGATCCACCCGATCCAGAAATAAAAAGCCTAGCAACGGCGATTTCGAAATGAAAATTTCATCGATTGATTTAACAAAGCGGATAAAACGATTCGCGATCCCCACAACTAATTAGAAGAAATCACAAAAGGAGGGATGAGATATTTTACCCAACCGGAGAACGTTCACACAAGATAACTGTGGGAGAATCACTCTCCCCACGGATCCACCGGCGTCACACCGAAGGGCTTGCAACCTTCTTCCACGGAGTCGCTGTTGCGCGCTAGGGTTCGAAGAAAATAAACGCAACCGAACTAGCAACCCGATGAGGCAAGTATACCTATCGAATTGTAGCAAGGGGACACAAGTGTCGTATTGAAATCCGGGAACTGTTGGCTAAGCTTACTCACACGAACGCTATTATCTTATCGACGGAAAAACTAGGGTTTTAGAAAATCTAAGTGCAGGGGAGAAAGTAAAGCTATTCTAGAAAAAGAAACACTGCAATTAAGAGGGCTATTAAGTAAACAACTAAGCTAGAAAGGAAACTACTGCAGTTAATTAAAGAGCACAAGACAGGTGATTACTACGAAAGGTAGAAAATATGAAATGGAAATGCACCCGATCAAGATTCACCACGGCTAAAGACGATTAAGAAAATGCGATAAAAATCTAAACTTAATAGGATAAGGGTCCTTGACCGTGGAGGTTCCTAAAGCTTGAACACGCTTCTCTCGAAGTCGTGCCCAACTGAGTTTAGGAAGGTCCGACCGACTCTCGTCTAAATCGGAGGCCTAAAACTCGCTTTACGCGGTGAACCCCACTATTGGATTTTACTCCAATCCGGGAGATTTGGACGTCTGCCTCTCTCGAGGGGTGCGTACAACTCCCTTTACTCTTGAATGCTCACTTCATTCTTTCGGCCTCTCGGCTATCCCAGAATGAAAGCAAAGGCGGAGAGTATATATCGAAAATATACCTCCGACCCGTGATAAATCAAGAGTAATTCAAGGCCCTAACCTAAAAAGAAAAGATTAATTAAAACATCATAACATAATCGCTCTAACCTCGGATCATCAAGATCGAGTACAAGGAGGATTAGTTAATCATAATGGAGTGGAGGGGGGAAGATGAGTAGAAAAGCATAAGAAGAACACAAGCTAAACAAGAACACTTTTTATTAATAAAAAGGGCAAGTTACACTATTGAAAATTAAAGTTACAAGTGCATGAAAATTAAACCCTATTCTAGCCCTACATTAAGCACTAAGCAAGAAGAAAATTACATTAAAAGCTAGCACAAACTAAGATTAAACTAGGGTTAACCAAAAAGTACAAAGAGAGGGGAGAGAGAGAGAGAAAAAGCATGAAAAAGGATCAAGAAACAAAGGGGCAGCACCTCCCCCACTCAACCAAAGCTTGCTGAAATGGGGGGAGGGGGGCTCAATTTATAGATTTTTTCTCGGGTTGGTCACGCCCTCCGACACGCCCTAGGGGGGGCGTGTCAGGGGGCGTGACAGGTACGGATTTGACCTCGGGCTCTGGATTCTGGCGGGAGGGATGATTGCTTCGGTACGTCGGTGGTCACGCCCTAGGTCACGCCCGTGACAGGGGGGCGTGACAGGCATGTCATGTCCAAATCATTGGTCGGAAATCCGTCAGTCGCCGAAAAAGGAAGGTGTCACGCCCATGTCACGGGCGTGACATGGGGCGTGACAGTACTATTTGCGTGCTGAGGCGGAAGGGCATTTAATGCAGCGGCAGCTTTGCGGCAGAGGGCGACACGCCCCTGGTCACGCCTAGTGACACGCCCAGGGAGGGCGTGACAGGGGGGCGTGACAGCGGTTTTGACCGTTTTTTTGTCCCTTCCAGCAGGTGTCCTCGGGATCGGGTGACACGCCCTAGGTCACGCCCAGGGAGGGCGTGACAGGGGGGCGTGACAGGCCATTTTGGCAATTTTTCTGAAAACCTGCAAAAAGACAGGAAAAAGTTAGTGGCAATAATATTTACAAAAAAAGGATAAAAATAAACTAATAATAGACATAATTTGTACAATATAAAATAGAAAATACGATAATAGTTTAGGCTACAAAACGTATTATCAAATTCCCCCAAGCTTAAGCTATGCTTGTCCCCAAGCAAAAATATAAAAACTAGATATTTATAAAAAGGACTAATCAAAAAGTTCTAATTATGCCTACACAAGTACTATGCGAAATTCTTAGTAGGGAAAAGGTGAAATGTAAGTCTAAAACAATTATTTAGGTATGGTAAAACTTTTATAAACTTTACTTAATAAAAACAAATCATCCAAAATTTTAACGAGATTTTTTTAAATGGACTTAAGTAAAGCAACGAAAATGAAAAACACGCATTGAGTTGTTACTAGATCCAAGCAACGTATTATAATTATATCAATTTAATTATCAAAAATCTAGGTTTAAATCTAAAACTAAAACTGATTTACTGTTTTTCTTTTCTTAGTTGTTAAATAAAAAATCAAAAAGCGTGAATCAAAAGGACTTAAATAGGACAGAAACGTTTGGTTTAGGAAAATGATTAGGAGTGGAATTCAAAGATAAACGTGAAGGTTTTAAAATCACACTAAACCAAAGCAAAGAGTTTCAAAAAATTTCATAAAAATATATACACATTTTTTTTCCTTTTTTTTTTTCATTTTTTTCCTTTTTTCAAAACAAAGGCCATAAATATTTTTATTTTCCTTTTTGAGTTGGCCAAACAAAAATAAACATCACTTTTGAACATACTTCCTCTTTTTTTTTCGAAAACCTTTCTCCACAAAAAAAAAAAAAATCACAAAATACCCTATCAAAATCGTCAAAATAATTTATGAAACTCAAAAAGGCTAGTGTGATTCGATAGGTTGGAAATTTTGGCTTTGGTGAAACTGAAATGAAAGGAGGAGCTATCAAATGAAATCGGAAAAAGGCTCAAAAACGGCTAACTAGTGGTAAAAGTTTTTTTAGGTTGGCAGGAAAGCTCAAACGAAAACAAAAATGGCCTAAATCATTTTCACGCTTTTGAATTTATTTAAAACAAAGGTTTGAAAAATTTTCAAAAAGCGAGTCCTAGATAATAAAAGAAGATTGATGAAATTAACTTGAAAATAAAAATAATAGGTGACTTGGATCGTTCACATCTACTACGTTATTCAAAAGTTGACTTTACAAAAATTATTCAAAAACGAAAAAGAAAATAGTGGATGATGAATTTTAAGAAAGTAAAGGAAATAAACAACAAAAAACCATAATAGAAATGCGAGTTTTAGAAAAATATTTCACCTTAACATGCTACCGTGAATTAGAAACACAGCATGGCCAACATTTTACTTGTGAAACATAATTAAAAAGGAAGATTAGAAATATTATAATTAACTAAGTTGTTTATAGGAGATTTTGAGTAAAACAAAACTAAAAACTAGGGGTACTATTGAAATACCAAAATGTCTAAACTATTCAAAAACACACATATATTTTTTTATTTTGAGAAATATTCTTTTTTTTTTTTTGATTTTGGAAAATTTTTCTCTCTTTTTTTTTTTTGGAATTTTAAGATATTCATTTTTTTTTTTGGAAATATTTACAATATATACAAAAAGAAGATTATTTACACTACGCAAAAATGAAGGAGGAAATCCTCCCCCAAGCTTAAAACAGACATTGTCCTCAATGGCTAAAGAAGGGGATTGGAGAAGGAGAGAAAAATAAAGTACAGAATTGAAAGACAGAATTGAAATACAGGTACTTCCCCGGATTTATTTGCTGCGAAAGCTGAGTGATGTCGCTCCCCGAATGTCTTCTTTGGACTTTGTGATGGATTCAGCAATGTTGGAGCAGGCGATCGCAGAAGCTTCAGCTTGTCGGAGCCGTCCGAGGCAAAAATTGTAAAATAAAGAAAACAGAAAAAGATAACTTGGGTTGCCTCCCAAGAGCGCCCTTTGGTTAAAGCGTCGTTGAGCTCGACGCATCAAAAAAATAATATTGTCCAAAAATATTGTTGTCCCGAAATAAAATTGTTTTTAGCAAAAAATAAAAATTTCAAGATTAAAGTTCGTGAAGCAGAAACTTAATAGTGTTTGGACTGACATCATCATCACCAGAGAAATACAGTTTAAGACGCTGACCATTCACTTTGAAATTACCCTTATCAGGGTGAGAAATTAAAACAGTTCCATAAGGAAATACTTCTAAAACAGAAAACGGGCCAGACCAGCGAGATTTTAATTTCCCGGAAATAAACGTAAACGAGAATTATATAAAAGGACTTGGTCGCCCGGCTTAAAGTTTTTAGGGTGCCTTAAGTGTTTATCGTGTAAACGCTTCGTCCGCTCTTTATAAAGTTTATTATTTTCATAAGCATAAGAGCGCCACTCGTCGAGTTCATTTAGTTGAAATTTTCGAAGGTCACCGACTGAGTGGGGATCGAAGTTTAAAAATTTTAAGGCCCAAAAGGCGCGGTGTTCTAACTCTACGGGCAGATGGCACGATTTTCCATAGACCAGCCGATACGGCGTACATCCGAGGGCGGTTTTGTACGCTGTTCGGTAGGCCCATAGAGCATCGTCAAGTTTGGCTGACCAGTCTTTTCTAGAAGTTGAAACAGTCTTTTCTAATATTCTTTTTATTTCTCTATTTACTACTTCGACTTGACCGTTAGTTTGGGGGTGGTAGGCAGTGGATAGTTTATGCGTAACGCCGTATTTAGTAAGGATTTTTGAAAATTGCGCGTTACAGAAATGGGAACCCCTATCGCTAACGATTGCGCGTGGCGTACCGAATCTAGAAAATAATTTTTTTAAAAACGTGACTACAACTCGGAGTCGTTCGTAGGAAGAGCTTGGGCCTCAGCCCATCGTGAAACATAATCAACAGCAACTAAAATATATTTGTTTCCGAAGCTAGAAGGAAGGGGGCCAACAAAATCAATTCCCCAGAGGTCGAAAATTTCGCACTCTAAGAAATAATTTTGCGGCATTTCATTTTTATTAGAAATATTGCCCGACCGTTGGCAACTATCACACCTGCTCACAAAGGCTTGCGCGTCTTTAAACAGGCTAGGCCAGTAAAAACCCGCGCAAAGCACTTTATGAGCGGTGCGAGCAGCTTGATAGTGCCCACCTGTCGGACCTTCATGCAAATGTTTTAGAATATCAATTCCTTCATCAAAAGAAACACATCTCCTTATCACTTGATCCGCACAAATTTTGAAAAGATGCGGGTCTTCCCAAAAGTAGTTCTTCAGCTCAGAAAAGAATTTCTTCTTCTGCTGAGAGGAGAACTCTTTTGGGAGCACCCGGGCCACTAGATAGTTGGCGATGTGCGCGAACCAAGGAGAAGTAGATGTATTAACTAAAAGCAGCTTCTCATCAGGAAAATAGTCATTAAAAGATTTTTCATTTAATTTTTCTATAAAGGGGTTATCTAATCTTGATAAATGGTCGGCGGCCAAGTTCTCGGCTCCTCGCTTATCACGGATCTCTAAGTCAAACTCCTGGAGGAGTAAGACCCAGCGAATCAAGCGAGGCTTGGCATCCGTTTTGGCAAGAAGGTACTTGAGGGCCGAGTGGTCCGTAAAAACAATGATTTTTGAAAGTGTAATGTAAGGGCGAAATTTATCAAACGCAAATACTACAGCCTAAGAGCTCCTTCTCGGTTGTGGTGTAATTTTCTTGTGCAGATGTGAGGGTTTTACTAGCGTAATAGATGGGGTGGAAGTTCTTAGATATGCGTTGACCTAATACGGCTCCCACCGCAAAACTACTCGCATCGCACATAATCTCGAAAGGAAGGTCCCACACCGGAGCTATCATAATCGGCGCGTTAATTAACTTTTCTTTAATTAATTCAAAGGCAGAAATACAAGAGTCATCAAAAATGAATGGAGCGTCTTTTTCTAAGAGATGGGTGAGGGGCTTAGTGATCTTGGAGAAGTCCTTTATAAAACGACGATAAAAACCAGCGTGGCCTAGGAAACTTCTTATAGCTTTTATGTTTGTAGGTGGCGGCAACTTCTCAATAACTTCTATCTTGGCAACGTCTACCTCAATACCTTTAGCAGAAATTTTATGACCCAAAACTAACCCTTCCCTCACCATAAAATGGCATTTTTCCCAATTTAGGGCAAGGTTAGTTTTCTTCGCATCGTTCTAAGACTTTTTCGAGGTTTTCTAAACATCTATCGAAGGTATCGCCGAACACGGAGAAATCGTCCATGAATACCTCCATAATGCTTTCTACGTACTTGTCAAATATTGCGAGCATACATCGTTGGAATGTAGCCGGCGCATTGCATAATCCAAACGGCATTCTTCGGTACGCGAAGGTGCCGAAGGGACAAGTAAACGTAGTTTTCTCTTGGTCCTCGGGAGAGATGGGTATTTGAAAGTACCCCGAGAGGCCATCGAGAAAACAATAAAAGCTATGGCCGGAGAGACGTTCTAAAATCTGGTCGATAAACGGTAGAGGAAAGTGGTCCTTACGGGTGGCGTCATTTAACTTACGGTAATCTATGCACATACGCCAACCCGTCACCGTCCGTGTCGGGATTAATTCATTATTCTCATTACTAACTACGGTTATCCCTCCCTTTTTGGAACTACCTGAACGGGGCTAACCCACTTACTGTCCGATATAGGGTAGATAATTCCTGCGTCTAATAGTTTCATAACCTCGCCCTTAACTACTTCTTTCATATTCGGGTTTATACGGCGCTGAGGTTGGATAGAGTTACGCGAATTATCTTCCATTAAAATTTTATGTGTACAGAAAGATGGGCTTATGCCCTTGATATCAGAAATTTGCCAAGCAATAGCCCGGCGATGCTTACGTAGAACTAGAAGAAGTTTATCGTTCTGCGTATCCGTGAGGTAGGCCGAAACGATAACTGGTAACTTGGAGTCTTTTTCTAAGAAAGCATACTTAAGGTGTTCGGGAAGTTCTTTAAGTTCTAGGGTAGGGGTTCTTCATAAGAGGATTTTGAGATTCTTTCTTTTTCAAAAATAATATCTTCATAAACTTTTTTATAAGGAACGTAATAAGGGGTGGGGCTAGCAGCCAAGACGGCTTCTTGTACAGATTCAGTGGTAAGGAAAGAGGAAGAACAAAAATCAGAAAACTCTTTTTCAAACTCAGAAAGACAATAAGAAGATTCATCACTTCCTTGCAGTGATTCTGTGGTAAGAGAAGAGGAGCAAAAAGTAGAAAATTCTTTTTCAAAGTCGGAGAGGCAGTAGGAAGAATCATCACTCACGGCGTCTATGGAAAAACATGAGTCATCGTTCGCTAAGGTGTTCTTCATCGAAGGGGTGATCGGAAATGTGACTTCGTCGTCGCCTACTCGAAGAAAGAGCTTACCATTGCTTACGTCAATGATGGCTCGGGAGGTGGCAAGGAAGGGTCGACCAAGGATCAGGGGAACCTCGACGTCTTCTTCGATGTCCAAAATGACAAAGTCCACCGGAAGATGAACTTGTCGACTTTCACTAGAACGTCCTCCACTATTCCTAACGGATACTTGACGGATCTATCGGCTAGCTGGATACTCATACGCGTGGGGTTAAGGCTACCAATCCCTAACTTTTTGAACAACGAAAAGGGCATCAGGTTTATACTTGCGCCTAAGTCGGCTAACGCGTGTTTAACAAAGAGATCACCGAAGACACACGGGATAGAGAAACTACCCGGGTCACTGATTTTCTTCGGCAAACCGTTTGTTAAAACGGCGGAGCACTCGGCGTTAAGCGTGACGTGCAAAAGATTCTCTAACTTCTTCTTGTTTGTGAGGAGGTCTTTAAGATAAGATATTTGGCGTATTTCGGCATTTGCGAAATAGCCTCGTGGAAGGGAAGATTAATGTGGATTTGTTTGAAGATTTCTAAGAAGCGGGAGTACTGATCATCTTGACGTTGTCTATTAAGTTCAGAGGGGTATGGAGGAGTTGAATTATTTTTGAAGATGGGTGGTGGAGTGAGATTATTTTCTAATGTGGGGGTGATTACTTCTTCAGCAGAGGGTGGAAGCGGAGCGGAGCTTTGATTTTTAAAAGCGGGAGCGGAGCTTTGATTTTTAAAAGCAGAAGCGGAGCTTGCCTCGGGCTCTTCACTTACCATACCGGAGACTTGCTTCCCACTCCGAAGAGTTATAGCTTTCGCTTGCTCTCTCGGGTTGGGTTCGGTATTGGAAGGAAGAGACCCTGCGGGTCGCTCAGAAATTATTTTCGCGAGCTGTCCTACCTGATTTTCTAAACTTTTTACGCTTCCGGTTAAAGTTCTTATGGTAGCGTCATTTGTGGTGATATATTTAGAAAGTAATTCCTCCAAGCTCGGAGGTTTTGGGTAATTTTGAAGAAGTGGTGGTGGTGGTGGTTGTGCAGAAAAATCATTTTGCGGAGGTGGGCGCATCGCATTCGATGGATTACTCCATGAAAAGTTCGGGTGATTTCTTAAAGCGGGGTTATAACTATTCGGAAAATTAAAACCAGGCGGATGAAAATTCGCAGCAGAAAAATTATTAAAAGCAGTTCTAGGCATATTATTAACATAATCTAAATGTTCTGGAGTAGGGGTTGCAGATTCCCATACCTGAGGGGCGGAGGCAGCAGTCATCTCCGTGATTTTTTTGCTTAGGATTTCTACTTGCAGAGCGAGCTGGGAGACGTTGTCCACTTCATAGATACCTGCAGGCTTGTTCGGGCGGGACCTAGGCACATTCCACTGATAAGTGTTCATGGCCATATCCTCAAAAAGCTCAAGAGCGGCTTCCGGGGTCTTATGATTTAAAGTACCGCCAGAAGCTGCGTCTATCATTTGCTTCGTGCTTTGATTTAGCCCGTTATAAAACGTCTGCACTTGTAACCATACAGGCAGCGCGTGATGTGGGCATCGTCTTAATAATTCTTTAAATCTCTCCCAGGTTTCGTAAAGGGTTTCAGAGTCTATTTGTCCGAAGGCAGAGATGTCGTTCCTAAGTTTTGCAGTTTTAGCGGGCGGAAAATACTTCGCCAAAAATTTTTCAGTTAATTCATTCCAAGTGGTTATGCTATTTTTCGGAAGTGTGTTAAGCCACTGCTTAGCTTTAGTTCTTAGAGAGAAGGGGAAGAGTCTTAGCCTGATCGCATCATTTGTGACACCATTTATCTTGAAGGTGTCGCAAATTTCAAGAAAGCTAGCTATATGTGCGTTCGGATCTTCATCTTGAAGTCCGTCAAATTGCACATATTGCTGCACCATTTGAATTATGCTAGGCTTTAGTTCAAAGTTATTATTTGCTATAGTAGGGCGGACTATATTCGATTCTGTTCCCTCGAGGTTCGGTCGTGCATAATAGGACATAGTCCTTTGCACGGCCTCATCTACGTTGGGTTCTTCCATTCTTAAAGTATTAAATGACTCGGAGTCCTCAACCGGCACTTGGATAGTAGGACCTTGAAATCGCGATCTTCTCCGAAGAGTACGCTCAATTTCGTGGTCCAAGTCCAAAATAACCGACGGACTCCCGCGGGTCATGCACTAAAAGAACAGAAAAGAAGAAGAGAAAGAGAAAAGGATAAACTAGAAAAAAAAACTAGATTTAGAAAATTAAATTAAAATTTTTTTTTTCTTTTTGAAATAGATTTTTTTTATAGATTAACTCCCGAACTTCCCAAGGACTACCCCGTGAAGGGTTCGCAAGGTACTAGACAAGACAGTGGCGCTTAAAGCCCTTTGCCCTTTTCGAGAGAATTAGGTGGCGTAGAAAAATTGTGAGGTTGGTTTCTATTAAGAGCGGTGATAATTTTTTTTTGATTTTTTTTTTAAAACTTTAAAGAAAGGGGATGAGAAAGAGAAGAGATAAAATTAATAGGTTCGTGTTTTCAAAATATCAACGGAAGTTGGTTCCCCGGCAATGGCGCCAAAAACTTGTTGCGCGCTAGGGTTCGAAGAAAATAAACGCAACCGAACTAGCAACCCGATGAGGCAAGTATACCTATCGAATTGTAGCAAGGGGACACAAGTGTCGTATTGAAATCCGGGAACTGTTGGCTAAGCTTACTCACACGAACGCTATTATCTTATCGACGGAAAAACTAGGGTTTTAGAAAATCTAAGTGCAGGGGAGAAAGTAAAGCTATTCTAGAAAAAGAAACACTGCAATTAAGAGGGCTATTAAGTAAACAACTAAGCTAGAAAGGAAACTACTGCAGTTAATTAAAGAGCACAAGACAGGTGATTACTACGAAAGGTAGAAAATATGAAATGGAAATGCACCCGATCAAGATTCACCTCGGCTAAAGGCGATTAAGAAAATGCGATAAAAATCTAAACTTAATAGGATAAGGGTCCTTGACCGTGGAGGTTCCTAAAGCTTGAACACGCTTCTCTCGAAGTCGTGCCCAACTGAGTTTAGGAAGGTCCGACCGACTCTCGTCTAAATCGGAGGCCTAAAACTCGCTTTACGCGGTGAACCCCACTATTGGATTTTACTCCAATCCGGGAGATTTGGACGTCTGCCTCTCTCGAGGGGTGCGTACAACTCCCTTTACTCTTGAATGCTCACTTCATTCTTTCGGCCTCTCGGCTAGCCCAGAATGAAAGCAAAGGCGGAGAGTATATATCGAAAATATACCTCCGACCCGTGATAAATCAAGAGTAATTCAAGGCCCTAACCTAAAAAGAAAAGATTAATTAAAACATCATAACATAATCGCTCTAACCTCGGATCATCAAGATCGAGTACAAGGAGGATTAGTTAATCATAATGGAGTGGAGGGGGGAAGATGAGTAGAAAAGCATAAGAAGAACACAAGCTAAACAAGAACACTTTTATTAATAAAAAGGGCAAGTTACACTATTGAAAATTAAAGTTACAAGTGCATGAAAATTAAACCCTATTCTAGCCCTACATTAAGCACTAAGCAAGAAGAAAATTACATTAAAAGCTAGCACAAACTAAGATTAAACTAGGGTTAACCAAAAAGTACAAAGAGAGGGGGAGAGAGAGAGAGAGAAAAGCATGAAAAAGGATCAAGAAACAAAGGGGCAGCACCTCCCCCACTCAACCAAAGCTTGCTGAAATGGGGGGGAGGGGGGCTCAATTTATAGATTTTTTCTCGGGTTGGTCACGCCCTCCGACACGCCCTAGGGGGGGCGTGTCAGGGGGCGTGACAGGTACGGATTTGACCTCGGGCTCTGGATTCTGGCGGGAGGGATGATTGCTTCGGTACGTCGGTGGTCACGCCCTAGGTCACGCCCGTGACAGGGGGCGTGACAGGCATGTCATGTCCAAATCATTGGTCGGAAATCCGTCAGTCGCCAAAAAAGGAAGGTGTCACGCCCATGTCACGGGCGTGACATGGGGCGTGACAGTACTGTTTGCGTGCTGAGGCGGGAGGGCATTTAATGCGGCGGCAGCTTTGCGGCAGAGGGCGACACGCCCCTGGTCACGCCTAGTGACACGCCCAGGGAGGGCGTGACAGCGGTTTTTGACCGTTTTCTGTCCCTTCCAGCAGGTGTCCTCGGGATCGGGTGACACGCCCTAGGTCACGCCCAGGGAGGGCGTGACAGGGGGGCGTGACAGGCCATTTTGGCAATTTTTCTGAAAACCTGCAAAAAGACAGGAAAAAGTTAGTGGCAATAATATTTACAAAAAAATGATAAAAAAAAACTAATAATAGACATAATTTGTACAATATAAAATAGAAAATACGATAATAGTTTAGGCTACAAAACGTATTATCAGTCGCACCGATGGAAGCCGCGTCGGAGTCACACTGAACCGGATGGAGGGAGCAAAGGGTGGCCGCGGCTTCACACCACTAGAAGGGGGGGGGGGGGGCGGCGGCAATGAGGGGCAACCTCCTTGGCCGAAATTCTCAAAGAGAGGAAATAGGGGTTTCAATCTTTTCTAATTATCTCATAACAAAGGCCTCTTTATATAGGAGTTACAAACAAGCTTTAACCATTCATGATGGAGATGTAATCTCATCCATCCAAATGGTTAAATGCACACCAAATAAAAATATTGTCCAAATGTAAAAATAAAAGTGCAATATTGAATATAAAATTATCACTTCAAACTTGGATAATTTTATATTCCTAAAATAGAAATAATAAAGCATGAAAAGGGAAATGTTTTAATGCGGTGCGGCGAATATTGTGGGCTGCGGGCGAAGGTTGTAACGTAGCCTTCCGCTAGTATCATCGTGACGCCTCACGTCCTTTAGTTGAATCGCCTCAGCAACCGGATCAACCTCATCATCGTCAGCATCGTCTCCAAGTAGAGGTGGAGGGGGCGCACCATCAGAAATGAGCTCAGTTGAAGATTAACATCAGAACAGCTACCGAACATATAAGTTTTTGTTCTTAGATTTATATTTCAAAACATTGTTGTTTCTCTGTAAAAGCACACATTTTATATTTGTTTGTTTTTTTTAAATAAGTATCCTCACCCAAATAGGGGGAGATTGTTGGAACATTATGTTCTGATTTGGGTTAGGATCACTACTAGAATTATTAGTTTAACCCAAAATGTATAGTCTAAGGGTCATAGGATTCTCCAGGTATACATCAAAAAAATCCAAGAAGAAAGTGCAGAAAAATTCTAGAGAAGTTCAGTTTTAAAGTTCAGAATTCTAGCTTACAAAAATTGCTGAACGGAGTTCAACTATAGTCGAACGGAGTTCAACTATTTCTGTGTTCAGCTCTAAGAAAATAGAAAACTTAGATACAGGTCAACTATAGTCGAACAGAGTTCAACGATAGTCGAACGGAGTTCAACGATAGTCGAACGGAGTTCAACTATAGTCGAACGCAGATTGGAGAAGCTTTTAGATTAAATTTTGGTGATTTCCTGTGCAGTTATTGGTGACAGCTGGCTAGAGTTATTCAAGGCTTAAGTAAAGGAATTTACAACTAATATATTGAATGCTAAATATTCTTATGAATATCGCCGTTGGGAGGCTGCATTAAATATGAATCAATTCATGGATTTATTGTTAGTTACCTTTCCAAGACAGTTTCCTTTCTTGGAAATGTCTATGCTGTATCAGACAAGTATAAAAAGGACTTTCCTCAGCCCAGTGGATACATATATATATTATATACAGGAGATATAAGAGATAGAGAGAGAAAAAGCAGGAAGACTTTTTCTCTCTACAAAAGAAGAACTCTGCAACAAGTTTTCGGATAGAGGAAATCAACTTCATCTTCTTCTTTCCGATCCAGGCTTTCAAGAGACAACATATTCAAATATGTCTACAAAGCTTGCTGGAGATTTTCATCTAGTTGAAGGCCTACACCCTGAAGCAAAGCTTCCCAGCATTCCTGAACTAATACACATTTTTAGGGGGAGCTTTGACATCATCATCAACTATTGAATCCACTAGTCTTCTCTCATTTGATTTGAGAACAGAGAAGAATATCATCAACTCCTAGTTTTCTAAACTGTGTACAGGGTTATTACTCCCTTCAAAAGTAAACCCCTTTGGTGGCAGGGCACCTGATCAAAAACCTGTGTTTTGTTTTTGGGCACCTGATAAAAAGCTCAAAGGGTCTTTAGATCTACCTGAATCAGATCTATTGGTGGCAGGGCACCTGATCAAAAACCTGTAGTGGATTCCTACCAGGGTGGTATAAGAGTGGACGCACCTATTGAGAGGGAACCACTATAGTTCTTTGTATCGTCTAGATTGCTTGCTCTGTTTTCTTCCTTATGTGCTGTGAATTTTATTTTGCATTTTATTTTCTAAAAACTCTTAAGCATATTAGATCTATCACCTCACTTTCACCATAGCTCTTACTCAGCACTCGCTGTAACCATGAAACTATTTTCTCAGAGGATCCAAACTCACGAACGGGGGCCAATGAAGATGATGAAGACGATGATGAAGACGGAGAGGAATATGATGTCGAGAGCTCCCCATTCCTTCGTCTAGCGAGATGGAGGACATTGTGAATTACACCGGGAGAGCGAAGAGACGAGGGAAGAAGATAACTGCCCTCCTGTCGAAGCTTGTGAGGCAGGAGTGGGCTTGCGCCACTGCGGCGAAAGAATTCCGCGAGATGGTGGAGCGGAGGTAGGAGGCCCTTGAGCGCGACTATTTATTTGGCGAGACGGGGGCAGCCGTGTAAGACCCCTTTTTTTCTCTTTCAACCACCAGGGTCTTAGCCCAGAATTACCGCTTTGCGGTGGCACCGACTCAAGGGAAGGCCGCCACTACAAAACGCCAATTCTACCGGCCCTTTTTGATCACAAAGAGAGAGAAGTAAATATTACACTGAATGAATAAAGGTCCACAGAAACACATATGAATAAAATTACAACAAGTCCATCAATATATAGTAAAAGAAAGTACTGCAAAGGAACATTTCAGATGAAATATAAAAAATTAGGCTCAAGCCCGGTACATCAGAGTCCTCACTACAAATCACTCATCGCGGAAGCTAAAAAAATACTAAACACTCACGGAGCTTGATACAGGTACTCCGGTGCTAGACTGGCCCACCTCCATGCGCACCGTACTCCGCTGGTGCTGGTCCCTGGGATGTTGGTCCCTGTATCCCTTCCGGAGCTCCTGTAATATTGTGGTTCAAAAACCATTAGTCATAAAGACTAAGCCCTATCATCCCCTACCCCTCTCCCCACAGCTCCTAAGCACCGAGCGGAGAGGAGGAAAGGGAAGCTACAATGGTGGAGAATAATCAAACGGGTGACAGCGGAACTAGTCTAACAGTAAATATATATTGTATAAGCAGCAAAGTATGAAAGGTACATCTAGCAGTTCTAAAATAGTGAGCAGTAAGGTAAACATGTAGTAAGTAGCAAATGTATAAGGAGACAAATAGAGAGCAAGTAAGTAAATTCATAAGAAAATAAGTAAGTAAATAAGTAAGTAACCTTAACTTATATGAATGCCCATAAAAACTTATAAGTTAAGGGGTCTTTTGCAAGGCTCCCATCTTGTAAAAAGTCTCATACCGATTTATACGTTGGGGTGTCGGTTGTATGCAAATATGAGTGTAGCGATATGCTATGCCAAGATTCATGTAAGTGCAACCCACGAACACGAATCTATGCGCACAGACCTTTTGTTCCCCCTATTCGGGAAGCTAGCTTCACTCCCAGGAATCTCCGTAGTGGCAAACGGAGACAGTGGGTCAGGCCCCCAACTCCTACGCAGGTATCCACACTACCAGGCCTAGCCCTTCCGTACGCCCCTAGAAGAACACAACCTAGAGTATCTGCGTACTAGGGCTGGCTATATCCACAAGACTTTCTTTGGCTAAGTGTCCCACACCGTCGAGTTAATGTACCGATGTCGGTGTGAATGACAATCAAATACCGAAGACTCACCACCTTATTCTGTATTCAAACCCTCGAGCCCTCGGCTCCCCTGACTGTCACGTTCGTGCATCTAACTTCAGAGCTACCATCCGAATGGCAACCAAACCAACTTATTCTACCTCCCTAGATACCGTGGTGTGTGAATGTGCAACCCTAGATATTCTAGTTGCTCTTTTAGTTTATTTTTCCTATGGTTTACGTTAGCCCAGGACTGCCCCCGGTATTCCCTGTGAAGGGCTCTCAAAAGGCACTAGAAACTATGATGGTAGCTGAAGCCCATCGTTCCCTTTCGCAAGGCACTTACTTTTATTGGTTATTACTTATTACCCGATCCCATTCAAATTACTTTTGATCTAACCTAGTGTATTGAGACTCTTCCTCTCCCACCGGGAAGGACGATCTTTCGTCGGTCCCGATCACCACTTAACACTAGCCAATCTCAACTCTACTCATCCTGACTTCCAATAATGAACTTAATTCTACTTACCCTATCCAAACCAGAAACCTACCAAAATTCTATCTCCCCAAGTTCATTACCCACTCTAGTTCAGTTTCTGCGGTTTTACTATATGTAGACCGTCCTAAGCTATATGAGGTATACAAGGGGAGGTACTCTAAATTATCTTCCAAATCTCCTATAAAATTTACTGGAGGTCTATCATGATATAATTAGCCTAAATCCAGAAATTTATAATTTTCCTAATTAATCTGATATTTATTTAATTTTCCAAAAGATTGTCCATGGGTAATTTTTAACATGAACTACATGATTCTCTCAAGTAATGGCCACCCGAAAATTATGATCACTAAATAACAGTAAGGTATCATCAAATACTAATTTTCATGATTTTACTGAAAGTATTTAGCCTCTACAAAATTTATCCATTATAATCCCATTAATCCTATGTAAAGAAGGAAGTACTGAAATTACTCATCATAAAATTATAGAAAAATCACTGAACATTAATATGGTACAAAAAAGGTCATGGTGCAAAGATCATAATTTTACAGGCTTGCTAGACACTGAAATAGATTTAATTAACTTTTCATGGGAAATAACACTTAATGAAGCGAGCCTTAGAATAAAACTTTTAAAAATCCCATAAAACTTCACAGAGCTTTAAAAACATAATAAAAGTTCTCCGCCTAAATTTCATCAATTTTCAGAAGGTATTTTCTCCATAATAAATTTCTAAGCAAATAATACAAACTACCAAATTGTTAATAAAGTATCCAAAATAATGATCATAAATTCATAATAAAATCTCCAGAGCTTGTACTAACCTTAAAAATCACTCTACCCAAATCTCATCACTGTTCAGTGAGTTTTGATGACAATTTTTATGTCTACAATTTTTGTGCCCTAAACTAAGGTTAGGGTTTTGAGGGACTTATTTACTTTAATTTAAAATCCATTTAGATTTCTATAAGAGGGTTCTAGCTACCCTAGAATTCTTTCCTCCAAGTTTCAAATCATTACCAGGTCATTTGACCACTTGCCCTTCACAACCCACCAAGAACCATCCTTAGGGTTTGGCCTTGGGTCATAGGGCAAATTTACTCCAATCCACCTCAAAATCCATGAGAGGGTGCTAGGCATCATGCCTAGTCAGTGGACAAAATCTCAGTCTCTGTTGAGGTGATCTGGCCACTCCATCTCAAAGTGCACTTTTGACCTAAAAACCCCTTAATAGGGCAAAGCTTAGGTTTGTCCATTTCCAATCTAAAACATCTCAAAATGAGATGAAGAATTATACCGAGCCTCATGATGAACCCAGGGACCACTCACCAAAATTTGGGAGGGTTTGGAAGTCATTAAGCCATCTAATTAATTTACCCTAAGGTTTTTAAATTTTTCTAAAAACTATAGAAAAATATTCTCCAATAATTCCCATTTTTAGACAGGCCCTAGGTATAGCTAGGGTAGACTCCCTTCACTAATTTCAGATCATTTGGTCAAGGGATGAAGGGTCGGCACACCTTTTAGTCTCTGCTTAGCTCTAGGTATAGATCCCACCAAAAGAGGTGCCCTGGTCAAACAAGTTGACCAAATTGACCCAAATCAGTTTTAAAATAAATTAGACCCCTAAGGATACAAATTATATGTTGACCATTTCTTCATAAGAAGCCTCTAGGTATTTTTCTTAAATTTCCTAATATGGCTGTTATTTGAATACAAAAATCATATAAAAGAGAAAAAGCTTAAATAAACAGCACAGATCTTGAAGTAGATCCAACAGTGCTGGGTCATCTTCTTCCTCCAGCCAAGGGCTGGGATTAGCCCGACCTGGAGTGCATTCCAGACGCTGCCGACGGCCATCCAGCCTCCTCCCTGGCCGGCCACCGCCACCACCACATCCGTTGAGGTGGTTGTCATTGCCGGGCGGCGGCATGGCCGCCGGAGAGACGGAATCCGGCGAACCCGAGACTAGCTCCTTTTTTGCGGGTATAATGGGAAGAGGAGATCTTCCGATCGGTCTCCGTTGAGCTCGATTATCAAACCTTAAGAATTCTAAGATCTAACCGTAGAAAGAGAGGAGGGGAGGACCTTGTTCGCGGGCTTTAGGCATGCAGATCGACGGAAAGCCATTAGCGCGGTGGTGGCATCATTGGAATTTTTCTACAGCACACAAAAAGCTCCAAATCCATCCAGCCTACTCAAGGTGGCGTTGAGTGCATTCTATGCACTCAATGCCGTCTAGCTTATGGAGTTGAGTGAGGTAAGCTCACTCAATGCCATCCAAACTACGGCATTGAGTGAGCTCAGCTCACTCAACGCCATTCCAGGCCTCAGCCGATGGCATTGTGTGCATTCTATGCACTCAAGCCTGTCTAGTTTATGGCATTGAGTGAGCTAAGCTCACTCAACGCCATCCAGTCTACGGCATTGAGTGAGCTCAGCTTACTCAACGCCATCCAGACAACACCAGATGGCGTTGAGTGCAGTCTGTGCACTCAATGCCGTCTAGCTTATGGCGTTGAGTGAGCTAAGCTCACTCAATGCCATCCAGACTACGGTGTTGAGTGATCTCAGCTCTCTCAACTCCATTCTAAGTTCACGGGCGTGACGGGTTGTTCACGGGCGTGCCAGGCCCCTGTTGAAATTTATGAGCTCGCCGATCGTCTTTCTTAGGTCGACGATCGTCGAAGGGTCACGCCCTATGTCACGGGCGTGATGGGTCGGTCACGGGCGTGAACATCCCTTGACTCAAAATCTTGGTCGATAAATTTCAATTCCTGGGTTTCCTATGGTTTTGTTATGACAAAACCACTTCCAGGGGTCTAGTTGGAAATGGGATGTTACAAATCCCAATAAACAAAACCAAGATTTCGTCCCCGAAATCAAGGTTAAGCCTACGGGGGCTCCTATCGGGAGAAAGAAGCTTGTAACATCCCATGAGAGTTGAAAGATTTACATCTCTACGCCACATTTGCTATGTGCGGTTTTAAGGTGATAGTCAAATCTAATACCAATTCATCCAATTGACAAGGTATATACCCCAATAAACAAAAGATTAGCCCCTATTCTTGAAATTTCAGTCCTATTAGTTTTGAAACAGGAAAGCAAATTGATTGTCCAAAGGGGTTGTGAGGTATACCTGACTGAAAAGCTCGGGATACTGTTGGTGCATCAAGTCCTGTGGCTCTAATGTATGCTCCTCTTGCCCATGATTATTCAACAGGACCTTGATGTTGGGTACATTGGAAAATGTGTACATGATTTGGAGAAGCCTCACTTAGCTCAATGATATACATCAAGGTGTATTTGATGTTATTTTGAGTTTATATGTGCAGATTAAGAATGTGCTAGAATGCAAGAAAAATATTCTAAGTCCATATGTCGACACCTGAGGAAGCTGTGTCGACACACCAGTAAGATTGTGTCGACACTTGGAAATTGCTGTGTCGACACTTCAGAAAATTTGTGTCGACACCGGGAGGCAGTGTAGACACACAGAAGATTATAGTCGACATCGACTGTGTCGACACAGGGAGGCTGTGTCGACACACAGAGGCAGAGTCGACAACAACTGTTTCGACACCTGGAGGCAGTGTCGACACACGCTATGTTCTTAGTCTACATAAATTGTGTCGACACACAGGACTTGTGTCGACACACAGGACTTGTGTCGACACACAGTTGTGTCTAGAACAAGTTGATTATTGATGAATGGTGATGTGTTTGTGTCGACACAAATAATCAGTGTTGACACATTCTCAAGATGCAGTCTCAAGAAGCTGTGTCAACATCAAGGCAGCTTTGTCGACATCACCAAAGGCTGTGTCGACACTTAAGTCACTTGTGTCGACACATATTGACAGATGGTCTCGACACTTTATGAGAGACAGACTCGACGCTTTGCTGACAAAGATAAAGGCTCAAGATCTGTTTGAAGACTTGACAGCTGTGAGTTACAACAGGTTTTCTGAAGCTGTCAAACTTGTCAGAAGTTAGTTTATAAACCGGATCAGCCGGTTACCATGGATTAAGTCTATAAATAGATGGATTCAGAAGAAGAAATATATACGAAATAGATAAGAGAAGAAGTATTGTCACAACTAACACAATTAGAGATTGATCTCTGATCAAAAAAGTACAAGTAACAAAGAAGAAGATCTTCGTGATAAGATCTAAGAAGACGTTCTGAAGTAGTTTACAATTAGGATTCGGTCTAAGTTGAAATCAATCAGAATTCAGAAGTTTCTTCAAGAGGTTTGGATAGAGAGAGATCAAGCTATTTGAAGACAAGGAGGAGACATTCAAAGGTCTCTCAAGAAGCAGATACTGAACTAATCTGTTAAGAAGATTGAGATTTATTTCTTAAGTCTAAGAAAGAAGCTGCTAGTCAGTTATATTCAAAGGAAATCAACCCAACTAAGTTAAGATTCAAGAAGCTTTGAAGAAAGCTAAGATCAAGTTGATTTCAGCAATCAGCCTCTTCAAGAAGCTGATCAAGAAAGTTCTTATTCCTTCTCTCTCAACAGGGGTAAGAGATTACCAAATTCCTTATCAAATTCTGTAGGATCTATTCATAGATCTGAGTTGTAAGTCTATTTTATAAAGGCTGAGTGTAGGAGATTTATTCTCTGAGAGGTAGGGCTGTTTATGCCTGAGTTGTAGGAGAAGGTATTCTCTGAGTTGTAGGCCTTGTGGAAAGGCTGAGGTAGGGTTGTTTATGCCTGAGTTGTAGGAGAAGGTATTCTCTGAGTTGTAGGCCTTGTGGAAAGGCTGAGGTAGGGCTGTTTATGCCTGAGTTGTAGGAGAAGGTATTCTCTGAGTTGTAGGCCTTGTGGCAAGCCTGAGTTGTACGAATCCTTCTGGATTCTGAGCTGTAGGATCTGAGGATCTGAGTTAAAGGAAGAAGTTAGGACAACTCTAGCATACTGCTAGATAGGTGAAGGGGGAAAGTGGATGTACCCACACCTTGGGGAACCACTATAAATCTGTGTGCAATCTGTGATGTGTGTATGATTGTGATTGTTGTGATGTGTTAGCTATAGAAATATCTGATTTATTCAAAGAACTGTAGTTATATTCTGCCTTAAGTTAAATCAAGGAAAAGTACTTATTCACCCCCCCTCTAGGTGTTTAGGTAGTCTTGAAACTAAAACTATCAAGTGGTATCAGAGGGAGGTTGCTCAAAGAAGGACTTAATAGTCATAGTTAGATACCTAAGGCAGAATCAAGAATCAAGAAAATGGGTTCTGGAGAAAATCATAAGGAATTAGGGTCAATGAAATTACCCATCTGCAGGAATGATATTTTCGGAATCTAGAAAGAAAGGGTTAGGTTATTTATGGAGGCCTCTGACCCCAAGGATATATATCACAGTAAAAGAAGGTCCATATATCCCAATGAATGTGTCTGCTCTAGATGAAAATCAGAGAACTCCCAAGGATTTTTCTGAAATGACTAAGGATGAGATTATATTGGCAACTATGGATAAAAGAGCTCAGAATATCATGGGTAGTGCCATAGATTATTCTAATTTCGAAAATTTGATTCACTGCAAAACCTCCAAGGAAATGTGGGATACCTTGATTGTCTATATGGAGGGTTTTGAAGAAGTTAGACAAGACAGAAAGTCTATGCTCAATCAAGAATATGAGAGTGTCAGACAAGGGAAGTCTGATAGCATATCTGAATGCTACAAGAAATTCTATAGGATAGTGAAGTAACTTATGTCCTATGGAAGGGTCTTCAGTACTTATGAGCTGAATGACAAATTCCTGAGATCCTTGACAAAGGATTGGGATACCAAGATATGTGTCATTAGAGAAGTGGCCAAACTAGCTGACATTTCTCCTCCAACCTTATTTGGAAAGTTGCTATCATATGAAATGAAACTAATCACTAGGAAGGAGGAAGAAAGAAATACAAAAGGAGAGCATAGAGAAAAGACAGTGGCCTTCAAGGTTGAAGACACTAGAAAGAGCAGGAGGATGTCTCCATCATCTCCTAAGGAAGTTGCTGAAGTTATCTCAGAAAATTCAGACAATCAGAACTCAGATAGTAGTGATTCAGATGGAGATTTTGCTGCCTTTACAAGGCAGTTTCAGAGGTTCTTGAAGAAGAAGCAGTAAAAGTCAAGACCCTCCACATCACAGCCAGTTGATGACTATTATAAAATAAGAAAATCATCAAGAAAGGAAAGGAGCAGGTCTAAGCCCAGCAAAGCTACAACATCAAAAATTGTTTGCTATTGCTGTAATAGGTCAGGACATGTGGTGGCTGAGTGTCCCAAAAAAGAGGAAGGAGTCAGTAGACAGAAAGAAGACTCAACAAAAGGGCAATAAGGAGAAATACTTTGTTGCAAAGAAGGAGAAGAGTCTTAAAGATCAATCCTCCTAAGAGTCAGAATCTGAAGCTGAAGCATACATTGGACTATATGCAGCTAGTGAAGAAGAGGAGTTTATGTAATTACTTGACTCCATCAATGAACAAGAAGACCATCAGTGCATGGGACTGATGGCTGAATCAGAAGAATACAAGGGTTAGGATCAGCCTGGTCCCAGTAAGGTACAAAGTAATTCTAGAATTTCTGATTACAGTACTGGTTTAGAGTCAGATTCATCTTCATAAAGTGATGAGGATGGATCAGAATCTGAAGGAGATATTCATCAGTTGATAGATGAATATGGGGACTTATTGCAGGCACTTAAGAAAAGCAAAAACCTGGCCAAAAATAAGGCTAAGGAAATTGCAGATCTTAAGATGACAACATCTGATTTAGAGAAAGAATTGGATCAACAAATGAATGAGGTTGCCAAGCTGAAAACTATTATTGTTATTCAGATGGGTACAATCACATATAAAAATGATCTAATTAAAAGTATGGAAAGTCAGGCTTCAAGTAGAGAAAGATTTGGTGGCTAGTTACTCTAAGCAAAAATCAGTCTTACCCTTAATAGATGAGTTTGTGGTTCAAAAGGGTTAGGCTGGAATAGGCTATAAAGGTAACACCAGGGCTGCCCATTTCAAGAGAAAGGGCAAAGCCTCTGTTCAGCTATTGAATTTTAAATTCCCTGTAGTTTTTTAGAAAGGTGCATGAGCCTTCTAACAAGTATGACTTTGAGAATACTCAAGGTCATAATAAGACTGATGTTCTGAATAACAAAGGTGTTAATGCCAATAAGTCAGCCCATGTTCATAAACCCCATGGTTATAAGAAATCAGTGGGTATAGCTGCAGCAGCACCAACACAGAACAGAAATTCTTCTGTCAAAAATGTATCTAGACCTAGATAAAATAAGTATGAATGCTGGTGCTGTGGCAAGACAGGCCATTTTCGCCTTAGACTGCTGGCATAACAAAAGTGTCAGGAAGAACAACAGTCTACCAGTTAGAAGAGCTGTTGGTAGTTTTGATATAAATGGTGCTAACTTGAACCAAGGACCCAAGACTTACTTGGGTTCTAAGGGAAAGTAATTCTGTATTGCAGGAAAGTCAAAGTTTTCATGCCCCTATATGGTACATGGATAGTGGATGTTCCAGGCACATAACTGGAACAAAGGGGCTGTTGAAGGAGTACACATCTATCAAGGATGGGCCTAAAGTAATCTTTGGTGGATCTGAAACAGGAATCATCAAAGGATTTGGTAACATTTCTTCAAACCAAATTACCATCACTCAAGTGGCTTATGTAAAAGGTTTGAAACATAACCTGATAAGCATAAGTCAGCTGAGTGATCTAGGATATGACATTTCATTTGTTAAAAATGGATGTCATATCAAAAGGTCAGTGATCAAAAGGTCATATTGACAGGGTATAAAAAAAGAAATGTTTATTGTCTTGACTTTGTGTGTGAGAACAAAGGTTCTCCTATTTGTCTTGTAGCTGATGAGAAAGCTTCTCATTGTGTCAAATGGCACAAGTGGCTGGCCCATCTTAACTACAAGACAATTGGCCAACTCTTTAGTAAAGAGTTAGTAAGGAATGGTCCTCAAGTTAAGTGTATAAAGGAAGGGATATGTTCAGCTTGTCAAAAGGGCAAGCAGACAAAATCCTCCTTTCATAGCCTTGAAAACAAGGATTCAGCGAGGTGTCTATACCTCTTACATATGGATCTTTTTGGTCCTATGCCAGTTCATAGTCTAGGTAGGAAGGTCTACACATTTGTGGTTGTAGTTGACTATTCTAGATATTCCTGGGTGTTTTTTCTAATACAGAAATTTGAAACCCCAAGTGTTTTACACAGTTTTGTCAGACAAATTCAGAATGAACTGAACAGTATAGTGGTCAAAATCAGAAGTGACCATGGTACTGAATTTAAATCTAAAAGTATGACAAGATTGTGTGAAGAGTTTTGATTTTTCAAGAATTCTCCTCACCTAGAACACCTCAGCAAAATGTTATTGCTGAAAGAAAGAATAGGACATTGATTGAAGCTTGTAGAACTCTATTGAGTGACAATTCTCTCCCAGAATATTTCTGGGGTGAGGCAGTAAACACTTCATGTCATGTGCTCAATAGGGCTTCTATCACCAAGTACCACAAAAAGACTCCCTATGAGATTATGAAAGGTAGAAAACCAAATTTATCCTGTTTTAGGATCTTTGCTTGCAAGTGTTATATTCTTAATAATGGCAAGTCTTATTTAACTAAGTTTGCTGCCAAATCCCAAGATGGGATATTTGTTGGGTACATCAATAATAGTAAGTCTTATAGACTCTACAACTTGATTACTCAAGTTGTAGAATAATCTGTACATGTTGTATTTGATGAATCAAGATTAATCAACATTGAGTTGCCTTGTAGTTAATGCAGTTTAATAGGTATAAGCAATAGAATGGACAAGCTTTCCATTGCAGAAGGCTCAACTGCAAATGAAGTATTGGAAAATGATGGCTACTGTCCAGGGGGAGTACAAGACTCTCTAGAAGCTGATGACAACCAAGAGGTGCAGTATAATAAAGAAACTGGAGGTGTTCAGCCAGAAGGAATTTTACCTCTAGCTGTAAGACATCTAAAGAATCATCCAGCAATTCAGATAATTGGTGATCCAAGACATGGAGTGCAAACCAGAAGTAGAAATCTGAATACAGTCCTGTACTTAAGTTTTCTATCTCAACTGGAGCCAAAGAAATTTGAATAGGCTATCCAAGACCAACACTGGATTAATGCTATGCAAGAGGAGCTTAATTAGTTTTGAAGATGCAAGGTCTGGGAGTTGGTTCCTAAACCAAAACACCACAACATCATTATTACAAAGTGGATTTTTAGGTACAAGTTCGATGAGAATGGAGTTATTGTGAAGAATAAAGCAAGATTGGTTGCAAAAGGATACAGGCAGGAAGAGGGAATAGACTTTGATCAAACATTTGCCCCAGTAGCAAGACTGGAAGCAATCAGAATGTTCCTTGCCTATGCAGCATATCAAGGCTTTAAGGTATATCAAATGGATGTGAAATCAGCATTCCTGAATGGTGATTTAAAAGAAGAAGTCTATGTAGTACAGCCATCAGGTTTTGTAGATTCACTTAAACCTGGTTATGTCTATAGACTTTGGAAAGCATTGTATGGGTTAAAGCAAGCACCAAGGGCTTGGTATGAAACCCTTTCTACTTTCCTTATTGAGAACAATTTCTCAAGAGGTAAAATAGACAAAACTCTATTCCTAAGGGAATCTAAAGGGAAGATAATTTTAGTTCAGATCTATGTAGATGACATAATCTTTGGGTCTACAGAGTACAACCTTTGCAAGAAGTTTGCCAAACTTATGCAAGGGAAGTTTGAAATGAGAAGTATGGGGGAACTTAAGTTCTTCTTGGGACTCCAAGTAAGACAGACGGATGATGGATTGTCCATATCCCTGTCTAAGTTAATAAAGGAGTTAATAAAGAAGTATGGTATGGAATCATCCTCCACCATGAGAACTCCTATGGGAACAAGTATGCCTATATGCAAAGATGATGCAGGTAAACCTGTAGATGAGTCATTATATAGAGGAATAATTGGCTCTCTATTATATCTCACTACTAGTAGACCAGACATTATGTATGCAACATGTGTCTGTGCTAGGTACCAAGCATGCCCTTAAGAATCACATTATACTGCAGTCAAGAGGATTTTGAGATATCTAAAGGGCACACCTAATCTAGGCCTTTGGTCCCTCAGGAATGGAGATTTTCTACTAACAGGTTATTCAGATGCAGATTTTGCAGGCTGTAGAGAAGATAGAAAAAGTACTACAGGTATATGCCAATTCCTGGGAGGAAGATTGATATCTTGGAGTAGTAAGAAGCAGACTAGTGCGGTAATATCCATAGCTGAGTTTGAAAATGTGGCAGCAGGAAGTTGTTGTGTACAGTTGTTGTGGATTCAACATTAGCTAAGGGACTATGGTATTCAAGTAAGTAGAACACCTTTATTGTGTGATACTAAAAGTGCTATTTCTATTGCAAACAATCTTGTTTCACATAGTAGGACTAAGCATATAGAGATAAAATACCATTTTCTTAGAGAACATGTAGAAAAAGAAGACATCTCATTAGAATTTGTTAAAACTGATTATCAAATTGCAGATGTATTTACTAAGCCTCTGGATGAAACTAAATTCAATAGATTTAAAATTGAATTAGGAATGCTTACCATAGGTTAGTTTACCAAAAATTGGCTAAGTAAAATTGTGTCGACACATTCAGAAATGTAGTGTCGACACAACCAGAGTAATTGTGTCGACACTTACAGATTTTGTGTCGACACTTGTAATAAGAGTCGACACAGAATTTCTGATGAACTACTAAGTATCTCAAGTGTCGACATATCATCAATTGGTGTCGACACATAGTAGTTAGCGTCGTGGTTGAGACAATAACAGTTTGTGTCGACACATTCCAACAATGTCGACACTTCCAGATAGTTTTTTCCCGTCTTTTGATCTTCTTTGATTAGAAGGGTATAAATAGGTCAAGAACTTATTTTGTCGACACGCTCACCAGGGTTTCGAGACAAAAACCTTGAGTCGACAATCTCTTTCCTCTACAATCAAGCTTTCTCTTCATTCCAATGGCGCCCAAGGTTGAAGAAAACGTCAATGAAGGATATGAGTTGGTTAGGCATGCATTCGACGATGCCGACTAAGAGATCAAACAGGTCATTTCACTTCTTGCAAAAAACGGATTAGAATATCTTGTCTCTGAACCTAGTAAGATATGGAAGAAAGAAGTATTCGAGTTCTACACGGCTGCATTAATGGACTCAACAGGATTGAAGATCAAATCCTCTGTACATGGAGAAAGAGTCAAGCTATCTCAAAAGAGGTTGAGAAAGATTCTCCATCTTACTAGAATACAAGATGAGGAAGAGGTCCCCGCCTCAAGGACCAGGGAGGTGCTTCAATGGTGTGGATTGGATCCAACCATAAAAATAGGATCTGCCATCAACAGGAAGGGCATGAATCCTAAGGGGAAATTCCTGTCTGAAATTATAGGAAAAGTGATCTTATGCAAACCAGGTGGCCATGATAGGATATCAGCCTATATGATCAGCCTGATGTCTAGGGTGATCTTTAAGATTCAAACAAATTGGTCTGCAGTACTGTTTGATAAGATTAAAGAAGGAATCAAGAAGCCAAACTTAGCTAGGATCATGAGTCTGTACCTGGCTGGAATAATTCCAGAGGTAATGCAACAGATTCCTGGATCAAAGATAAATCATATGAGGAGAATGAATATGAGGTTATTCTCAAGGTGGGATAGAGTTCTTTCAAAAGAGATGTCTGAGCATGGTCATGAAGATGCACAAGATCAGGAAGAGAAAGTTAGAGCACAAGTTCAGGATCTGACTGTGACTACCCAAGTCCAGGACAATGCTGAGAATGCACATTTGCAGGGGGAGCCAGTGTCTGAACAGGTACAAGAGGAAGAAAGAATCAATTTATTAGAGGACATTGTTTCTCAAACTGATCAAGATATTTCTGGAGTTACTGCTGCTGCTGAGAAAGTACAATCTCCTGCTCTCACACAACAAGAATTCACTCTTGAAGAGTTGTTTCCTTATCTTGGAGGAGAAGAAGATAAAATGGAGACCCTAAGATTTGAGGGAGAGCAAGTAAGGGTTTAGGGGGAGCAGGTTGATATAGAGGAAGAGCAATAAGTAGATGAGAAAGAAATTTCTTCCACTCCTCAAGAGAGGGTTAATATTGACTGTTCTTAAGAATCTGAGCATGAAGAAGTTAGGGAGGCAAAGAAGAGAAAATTGATGGTTTTTAAGAAAAGTAGTCAAAGCTATAAGCAGGCTTTACAAGCTACTTCTTCCCAACAAGCACCTGCAATTGATTACAACAAACTTATGGTGGATTTATAAGTAAAAATGGATGAGCAGAGATTGCTTCTTGATAAGTATGTGGATGAAAGCCATAAGGCTCTTCAATTTAATCTGGCACAAGATATAAAATCTATAAGATTTGAAGTTAATCAGAATAAAAGAGAGATGCCAGATTGCTTCCACAAGGGAAGCAATGCTGTGGTATTTCTTGCCAACCAACAAGAAGAAATAAAGAAGCAAGTGGATGAGATGGCTATTAAACAAGGATATGTACTTGAGAATCAAATAAGAATGAATGACAATCTGACAGAATCTCACAATGTCATAGTAACTGAGTTTAAAAATACTATTGTTGCAATGACTGCTGCAAGGGCTAAGGAAAAAGAAGAATATGATCAGAAGCTACAAGCTGCCTTAGATGAAGTTAAAACTGACATAACTTCATCTGAGAAGTTAATTAGTGACAAACTTCAAAAGTTAAAGCTATTCTTTAAAGATGGAATCAATTACTTGGATGGGCAAATAAGATTTCAGAAAGAGGACTTAAGAGATCATATGACTAGAGAAGTCATAAAGGGGGAGAGGGTGTTTGTCTATGCTGGATCTGATCATGCCAAATGGGTAACCAACAGCATAAGAGCCACTCTGGGATATCCACCCTTGTGTGATGATGATAATATGGCTAAGTCAGGGGTGCAACAATTCTACTTGAAGGTGTTCAACCTGAGGTTGCCCAAGTCATTTACCCTCCTGCAGATATTGAAATGGTACATCAATAAGTTGAGTCAATATACAGCCCTCAACAACCAATTATAAATGTGATTATTGAAAAGGTTGATATGCTAGATACTGTTATAAAAGCTCAGCAAGATGCTCTATTATCAAAGAAAATATTTAGAGAGCAAGCAAAATTTAAGCCAAACTTTGAGCAGTGGAGCCCCACTTCAAGGAATATCATATTAACTGCTTGGAAAGTTGTAAAAGATCAAGTACATGAAAGAGGAAAATGGCACAATGAGCAAGAATGACAAAAGTATGAAGCCAGGAAAGAAGCCATAGTTCAACACAGGAGAAAGGCTAAGATGGGGAAGCTACCTCCTGATACTCAGGTGCCTAGCAAGTATTTTCCCAAGTCTTTTTATTATTTTGAAAGGCAAAAGATCAAGGCTAATGCACAAAAGAAAGCTGAGTTGAAAGGCAAGAAGCCCATGGAAGATACAGAACCTCCTGCTCAGGCTCAGATAATATCTGGAAAAGGGATAGTCATCAAGGAGCCTGCCCAGCCTTAGTCTTATCTTTACTAGTTTTTGTCCAAGAACTATGTAAATTGTTTGTTTGTTAGAGAAATAAATGTAAACATTTTGTAATAAACTTTTTGAGTTGATATACAAAACATTGTTCTGTGATCATTTACTTTTACATCTTTATTCTGTGATGTAACTATGATATGTGTTTTGTTTAAAGAGTACCCTATCATATAATGCTTATGTACATCATCTTGTTTATTTTCTAAGTGGTGTATATCATTGGCTAAAGGGTTATGACTTCTCTAAATAGGGGGAGATTGTTGGGTACATTGAAAATATGTACCCTATTTGGAGAAGTCTCACTTAGCTCAATGATATACATCAAGGTGTATTTGATGTTATTTTGAGTTTATATGTGCAGGTAAAGAATGTGCTAGAATGGAGGAAAAATATTCTAAGTCCATATGTCGACACCTGAGGAAGCTGTGTCGACACTCCAGTAAGATTGTGTCGACACTTGGAAATGGCTGTGTCGACACTTCAGAGAATTTTTGTCGACACCGGGAGGCAGTGTCAACACACAGAAGATTATATACGACATCGACTATGTCAACACCGGGAGGCTGTGTCGATACACAGAAGTAGAGTCGACAACAACTGTGTCGACACCTTGAGGCAGTGTCGACACACGCTATGTTATGAGTCTACATCAACTGTGTCGACACACAGGACTTGTGTCGACACACAGCTGTGTCTAGACCAAGTTGATTACTGATGAATGGTGAAGTGTTTGTGTCGACATAAATAATCAGTGTCAACACATTCTCAAGATGCAGTTTCAAGAAGCTGTGTCGACATCAAGGCAGCTTTGTCGACATCACCAAAGGCTGTGTCGATAATTAAGTCACTTGTGTCGACACATATTGACAGATGGTCTCGACACTTTATGACAGACAGACTCGACTCTTTGCTGACAAAGACAAAGGCTCATGATCTGTTTGAAAACTTGACAGCTGTGAGTTACAATAGGTTTTCTGAAGCTGTCAGACTTGTCAAAAGTTAGTTATAAACCGGATCAGCAGGTTACCATGGATGAAGTCTATAAATAGATGGATTCAGAAGAAGAAATATACACAAAATAGATAAGAGAAGAAGTATTATCACAACTAACACAATTAGAGATTGATCTCTGATCAAGAAAGTACAAGTAACAAAGAAGAAGATCTTCGTGAGAAGATCTAAGAAGACGTTCTTAAGTAGTTTACTATTCAGATTCTGTCTAAGTTGAATTCAATCAGAATTAAGAAGTTTCTTCAAGAGGTTTGGATAGAGAGAGATCCAGCTATTTGAAGACAAGGAGGAGATATTCACAGGTCTCTCAAGAAGCAGATACTGAACTAATCTGTCAAGAAGATTCAAATCTATTTCTGAAGTCTAAGAAGGAAGCTGCCAGTCAGTTATTTTCAAAGGAAATCAACCCAACTAAGTTTAGATTCAAGAAGCTTTGAAGAAAGCTAAGATCAAGTAGATTTCAGCAATCAGCCTCTTAAAGAAGCTGATCAAGAAAGTTCTTATCCCTTCTCTCTAAACAGGGGTAAGAGATTACAAAATTCCTTATCAAATTTTGTAGGATCTATTCATACATATTAGTTGTAAGCCTATTTTATAAAGGCTTAGTGTAGGAGATTTATTCTCTAAGAGATAGGGCTGTTTATGCCTGAGTTGTAGAAGAAGGTATTCTCTGAGTTGTAGGCCTTATGGCAAGGCTGAGGTAGGGCTGTTTATGCCTGAGTTGTAGGAGAAGGTATTCTCTGAGTTGTAGGTCTTGTGGCAAGGCTGAGGTAGGGCTTGTTAGCCTGAGTTGTAGGAATCCTTCTGGATTTTGAGCTGTAGGATCTGAGGATCTGAGTTAAAGGAAGAATTTAGGTCGACTCTAGCATACGGCTAGATAGGTGAAGGGGGAAAGTGGATGTACCCAGACCTTTGAAAACCACTATAAATCTGTGTGCAATCTGTAATATGTGTATGATTGTGATTGCTGTGCTTTGTTCGCTATAGAAATATCTGATTTATTCAAAGAACTATAGTTATATTCTTCCTTAAGTTAAATCAAGGAAAAGTACCTATTCACCCCCCTCTAGGTGTTTAGGTAGTCTTGAAAGTAAAACTATCACTTGACTAACGGAACCTTCTTACGTCGCAAGACCCGCACTGCCGTGTCATCAATCCTGATAGGCTCCAGGTTGACTGACCGATCCGAGTCCACCGGGCCATCTGCTGTGGAAATCAGCAGTTCAGGGCGTAGCAAAGCCCTTCGTAGTGAGGAGACGTTGAAGACGTCATGCAATCCCGCTAACTCTAGCGGTAGCTCCAGTCTATAGGTTAAGGGGCCGATCCGCTCCAGGATCCTGTAAGGCCCCATATATCTCGGACTGAGCTTCTTCCGCCCGCGAACCCGCGAGACTCCGTGCATCGGCCGTATCTTCAAGAAAACTCGGTATCCCACCTGGAACTCCACCTGACGATGCCTCGCATTGTAATATTTGGCATGCCTGCTCTGGGCTTCCCGCATACTGTCCCGGATCAATCTAGTCTGGGCATCTGTATCCCCCACAAACTCTAAGCCTAGTGCCTACAGATCCTCATCCTGAACACATGATAGTGGGGTACTGCACCTTCTTCCATACAACTCCTCGTATGGAACCATGCCTATGCTGGACTGATGGGCGTTATTGTACGAAAATTCGACCAGTGGCAGTAATCTCTCCCAAGGCTTGCCGCGGTCCAAAATACACAGGCCCAAAATATCTTCTAGTGTACGGTTGGTACGCTTCGTCTTCCCATCGTTCTGAGGGTGAAAAGCTGTGCTGAATGTAAACAGAGAACCCAGATGGGCCTGGACTGACCTCCACTCCCTGTATGTAAACCGCCCATCCCGATCTGAAACGATAGTCTTGGGCACCCCATGATAACGCACAAACTTCTCAATTAACCTCCGTACTAATACACTAACCGGAGCATCCTTCTCCACTGGAATGAATCGGGCCACCTTTATTAGCCTGTCCACTATCACCCAGATCGAGTCATTCCCCGCACGGGATCGGGGTACCCCATGTATGAAGTCCATAGCTATATCCTCAAATTTACACTCCGGCACCGGAAGTGGCTGCAGCAAGCCTGCCGGGTTCCTAAACTCTGACTTTACTAGTTGGCAGGCCTCATAATGCGTCACAAAGTATGTAATGTCCTTCTTCATATTCGATAAGTTCATCGTCCTCCTCAAATCTTTTACCATCTTGGTGATCCCCGGGTGTACCGAGTATCGGCTGCAGTGAGCTTCCGCCATGATGTCCTCCCGGATCTTGCCTCCTGCTGCTATGTAGACTCTGCCCCTGAAACACAGGAGACCATCCCTCAAAGAGTAATCTCCTGTCGTGCCTTCCTCCAAGGCTCGAAATATTATCTCAGCTCTCATATCCAACATCTGCCTATCTTTGATGCGGTCCCGAATATCATCAGTAGTAACCATCGACCCCAAGTACTCCATGTATAACTCCGGGTCATCCTCAGACACTTGTGATATCTGCATCTCCTCGAATGCTTTAAATAACTCCAAGGCCATCAGCTGCAGGCCTACTCCTGACATACTCTCTCTCCGACTAAAAGCGTCTACGACTACTTTTGCCTTCCCTGGATGGTAGTGCATGGTATACTGGTATTCCGACAGAAACTCCACACAGCGTCTCTGCCTGATGTTTAACTCCTTTTGGGTGTCTACGTACTTCAAGTTTTTGTCGTCAGAGAAGATATTGCAATGTACTCCGTAGAGATAGTGTCGCCAGATCTTAAGAGCAAAAATGACTGCCCCCATCTCCAAATCATGCACGGGGTAGTTCTGCTCATGCTGCTTCAACTGACGGGAGGCATAGGCTATTACGTGCCGGTTCTGTATTAGAACGACACCATCCCCTGATAGGAAGCATCTGTGTACACCTGGAATCCTTCCTTCCCTGACGGAAGAGCAAGGATGGGAGCCGAGGTAAGACGATCCTTCAGATCCTAAAAAGCAGATTCGCATCGTTGTGTCCAAATAAAAGGGGACTCCTTCTTCGTGAAAGACGTAAGAGGGAGGGAAATCTGAGAGAACCCCTTTACGAACTTCCGGTAATAACCGACAAGTCCTAAGAACTTCGAACATCCGTGACCGACTTTAGTGGTGGCCAATCCCGTACTGCCTGGACCTTCGACGTATCCACTGCCAGACCTGCTCCACTGATGACATGGCCCAAAAAGGCCATCTACTTTAGCCAGAACTGGCACTTGCTGTATTTGGCATACATCCTATGCTCCCGCAGCTTCTTTAAGATCAAGGCCAGATGTCTCGCGTGCTCCTCCTCCATCCTTTAATAGATAAGGATGTCGTCGAGCAATATGATAACGAATACATCCAGATACTCTTCGAACACCCGGTTCATCAAGGTAATGAATGTGGAGGGTGCATTCGTGAGCCCAAAAGGCATCACGAAATACTCGTACAAACCATATCTGCTGAAGGACGTCTTTGGGATGTCCTCCTCCCGAATGTGAAGCTGGTAGTACCCCGACCTCAGTTCCAGCTTTGAGAACCAATGGGCTCCCTCCAGCTTGTAAAATAGCTCGTCTATACTTGGCAAGGGATAAGTATTCCGGACTTTCAACCTGTTCAGGGCCCGGTAATCTATATACAGTCGAAGAGTTCCGTCCTTCTTCTTGACGAATAACACCGGAGCTCCCCATGGTGAAGAGCTAGGCCGAATGAACCCGGCCTCCACAAACTCCTGAAGCTGGCTTCAAAATTCCATTTGTTAGAGAACGTATGAATGGAATATACGAAAGGGGTAGGATGTACTTTCACATATGATTTCCCTTATGGGCACACCACTGCTTCCGCTTCTAGTTTTTCAGCAAACTAAGCTCGCACGGGGGTGGCCCAAGGTTTTGTGTACTACTTCTCTTCTGATCGAGGTCTCCATTGATACCACTTGTAAGACCCTTTTTTTTTCTCTTTCAACCACCGGGGTCTTAGCCCAGAATATCCGCTTTGCGGTGGCACCGACTCACAGGAAGGCTGCCACTACAAAACGCCAATTCTGCCAGCCCTTTTCGATCACAAAGAGAGAGAAGTAAATATTACACTAAATGTAAACAGGTCCACAGAAACACATATGAATAAAATCAAAACAAGTCCGTCAATATATAGTAAAATAAAGTACTGCAAAGGAACAGTTGAGATGAAATATTGAAAAATGGGCTCGAGCCCCGTACATCAGAGTCCTCACTAAGAATCACTCATCACAGAAGCTATAAAAATACTAAACACTCACAAAGCTGGACAAAGGTTCTCCGATGCTAGACTGTCCCACCTCCATGAGCACCGTACTCTTCTGGTGCTGGTCCCTGGGTTGTTGGTCCCTGTCTCCCATCAGGAGCTCCTGTAATGTTGTGATTTGAAAACCATTAGTCATAGAGACTAAGCCCTATCATCCCCAATCCCTCCCCCCGCGGCTCCTAAGCACCGAGCGGAAAGGAGGAAAGGGAAGCTACAATGGTGGAGAATAATCAAATGGGTGACAGCGGAACTAGTCTAACAGTAAATATATATTGTATAAGCAGCTAAGTATGAAAGGTACATCTAGCAGTTCTAAAATAGTGAGCAGTAAGGTAAACATGTAGTAAGTAGCAAATTTATAAGGAGACAAAAAGAGAGCAAGTATGTAAATAAGTAAGTAAATAAGTATGTAAATAAGTAAGTAACCTAAACTTATATGAATGCCCATACAAATATATAAGTTAAGGGGTCTTCTGCAAGGCTCCCATAGTATAAAAAGTCCCATACCGATTTATACGTTGGGGTGTCGGTTGTATGCAAATATGAGTGTAGTGATATGCTATGCCATGATTCATGCAAGTGCAACCCACGCACACGACTCTATGCGCACAGACTTTTAGTTCCCCCTGTTCGAGCAGCTAGCTTCAATCCCAGGAACATCCGTAGTGGCAAACGGAGACAGTGGGTCGGGCCCCCCCACTCCTAGGCAGGTATCCACACTACCTGGCCTAGCCCTTCCGTACACCCCTAGAAGAACACAACCTAGAGTATCCGCGTACTAGTGCTGGTTATATTCACCAGACTTTCTTTGGCTAAGTGTCCCACACCGCCGAGTCAACGTACCGATGTCGGTGTGAATGACAATCAAATACAGAAGACCCACCACCTTATTCTGTATTCAAACCCTCGAGCCCTCGGCTCCCCGGACTGTCCCGTCAGTGCATCTACCTTAAGAGCTACCATCTGAATAGCAACCAAACCAACTTATTCTTCCTCCCTAGCTACCGGGGTGTGTGAATGTGCAACCCTAGATATTCTATTTGCTCTTTTAGTTTATTTTTCTTACGGTGTACGTTAGCCCAGGACTGCCCCCGGTATTCCCTTTGAAGGGCTCTCAAAGGGCACTAGGAACTATGATGGTAGCTGAAGCCCATCATTCCCTTTCGCAAGGCACTTACTTTTATTGGTTATTACCCATTACCCGATCCCCTTCAAATTACTTTGGATATAACCTAGTGTATTGAGACTCTTCCTCTCCCACCGGGAAGGACGATCTTTCGTCGGTCCCGAGCACCACTTAACACTAGCCAATCTCAACTCTACTCATCCTGACATCCAATAATGAACTTAATTTTACTTACCCTATCAAAACTAGCAACCTACCAAAATTCCATCTCGCCAAGTTCAATACCCACTCTAGTTCAGTTTCTGCGGTTTTACTATATATAGACCGTCCTAAGCTATATGAGGTATACAAGGGGAGGTACTCCAAATTGTCTTTCAAATCTCCTATAAAATTTACTGGAGGTCTATCATGACATAATTAGCCTAAATCCAAAAATTTATAATTTTTCTAATTAATCTGATATTTATTTAATTTTCCAAAATATATGTCATGGGTAATTTTTAACATGAACTACATGATTCTCAAAGTAATGGCCATCCAAAAATTATGATCACTAAATAACAGCAAGGTATCATCAAATACCAATTTTCATGATTTTAAAGAAAGTATTTAGCCTCTAAATAATTTATCCATTATAATCTCATTAATCCTATGTAAAGAAGGAAGTATTGAAATTACTCATTATAAAATTATAGAAAAATCACTGAACATTAATATGGTACCGAAAAGGTCATGGTGCAAAGATCATAATTTTACAGGCTTGCTAGACAGTAAAATAGATTTAATTAACTTTTCATGGGAAACAACACTTAATGAAGCAAGCCTTAGAATTAAACTTCTAAAAATCCCATAAAAAATTCACAGAGCTTCAAAATCATAATAAAAGTTATTTGCCTAAATTTCATAAATTTCCAAAAGGTATTTTCTCCATAATAAATTTCTAAGCAAATAATACAAACTACCAAATTGTTAATAAAGTATCTAAAATAATTATCCTAAATTCATAATAAAATCTCCAAAGCTTTTAATAACCTTAAAAACTACTCTACCAAAATTTCATCACTGTTCAGTGATTTTTGATGACATTTTCTATCTCTATAAGTTTTGTGCCCTAAACTAGGGTTAGGGTTTTGAGGGAATTATTTACTTTAAAATCCATTTAGATTTTTACAAGAGGGTTTTAGCTACCCTAGAATTCTTTCCACAAAGTTTCAAATCATAACCAGGTCATTTGATCACTTGCCCTTCACAACCCACCAAGAACCATCCTTTGGGTTTGGCCTTGGGTCCTAGGGAAAATTTACCCTGATCCACCTCAAAATCCATGAGAGGGTGCTAGGCATAATGCCTAGTCAGTGGCCAAAATCTCAGCCTCTGTTTAGGTGATCTGTCACTCCAATCTCAAAGTGCACCTTTGACCTAAAAACCCTTAATAGGGCAAATCTTAGGTTTGTCCATTTCCAATCTAAAACATCTCCAAATGAGATGAAGAATTATATAGAGCCTCATGATGAACCCAGGGACAATCACCAAAATTTGGGAGGGTTTGGAAGTCATTAAGCCATCTAATTAATTTACCCAAAGGTTATTAAATTTTTCTAAAATTATAGAAAAATATTCTCCAAAAATTCCCATTTTTGGATAGGCCCTAGGTATAGCTAGGGTAGAATACCTGCCCAAATTTCAGATCATTTGGTCAAGGGATGAAGGGTGGGCACACCTTTTAGTCTCTGCCTAGCTATAAGTATAGATCCCACCAAAAGAGGTGCCCTTGTCAAACCAGTTTACCAAATTGACCCAAATCAATTTTAAAATAAAGTAGACCCCTAGGGATACAAATTATATGTTGACCATTTCTTCATAAAAGGCCTCTAGGTATTTTTCATAAATTTCCTAATGTGGCTGTTATTTGAATACAAAAAATCATATAAAAGAGAAAAAGCTTAAATAAACAGCACAGATCTTGAAGCAGATCAAACAGTGCTGGGTCATCTTCTTCCTCCAGCAAGGGGCTGAGATTAGCCCGACCTGTAGTGCATTCCAGACACTGCCGTCGGCCATCCAGCCTCCTCCTTGGCCGACCACCGCCACCACCACCTCCGTTGAGGTGGTGGACATCGCCGGGCAGCGGCGCGGCCGCCGAAGAGACAGAATCCGGCGAACCCGAGACTAGCTCTTTTTTTTGCGGGAAAAATGGGAAGAGGATCTCTTCCGATCAGGCTCCATTGAGCTCGATTATCAAACCTAAAGAATTCTAAGATCTACCCGTAGAATGAGAGGAGGGGAGGACCTTGTTCGCGGGGTGGAGGCGTGCAGATCGACGGAAAGTAATTAGCGCGGTGGTGGCATCGCTGGAATTCTTCTACAGCACAGAACAAGCTCCAAATCTGTCGGGTAAGGGTGGAAACTTCATATCTGAGTCTAGGGAGCCTTTTTAAACCAGTAAAAGGAGGTAGGGGAAAGGTCTAACTACTGGTGGCCATTAATGGCCCATTATAGCTTTTTCGGCCATGGTGGTGGTGATGGGGGGGGGGGGGGCTGAAACGGCTCAATCCAGCCAAGTAACGGCTGGAAACTCCTCCTCTTCTCTAGAGGAGTTTAATCCAGCAATTAAAGAGGAGGGGGAAAGGCCACGACATCAAGTGCCATTGATGGCTGTGACCGTTGGTTTCCGGCCATGGTCGTGGCTCCTCCTTGCTTTCAAAACCGACAGCCACATGGCATGACCGGTCAACACTTTTTAAAATAAGACTTAATTGGGTATTATTAAAAGAAACGTCCTAATAATACATTTGGGCCCACCATCTAGACCGGCCCGGTTCAGCTGAACCAGCACATAGCCAAAAATCCTGTCGGAAAAATTCAAAGTACAATGGCGTTGAGTGATCTCAGCTCACTCAACGCCATCCAAGCTATGGCGTTGAGTGAGCTCTGCTCACTCAACACAATCCCGGATACGGCATTGAGTGAGCTCTGCTTACTCAATGCCATCCAGAATGGCCCTCCCATACTATGGAGTTGAGTGAGCTCAGCTCACTCAACGCTTTCCAGATTATGGCGTTGAGTGAGCTCTGCTCACTAAACGCCATCCAGCCTACTCAAGGTGGCGTTGAGTGCACTCTATGCACTCAACGCCGTCTAGCTTATGGCGTTGAGTGAGGTAAGCTCACTCAAAGCCATCCAAAATATGGATTTGAGTGAGCTAAGCTCACTCAACAACATTCCAGGCCTCAGCAGACGGAGTTGAGTGCAGTCCGTGCACTCAACGCTGTCTAGTTTATGGCATTGAGTGAGCTAAGCTCACTCAACGCCATCCAGTCTACGGTGTTGAGTGAACTCAGGTCACTCAACGCCATCGAAACAACACCAGATGGCGTTGAGTGCAGTCTGTGCACTCAACGCCGTCTAGCTTATGGCGTTGAGTGAGCTAAGCTCACTCAATGCCATCCAGACTACGACGTTGAGTGAGCTCAGCTCACTCAACTCCATTCCAAGATCACGGGAATGACGGGTTGGTCACGGGCGTGCCAGGCCCATGTTGAAATTTCTGAGCTCGCCCATCGTCTTTCTGAGGTCGAAGATCATCCAAGGGGTCACGCCCTATGTCTCGGGCGTGACGGGTCTGTCACGGGCGTGACCACCCCTTGACTCAAAATCTTGGTAGATAAACTTCAATTCCTGGGTTTCCTAGGGTTCTGTTATGACAAAACCACTTCCAGGGGTCTAGTTGGAAATGGTATGTAACAAGCCGGGTGGGCCTGCCGCCGAGTCTTCCACTGGGAGGTGTATCGCGCAGATTTGAGACTAGGCTCGTCGGATCAACCTAGGGTGTACCACCCTGTCTTCCTACTATAACCCGTTGGCGCCCCCGAGGACCAGACGGCGGGAGCAAGGACAATGGAGCTGGGAGCCGTATTGATTTAAGAAGTATCGCCACTTCTCACCTCTCGGCCTTCCCTTCTAGCAAAGTTCCCTGTTTCTTTATATTTTGGACTGTTCATTTGCAACCTTTCAATTATTATCTATTTTTTCTTTTTATCTCTCGCCCGGCGAGAGCGATCCCTGCTTTGGTTTTCCTTTATGTTTCACGTGGTCGTTTTGAAATGCTTGTGCGAATCTGAACCTTCGGTCGGTCACTGTCTTCCAAGGCCGGAATCCGAGGCGTTGCTGACTTGGGGCATGACGCCTGTACCGTCGCCACTATTTTTATTTTTCTTTTTTAGAAAATTCATCATTACCACGGTTTCCTATAAATAAAGGAGTTCACCAAACACATTTATTTCTCCGATCCGGAACATTTATTCATCTCCTCGTTGCTTTCCCGACTTGCCGAGAACTCCCCCTTGCTTCCGTCTTCTTCTTTTGTTCTCGCCTAACTTTTGCTCTCACACATTCCTTTGAGATCTCGACTTCAATACTATAAACAAAATGCTGGGCGAAAATGAGGGACGTTCTCATTGCGCAGAAGCCTTCCAAAATCATCAATTCCCACTTGTCGTCTAATCCTTGAAGAGTACAAGCGGATCACTTCTCAGTACATTCCCGCCGGCTTCACCGAGAGAAATACTGGCAACCAAGACAGGGTAAATGGCATGAGAGAGGGGGAGCTCGCCATCCCCCTCAAACACTTCGAGGTCGGCTTTCACCTTCCCCTCTGGCCGGAGATGCGCCAGGACCTCCGTTTCTATGGAGTGGTTCCCACGCAGCTGAAGATTAATTCGGTCGACATCCTTGTAGCGTTCATCTGCTACATGTGATCGGAGAAGATCGAGTTCAGCCTCCCGATCTTCCAAAAGCTGTTCATCTTCCGCGCGAAGGGAGGGGTGGTCTTCTTCTCTGGGCAACTGCTCAAGACCACCGGTCTTACCAACAAGCATCATCATTAGGTCAAGAAGTTTATCTTCATCTCAGGCGACTTCAGCAGCGTCCCTCTCGCGCCTGTCCAATATGAGGACACTGTCTATAAGCCGCCCACCCTGGGATCACGCGAGAGCTCCATTATGAAGTTCTTTGGGACGAAGGAATTCGACGTCCAAATCCTCCGACGGGATGTCGACTCTCACCCTCCCGTGCCACCCGGTGAAGGTACGGTCTCGCCTTTAACCTGATATTCTCGTTTTAAACTTCAACACTGACCATTGTCGCAGTGGCAGGAGAGCGAGAAATTCCTCTGTACCAACCCTTTGCTGAGACTAAGGGTACCGAGGGCTAGGCTGTGAGAGGTCCGCTGGCTCTCGCGAAATCCACAGCTCAGGCTTCTCGGGACGAGCCGGCCCCGCCTCCTTTGACCAGTGTCGGGAAGCGGAAGCCCGGCGCCTTTTTGTCCCGGTAGCTTAAAAGACTAAAGCCAACCGTTGCCGACAAAGGGAAATCCGTGGCGACTGCGCCCGTCCGACCTCTCGCACCAGGACGGTCCTTTGAAGAGGTCATGCAGGTGGCCAGCGAGATGACCGCTGCCGCCAGGAACGGTGCCGGGGCCCCTGCCGAGAACCTTCCATCCGCAAGCAGAGCAGGTGGCGAGGGGGTAGTCGCTGATACCTCCATTCGACCCCCGCCCAAGGAGGTGCTAAGGGGGCACAAGAATTTTAGTCTCGGCGTGAAGTGCCTTGATGCGGAAGTGAGACCCTTACTACGGTGGGACCGTGAGACCAACCAAGTCTCCGTCTCGACCCTCCTCCCCAGCTGGGCGGAGCGCGACCATGTCACCTGCGAGGCTTTCACGCTGGGCTACGACCTCTACAGCCGGTAGAACGCCAGCCTTTATGATCAGCTGCCCACACTGCCCCTGGCCTTTGACTCCGTCCGGGCTCTGATGCATGGGTTCTAGCTTGCGCACATGTCCGCGCGCTAGAGCATCACCATCGACCGCAACTTTGGTGAGATGCTTAAGGCACGGGACTAGGAGGCGGCCCAGGTTGCGGCTCTGAAGTAACAGCTGGAGGATACTATGAGACTGCTTTCCTTGCGCCGAGCGGAGGAGGTAAGCAAGATCTTTCGAGCACTCGCTCTTGTCTCTATAATCCTCAGCTCGCTGTGTAAGACCCCCTTTTTTTTTTTCTTTTTCAACCGCCGGGGTCTTAGGCCCAGAACCGCCGCTTTGCGGTGACCCCTTCACGTCCCGAAGGGTCATCACCACAAGGCGCCGATTCTGCCGGCCAATTTCGATCACAGAAAGTATCACAATTATTGAAGTAAGAGCAATGCAGTCCACAATAATAAAAATCACATATATATAATAAAACTCCACGAAGGGAGTGTCCACAGAAACATCAGAGTACTATAAATACGGGCTTATGCCCGGTACAAAATGTCCTCACTACAAGTCTCTCATGCGGAAGCGAAACAGTAAACTACTCAAGGATCGAGACTCACGGTCCCGGCTGTGTGAACTCCGGAGCTAGACTGCCCCATCTCTAGGCGCACCGATCTCTGGGGCTGCTCCTCCATGCTGGGCTCCACGATTCCCTAAATGATGCGGTTCGAAAACCGTTAGTCATAAAGACTAAGCCCTATCATCCCCTACCCCTTCCCCCATGGCTCCTAGGTACCGAGCGGAGAGGAAGAAAGGGAAGGACATGAAGGTGGAGATTAAACATGAAAACAGATGGCAGCGGAAACTAATCTAACAAGTGGTATTCGGTGAGCAGTTATATGAAGGTTATAATAGGTCTAACAGTAAGGAAAGCAATTATAAGAATTTAAACCTTCACTTATGCGAGAACACATAAGCAAAAGGGATCTTTTGCAAGGCTCCCATCGTATAGAGTGTCCCATACCACTTATACGTTGGGGTGTCGGTTATCAAACAGCAATGGTTGTTATATATTGAAAATAACCTTTGATTTATAAACTTGCCCACACAAGCTTATAGACCAAGGGGTCGTTTTGCAGGTCCTAATGTATAAGCGTCCCATACCACTTATACTTTAGGTGTCAAGGTTTAAAGAATCGATTATGCTATGACATGCTAGTGGGTATGATGAAACATGCAAGTGCAACTCACACACCCGACTCTGTGCACACAGACCTTTAGTTCCCCCTTTCGGAGCCGTTACCTCCCAGGATACCTCCGTAGTGGCAGACGGAAGCGGTGGGTTGGGCCTCGCCCACCTCAAAACCAGTAAAAGCACCACTGGTCTGACCTATCGTACGCCTCAACGCTTGGTGCACTAAGCGGACGCCTGCGTACTCTTGCCGGCTGGCGCACCGGACTTCTGTTGGCAAAGTGCTAACCACCTCGCCGAGTCAACGATATCGGTGTCGGTGCAATCGAACTCCCCGATATCGAAAGACCCACCACCTTAACTTTCCTATCTTATGCACATGCAAGTTTAATCGCAAACAAACAGAACCGAGCCGAAGCTCCCCGGACCAAACGTCCGTCTCCAACCGACCGAGCCGAAGCTCCCCGGACCATCCGTCCGTCTCTAAACCAACCGAGCCGAAGCTCTCATCATTCTTCCTGTGCCAACAGTGTTTGTGAAGAGTGCAAACCCTAGTTACTAAGTTACTCTTGTCGGTTTATTATTACAGTTTACGTTAGCCCAGGACTGCCCCCGGTATACCCCATGAAGGGCTCTCAAGGGGCACTAGGAACCAAGACGGTGCATTACGGCCCGAAGTTCCCTTTCGCAAGGCACTTATTATTATTGGTTCTCTACCCTTAATCCGATTTCCTTCTCATATTACGATAGACTATCCTAGGGTGATTTTTAAACCTTCCACTCTTCGGGAAAAGCGATCTTTCGCCAAACCCGAGCACCTCTTAACTCTAGCTATCACCTCTACTCACTACTCTTAATATCTTCCTCAGATCATGTCCTATTGCATTCCACAATTTACTAAATGCAGACCTACCTAGGCTACATGTCGAACCGGTTATGAAATGATCCATTACTCATCCAAATGCCCTAAATTATTTACTGGAGACTTACCATGACATAAATGACCTAAGTCCAGAAAATGGAAATTTTTCCAAATTTATTTGGCATTTAAATAAATTCCTCGAAAATCTCAGGGGCCACCGGTTTGAACATGAACTATCCTAATTATTCATGCAAGATGTCCAGCAAATTTATGATAATTAGTAGGCTATCTCAGAAGGCTAAATCCTAAGTATCATAATTTTCTATCATCAAAATAACCTGAAAAACTATTTGGAAATAATCTCTAATTTCTATAGTTTATGAATCAAGTACAGAAAATATTCTTCCAAAAATTCTAAATAATTTATGACATGAAGATTAAGGCCTAAAATTTGCACTGGCTAAGTTTCATAATTTTCCAGCAAGTGTTCTATCCATAATAATTTTTTAAACATAAAAGCCCTTTCTATCATTTGTGAATAAAGTACTAGATTTACTCAACATAAAATTCTATAAAAATTCAGGGATCAATGTTCTACTAGTCAAGATCTAAATCCAGAATTTTAACTGATTATAATTAAGGTAAAGCCTCCAAATAATTGAAACAACAAATTGGGCTAATAATTCTTTAACACATGAAGTATAATATATATTAATCATAAAATTCCAGAAAAATTACCATAAGTCTAATACATCCTAAAACTCCCTCCTCCCGAGTTTCATAATTTTTGGATTAGATTTAGTGCTTAAAATAATTAAATTACATGTTTATCCTATTCCAAAATCTCAACTTTCGAGGTACCTAACTACCTCCAATTCCTTCACTATTTCAACCAGAGGGTTTTCATCATATCCTCCCCCTCTCCTCCAAATTTCAAGGGCATACAAAAGCTTTTGCTCCTATGTCCTTCACAAACCTCAAACTCCCACCCGTCGGAGTTGAGCCAATCTCTTAGGGTAAAATCCACCCTAAGCCACACCATGTTTCCCAAGAGGGTAGACATAGACTCAACAAATCAGTGGCCAACAACTTCAGCCTTTTTTGAGGAGATTTGTCCACTCCATCTCCAATTGTACTTTTCCCCAAAGTACCCCTCACCAAGACCTATCTAGGACTTGATAATTCCCTATTCAAAACTCGACCAACCGAGTTGAAATTTCGTACAGATCTTAATATTGATGCCAGGGACCACCACCCAAAATTTGGGGGAGTTTGGGCTTAATTTCATCTCCTAATTAATTTTATATTGTTTATTAAATTTTTACAAAAACTTTAGGCAAAAGTTCTCCAAAAATTCTCATTTTTGGACAGCCTCTCGATATTCATATTATAGATCTCCAGTCCAAATTTCAAGTCATTTGGACATGTTATGAACCGTGGGCAACCATTTCAATTTCTGGTTAGCCTAGGTCTTGATCCCACCAAAATGAGTGCTGTGGTCAAACCACTCACCCAAATTGAATAAAATCAATTTTAAATTAAAGTAGTCCCAGAGGGCTACAACTTTTGTGACTGGTCATTTTTACTAATTCGGCCTCTAAGTGCCTCGCTTACAGCCCCAAAAATATGTTCAAATAATGCATTTTCCCATTTTTAATTTATAATAATCAATATATTATAAAGTTTATCCTACTGTTCATCTTCTTCATGAACCCGAACAGACACAGGAAAACATTTTTCCTGTAACGTTTCCGTGATCCGTTGCCGGCCGTCCGGTCACTTCCCTGGCCAGCCACCACCACCACCACCTCCGTTGAGGCGATGGCTAGCGGTCGGCGGTGGTTTGGCCGCCGGAGGTGGCGGTTTCCGGCGAACTCAAAATACCTTTTTCATGGTTTTTCCATGAAAACGAGAGATGGATCCGGCTCCGTTGAGCGCGAACCTATTTTCTAAGAATCCTACGATCTACCCATGAAAAGAAGGAGCAGAGGAGGACCTTGTTCGCGGTTTGAAGGCGAGAAGAGCGACGGGGTGCCATGGCGCGGTGGTGGCGTTTGCTGAACTTCTCCTACAGCAAGAACAAGGGTCTGATCCGATTACTTGAGCGTGTAACCTTCTCCTCCGGTTCCAGGTTGGCTTTTATAAGTCAGAAAAGTGGGAAGGTGAATGGTTTAAGCCATTATGGCCATGAAGTTCTCTCCCCTTAATGCTTCGGTTATGATGCAGGGATAAGAAAACGGCGGAAACTGAACAGGTATGTCCAGCTGGCGATTTCCTATTGGACCACCCTTTCCTCATTTATTATGTATTTACAGAAGGAGAACGGCCTGAAATTACTCCTGGTGTAACCTCCCAAGCCAGCATTTAATTTCCACGCGCGTTAGAATTATTTCAGGCCTGACCCGTCATTTCGGTCAATGTCACGGGCGTGACACATAAGTCACGGGCGTGACAGGCCCGGGTAGCCCATTCTGGGTTCGACGATCGTCGAACTGAGATTGACGATCGTCGATGGAAGGTCACGGGCGTGACACCTCGGGTCACGGGCGTGACAGGACCCAAATGGCAGATTGTGGGTCGACGATCGTCGAATTGAGATCGACGATCGTCGAAGGCTGGTCACGCCCTAGGTCACGGGCGTGACCTATAGGTCACGGGCGTGACATGTCCGAACGGCAAATTTCGAGGTCGACGATCGTCGAATTGAGGTCGACGATCGTCGAAGGCTGGTCACGCCCTAGGTCACGGGCGTGACACTCATGTCACGGGCGTGACATGCCCGGGCCGCAAGCTCGACGATCGTCTCACGGCGATCGACGATCGTCGATGGGGTCACGCCCATAGTCACGGGCGTGACATGTTGGTCACGGGCGTGACATGCCCAGACAGCGCGTTCGACGATCGTCTCGTGGAGATCGACGATCGTCGAAGTAGTAGACACGCCCAGGTCACGGGCGTGACGGGCCGGTCACGGGCATGACCAACCCGTGACCCGCAATATTGGTCGCTTTATTTCCAATTTTGGGCTTCCTAGGGTTCCGTCACGACCAATCTGACTCCTAGGGGTCTAGCCGGAAATGGGATGTTACAAATCCCAATAAACAAAACAAAAATTTCGTCCCCGAAATTGAGGTTGAGCCTACGGGGATTTCTATCGGAATAAATTAAACTTGTAACATCCCATACGATCCTTCTATTGGGTTCAGGCGACTGTTCGTTTGATAACGAAGGCAATCTCCCAATAAACAAAAGATTAGCCCCTACCATTCTGATTAAGTGCTCAAGCCTAGGTCCTAGATTTTCCTTATCTAGCCTTAACATTCCAAAACAAGAAGGCAGTCTATAGTATACCGAGAGGTGGTGAGATGTACCTGACTGAACAACTCGGGTATCTTTGCCTCATCAGATCCTGCGGTTCCCAGGTGTGCTCCTCCTGACCGTGATTTCTCCACAGAACCTTGACTAAGGGGATCTTCTTGCGGCGCAAGATCCGCACTCCTTTGTCATCGATCCGAACCGGCTCCAAGTGAACAGATCGGTCTGAAGCTACCGGCCCTTCTGTGGTCAAAATCCGCTGCTCCGGGCGTAGTAGAGCCCTTCTCAGCGAAGAGATGTGGAAGACGTCGTGTAGAGCTGCCAGCTCCGGTGGCAACTCTAGCCTGTAGGCTAGGGGTCCGATCCGCTCCAGGATCCTGTAAGGGCCCATATACCTAGGGCTGAGTTTCTTCTTTCGACCGCGCACCCGTGAGACTCCGTGCATGGGCCGGATCTTCAAGAACACTCGATCTCCTACCCGGAACTCCACCTGACGATGCCGAGCGTCATAGTATTTTGCTTGTCTGCTCTGCGCCTCCAGCATCCTATCTCTGATCAGCCTCACCTGAGCCTCGGTGTCTTCAACGAAATCCGATCCCAGCAGTTCGGATCCTCGTCCTGAACCCAGGAAAGCGGGGGTCCTACATTTCCTTCCATACAAGGCCTCATAAGGCGCCATCCTGATGCTGGACTGGTAGCTATTATTGTAGGAGAACTCGACCAACGGTAACATCTTCTCCCACGGCTCCCCTCGGTCTAGTATACACAGCCGTAGTAAGTCCTCCAAGGTCCTGTTGGTGCGCTCGGTCTGCCCGTCCGTCTGAGGGTGGAAGGCCGTGCTAAAAGTCAATCGGGTGCCCAAATATGCCTGCACTGACCGCCACTCCCTGGATGTAAACCATCCATCGCGGTCCGACACTATCGTCCGGGGCACGCCATGATATCGGACATACTGCTCCACAAACTTCCGTACCAGCACTCCCACCGAGTCATCCTTCCTGATCGGTATAAAGCGGGCCACCTTCGTCAAACGATCGACAATCACCCAAATCGAGTCGTTCCCTGTCCGAGACCGGGGAAGACCATGTATAAAATCCATCGCTATGTCGTCAAACTTCCACTCCGGCACCGGGAGTGGCTGCAACAGTCCTGCGGGGTTCCTGCACTCCGCCTTCACCAACTGACACGCCTCGCAATGGGTCACGAAGTACGTAATGTCTTTCTTCATGCCCGGCCAAAACATCGTCCTCTTCAGATCAGCGGTCATCTTTGTGATCCCCGGGTGCACGGAGTACCGGCTGCAATGCGCCTCCGTCAGAATATCCTCTCGGATCTGGCCTCCTGCAGGTATATATACTCTGCCTCTGAAGTGGAGCAAACCATCTCTCAGGGAATAATCTCCTGTCGAACCTACCTCCAAAGCTCGGAACATCGGCTCCGCCCACGCATCTGTCCTCTGTCCGTCCCGAATGCGATCCCGAATATCGTCAATGGCCACTATCGATGCCAGATACTCCCTATACAGATCTGGGTCATCCTCGGACACTAGGGATATCTGCATATCTCTGAATGACTGGACTAGCTCCATGGACATAACCTGGGGCCCAGCTTCGGAAGTGGCAGCTCTCCGGATCAACGCGTCGGCCACCACGTTTGCCTTCCCTGGATGGTAGTGCATCTCATACTGATAATCTGCTAAGAACTCCACCCAACGCCTCTGCCTGATATTCAGCTCCTTCTGCGTGTCCACGTATTTCAGGTTCTTGTGATCGGAGAAGATATCGCAGTGGACTCCATAAAGGTAATGACGCCAGACCTTTAGAGCAAAAACGACCGCTCCCATCTCGAGGTCGTGCACCGGGTAGTTCCTCTCATGGGTCTTCAGCTGGCGGGAGGCATATGCTATGACATGTCCGTTCTGCATCAGCACCGCTCCCATCCCTTGGTATGATGCGTCGGTATACACCTGGAATCCCTCCCTTCCGGATGGAAGGGCCAGGATAGGGGCCGAGATGAGTCGGATCCTTCAGCTCCTGGAAAGCCGCCTGGCACTGCGGGGTCCAAACAAAAGGTGCCTCCTTCTTTGTCAAAGATGTGAGGGGGAGGCAATCCGAGAGAACCCCTCCACGAACTTCCGGTAGTAACCGGCAAGTCCCAAGAAACTGCGTACATCGGTGGCTGTCCTCAGCTGCGGCCAATCGCGAACTGCCCGAATCTTTGCTGGATCTACTGATAACCCGGCTCCGCTGATGATGTGGCCTAGGAAGGCCACCTCCTTCAACCAGAACTGACACTTGCTGAATTTGGCATAAAGGTGATGCTCCCGCAACCTCTCCAAGGTCAGTGCCAGATGCCGAGTGTGCTCCTCCTCCGTCCTAGAGTAGATCAGGATGTCGTCTATGAACACTATGACGAACACATCCAAGTAAGCCTCGAAAACCCGGTTCATGAGACTCATGAACGCCGACGGAGCATTCGTGAGCCCAAAGGGCATCACGGTGAACTCATACAGGCCATATCTGCTACTAAAGGCCGTCTTCGGGATATCCTCCTCCTGGATCCGCAGCTGGTAGTATCCTGATCTCAAGTCCAGCTTCGAGAAATAATGGGCCCCCTCCAGCTGGTCGAATAATTCGTCAATCCGTGGAAGCAGATAGGTATTCCGGACGGTCAGCCTGTTTAGTGCTCGATAATCGATGCACAGGCGGAGTGTCCCATCCTTCTTCTTCACGAACAGGACCGGAGCTCCCCATGGCGAGGAACTCGGTCTAACAAAACCTGCCTCAACTAATTCCTGCAACTGAGTCCGAAACTCTGCCAACTCCTTTGGGGCCATCCGATAAGGGGCCCTAGACGCCGGCTTGGCCCCCGGCACAAGCTGTATCTGAAAATCCTGCTCTCGGTGTGGAGGTAATCCTGGTAGTTTCTCTAGAAAGACGTCAGCGAAATCTCGCACCACTGGGATGTCTGTCACCGACTCCTTAACTTCTGCCATCTCAAAAAGAATCTGATAGACCTCCTCTCCCTGCAGATGGGCCTTGACGGCCTGTACCGAAGATAAGAGTATACGAGAGACAGGTCTTATACCTTCAATGGTAATGAAAGAGTCCCCGTGTCTCACGGTGATCCTCTTTGCCTGGCAGTCAATCTGGGCATAGTTCCAGTGCAGCCATACCATGCCCAGGATCAGATCGTAGTCCGTCAGCTTCAAAATCGTCGCTGGAGCCTCGAACGCTTTTCCACCAATTTCTGCCTCCATATTGCAGTGATCCGTGGTAAGGAGCTCAGATCCATCGGTAGTCGCACCCTCATCCTCGAGCCTGTGAACCGCTCCACACCTTCCAGTCCTTCCACGAACGACTCCGCCACAAAGGAGTGAGTAGCTCCAGTATCGAACAGCGTGCGGGCAGGCTTGCCGCTGATGAAGACTATACCTGGGGTGATTAGATATCTTAGGGTTCTATAATGAGTTTTTACTTTCCTTGCTATCAATCTAGTGCGATTCAAAGTTTTAACAACTTAAAGGGGAAATTCTATGAAAACAAAGAAGCATTTCGGCATACCTGCGATGACCTGCTCCGGATTCTGCGGCTGTGCAAGGTCCAAGGCATATACCTGCTCTCTTCCCTGTCTACGATCTTCCCCCTGGTATCCTCGACCGCGGCCGCGTCCTCGGCCTCCGTACTGCTGAGCTGGTGGGCCGCCCTGATGTGCTGGAGGTGGTGCCCCCCTCATGGGGCAGTTCCTCCGAATGTGCCCAATCTGATGACAAAAGTAGCACTCTGGGGGATACGCCATTCCCCCGGGTCTCGGCATCTCCTGCATCCGAAGGGGTGGAGGGGCCAATACCACCTGTTCCCTCGGCTCCGGCCTCACGTCCTGACGAGGCTGGTCCTCTGTCCTCCTCCCCTCTGGTACAGCACCCCGCCGCTGGTCATTCCTTCCTCTTCGTCCCTGATCCTCTGCTGGCCGTTTCCGGCCCGGGTGGTGTGCCAATCTGCCTCAATCCTTTTGGCCATCTCCAAAATCCGGGAGATGGGCCCGTCAGATACAAACAAGAGGGCCTCCCTCAAGTCCTCACGTAGGCCCTTGTAGAACCTCCTGATATACCCTGCCTCGTCCAGCTGGTAGGAATCTGCGTATCGAGCCAGGTGGTCAAACTCTCGATGGTACTCCACCACGGTCCGAGTACCCTGCTTCAGCTGTAAGAACCGCTCCTCCAAGTCATCCCTAGCCGACTGCGGAACGAAATGCTCCAGCAGTGCGGCCCTGAACTCCTCCCAAGTAATCTCCGCAACCTCCCTATCAGCAAAGGTCGTGTCCAACAGCATCTTCCACCACCTCTTTGCATGGGACTCCAGGCAGGAGACAACCAGAGCCACCTTCTCCTCCCATGGACACCGAATCCGGTCAGCATCTCATACATGATATCTAGCCACTCTTCCGTCCGAACAGCCGACTCTGTCCCCAAATAGGACGGGGGAGCCAGTCCTCGGAAGATGCTTAGCCAGTTGGCCCCGGATTTGGCTGCAGGGCCGGAACCTGCTGGGCCTGAAGGCCTCCAGAATGGCAGTCAGGGTCTGTCCCATGTCTGACTGAAGGAAAGGAGTTGGGGCCGGTGGGGGTGGTGCAACATCCTGAGCCTGTGGAACTCCACCTTGAGGCGTAGTCCGTGCTGGAGGCTGCGTAACAAAAACACACGCTGAGAAAACGTTCAAATACTACATAAAGGTGGACAAATTATATGTGATCCCCATATGGGCACACCACTGCTTCCGCTGCTTAGTTTGTCCCCAAACTAAACTCGAGCGGGGGTGACCGAGGGTTTGTGGACTGCTACTTCCTTCTGATCGATGTTCGCTCTGATACCACTTGTAAGACCCCCTTTTTTTTCTTTTTCAAACCGCCGGGGTCTTAGGCCCAGAACCGCCGCTTTGCGGTGACCCCTTCACGTCCCGAAGGGTCATCACCACAAGGCGCGATTCTGCCGGCCAATTTCGATCACAGAAAGTATCACAATTATTGAAGTAAGAGCAATGCAGTCCACAATAATAAAAATCACATATATATAATAAAACTCCACGAAGGGAGTGTCCACAGAAACATCAGAGTACTATAAATACGGGCTTATGCCGGTACAAAATGTCCTCACTACAAGTCTCTCATGCGGAAGCGAAACAGTAAACTACTCAAGGATCGAGACTCACGGTCCCGGCTGTGTGAACTCCGGAGCTAGACTGCCCCATCTCTAGGCGCACCGATCTCTGGGGCTGCTCCTCCATGCTGGGCTCCACGATTCCCTAAATGATGCGGTTCGAAAACCGTTAGTCATAAAGACTAAGCCCTATCATCCCCTACCCCTTCCCCCATGGCTCCTAGGTACCGAGCGGAGAGGAAGAAAGGGAAGGACATGAAGGTGGAGATTAAACATGAAAACAGATGGCAGCGGAAACTAATCTAGCAAGTGGTATTCGGTGAGCAGTTATATGAAGGTTATAATAGGTCTAACAGTAAGGAAAGCAATTATAAGAATTTAAACCTTCACTTATGCGAGAACACATAAGCAAAAGGGATCTTTTGCAAGGCTCCCATCGTATAGAGTGTCCCATAGCACTTATACGTTGGGGTGTCGGTTATCAAACAGCAATGGTTGTTATATATTGAAAATAACCTTTGATTTATAAACTTGCCCACACAAGCTTATAGACCAAGGGGTCGTTTTGCAGGTCCTAATGTATAAGCGTCCCATACCACTTATACTTTAGGTGTCAAGGTTTAAAGAATCGATTATGCTATGACATGCTAGTGGGTATGATGAAACATGCAAGTGCAACTCACACACCCGACTCTGTGCACACAGACCTTTAGTTCCCACTTTCGGAGCCGTTACCTCCCAGGATACCTCCGTAGTGGCAGACGGAAGCGGTGGGTTGGGCCTCGCCCACCTCAAAACCAGTAAAAGCACCACTGGTCTGACCTATCGTACGCCTCAACGCTTGGTGCACTAAGCGGACGCCTGCGTACTTTTGCCGGCTGGCGCACCGGACTTCTGTTGGCGAAGTGCTAACCACCTCGCCGAGTCAACGATATCGGTGTCGGTGCAATCGAACTCCCCGATATCGAAAGACCCACCACCTTAACTTTCCTATCTTATGCACATGCAAGTTTAATCGCAAACAAACAGAACCGAGCCGAAGCTCCCCGGACCAAACGTCCGTCTCCAACCGACCGAGCCGAAGCTCCCCGGACCATCCGTCCGTCCCTAAACCAACCGAGCCGAAGCTCTCATCATTCTTCCTGTGCCAGCAGTGTTTGTGAAGAGTGCAACCCTAGTTACTAAGTTACTCTTGTCGGTTTATTATTACAGTTTACGTTAGCCCAGGACTGCCCCCGGTATACCCCGTGAAGGGCTCTCAAGGGGCACTAGGAACCAAGACGGTGCATTATGGCCCGAAGTTCCCTTTCGCAAGGCACTTATTATTATTGGTTGTCTACCCTTAATCCGATTTCCTTCTCATATTACGATAGACTATCCTAGGGTGATTTTAAACCTTCCACTCTTCGGGAAAAGCGATCTTTCTCCAAACCGAGCACCTCTTAACTCTAGCTATCACCTCTACTCACTACTCTTAATATCTTCCTCAGATCATGTCCTATTGCATTCCACAATTTACTAAATGCAGACCTACCTAGGCTACATGTCGAACCGGTTATGAAATGATCCATTACTCATCCAAATGCCCTAAATTATTTACTGGAGACTTATCATGACATAAATGACCTAAGTCCAGAAAATGGAAATTTTTCCTAATTTATTTGGCATTTAAATAAAATTCCTCGAAAATCTCAGGGGCCACCGGTTTGAACATGAACTATCCTAATTATTCATGCAAGATGTCCAGCAAATTTATGATAATTAGTAGGCTATCTCAGAAGGCTAAATCCTAAGTATCATAATTTTCTATCATCAAAATAACCTGAAAAACTATTTGGAAATAATCTCTAATTTCTAAAGTTTATGAATCAAGTACAGAAAATATTCTTCCAAAAATTCTAAATAATTTATGACATGAAGATTAAGGCATAAAATTTGCACTGGCTAAGTTTCATAATTTTCCAGCAAGTGTTCTATCCATAATAATTTTTAAACATAAAGCCCTTTCTATCATTTGTGAATAAAGTACTAGATTTACTCAACATAAAATTCTATAAAAATTCAGGGATCAATGTTCTACTAGTCAAGATCTAAATCCAGAATTTTAACTGATTATAATTAATGTAAAGCCTCCAAATAATTGAAACAACAAATTGGGCTAATAATTCTTTAACACATGAAGTATAATATATATTAATCATAAAATTCCAGAAAAATTATCATAAGTCTAATACATCCTAAAACTCTCTCCTCCCGAGTTTCATAATTTTTGGATTAGATTTAGTGCTTAAAATAATTAAATTACATGTTTATCCTATTCCAAAATCTCAACTTTCGAGGTACCTAACTACCTCCAATTCCTTCACGATTTCAACCAGAGAGTTTTCATCATATCCTCCCCCTCTCCTCCAAATTTCAAGGGCATACAAGAGCTTTTGCTCCTATGTCCTTCACAAACCTCAAACTCCCACCCGTCGGAGTTGAGCCAATCTCTTAGGGTAAAATCCACCCTAAGCCACACCATGTTTCCCAAGAGGGTAGACATAGACTCAACAAATCAGTGGCCAACAACTTCAGCCTTTTTGAGGAGATTTGTCCACTCCATCTCCAATTGTACTTTTCCCCAAAGTACCCCTCACCAAGACCTATCTAGGACTTGATAATTCCCTATTCAAAACTCGACCAACCGAGTTGAAATTTCGTACAGATCTTAATATTGATGCCAGGGACCACCACCCAAAATTTTGGGGAGTTTGGGCTTAATTTCATCTCCTAATTAATTTTATATTGTTTATTAAATTTTTACAAAAACTTTAGGCAAAAGTTCTCCAAAAATTCTCATTTTTGGACAGCCTCTCGATATTCATATTATAGATCTCCAGTCCAAATTTCAAGTCATTTGGACATGTTATGAACCGTGGGCAACCATTTCAATTTCTGGTTAGCCTAGGTCTTGATCCCACCAAAATGAGTGCTGTGGTCAAACCACTCACCCAAATTGAATAAAATACATTTTAAATTAAAGTAGTCCCAGAGGGCTACAACTTTTGTGACTGGTCATTTTTCCTAATTCGGCCTCTAAGTGCCTCGTTTACAGCCCCAAAAATATGTTCAAATAATGCATTTTCCCATTTTTAATTTATAATAATCAATATATTATAAAGTTTATCCTACTGTTCATCTTCTTCATGAACCCGAACAGACACAGGAAAACATTTTTCCTGTAACATTTCCGTGATCCGTTGCCGGCCGTCCGGTCACTTCCCTGGCCAGCCACCACCACCACCACCTCCGTTGAGGCGATGGCTAGCGGTCGGCGGTGGTTTGGCCGCCGGAGGTGGCGGTTTCCGGCGAACTCAAAATACCTTTTTCATGGTTTTTCATGAAAACGAGAGATGGATCCGGCTCCGTTGAGCGCGAACCTATTTTCTAAGAATCCTACGATCTACCCATGAAAAGAAGGAGCAGAGGAGGACCTTGTTCGCGGTTTGAAGGCGAGAAGAGCGACGGGGTGCCATGACGCGGTGGTGGCGTTTGCTGAACTTCTCCTACAGCAAGAACAAGGGTCTGATCCGATTACTTGAGCGTGTAACCTTCTCCTCCGGTTCCAGGTTGGCTTTTATAAGTCAGAAAAGTGGGAAGGTGAATGGTTTAAGCCATTATGGCCATGAAGTTCTCTCCCTTAATGCTTCGGTTATGATGCAGGGATAAGAAACGGCGGAAACTGAACAGGTATGTCCAGCTGGCGATTTCCTATTGGACAACCCTTTCCTCATTTATTATGTATTTACAGAAGGAGAACGGCTTGAAATTACTCCTAGTGTAACCTCCCAAGCCAGCATTAATTTCCACGCGCGTTAGAATTATTTCGGGCCTGACCCGTCATTTCGGTCAATGTCACGGGTGTGACACATAAGTCACGGGCGTGACAGGCCCGGGTAGCCCATTCTAGGTTCGACGATCGTCGAACTGAGATCGACGATCGTCGATGGAAGGTCACGGGCGTGACACCTCGGGTCACGGGCGTGACAGACCCAAATGGCAGATTGTGGGTCGACGATCGTCGAATTGAGATCGACGATCGTCGAAGGCTGGTCACGCCCTAGGTCACGGGCGTGACCTATAGGTCACGGGCGTGACATGTCCGAACGGCAAATTTCGAGGTCGACGATCGTTGAATTGAGGTCGACGATCGTCGAAGGCTGGTCACGCCCTAGGTCACGGGCGTGACACTCATGTCACGGGCGTGACATGCCGGGCCGCAAGCTCGACGATCGTCTCACGGCGATCGACGATCGTCGATGGGGTCACGCCCAAAGTCACGGGCGTGACATGTTGGTCACGGGCGTGACATGCCCAGACAGCGCGTTCGACGATCGTCTCGTGGAGATCGACGATCGTCGAAGTAGACACGCCCAGGTCACGGGCGTGACGGGCCGGTCACGGGCGTGACCAACCCGTGACCCGCAATATTGGTCGCTTTATTTCCAATTTTGGGCTTCCTAGGGTTCCGTCACGACCAATCTGACTCCTAGGGGTCTAGCCGGAAATGGGATGTTACACGCTGTCTCCTGTATTTGATCGATTTCCTTCTTATGCAGGATTCTGCCCAGTGCACGGTACTTTGCGCGGAGCTGACCGGGGTATGGTTCGAGAACGTCCTGTTGAGAGACCAGCTCCGGCACATAGAGGTGGCGGCATCCGCGGTTGCGCCCCCTCCTTCGCTGGACGAAAGGCTGAGGAGCCGGTATTTCCTGGAGTAAGACATCGACAAGCTCCTGTAGACAAACTGTAACACCTCTACCCGTCAAGAAGAATATAATAGAGGGTCCGGCAGGGGCCCCACACCATATTCCACAAACAGGCGGAGACGCTACGAAATAATATCATAACCACGCATCCTAACACAGAGCATGCTAGCGGAAGTTTCACGGTTGAATAATTGAACTCAAGATAATTAGCATTGTCCACTAAAACTTAGGAATATATAAAAACATCACAAGAGTCTTTCCTTAAGGCCTTACAATAGTTTCTCTTAACAAGAGTGTAGATTACAGACATCGGCACGCAGGCCGGCCACACATGAACAAAAGAAACAAAACAATGCCTTCGAGGGCAGCAGCGCAGCTTTGGGCTTCAGCCCGCTAAGTCCCGCTCGGACCAGCACCTCCAGTACCTGTAAGAACCAATCCACCAAGCGGTGGCAAACAGGGCAACAGTCAGCATTCAGCTGACCAATTATAACGACCCTGCCCCTGGCACGGGGCAGCGGAATTCCATCCCTGCATAGCAATCTTCCAATATGATATATAACAATTTAAGCAAGACGTGCACGCCCGCACAGTCACATATCACAAATGCTGGCACGACGGCCCGACGCTCCGTGCACTCAGGGCACATTATCGGTGTTCCGTTATTTCCACGGCCACACTACCGTTCAGAGGTCCCAGACATAACGGTTCAATATGAGCATTCTAGTCTGATCGGCTCATAGGCCGTCGACTCTCGCTATGTGATCCTAACAGGGTCTTAAGCACCCAAGGTTAGACAACCATAACGCGGGTACATATCTACCTTTCCCGTTGCTCAAATCGTCAGACTCACGCCTGGACTGACGCGGGTACAGCTTCATTTTGCCGTTCCACCCATTTCCTAGTTGCAGCCCCACGGCTCAACCTCATACAAAGTAGCAACTCACGGCTACAAGAGAGTACAACTCTCATAATTTCCTGGACTTCCTCCAGTACTTTATCCATCATGCCTACAAGCAAGAATCACGGAGTTTTCTGCGATATGCAAACAAGCATCACCAATCCAGACCATGTCCAGATGGTCTTCACACAGCATGCCCAGATCCGTACTCCAATTCCGGACTCTAACAAGGGGGACTTCACATATCTACCCCAAGGGACGCCACAACCCACCGCACACTCGCGGGGAAGGGTTTTCCCTATGCAATACAGGAATTAAGGACTTCACATGTCCAAGCAGGAAATCGTTACCCTAGGAACTCGCTTCGGAGCCATGGAGAGAAATTTGAGACGGATGAAAGCCTTCGCAGCAGCGTTGCCTTCACAAATCCGAACTCGGCTCGCGATTTGGACCACCGTAACTCCACTGGCAGCCGGATTCCACTTCTTCTTCCTCACCTTGCTCTCACCTCTCTCTTAAAACTAGAAAGAGAAGATGAAATTTAGAAATGAGCCTTTATCTCCTCCTTTCCCGGCCTTATCAGCCCAGGAATGAGCCCCAGCCACAGGATCTCCTTTAAGGAAAATTAACGGCCAAGATCTGCCCAAAAAATTATACTTTTTGGCCGACACGGCCTGTGACACGCCCGTGTCACAGGCCGTGTACCCTTAAGCGGCACACGCGGCGCTCGCACCGACTAAAAATTACCAGAACACGGGCATCGACATGCCCGTGTCGAACCTGACACGCCCGTGTCAGTCATGAGACACGCCCGTGTCATACCTGTTACACGGTACTCAACGAGCGCTAAAACCAGTCAGAGTAGTACACGGGTAGGCACCCGCCCTCTAACACGCCCGTGTCCAAACTGACACGGCCGTGTTCAAGCCTTGGTTCCGGGCCGTGTACATTTCTGACTCGATACAGCATTTTATTGAGTGACACGCCCTGGGACACGCCCGTGTCGAAGGCCGTGTCCCAGGTTCGACTATCGTCGACCTCCGATCATCGACTAACCTGAACACGCCCTGGGACACGCCCGTGTCCCAGGCCGTGTACCCCGACACGCCCTGGGACACGCCCATGTCCTAGGCTGTGTTAAGCAACCTGCACCTCAAATTCAAATTTTGATCTTTTTAGGGTGTTACAATCCTCCTCTCCTTAATAAAATTTCGTCCCGAAATTTAAAGACAGTAGGGAGAAAAATAACAAAACATTTATATGTTTCTATTATATATATAACGAGTAAACAAGTTACGAAAATAACTCGGGAAACTCGGCTTGCATGGTCTGCTCTCGCTCCCATGTTAGCTCTTCTCAGCCACAATTGTCCCACGGACTTTGACCATCCCGATCACTTTGTTCCGCAAACTGTTTCTCAGCTCGATCCTCGATCCGTATAGGCTTCACCTTTGTTGTTAGCCCATACTCAACCGGCACTCGATCATTGTCAATTACTTGAGCTGGATCCTTGACTGCTTTGCGTAGCACCGAGATGTGAAACACATCATGCAATCCACTCAATTCCGATGAAAGAGCTAGCTGATAGGCAGCTTCCCCAACTCGCTCCACCACTTCAAACGGACCAAGGTATCGCAGACTTAGCTTTTTCAACCGCCGAATCCGAGATACGCCTTTGAAGGGCTTAATCTTTAAATAGACCCAGTCACCCACCGCGAACTCCACGTTCCGGTGCTTAGCATTGTAATACTTGGCTTGCCGATCCTGGGCTATTAGGAGTCTCTCTCGAATAGAGCGTATTGTTGAGGTAGCATCCTCGACTTCCTTTTTGCCTAAAAGTTTAGTCTCGCCAGTTTCTGCCCAAGCTAGCGGTGTACGACACTTCCGACCATACAGCGCTTCAAACGGGGCCATGCCTATACTTGCTTGATGGCTATTATTATAGGCAAACTCCACCATAACAAGATGTTCTTCCCAATTTTTACCGAAGTCCAGGGCGCACATACGGAGCATATCCTCCATCGTTCTGTTGGTTCGTTCAGTTTGGCCATCCGTTTGCGGGTGAAAGGCCGTACTGAATGCTAACTTCGTGCCCAACATCTGATGAACTAATCTCCAATCTTTCGAGGTAAAGCGCCCATCTCGGTCACTTACGATGCTCCAGGGAACACCATGCAATTGAACAATCTGCTCCACATAGAGCTTTGCCAATGTTTCCACTGAATCGTCCCGCTTGTTCGGTATAAAGTGAGCCACCTTTGTCAACCGGTCTACAATCACCCAGATTGAGTCATTGCCAGGCTGAGATCTCGGCAATCCGTGCACGAAATCCATAGAAATATCCTCAAACTTCCATTGCGGAACCGGCAACGACTTCAGGAAACCACTCGGCCGTTGACATTCCGCCTTTACCAAAGCACAAGTGCGACATTTAGCCACATACGCGGCTATGTCCTTCTTTAAACCAGGCCACCAGAACAGTTTCTTCATGTCCTTGTACATTTTTGTGCTCCCAGGGTGAATTGAGTACTTTATAAAGTGTGCTTCATATAGCAATCCTTCTCGCAATTTACCCGCACTAGGGACGCACAATCGGCCATCTTTCCGTAATAAACCGTCATCCCCGGAGAATTGATCACCAGACCCCTCCTTTGCATAGCGTTGGAGACTTTCATCCAACTCCGTTGCTCGCCGAATCCTGTCAGCAAGGTCATATTGAACCTCCAACCAGTTCACGCATGCAACAGTTGAAGAATCTCTTTCCACACAAGATATCTCCAAAGCTTCCAACTCCTGGATTAACCGCTCATCATGTATCCGCAACCAATTTGCCCATACCGGAGTCCAACGACTCAAGGCATCAGCGACCACATTTCCCTTTCCGGGAACATAGTGGATGTCAAAGGTATAATCCCCAAGGAATTCCATCCACCTCCTTTGTCGCATATTCAATTCTTTTTGATCAAGCAGATACTTTAAGCTTTTATGATCAGTATAAATATCCACATTCACGCCATAAAGATAATGCCGCCACAACTTTAGCGAAAAGATCACCGCCGCCAACTCCAAATCATGGACGGGGTAATTACGCTCATGCACTTTCAATTGACGTGAACCATAAGCGATCACCTTGCCAAACTGCAGGAGAACGCAGCCTAAGCCGCTTCCTGACGCATCACTGTATATCTCAAATCCATCTGTACCACATGGCGACGTCAAAACGGGCGCCGTGGTCAACCGATTCTTCAGCTCATCAAAAGCTCGTGCGCACTCCGGCGTCCAAACGAACTTCTGATCCTTTCTCGTCAACGTAGTCAGAGGCAAAGCAATCCGGGAGAAGTTCTCCACGAACCGTCTATAGTAGCCCGCCAGTCCAAGGAGACTCCTGACCTCGGCCACCGAAGACAACACTGGCCAATCACGAATGGCACTTATCTTAGCCGGATCCACCGGTATGCCCTCTCCACTTACCACATGGCATAGAAAAGCCACCGACGAGAGCCACAACTCACACTTAGATAAATTGGCATACAGCTTATTCCTTCGCAAGGTATGCAATACTAGTCGCAAGTGGTTTGCATGATCTTCCTCCGATTGTGAATATACAAGGATATCATCAATAAACACAATCACAAACAGATCCAGGTATTCGCGGAACGTTCGATGCATGAGATCCATGAATACCGAAGGCGCATTACATAAGCCGAACGGCATCACTGTGAACTCATAATGACCATAGCGTGTGCTAAACGCTATCTTGGGAATGTCACCTTCCCTAATCTGCAACTGGTAATACCCGGACTTCAAATCCAACTTCGAATAGACGGTTGAGCCTGCTAGCTGATCAAACAAGTCATCGATCCATGGAATTGGATACTTGTTTTTCTCCGTCAGCTTGTTCAGTTCGCGATAATCAATACATAGTTGCAAATCACCGTCTTTCTTTTTCACAAAAAGAACAGGCGCGCTCCAAGGTGACATACTTGGGCGTATGTATCCCTGCTCCAACAACTCTTGCAACTGAACTTTCAGTTCGGCCATTTCTTTTGGCGCTACCCGATACGGCGAACGGGCCACGGGTTTCGCACCCGGCACCAGCTCGAAAGCGAAGTTGATTTCCCTTTGGGGAGGTAACCCCAGAAGGTCCTTTGGAAACACATCCGCATATTCCGACACAATCGGCACTTCACTCACACTGGCCTTCAGCGCCACCACCTCTATGAGTGTGAAGAACAACTCCGCACCCTTCCGAACTGCCTTAACAACTTGGAGAGCGGATAACAACATCCCACTCATCCCTTGCATACCAATAAACTTGGTCTCTTGTTCGGTATTTTGCCCAAGTGTGACCTCTTTTGAAGTGCAATCTATATAGGCACGCTGCTCTGAAAGCCAGTCCATACCAAAGATTATATCAAACTCTTTGATCGGCAATACAAATGTTTCCACCTTGAACTCCCGACTTCCTATCTTGACCTCAAGACCGCAAGATCGATCCGCGCACATCAAACATCCGTTAGGCAACAACACCTTTACACTGTCTGTCGTGGTCCGGCTAGGCACCCCGATACGAAAGACAAAGTCCTCAGACAGAAACGAATGTGAAGCACCTGTGTCGAACAGTGCTCGTGCCGGATACTCTTGTATAAGGACAAACCCTATAACATTACAATTAGAACAAGCACAACACATCATAAACAACAAGAACATTAAACCTACGCGCACCTGTGACGACATCCGCCTGCTTAATGGCCTCCTGTTGTCCAAGGTTGAAGACCCTGGGCTGCGCGTGCGAGGCAGAAGACTCCACCACAGACTTCCCCTTCTCCGCATAAGACGCTCCCGTCTTCTTATCACCCTTTGGAGGACCAAATCGGCATTCAAACATCCGATTATATTCTTCTTGACGGGTAGAGGTGTTACAATTTGGTATCAACTTGTTGGTCGATCTCTTCCGAATTCGCGGTCGAATTCTTTTGATAGGTGGCGAGCACGTGTCAGTGCCGTCGTTATAACACTTAATTTGAACTCAAGATTGTCCACTTAGGAATGTAAATACACTTGTTTGTTGAACTTGTGTATTCATTTTGTATGGTTTCCGTTTTCATTGGTCGTTAACTTGTGTATTTTACACATATAGGTGACCAGAAGTGTTGCGGGTCAATCCGAACCACAACGTTCTGTTGAGAGTGCGGCACCAGCCGAGGTGCCGACAACTCCTCCATCCGCTGAAACAGTCCGCCTCATCACGGAAACGGTACTTGCTGTGTTGAATGCTCAGCAGGCTGGGCAGGTACGTCCTGCAGTGGTGCCAACGCAAGCTGGGGTACGACAAGAACCGGTAGAAGCAGAAGTTGATCTGTGGGTAGAAGATCAACAATGGAAGCAATTCTTGAGCTTCAACCCTCCGCAGTTTCATGGGGCGGGTACACCGGCCCAAGCAGAGGATTGGCTTGCAAGAGTCAAGAGGATTATGAGAGCTATCAAGGTTGAGGAGGAACAGAAAGTTATGTTAGCCACTTTCCTACTGGAAGGAGAGGCGCGATTGTGGTGGGATGAGATTGAAATGCATCACTTGGCGGGCAGGCAATTGGCAGAGGTTACAATGGACGAATTTTCTCGATTATTCTTAGCGCAACATCTGCCGATGCAGCAAAGGATATCGATGGAAATGGAATTTCAACGGTTAGCACAGGGAGATCGAAGTGTGGATGACTACCTACATGAGTTCACCCGTTTGGGAAGATATGCGGGCACGATCTTCGCCGAAGAAGAGCGTAAGACTAGTCGGTTTTATGCGGGACTGCGAGATGAGCTGAGGTATTTGCTCTCGAGTTCTGTGAGTCAGGGATTCCAAGCCTTAGTCTGTACGGCTCGTTCTTTGGAGACGGACATGAAACAGGGGCAAGCAAAGGGAAACTTGGCGGTTGTGAATCCAGAGTTTAAGCCGCCGCGTTCGGACAAGTTTGGCTACCGAAAGAGATGGAATAAGAAGTCTAAATCTTCTGGACAAGCTCCTTCTTCTACTGTGACGGATACATCTGGGTATGGATCTCGTGCTTGTTTTACGTACGGGAAGGTTGGACACTTCGCACGTGAATGCCGATTTGGTCCTCCAAAGGGTGATAAGAAGACGGGAGCGTATTATGCAGAGAAGGGGAAGGCTGTGGTGGAGTCTTCTGCCTCGCACGCGCAGCCCAAGGTCTTCAACCTTGGACAACAGGAGGCCATTAAGCAGGCGGATGTTGTCACAGGTGCGCGTAGGTTTTAATGTTCTTGTTATTATGATGTGCTGTGCTTGTTTTAATTGTAATGTTATAGGGTTTGTCCTTATACGAGAGTATCCGGTGCGAGCACTTTTCGACACAGGTGCTTCACATTCGTTTCTGTCTGAGGACTTTGTCTTTCGTATCAGGGTGCCTAGCCGGACCACGACAGACAGTGTAAAGGTGTTGTTGCCTAACGGATGTTTGATGCGCAGCGGAAGCGTGGTGGGCCCATAACCCACAGGTCGGAGGATCGAAACCTCCCTCTGATACCAAATTGTAACACCTCTACCCGTCAAGAAGAATATAATAGAGGGTCCGGCCGGGGCCCCACACCATATTCCACAAACAGGCGGAGACGTTACGAAATAATATCATAACCACGCATCCTAACACAGAGCATGCTAGCGGAAGTTTCACGGTTGAATAATTGAACTCAAGATAATGAACATTATCCACTAAAACTTAGGAATATATAAAAACATCACAAGAGTCTGGCCTTAAGGGCTTACAACAGTTTCTCTTAACAAGAGTGTGGATTACATACATCGGCACGCAGGCCGGCCACACATGAACAAAGAAACAAAACAATGCCTTCGAGTGCAGCAGCGCAGCTTTGGGCTTCAGCCCGCTAAGTCCCGCTCGGACAGCACCTCCAGTACCTGTAAGAACCAATCCACCAAGCGGTGGCAAACAGGGCAACGGTCAGCATTCAACTGACCAATTATAACGACCCTGCCCCTGGCACGGGGCACCGGAATTCCATCCCTGCATAGCAATCTTCCAATAAGATATATAGCCATTTAAGCAAGACGTGCACGCCCGCACAGTCACATATCATAAACGCCGGCACGACGGCCCGACGCTCCGTGCACTCAGGGCACATTATCGGTGTTCCGTATTTCCACGGCCACACTACCGTTCAGAGGTACCAGACATAACGGTTCAATATGAGCATTCTAGTCTGATCGGCTCATAGGCCGTCGACTCTCGCTATGTGATCCTAACAGGGTCTTAAGCACCCAAGGTTAGACAACCATAACGCGGGTACAGATCCACCTTTCCCGTTGCTCAAATCATCAGACTCACGCCTGGACTGACGCGGGTACAGCTTCACCTTGCCCGTTCCACCATTTCCTAGTTGCAGCCCCACGGCTCAACCTCATACAAAGTAGCAACTCACGGCTACAAGAGAGTCCAACTCTCATAATTTCCTGGACTTCCTCTAGGACTTTATCCATCATGCCTACAAGCAAGAATCACGGAGTTTTCTCCGATATGCAAACAAGCATCACCAATCCAAACCATGTCCAGATGGGCTTCACACAGCATGCCTAGATCCGTACTCCAATTCCGGACTCTAACAAGGGGGACTTCACATATCTACCCTAAGGGACGCCACAACCCACCGCACACTCGCGGGGAAGGGTTTTCCCTATGCAATGCAGGAATTAAGGACTTCACATGTTCAAGCAGGAAATCGTTACCCTAGGAACTCGCTTCGGAGCCATGGAGAGAAATTTGAGATGGATGATAGCCTTCGCAGCAGCGTTGCCTTCACAAATTCGAACTCGGCTCGCGATTTGGACCACCGTAACTCCACCGGCAGCCGGACTCCACTTCTTCTTCCTCACCTTGCTCTCACCTCTCTCTTAAAACTAGAAAGAGAAGATGAAATTTAGAAATGAGCCTTTATCTCCTCCTTTCCCGGCCTTATCAGCCCAGGAATGAGCCCCAGCCACAGGATCTCCTTTAAGGAAAATGAACGGCCAAGATCTGCCCAAAAAATTATACTTTTTGGCCGACACGGCCTGTGACACGCCCGTGTCACAGGCAGTGTACCCTTAAGCAGCACACGCGGCGCTCGCACCAACTAAAAATTACCAGAACACGGGCATCGACACGCCCGTGTCAAACCTGACACGCCCGTGTCGGTCATGAGACACGCCCGTGTCATACCTGTTACACGGTACTCAACGAGCGCTAAAACCAGTCAGAGCAGTACACGGGTAGGCACCCGCCCTCTGACACGCCCGTGTCCAAACTGACACGGCCGTGTTCAAGCCTTGGTTCCGGGCCATGTACATTTCTGACTCGATACGACATTTTTATTGAATGATACGCCCTAGGACACGCCCGTGTCGAAGGCCGTGTCCCAGGCTCGACTATCGTCGACCTCCGATCGTCGACTAACCTGAACATGCCCTGGGACACTCCCGTGTCCCAGGCCGTGTACCCCGACACGCCCTGGGACACGCCCGTGTCCCAGGCCGTGTTAAGCAACCTGCACCTCAAATCCAAATTTTGAACCTTTTGGGGTGTTACACAAACGCTCAAGAAACGGTCAGGCTGACCCTTGAGACATTGCGAGATGCGAGATGTTTGAATGAGAGTGGCAAGATCGTCAGCACTCCCCAGCTTATTCCCTAGCTCTTTGAGCCTATCTCGAAGCCCCAGGCGCACCCGACTCCCCTCCCCCGGATTTTCCGAGATCCCCAACGGCTGCTAGCGAGACATCAGTGGAGAGCTCAAGAGAGAGCTCCCACGGACGCTCAAGCGGGAGCTCGAGCGGATACAATGCTTCTCCATGATGGGTTTCCTTCTCTCTTTTTGTTTCTGTAATGAGCGAGACGCTCTCATTTTTGTAATCACATTTGAATATATAAATTGTAAGTGTTTGTACTGCTGTTTTTTTTGTTGATAACGAATATTGCTCAAGCAAGCTTCCGCTGAGGCCCTTGTCCCCTTCTTAGTTAGTCTTCCTTAGCGGTCAATTGGTGGGAACCTCTCGAGAGCTCAAGCCTTAAACACGTCGTTCCCGCGTTCTGCCGAGAACAATTTGCCGGGAGCATCGTTTATAGGCCTTTTAAGGGAAGACTTCCCCTCCTTACCTTACACGATCGATCGGGTCTCTTCGCCTAGACCTGCCGGGAACTTCATTTGGCGAGATCCCCTAGCTGAGACCTCCTTGCCGAGATATTTCCTTGTCGAGACTTCTCCTGGCGGAGACCTTTTCTAGCCGAGACCTCTCCTAGACAAGACCCTTTTGGGTCTGCCTTTAGGGTGTGTCTTTAGTATAACATAGAACATCCGTGTCAAAATATTTCTAAAAACTAAACCTATCCCCTATTGGTGAGCCATCGTACCTACCAGCTAGGTGAGAGCCATCGCATTGGGTCTATCTGGGGCTGAGCCGAGCTCGGAGTAGTGCAAAAGTAACCAAGGATCAAGAACTAAGAACCAAGAACCAAGGACCAAGAACTAAGAACTAACCCTCTCCCCCAAAGGCGAGCCTTCGGACCTGCCAACTAGATGAGAGCCTGCACAGCGGGTCTACCTGAGGCCGAACCGAGCTCGGTGTGTGGATGAAGATTTCATAACCAAAACCTATCCACCAGAGGCGAGCCTTCGGACCTGCCAGCTAGATGAGAGCCTGCGGAGTGGGTCTACCTAGGGCCGAACCAAGCTCGGGGTGTCGATGAAGATTTAATAACAAAAACCACTCTCCCACAAGCGAGCCTTCGGACCTGACAGCTAGATGAGAGACATTATAGCGTGTCGACCTGGGGCTGAGCTGAGCTCGGGGTGTCGATGAAGATTTCATAACCAAAACCTCTCCCCCACAGGCGAGCCTTCGGACCTGCCAGCTACGTGAGAGCCTACGCAGCGGGTCTACCTGTGGGCGAGCCGAGCTCGGGGTGTCGATGAAGATTTCATAACAAAAACCTCTCTCCCACAGGCGAGCCTTCGGACCTGCCAGTTAGGTAAGAGCCTGCGCAGCGGGTCTACCTAGGGCCGAGCTGAGCTCGGGGTGTCAATGAAGATTTCATAACTAAAACATCTCCCCCACAGGCGAGCCTTTGGACCTGCCAGCTAGATGAGAGCCTGCGCAGCGTGTCTACGTGCTGTCGATCCGAGCTCCGGGTATCGATGAAGATTTCATAACCAAAACCTCTCCCCCATATGCGAGCCTTCGGACTTGCCAGCTAGATGAGAGCCTGCGCAGCGGGTCAACCCGGGGCTGAGACGAGCTCGGCGTGTCGATGAAGATTTCATAACCAAAACCTCTCCACATAGGCGAGCCTTCGGACCTGCCGGCTAGATGAAAGCCTGCCAAGCGGGTCTACCTGGGGCCGAGTCGAGCTCGGGGTTTTGATGAATATTTCATAACCAAAACCTCTCCCCCACAGGCGAACCATCGGACCTGCCTGCTAGGTGAGAGCCTGCACAGCGGGTTACTTGGGTCTGAGCCGAGCTCGGGGTGTCGATGAAGATTACATAACCAAAACCTCTCCCCCACAGGCGAGCCTTTAAACCTGCCAGCTAGATGAGAGCCTGCACAGCGGGTCTACCTGGGGCCGAGCCGAGCTCGGGGTGTCAATGAAGATTTCATAACCAAAACCTCTCCCCCATAGGCGAGCCTTCAGACTTGCAAGCTAGATGAGAGCCTGTGCAGCTGGTCTACATGGGGCGGAGCCGAGCTCGGGGTGTCGATGAAGATTTCATAACTAAATCCTCTCCCCTACAAGAGAGCCTTCGAACCTGCCAGCTAGATGAGAGTCTACGCAGTGGGCCTACCTGGGGCCGAGCCGAGCTCGGGGTGTCGATGAAGATTTCATAACTAAAACCTCTCCCCCACAGGCGAGCCTTCAGACCTGCCAACTAGATGAGAGCCTGCGCAACGGGTCTACCTGGGGCAGAGCCGAGATCGGGGTGTCGATGAAGTTCTCATACCACACCTTATTCTAATCCTTACTTCAAAATGAAAAGAGTTGATAATGGATAAAAGTATGGAATATATTATGACAGCATTTGAAAACAAAAATACAATCACCTCCTCCCCCTCACGGGTAGAAGCGCTTTAGATCATCACCGCTCCAGGTGTGGCTCAAGGTCTTCCCTTCCACATCCTGGAGGTAATAACATCCCGTTCTAAGGACCTCTTTTACTATGTAAGGCCCTTCCTAGTTTGGGTTGATCTTGCCCATGGGGGCTGACCTTCCTGTCGCGTCAACCTTTTTAAATACCAGATCTCCTTCGACAAACTTTCTGATCCTAACATGCTTATCGAAGTATTTGGCCATATGCCGCTTGATCTCTTCTTTCCTGATGGCTGCAACATCCCGCGCTTCTTCCGTCATGTCTAGCGAGAGGCGCAATCCTTCCTCAATTTCCAACCTCCAAGCCTCATCTCCTTCCCCTGAGGCTACGACCCGTGGGGACCGAACCTTGAATTCCACTAGCAGGACAGCCTCACACCCGTGAGAAGGCTTGAAGGGGGTCTCGCCCGTGGCCATGTTCGGGGTTTTTCTCAAGGCCCATGGAACTTAAGGGAGCTGCTCGACCAAATTTCCCCTCAAGTTTTCTACTTTTTTCTTGAGTAAGTTCACAATGATTTTGTTTGCTTCTTCCACCTGGTCGTTGCTCCGGGGATGGTGTACAGAGGCAAACCTGAGATCTATCCCCAGCTGGGCGCAGAAGCTGATGAACTCTTTGCTTGAAAATTGGGGTCAATTATCTGTCGCTATCGCTTGGGGTAGTCCGTTCCTGCATATGATCTCCCCCTAGACGAAGTTTGTTATAACTTGTGAGGTGACCTTGGCAAAGTCTTTAACCTCCAGCCACATTGAGAAGTAGTCGACCATGACTAGGAGGAACCTCCTCTGCCCACTAGCTGGAGGGAAAGGCCCGACCAAGTCAATCCCCCTGATGGCCGAAGGCCATGGCGAAGAAATACTCTTGTGCCTTTGAGCGGGCAAGAAATGGAGGGGGGCGTACAGTTGACATTTTTTGCATCTCTTTGCAAACTCAGTTGCGTCCTTCCTGGGGGTTTGCCAGAAGTACCCCTGCCTTACCACCCATGCTTCCAGCGTCCTTCCTCCCGAGTGGCTGCCGCACTCGCCCGAGTGCACATCCCCTAGGATCCTAGGGATCTCTTCTTCGGTCACACATCTTCCCAAGAGCCCTGACAACATCTTACGATGCAACCCCCCTTCCAACATCAGGTAGTGATCTGCTTTATGCCTGAATCTTTTTGCATCCTGAACCTCCTCTGTCAGCTCACCCGTTGTTAGGAAGGTTACCAACGGATCCACCTACGAGGATCGCTGACCTACCTCCATCAACTCCCCTTCCTCGATCGCTGGTCGGAATAGTTCAGTCATGGTCCTTCCTCCCCGAGGCCAAAACTTTGTCAATCGATCGGCGGCTGCACTCTCCTCCCAGGGGACATGCTGGATTGAGAATGATCGGAAACCTTCGTGAGAGGACCTAGCGCAACCAACTCGACCAAAAGACTGGTCTATTAGAAGACGGCGCAACTATTCTTTATATCAACGGTCCTCGGGTGGATTTATGGGGCAGCTAGTTAGGCCCACAGGGAACACGTCCTTCTGCTTCGAATAGGAACGCAGCACCGGGGCGATTCCGAATCGCAGTTCCAACAATCCTCCCCCCCTGGAAATGACCCCGGGGTTTCGAAACCGCAACCTCTCTTTGATACCAATTGAGAGGACCTAGCGCAACCAAATCGACCAAAAGACCGGTCTATTAGAAGACGACGCAACTATTCTTTATATCAACGGTCCTCGGGCGGATCCACGAGGCAGCCAGTTAGGCCTGCAGGGAACACGTCCTTATGCTTCGAATAGTACCATAGCACCGGGGCGATTCCGAACCGCAGTTCCAACACTCCGATAATTGCCCTTACCTTGGATTGGTACTTTGTGAGGGTAGGCTCCCGAGCTTCAAACTCTCCTCGAATCTGCGATGCTACCACCATCGAGTCTGTGAAGGCCTCCTGATAATACGTTTTGTAGCCTAAACTATTATCGTATTTTCTATTTTATAATGTACAAATCATGTCTCATTACATTATTTTCTATCGTTTCTATGTAAATATTATTACCACTAACATTTTCTTGTCTTTTTGCAGGTTACCAGAAAATTGGCAAAAAATGACCTGAATCGCCCCACTGTCACGCCCTCCCCGGGCGTGACCTAGGGCGTGTCACCTGATCCCGAGGACTCTTGATGACAGAGACAGAAATCCAGGAAAAACGGCTGTCACGCCCACCATACACGCCCTCAACGGGCGTGTCACCGGGCGTGACCCCCTCCTTTTTTGATGACTGAAGGATTTCCGACCAATGATTTCGACACGACGTGCGTGTCACGCCCACCCTATACGGGCGTGACTCAAAGCGTGTCGACCAACGTACAGAAGCAATCATCCCTCCCGCCAGATTCCACAACCCAAGGTCAACCCCATACATGTCACGCCCCCTGATACGCCCCCCCAGGGCGTGTAGGAGGGCGTGACCAACCCATGGAAAATTTCTATTAATTCAGACCAACATACATAAGAAAGTACACAGGCTTTGTCGGAGGGCCTTTCGACCGATATACACGGACGTGACTCAGGGTGTGTCTACCAATGTATAGAAGCAATCATCCCTCCCGCAAGATTCCACAACCCGAGGTCAACTCCATACATGTCACGCCCACTGACACGCCCCCCCTCCCCCCCCCCCCCGCAGGGCGTGTCGGAGGGTCTAAACAATTATCGTATTTTCTATTTTATAATGTACAAATCATGTCTTATTACTTTATTTTTTATCGTTTCTATGTAAATGTTGTTACCACTAACATTTTCTTGTCTTTTTGCAGGTTTCCAGAAAATTGTCCAAAAATGACCTAACACGCCCCACTTTCATGCCCTTCCTGGGCGTGACGTAGGGCGTATCGCCTGATCCCAAGGACTCGTGATGACAGAGACAGAAAACCAGGAAAAACGACTGTCACGCCCACCTTACACGCCCTCTACAGGCGTTTCACCGGGAGTGACCCCCTCCTTTTCCGATGACTGACGGATTTTCGACCAATGATTTCGACATGACGTGCGTGTTATTCCCACCCTACACGGGCGTGACTCAGGGCATGTCGAGCAATGTACAGAAGTAATCATCCCTCCCTCAAGATTCCACAACCTGAGGTCAACCCAGTACATGTCACGCCCCCTGACACGCCCCCCAGGGCCTGTCGGAGGGCGTGACCAACCCGTGGAAAATTTCTATTAATTCAAACCCCCACTTCCATTTCACCAAGTTTGGGATTAGAGGGGGAGGTGCTTTCCCTTTGTTTATTGCTCTTTTTTTATGATTCTCTCTCTCTCTCTCTCCTTTTGTAATTTACTCTTAACGCTAGTTTAGTATTTAGTTGTTTTAGCTTTTATTGTAATCTTGCTCTTGCTTAGTGCTAATTGTAGGGCTAGAATAGGATTTTATTTTCATGCACTTGTAATTTTATTTTCCTAAGTGTAGCTCTCCTTTTTATAAATAAACGTGCCATTTTCTACTTGTGTTCTTTTTATGCTCTACTACTCATTCCCCCTCCTCCATTCCATTATGATTAACTAATCATCCTTGTACTCTATCTTGATGATCCGAGGTTCGAGCGATTATGTTATGATGTTTTAATTAACCTTTTCTTTTTAGGTTTAGCCCTTGAAATACTCTTGATTTTTCATGGGTTGGAGGTATATTATCGATATATACTCTCCACCTTTGCTTTTATTCTTGGCTAGCCGAGAGGCCGATAGAATGAAATGAGCATTCAAGAGTAAAGGGAGTTGTATGCACCCCTCGAGAGAGGCAGACGTCCAAATCTCCAAGATTGGAGTAAAATCCAATAGTGGGGTTCACAGCGTAAAGCGAGCTTTAGGCCTCCGATTTAGACGAGAGTCGGTCGGACCTTCCTAAACTAGGTTTGGCACAAGTTTGAGAGAAGCGTGTTTACAATTTAGGAACCTCCACGGTCAAGGTCAATTACCCTATTAAGATTAGGTTTTTCTTATAGCATTTTCTTAGTCGTCTTTACCCGAGGTGATTCTTGATCGAGTGCTCTTCCATTTCATAGTTTCAACCTTTCGTTGTTATCGCTTCTACTACCTCTTTAATAAACTGTAATAGCTCTCTTTCTAGCATTAGCTTTCTTCCCTTTTTTTGCAATTAATTTCTCAAACCCCTGTTTTTCCGTCGATAAGATAATAGTGTTCGTGTGAGTAAACACACTCAACAGTTCCCGGATTTCAATATGACACTTGTGTCCCCTAGCTACAGTTCGATAGGTATACTTGCCTCATTGGATTGCTAATTCGGTTGCTTTTATTTTCTTCGAACCTTAGCGACCACCAAGTTTTTGGCGCCGTTGTCGGGGAGCAAAATTTGTTGATATATTGAAAACACAACCCAATTAATTTTATCTCTTCTCTTTCATATCCTCCTTCTTAAGTATTTTTAAAAAAAAATCGAAAATTTTTATCTTCGCTCTTAATAGTAACCAACTTCACAATTTTTCTATGCCACCTAATTCTCTCAAACAGGGCAAACGGCTTTAAGCGCCACTATCTTTTCTAGTACCTTGCGAACCCTTCACTGGGTATTCCTTCGAACGTTCGGGAGTTAATCTAAAAAAAATCTATTTCAAAAAAAAAATTTTCTAATCTATTTTTTTTCTAGTTTATTCTATTTCTCTTTCTTTTCTTCTCTTCTTTTCTTTTAGTGCATGACCCGAGTGAATCTGTCGGTTATTTTGGACTTAGACAACGAAATTGTGCATACTCTTCGGAGAAAATCGCGATTTCAAGGTCCTACTTCCCAAATACCGGTTGAGGATTCCGAGTCATCTTATACTTTAAGAATAGAAGAACCCAACGTGGAGGAAGCTGTACAAAGACCTATGTCTTATTATGCACGACCGAACCTTGAGGGAACAGAATCTAGCATAGTTCGCCCAGCTATAGCAAATAATAACTTCGAATTAAAGCCTAGCATAATTCAAATGGTGCAGCAATATGTGCAATTTTACGGACTTCAAGATGAAGATCTGAACGCACATATAACAAGCTTTCTTGAAATTTGTGACACCTTCAAGAAAAACGGTGTCACAAATGATGCAATTAGGCTAAGACTTTTCCCCTTCTCTTTGGGAAAAAAAGCTAAGCAGTGGCTGAACACTCTACCTAAGAATAGCATAACCACCTGGAATGAATTAACCGAAAAATTTTTGGCAAAGTATTTTCCGCCAGCTAAAACTGCTAAACTTAGGAATGACATTTCTGCTTACGGACAAATAGACTCCAAAACCTTATATGAAACTTGGGAAAGATTTAAACAACTATTAAGACGATGCCCACATCACGCGCTGCCTATATGGTTACAGTTGCAGACGTTTTATAACGGGCAAAATCAAAATACAAAGCAAATGATAGACGCAGCTTCTGGCGGTACTTTAATCCATAAGACCCCGGAAGCAGCTCTTAAGCTTTTTGAGGACCTGGCCATGAACACTTATTAGTGGAATGTGGCTAGGTACCGCCTGAACAAGCCTGCAGGTATCTTTGAAGTGGACAACGTTTGCCAGCTCGCTCTGCAAGTAGAAATCCTAAGCAAAGAAATAACGGAGATGGCTGCTGCCTCCGCCTCTTAGGTATGGGAATCTGCAACTCGTTCCCCATAACAATTAGATTTTGTTAACAATATGCCTATAAATACATTTAATAATTTTTTTGCTGCGAATTTTCATCCTCATTGTTTTAATTTTCCGAATAGTTATAATCCTGCCTTAAGAAATCATCCTAATTTTTCATGGAGTAAGCCATCGAATTCTATGCGCCCGCCACCACAAAATAATTTTCCTGCACCACCACCACCACCTCTTCAAAATTATCCAATACCTCTAAGGTTGGAGGAGTTACTTTCCGAATATATCTCCACAAATGACGATATGATTAGAACCTTAAGTGGAAGCGTTAAAAGTCTGGAAAATCAAGTAGGACAGCTAGCTAAAAATATTTCTGAGCGACGAGCAGGGTCTCTTCCTTTCAATACCGAACCACACCCGAGAGAGAAAGCGAAAGTTATAACTCTTCAGAGTGGGAAGCAAGTCTCCGGTATGGTTTGCGAAGAGCCCGAGGCAAGCTCTGCCCCTATTTTTAAAAATCAAAGCTCCGATCCCATTTTAAAAATTCCACCCTCTGCTGAAGAAGTTATCACCCCTGTTCTAGAAAAAAATATCACACCAGCACCCATTTTCAAAAATAATCAAACTACTCCATACCCCTCTAAACTTAATAAACAACGTCAAGATGATCAGTACTCCCGCTTTTTAGAAATCTTCAAGCAAATTCACATTAATCTGCCTTTCCACGAAGCGATTTCGCAGATGCCAAAATATGCCAAATATCTTAAGGACCTCTTGACAAACAAGAAAAAGTTAGAGAACCTCTCGCATGTCACGTGAAACGTCGATTGCTCCGCTGTTTTGACAAATTGTTTGCCGAAGAAAATCAGTGACCCGGGTAGTTTTTCTATCCCGTGTGTTTTCGGTGATCTGTTTGTCAAACACGCATTAGCCGACTTAGGCGTGAGTATAAACCTGATGCCCCTCTAATTGTTTAAAAAGTTAGGAATTGGTAGCCTTAACACCACGCGTATGAGTATCCAGCTAGCCGACAGATACGTTAAGTACCCGTTAGGAATAGTGGAGGATGTTCTAGTAAAAGTCGACAAGTTCATCTTCCCGGTGGACTTTTTAACATCCCATTTCTCGTTAGACCCCTAAGAGTCGGTCTGTCGTGATAGAACCCTAGGAAACCCAAGAATTGAAGTCAATCAGCTCTGAATTTTCAGTCACGGTTTGGTCATGCCCGTGACCTACCTGTCACGCCCGTGACCTAGGGTGTGACCCCTTTGACGATTGTCAAACTCAGTGAGACGATCGTCAAGTGCAGAATTTGCAACCCGGGCCTGTCACGCCCGTGACCTATGTGTCACGCCCGTGACCTAGGGCGTGACCCCTTCGAGGATCGTTGACCTCAGCGAGACGATTGTCGAGCGCAGAATTTGCATCATGGCCCATTCACACCCGTGACCCACGTGTCATGCCCGTGACCTAGGGCATGACCCCTTCGATGATCGTCGATCTCAGTGAGATGATCGTCGAGCGCAGAATTTGCATCATGGCCCTGTCACGCTCGTGATCCACGTGTCACGCCCGTGACCTAGGTCGTGACCACCCTTCGACGATCGTCGATCTCAGGACGACGATCGTCAAACTTAGTTTTAAATATAATATAAGGAGAGAAAAAATATATATAATAGGCGAATTTTGATGTTGCAAATGAGGCACTTAGAGGCCGATTTAGGAGAAATGGTTAGTCACGAAAGTTATAGCCCTTCGAGTCTAGATTAATTTAAAATTGATTTCAACTCGTTTGGGTAAGCGGTTTAACCGTAGCACCCGTTTTAGTGGGGGCTGTACCTAGAGTTGGGCAGAAACTAAAATGAATGCCCATACTATATCCCTAGTCCAAATGACCTAAAATTTGGGTAGGAGGTTACCCTTAGCCGTATCTAGAGGCTGACCAAAATAGGAATTTTTAGAGATACTTTGCCTAAAGTTTTTGTTTTAATTTAATAAAGTTAGAGTAATTTATTTAAGTGGTCAAATAACCTCCAAACCCTCCCAAATTTTGGTGAGTTGTCACATGCTATAAAACCTAGTTCTGTAAAAAATTTCAACTCAGTAGAATGAGTTTTGGATAGGGAGTCACCTATTCTTAACTAGGCAATAATGAGGCATTTTTGGAGGAAAAAGTGCACTAGAGGTTTGAACGGTCAAATCACCTCAACTGAGGCTGATATTTCGACTACTGACTTGGAAGGGCTATTATAACCCACTTGGAGAAAATGGTGTGGTTTAGGGTTGGTTTACCCTAGGATCCAAACTCAAACCCTAAATGGAGGATTTTGAGGGTTGTGAAGGACATGGGGTCAATTGCTCTCATATTACCTTGAAAATCTGTAGAGTTGACATTAGCATGATAAGAATCATCTGGATGAAATCTTGGAGGATTTGGAGACAAATAGATACCTCAAAACCCTAATCTTAGTTTTAGGTTAAAATACTAATTAAGCACAATCCGTCACTAAACATTATCTAAAGGATGTGAAACTCGGGTAGAGTAAGTTTTAGGACGGGTAGAACCTATAAAAATTTTATTGGAATTTTATGATGTCTATTTCCAGCACTTCATTTGTAATGATTGTTATAGCCCTAATTGATGTTTTAATTATTTGAATATTTCTGTTTATTGAAACCCCATAAAATCTTGGAAGAAAAAGTTTTGGGCCAGAATGGTTGCTCCTGAATTTGTGTATAATTTTAAGTTGAGTAAATTTAGTACTTCCTTCACAAATGTTAAAAAGGGATTTTATGGTTTAAAAATTAATTATGGATGATATTTCTTCTGACAAATTATGAAATTTGGCCAATGATATTTTTAAGGTTGGATCTGCATAGTATATTTTATTTATAATTTTTGGATGAATATTTTCTGTACTTGGTTCACAAATAACGAAATATAGAAGATATTGCTAAAATAGTTTTAGTGCCCTTTTGATGATAGAAAAATTATGATACTTTGGATTTACAAAATTTAGATAACATACTATTTATTATAATTTTGTTGGACATCTTGCATGAGAACTTAGGGTAGTTCATGTTCAAACCGGTAGCCCTTGGAGTTTTTGAGGAAATTAATTAAATGCCAGATAAATTAGGAAAATTACAATTTTCTGGATTTAGGCTAGTTATATCATGATAAGTCTCCAGTAAATAATTTAGAGCATTTGGATGAGTATTGAATCATTGCCTAACCGGTTCGACATATAGTCTAGGTTGTTCTGCATATATCAGATTGTTAAATTGCAATAGGACATGATCTGGGATAGTGGTTGGAGTTAGTCATTTTGTCTAGGTGGATAGATGTGGATGATATCATAATAGAATGAAATGAAGAATTGTGAAAAGTGGTGTTATCTAGAGTTAAGAGGTGCTCGGGTTCGACGAAAGATCGTCTTCCCCGAAGAGAGGAAAGTTAAAAAACACACTAGGTTAGCCTATCGTAATATGAGAAGGGAATGGGTAAGGGAATTCAACCAATAACAATAAGTGCCTTGCGAAAGGGAACGATGGGCTTCAGCTACCATCATAGTTCCTAGTGCCATTTGAGAGCCCTTCACGGGGAATACCGGGGGCAGTCCTGGGATAACGTAAACTTCATAAACAAACTGATAAGAGTAACTTAGTAATTAGGGTTGCACGTTTCACAAACACCGTTAGCAAAGAAGATGGTTGGGAGCTTCTGCTCGGTTGGTTAAGAGACAGACGGAATGGTCCGGGGAGCTTCGGCTCATTTGTTGTTTACGATTAAACTTGCATGTGCATAAAAGGAAAGAAAATTAAGGTGCTGGGTCTTCGGTATTTGAGGGTCGATGCACCGACGCCAATACGCTGACTCGGCAAGTGTGGTTAGCACTTGGCCAACATAAGTCCGGTGCGCCAGCCGGAAGGAGTACGCAAGACTCCTCTTCGTGCACCAAGCGTTAAGGCATACGATAGGTCTGACCGGTAGTGCTTTACTGGTTTAGAGGTGGGTGAGGCCCAACCCACCGCTTTCGTCTGCCACTATGGAGGTATCCTGGGAGGTAACGGCTCCGAAAGGGGGAACTATAGGTCTGTGTGCACAGAGTCGGGTGTGTGAGTTGCACTTGCTTGTTCCATCATACCCACTTGCATGTCATAGCATAATCGATTCATTTAAACCTTGACACCTAATGTATAAGTGGAATGGGATGCTTATATATTAGGACTTGCAAAACGACCCCTTGGTCTATAAGCTTGTGTGGGCAAGTTTATAAATTAAGGTTAAATTTAATATATATATGTTACTCTTTGATAACCGACACCGCAACGTATTAGTGGTATGGGACACTTTATACGATGGGAGCTTTGCAGAAGATCCCTTGGCTTATGCACTTCTGCACATAAGTTAAGGTTACTTTTCCTACTTTTTGTTTCTGCCATATTTATTATAGAATTGCTAGATTAGTTCCGCTGCCATCTGTTTTCTTTTGATTTATTCTCCACCTTCATGTCCTTCTCTTTCTTCCTCTCCGCTCAGTACCTAGGAGCCATGGGGGAAGGGGTAGGGGATTATAGGTCTTAGTCTTTATGACTAATGGTTTTCGAACCGCATCATTTAGGGGATCGTGGAGCCCAACATGGAGGAGCAGCCCCATAGACCGGTGCGCTTGGAGATGGGAAAATTTAGCTCTGGAGTTCATACAGTCAGGACCGTGAGTCTTGACCTTGAGTAGATGTTTGTTTTTGCTTCCGCATGAGTGACCTGTAGTGAGGACATGATGTACCGGGCATAAGCCCGTATTTTAGTACTCTGATATATGATTCTGTGGACACTCCCTTCGTGGAGATTTTATTTCTATATATGTGATTATCTGTGGGCTTGCTTTTACTTAATTATGCTACCTTTCTTTGATCGAATTGGCCAGCAGAATCAACATTTTGTGGTGATGACCCTTCAGGGCGTGAAGGTGTCACCGCAAAGTGGCGGTTCTGGGCCTAAGACCCCGGTGTTCTAAAAGAAAAGGGGGGGGGGGGTCTTACAGACTTTGTCATTTTGGACATCGAAGAAGACGTCGAGGTTCCCCTGATCCTTGGCCGACCCTTCCTTGCCACCTCCCGATCCATCATTGATGTAAGTAATGGTAAGCTATTTCTTCGAGTAGGCGAAGACGATGTCACTTTTTCTATCACCCCTTCGATGAAGAACACCTTAGCAAATGATGAATCCTGCTTTTTCGTAGACGCCTTACGTGATGGATCGTCCTACTGCCTCTCCAACTTTGAAAAAGAATTTTCTACTTTTTTTTCCTCTTCTCTTCCAACTGAATCGCTAGAACTAAATGAAGAACGAGTGGAATCCTCTTATCTTCTAAATGATTTTGAAAAAGAATTTTCTGATTTTTGTTCCTCTTTTACTCTTCCGACTGAATCGCTGCAAGAAGCCGCCTTGGCTGCTAGCTCCACCATTTTTAATTTTCCTTATAAAAAAGATTATGAAGATATTATTTTTGAAAAAGAAAGTATCTTACAATCCTCTTATGAAGAACCCCCTACCCAAGAACTTAAAGAACTTCCTGAACATCTCAAGTACGCTTTCTTAGATAAGAACTCCAAGCTTCCAGTTATAGTCTCAGCCTACCTCACGGATACGCAAAACGATAAACTCCTTCTAGTTCTACGTAAGCATTGACAAGCTATTGCTTGGCAAATTTCAGATATAAAGGGCATAAGCCCATCTTTCTGTAGCCATAAAATTTTAATGGAAGATATTTCGGATAACTCCAATCAACCTCAGCGCCATATAAACCCAAATATGAAAGAAGTAGTTAAGGGTGAGGTTATGAAATTATTAGACACAGGAATTATCTACCCTATATCAGATAGTAAGTGGGTTTGCCCTGTTCAGGTAGTGCCGAAGAAGGGAGGGATAACAGTAGTTAGTAATGAGAATAATGAATTAATCCCGACACAGACGGTGACGGGTTGGCATATATGTATAGATTACCGTAAGTTAAATGACGCCACCCGCAATGACCACTTTCCTATATCGTTTATCGACTAGATTTTAGAATGATTATCCGACCATAGATTTTATTGTTTTCTCGATGGCCTCTCGGGGTATTTTCAAATCCCCATCTCTCCCGAGGACCAAGAGAAAACTACGTTTACTTGTCCCTTCGGCACCTTCTCCTACCGAAGAATGCTGTTTGGATTATGCAATGCGCCAGCTACATTCCAGCGATGTATGCTTGCTATCTTTGATAAGTACGTAGAAAGCATTATGGAGGTATTTATGGACGATTTCTCCGTGTTCGGCAATACCTTTGATAGATGTTTAGAGAACCTCGAAAAAGTCTTAGAACGATGCGAAGACACTAACCTTGCCCTAAATTGGGAAAAATGCCACTTTATGGTGAGGGAAGGGTTAGTCTTGGGTCATAAAATTTCTGTGAGAGGTATTGAGATAGATATTGCGAAAATAGAAGTTATCGAGAAGCTACCACCGCCTACGAATGTAAAAGCTATAAGGAGTTTCTTAGGTCACGCTGGTTTCTACCGCCGTTTTATAAAGGACTTCTCCGAGATCACCAAGCCCCTCACCCATCTCATAAAAAAGACGCTCCATTCATTTTTGATGACTCTTGTCTTTCTGCCTTCGAATCAATTAAAGAAAAGTTAATTAACGCACCCATTATGATATCTCCGGTGTGGGACCTTCCTTTCGGGATAATGTGCGATGCGAGTAGTTTTGCGGTGGGAGCCGTATTAGGTCAATGTATATCTTAAAACTTCCACCCCATCTATTATGCTAGTAAAACCCTCACATCTGCACAAGAAAATTACACCACAACCGAGAAGGAGCTCCTCACTATAGTATTCACATTTGATAAATTCTGTCCTTACATTACGCTTTCAAAAATCATAGTTTTTACGGACCACTCGACCCTCAAATATCTTATTGCCAAAGCGGATGCCAAGCTGCGATTGATTCGCTGGGTATTACTCCTCCAGGAGTTTTACTTAGAGATCTGTGATAAGCGAGGAGCCGAGAACTTGGCCGCCGTCCATCTCTCCAGATTAGACAATCCCTTTATAGAAAAATTAAATGAAAAATATTTTAATGATTACTTTCCTGATGAGAAGTTGATTTTAATTAGCACATATACTTCTCCTTGGTTCGCGCACATCGCCAACTATTTAGTGGCCCGGGTGCTCCCAAAAGAGTTCTCCTCTCAGCAAAAGAAGAAATTTTTTCTGAGCTGAAGAACTACTTTTGGGAAGACCCGCATCTTTTCAGAATCTGTGTGAATCAAGTGATAAGGAGATGTGTTTCTTATGAAGAAGGTTTAGATATTTTAAAACATTTACATGAAGGTCCGACAGGTGGGCACTATCAAGCTGCTCGCACCGCTCACAAGGTGCTCTGAGCGGGTTTTTACTGGCCTAGCCTGTTTAAAGACGCGTAAGACTTTGTGAGTAGGTGTGATAGTTGCCAATGGTCTGGCAATATTTCAAATAAAAAAGAAATGCCGCAAAATTATTTCCTTGAGTGCGAGATTTTCGACCTCTAGGGAATCGATTTTGTTGGCCCCCTTCTTTCAAGCTTTAGAAATAAGTATATTTTAGTTGCCGTTGATTACGTCTCACGTTGGACAGGGGCCCAAGCTCTTCATACGAACGACTCCCGAGTTGTATTCATGTTTTTGAAAAAAATATTTTTCTAGATTCGGTACGCCGCGCGTCATCGTTAGCGATAGGGGTTCCCATTTTTGTAATGCACAATTTTCAAAAATCCTTACCAAATATGGCGTTACGCATAAGCTTTAACCTGCCTACCACCCCAAAACTAACGGACAAGTCGATGTAGTAAATAGAGAAATAAAAATAATATTAGAAAAGACTGTTTCAGCTTCTAGGAAAGACTGGTCAGCCATATTAGACAATGCTCTATGGGCCTACCGAACAGCGTACAAAACCGCCCTCGAATGTACGCCGTAACGGCTGGTCTATGGAAAATCGTGCCATCTACCTGTAGAATTAGAACACCGTGCTTTTTGGTCCTTAAGATTTTTAAACTTCGATCCCCACTCTGTTGGTGACCTTAGAAAATTTCAACTTAATGAACTCGACGAGTTGCGCTATTACGCTTATGAAAATAACAAACTATATAAAGAGCGAACGAAGCGTTTACACGATAAGCACTTAAGGCATCTGAAATCATTTAAACCGGGCGACCAAGTTCTTTTATATAATTCTCGATTACGTTTATTTCCGGGGAAATTAAAATCTCGTTGGTCTGGCTCCTTTTATGTTGTAGAAGTTTTTTCTTATGGTACTGTTTTGATTTCTCACCCAGATAAGGGTAATTTCAAGGTGAATTGTCAGCATCTTAAACTGTATTTCTCTGGTGATGATGATGTCAGTCCAAACAGTATTAAGTTTTTGCTTCACGAACTCTAACTTTGAACTTTGAATTTTTGTTAAAAACAAATTTATTTCTGGACAACAATATTAATTTTTTTAATGCGTCGAGCTCAACGACGCATTAAACAAAGGGCGCTCTTGGGAGGCAACCCAAGTTATCATTTTCTGTTTTCTTTATTTTTCAATTTTTGCCCCGGACGGCTCCGACAAGCTGAAGCTTCTGCGATCGCCTACTCTAACGTTGTTGAATCCATCACGAAGTCAAAAGAAGACATACAGGGGAGAGACATCACTCAGCTTTTGCAGCGACTAAATCCGGGGAAGTACCTATTTTTCAATTATGTCTTTCAATTCTGTACTTTATTTTTCTCTCCTTCTCCAATCCCCTTCTTTTGTCATTGAGTACAATGTCCATTTTAAGCTTGGGGGAGGACTTCCTCCTTCATTTTTGCTTAGTGTAAAAATCATTTCTTTCCTTTTTTTATATATCTTAAATATTTCCAAAATAAAATAAAAATTAAAAATGAATATCTTAAAATTCAAAAAAAAGGGAGAAAATATTTCTAAAATTTAAAAACAAAGGATATATGATTTTTGTTTGAATAGTTTAGACATTTTGGTATTTAAATAATACCCCAAGTTTTTGTTTTGTTTCACTCAAAATTTCCTCTAAACAACTTAGCCAATTATAATATTTCTAGTCGTTCTTTTTAATTATGTTTAACAAGTAAAATGTTGGACATGCTGTGTTTCTAATTCATGGTAGCATGTTAAGATGAAATATTTTTCTAAAACTCGCATTTCTATTATGGTTTTTTGTTTTTTATTTCCTTTACTTTCACAAAAATTCATCATCCATTATTTTCTTTTTCGTTTTTGAATAATTTTTGTAAGGTCAACTTTTGAATAGCGTAGTAGATGTGAATGATCAAAGTCACCTATTATTTCTATTTTCAAGATAATTTCATCAATCTTCTTTTATTATATAGGACTTGATTTTTGAAATTTTTCAAACCTTTTTTTTAAATAAATTTAAAAGCGTGAAAATGATTTAGGTCATTTTTGTTTTCATTTGAGCTTTCCTGCCAACCTAAAAACATTAACCACTAGTTAGCCACTTTTGAGCCTTTTTCAGATATCATTTGATAGCTCCTCTTTTAATTTAATTTTCACCAAAGCCAAAATTTCAAACCTATCGAATCACGCTAGCCTTTTTGAGTTTCATAAAATATTTTTATTATTTCGATATGTTATTTTGTGGTTTATGTGGGAGAAAGGTTTTTGAAAAAAGTATGCTCAAAAGATATGGTTTTTTTATTTGGCCAATTCAAAATGAAAATAAAAAATAATTATAATAATAATATATTTATGGCCTTTGTTTTGAAAAAAGAAAAAAAAATGGAGAAAAGAAGAAAAAAATAAAATAAAAAATATATGTATATTTTAAATTAAAATTATTTTTGAAACTCTTTATTTTGGTTTAGTGTGATTTTAAGCCTTCACGTTTACCTTTAAATTCAAATTCTAATCATATTCCCAAACCAAACATTTCTGTCCTATTTAAGTTCTTTTGATTCACGCCTTTTGAATCTTATTTAACAACTAAGAAAGGAAAAAAAGTAAATCAGTTTTAGTTTTGGATTTAAATTTAGATTTTGTTAATTGAATTGATATAATTATAATGCGTTGCTTGGATATAGTAATAACTCAATGCATTTTTTATTTTTGTTGCTTTGCTTAAATCTATTTAAAGAATTTCATCAAAATTTAGGATGATTTATTTTCGTTAAGTAAAGTTTATAAAAGTCTTACCATACCTAAATAATCATTTTATAATTACGTTTCACCTTTTTCCTACTTAGAATTTTGCATAGTTCTTGTGTGGGCATAATTAGAACTTCTTGATTAGACTTTTTTTATGATTATCTAGTTTTTTTATTTTTTTTCTTGGGGACAAGCAAAACTTAAGCTTGGGGGAGTTTGATAATACGTTATGTAGCCTAAACTTTTATCGTATTTTTTGTTTTATAATGTAAAAATCATGTCTTATTACCTTATTTTTTATCGTTTCTATGAAAATATTATTACCACTAACATTTTCTTGTATTTTTGCAGGTTTCCAGAAAATTGGCCAAAAATGACCTGACACGCCCCACTATCACGCCATCCCCGAGCGTGACCTACGGCGTGTCGCCTGATCCCAAGGACTCCTGATGATAGAGACAAAAAACAACGAAAAACGGCTGTCACGTCCACCTTACAAGCCCTCAACGGGCGTGTCACCGGGCGTGAACCAGGGCGTGTCGCCCTCTTCCATAAAGCCTGTTGCCACATTCAATGCAAAGGTCCTCTACAGCATGCAATAGTACTGTCACCCCCCTGACACGCCCTCCCTGGGTATGACACCTAGCGTGACCTCCTCCTTTTCCGATGACTGACGGATTTCCGACCAATGATTTCGACACGACGTGCGTGTCACGCCCACCCTACAAGGACGTGACTCAGAACGTGTCGACCACCGTACAGAAGCAATCATCCCTCCCGCTAGATTCCACAACCCGAGGTCAACCCTGTACATGTCACGCCCCCTAACACCCCCCCCCCCCAAGGGCGTATCGGAGGGCATGACCAACCCGTGGAAAATTTCTATAAATTCAGACCCCCCTTCCATTTCAACAAGTTTAGGTTGAGCGGGGGAGGTGTTGTCCCTTTATTTATTGATCTTTTTTATGCTTTTCTCCCTCTCTCTCTCTCTCTCTCTCTCCTATTGTAATTTACTCTTAACCCATGTTTAGTATTTAGTTGTTTAAGCTTTTATTGTAATCTTGCTCTTGCTTAGTGCTAATTGTAGGGCTAGAATAGGATTTTATTTTCATGCACTTGTAATTTCATTTTCTAAAGTGTAGCTCTCCTTTTTATTAATAAATGTGTCATTTTCTACTTGTGTTCTTTTTATGTTCTACTTCTCATTCCCCCTCCTCCATTTCATTATGATTAACTAAGCCTCCTTGTACTCGATCTTGATGATCTGAGGTTCGAGCAATTAAGTTATGATGTTTTAATTAACCTTTTCTTTTTAGATTTAGGCCATGAATTACTCTTGATTTTTCATGGGTTGGAGGTATATTATCGATATATACGCTCCACCTTTGCTTTCATTCTGCGATAGCCGAGAGGCCGATAGATTGAAATGAGCATTCAAGAGTAAAGGGAGTTGTACGCACCCCTCGAGAGAGGCAGACATCCAAATCTCCCGGATTGGAGTAAAATCCAATAGTGGGGTTCATCGTGTAAAGTGAGCTTTAGGCCTCCGATTTAGACGAAAATCGGTCGGACCTTCCTAAATTCAGTTGGGCACGACTTCAAGAGAAGCGTGTTTAAGCTTTAGGAACCTCCACGATCAAGGTCAATTACCCTATTAAGCTTAGGTTTTTCTTATCGCATTTTCTTTGTCGTCTTTACCCGAGGTGATTTATGATCGAGTGCTCTTCCATTTCATAGTTTCAACCTTTCGTTATTATCGCTTCTATTACCTCTTTAATTAACTGTAATAGCTCTCTTTCTAGCATTAACTTTCTTCCCTTTTTTGCAATTAGTTTCTCAAACCCCTATTTTTCCGTCGATAAGATAATAATATTCGTCTGAGTAAGCATACTCAACAGTTCCCGGATTTCAATACGACACTTGTGTCCCCAAGCTACAGTTTGATAGGTATATTTGCCTCATTGGATTTTCGGTTGCTTTTATTTTCTTCGAGCCTTAGCGACCACCACCTCCATGTCTCGGATCTCAAGCTACTTTTCTAGAAGAAGGCCGGCTATCACGGCTTCACATTCTTCTTGGTTGTTGGTTACCGGAAAGTGGTAGGCCACCACCTGGTCTATGGCAACCCCCTGGGGGCTTATTAACACCACTCCTCCCCCAAGGGATTGCTTTATCGAGGCCCCATCAACCATCATCCTCCATGCCTCCTCCGGTTGCGGCTCCCCCTCCTTGATCTCAATAATATAGTCCGCTAGGAAGTCCGCTACCTGCCTGCGCTTTAATGGAGAGTCTCAGAACAAAAGAGATGTTGAACTCGCTCAGTTCAATTGACCACTTGGCAAGCCTCCCTGAGTGCTCTACTCCTTCAAAGATCTTATGAAGAGGATGGTCGGTCGCCACTTTAATCGAGTGTGCTTGAAAGTATGGCCGAAGTTTCCTTACCGAAATAATCAGAGCGTATGCTAGATTTTCTAGGATGGGGTAGCGGAGCTCTGCCTTCTTCAGGATCCAGCTTACGTAGTAGATTGGTAGCTTCTTCTTCCCCTCTCCCTTGACAAAAACAGACCGCACGGCCTCCGCTCCTACCCCAAGATATGAGGCCAGGTCCTCTCCTTCTTTTGGACTTTGAAGTGAGGAGCCTGGGAGAGCTGTATCTTCAGCCCCTGGAAAGATTACTCGCACTCGGCGGTCCACTCAAACCTTTGGTTACCCCTCAACACTTTGAAGAATGACGAACACTTGTCTCCTGACTTAGAGAGGAATCTGCTCAGTCCGACCAACTTGCCTGTCAAGCACTGGACCTCCTTGGCACTGCGAGGTGATTCCAAATCTTTGATGGCCTTCACCTTATCTAGGTTAGGCTCTACTCCAGACAGAGTCAAGAGATGCCCAAGGAACTTCCCGCGGCTGGCCCCGAAGAAAAACTTCAAGGTGTTTAGCCTCATCTTGAACCTCCGCAGGGTGGCGAACGTCCCTTCTAGGTCCCATAGGTGCGAATCCACACACTTGCTCTTGACCATTAGGTAATCGACATAAACTTCCAAATTCCTCCCCCTTTTATCTCTGAAGACCCGATCCATCATGCATTGATATGTAGCCCCTGCATTTTTCAACCCAAAGGGCATCATCTTATAGCTGAAGCATTCCTCTCTCGTGATGAAGGAGACATCCTTGACATCGGGAGGATGCATCCGGATCTGGTGATAACCTGAAAAAGCATCCAAAAAGCTCATAATAGAAAAACTAATGGTTGAATTGACCAGCGCGCCGATCTGAGGCAGGGGGGTAGCAATCCTTAGGACATGATTTATTTAATAAAGAAAAATCGATACACATTCTCCATTTCCCACCCCCTTTTTTTATCCATTACCACATTGGAGATCCAGCACGGATACTGGACCTCGGAGATGAAGCCGGCTTCAAGGAGCTTTATGACCTCCTCGCGAATGGGCTCGTCCATCTTGGTGGCAATGGCCTCATCTTTTGGCATATGGGGAGGGTCCGGGGGTCCAGGTTTAGGCGGTGGCAGGCAACGTCCGCATCGATGCCCGACATGTCCGCCGCTCTCCAAGCAAAGATGTCGATGTTGCTCTCGATGCAAGATCTCACCCATTCCTGATCCTCGGGGCCTAAGACTCCGCTGATCCGCACCCTCTAGACCTGTCCTGCGCTGGTGAAGACCTCCATCTCCACCACTTCCTCAGCTGGCTCTAGCCGCGACTGCTCCCAGCCGATCCTTGCTTCTTCCTCCATCTCCTCCTCCCTTCCAATCTCATCAACCTTCATCTCCTCCTCCCTTCCTATATCATCAACCTCCATCCCCTCCTCTAGGATCTCCTGCTCAACTCTTGCTGCTTGCTTTTCCTCTACCTCCATCACCTCCTCCAAGATCTCCCGATGCTGGTGCTCGACTTCTATACCCTCCTGGGCCTCCTGCTCAACTCCCCTCTGCGCCTTTGTGCTTTCAGTCCTCGCCTCCCCAAGGATCATCTCCTCTCCCCCGACCTTCTCTTCCTGCTCCACCAGCTCTCTCTCCAGTACTTCTGCTTCAGCCATCCAAGACACCGTGTTAATCGCCGTCACATAGCATTGCCACGCCACCTTTGGATCCCCCCTAATCCTGACCTGCACCCCTCCATTATTGAACTTAAGGCATTGATGGAATGAGGAGGGGACGCAGCGAAAGGCGCTAATGAGGGGACGCCCAAAGATGGCATTGTAATAACTTGGGGCATCCATTATCACGAACCAACAGTTCCGAGAAACGCCCTCCAGCTTTACATGCAGTCCTACCCCTCCTTCTACTTCCTTCCTTTCTCCCGAAAACCCAAACAACAGTCCATCTGATGCCAAGACACTTTTCCATTCGACCTTCATCTCGTCAAAAGCCTTCTTGAAGATAACATTTACTGAGGTCTCATTGTCCACCAGTACCCTGGTGAACGTGAAGTTCTCCACTGCAGTCTGGATCACCAGGGCATCGCAGAACAGATCCTTATAGTCCGGCATGTCCGCTAATGAAAAGGTGATCTTTTCTTCCGGTGGGGGAACCTGGGAGGTAGAGGCGCCCCCCTCAGATATATGGTTTGAAGGCTCCTCTTGCGGGTTGCCTCGATCCCAACTCCTCCATGGATCACTCTGATCCCTCCTCGGGTCCCCACGTCTACTCTATCCTTGCACCTATCTTCTCCCTCCCCCTGCTGCACTTCCACGATCCTTACTGGCAGATCCTCCCTCCCAATTCCACTAGCTTCCCTCATCTCTAAGAACTCCGAGCAGGTGGCCTTCACGTGACCTTCCTCATGGTGGAAGTCATAGAAGTGCAATGCCACCCTGCCCCCTCTTCCTTCTCAACCTCCCCTTCTTCCAGCCCCTCGAACTCCTCTTCTTCCTCCTCTTCCTCTACCAACCTCCATTGCTTCTTACGGCGGCGGGAAGTGACCCCTCGATCCCTGCCTCTACGCCTGCTGATCGAACCTCCTCGGCTCACGAAGGTTATCTCTTATCTGAAAACTTCCTCCTTGACCCTTGGGGAGACCATCCTGAGTCCTCCAACCCAACCTGTTGTTTGGCTCCCGGACCCCCCATCCATGCTGCTGCCCCTGTCCTCAGGGTTCTTCCCTCTTTCTCTTTTCTCTTTGCTCTCTCTGCCTTCCCACAGCAGGCTCCTTCACATAATCCTCCACCATCCTGGCCAACTTCATAACAAATATCGGATTCACCCTTTCAAAGTCTATCCCATTCGCCGCCCTCTCCATGAGCTCCTCAAAAGAGAGTGGGGGTACTCTCTTCAACTCCATGCTGAAGAAACCCGACCTTAGTCCTAGGGTGAAGGTGAGCATCAATACGTCTGGGACCTCCTGGACTAGGAGAACCTCTTCCTGAAATCGGTCAACATAATGACCTAGCATCTCCTCTGGCTTTTGCCTCACTGCAAACAGGCACTCCGCCTCCTTCTTCTGCTTCTTCGAAATTGAGAACCTCAATAGAAACCCCCTGCGCAGATCTTTAAAGCTGTATATTGAACTTGCCGGCAACTGGTGGAACCAGTCCCGGGCCTTCTCCTTCAACGTGTTTCCGAAAAGCCGACACTTGAAGGCCTCTGTCATCTGCCTGATCGAAACTATATCCTCGAACTACTGTACATGCTGCACAGGGTCATTCTTCCCCGAGTATTAGGACATGTCCGGCTCCCGGTACCCCTCTTGCACCGGAGTTGAGATGATGAGCTCGCTGAAAGGGCTCTCGTCTCCTGCCTGGTTAGAGGGCACATCTTGTGGACTCGATTGACTGGCTCGATCTGCGAGACTGTGCCAAGGGAAGAGTTCTCGCACAGCCACCTCCCCATCGCCTAAATCTGACGGAATCTCCTTTCCAGCGCGCTAGCTTGGGAAAAGTTCTCGCGCGGCCATGTCCCTCTCGCCGACCTCCACCTGGATCTCCTTCCCGGGATGCTGCTCAGGAGCATTCTCGCCCAAGAGCAGGGCCGTCTTCACCAGAACCTGAGGAGTTGCCCACTCACTTCTCGCAGAGAAGCCCAAGCTGATGGTCTGTAGAACCTCCAGCCTGAAGTCTTCTAGCATCTTCCTCGTTGCTTCCTCTCCCCGGGTGGGGTATCCTCTTCTGGTCTCCAGGTCCAAACTTTCCTGAGGCTAGTCCAACCCCATCCGTTGACATCTATGGGTCCCACCTAGCGAATATGGGGTTGTACAGGTTTATTTGTCTGAGGGATTTTTACAACCTAAGTGTATTTAGACTCTTTCTCTAGGGAAAGACGATCATCCGTCAATCCTGAGTACAACCTTGCCTCTAGTCAACCTAGCTTTCACTACCTTCCTCCCATTGGTGACTTTATTCATCCTCATCCAAACCAGGTACACCGAATATCTCACGTTCCCATACAAGGCCTACCTGTTACCTTATTTCTACAATTTTATTATGTGCAGACCTAATGAGCTACATGGTGTGCATGAAAGATGATTCTCCAAATAATCATCCAAATGGCCTAAGATTATTATTAAGGGTCTATCATAATACTTTATGAATAAATCCAGAAGATTGTAATTTTCCTACTTAATTTATTATTTATTATATTTTCTGCAAAATCAGGCCACCTATGCTTTTGAACACCAAGTACACTTTTATAATTAAGTATGGTCTTGAAAAAATTATGATGAACTACGAATATCAAAATAACAGTAAATACCAAAAAATTACCAATTTTCCAATGTGGATTTGACCTTCAAAAAATTATTGGATAAATAACCACAATATTAAGATAAATAGGGAAAAATTAGAATCAACCTTTCAAAAATTATGAGAAAATTACTAGATGATAAGTACGACCAGAGAATGCTACTGACCAAGAATTATAATTTTCCAACACCATTTTGTCACATAAATGAATTATGATAAATATTCAATAAATGGGCACTTATGAAGGACCCTATAGGACAAGTCTTTCAATATATTCATAAAAATTCCCAGAGCGTGATTATGTCCTAAAATATTCCCTGACCAAGTTACATAATTTTCAAGTAAGTATATAACTCTAAAATAATTATTTTGTGATTGAATCAATCTTTGGGTTTGTGAATGAAGTACTAAAAATATAAATCCAAAATTCACAATAAAATTTCTATGGAACAATATCATCTAACTAAGATCATTGCCTAAATTTTATGAGTATCCAAATTCATTTGAGCAAGTAATTAAATATTGGACCCATGTTTCCTAAACTATCCATAATTATTTTAAAGAGGGTGTAGGTTCCTAAAAATCCTAAAACAATTTTCCAGAGACTATTTGTTTCCTAGGAACTCGCCAACCAAGATCCAACACCATCCATCGACATACTATCCCATGTCCTTCTCTAGGCCCCAAACCTCATCTCTAGGGCCTACACTAGGGTCTCGGGCATCTCCACCCCAAACCACTCAAGTTCTCTTGAGTGGGTGTTTTAGATGACTTTTAGGCAATGGCTCATGTTTCATTCCTTTTGAATGAGGTTTGGCCACTCAAGCCATCAAACAACCTTTGCCCTAATTTCCCCTTAAGGGACAAAATTTTGGTTACATCAATACCTAATCAAATCATCCCTAAATGGATTGAGAGTTTTTACAGTGACCTATCATAACCCTAAGGATCATCCACCAAATATTTGGAGAATGGTGGGGTCATTAGACTATCTAATTAAATCATACATGATTTATTAAATTTTTACAAAAACTATAGGAAAATATTTTCCAAAAATTCCCATTTTTGGACATTATGAGTGTACCTATATAACTAGCATATGGTCAAAATTTCAAAGTATTTGACTGGCTGGTTTAGTGGGGGCACACCATTTAGTCTCTGTTCAAGCCAATGTATAGACTACACCATATTGAGTGATGTAGTCAAACCAGTGATACAAATTTGTTGAAATAACTTTCAAAATAAACTAGACTTCAAGGGCTACAATAGAAATGTTAACCATTTTTCCATAAATGGCCTCTAAGTATTTTCAATAATTAAATCTAACAAATGTAATTTATGTGACATAAATGAAATAATTCCAAATATTAATATTAAATCTGCGTACAAATGTTAAAGTGTCAATGGACGGAATCGTCTCATCTTCCTCGTTGAGCCAACGGTCCTGATTTTCTTATCTTGGGCCGATTTGAGAGTCATTTTCCCGGCCACCTGAGATCCTCCCCGGCCGACCCGTGCCACCACCACCTTTGTTGAGGTGGTGGTCGGCGATTGACGGTGCTTGGTCGACCGGAGGTGGCCAGAACAGGGGTTTATGCATGGATGAAAAGCTTGAAAAAGTCAAGCTTTCGGCCTACCCGATCTAGGGCCAATTGGCCCCAAACCTTTTGTCTAGTAGATGTGGATATATCCACTGAGAAATGGGAAGAGGACAGGACCTTTTGGGAGGGTCGGAGCCTAGCCGATCGCCTAGTCACCATATAAGGATTCTATGTTTTCGGGTGCTCTATAACTGCACTACCAGAGACCTCAATTCCTTCAAGTAAAATGTTGAATCGATTTCTCTAGGCCTAAGGAAGCTTTTAAAATAATCAAATGGGGGAGGGGGAGGGCCATGGCTTCAATGCCATTAATGGCCATGGATAATAGTTTTCGGCTAAGTGGTGGTTCAATACACCCTGCCACTGAAAGGGCCTAAAAAGTGCATTGATCTTCTCAGAACTGAATGGGGGTGATGTACCAATCCATTGGAGATGAAGAGAGAAGTCCCTTTGGCCTTCTAAGCCATGAATGACCTCTTTCTCCTCAATTTCTCTCGCCTCCAGTAAAGGGAAGTGGAACTTTCTCTCTTCTAGTCACTATTTCTAGAAAATGAATGGCTAATTATGTAAATATAAACCTCATGAGGCTAGTGGGCCACTCAAATTAGGATTAGCCCAAATAGATTGGGCTAGGTTAGGTCAACTTGAGTTGATTTGACCTAAACTAGGGTTGAGTTGACTTTGGTAAAATTGACTTTTTGGGTTGCCCCCATTGGGTCCTTGGTGACCCATTGGCCTCCCCTAGGGTTGGGAGAGCTATGGTGGGGTCATGGATCCAAGTTAAAGCTCTACGATCAAACCATACGTTTGGTGTTGAGGTTGTGTTATAGGCAGACCAAGGTGATTTCCACCATCATGCCTTTTTTCACTTGGCCTCTTGAGCTTTCATGGGTTTTTTCATGAACTAGTCATGACAAAACCACTATTACAGTTCTAGTTGTTTGAGGGATGTTACACCAGGACACCGAGCTCTGCAAAGTCTGAATACCGCAATAGGTGGAAGCAGTGGTCTAGAATATCTAAGTGTCAAGCGCCGTGTATTTGTTATGCTTGTGGCAAAATAGGTCATATGGCAAGAGATTATCACAGTGGTATTCCAAAGACGAAGACGGCTAATTCTTGAGCAGTTGCAGGGTGAGTTCCAGTTATTTGCTACACGTGTGGTAAAGAGGGACATTATACTCGAGAATGTCGAAGTAGCCCTCCGGCGAAGGCAAAATAAAGTAATGTCACAAGTATGAATAAGGAAGTAGTTGTAAAAGACTACTGTACTTCCTACTTTATGTGAGAATGCATACTATGCATGTACGAACCTGTTGTTTCCCTAAACAAATAAGTCTTTTTATTGAGAATATTATATCCCTTTCTGTGCTTGGATTTGTGCAATAACTATGATAAATAAATATGCGATTGGGATAATACTACCGGAGGAGTAAAGGGTGAATGCTGGTAGAAAGTTTTGTGTTAAGGTGCAGATAGGAAATCATCATTTTGACATTGAAGCATCTGTACTTCCGATATATAAGTTTGATATAATATTTTCTATGGACTAGCTCTCTGAGCATCGTGCCTGTATTGATTGTAACTCTAAGTAATTCATACTAGGGAAAAAACAGAGCACGAGACTAAGTTCGCAGGTATGTGACGATCGAGAAAGATATTTATGTCTGCTCTCCAAGTAGTCAAGACAGTTCGGAAGGGCACGAAATTGTTTTTTGTGTTGTTAGAGGTTGTAAAGCTAAAGCCTAGTTTGAGTGTCATTCGTGTTGTATCAGGGTTTGCAGATGTGTTTCCTAAAGATCTCCCTATGATTCAAACCTTGTGCAAGAGATCGACTTCACTAATGAGTTTATTCCAAGTGCAAAATCTGTGTCACGCTCACCATACCAAGTAGCGCGAATGGAAATGGCAAAACTAAAAGTTTTATTACAAGAATTGTTAGAGAATGATATATACATCCGAGTATGTCACAATGGAGTGCATCAGTTCTCATTGTAAAGAAGAAGGAAGGAGGCTTGAATCTATGCACTGATTATCGTGAACTGAATAAGCTGGAAGAAAAGAACAAGTATATGATTCCACGAATTGATGATCTATTTGATCAGTTGGTTGGATTGACTGTCTATTTGAAGTTGGACTTGAAGTCTGGCTACTAGAAGTTCAGGATTCAGGAATGTGAAATTCCCAAGACAGCATTTGATACGCGTTATAGGCATTATGAATTTACTGTGATACTTTTTGGGCTCACTAATGCGCCATCATTGTTTATAGATTTGATGCATAGGATCTTTCGAGAGTATTTGGACCTATTTGTGATTGTATTTATTAACAACATACTAATATACTTTCAGACAGAAAAGGATCATATGAATCATTTGAGATTGGTTCTATATACCCTAAGGAGTAATTAGTTGTATGCCAAGTTCTCCAAGTGTGATTTTTGGCTATCTTCGCTAGCGTTCCTTGGTCATGTTGTTAGTGGAGAGGAAATTGTGATAGATCCAGCGAAGATAGTTGTGATACGGGAGTGTCCTATTTTATCTTCTATGGCGGAAGTCCGAAGTTTTCTTGGGCTTGCTGGCTACTACAGACACTTCGTGGAGAAATTCTCGCAGATAGCAATACCCCTCACTACATTTACAAAGAAGAATCATAAGTTTATTTGGTCATTGTCATGCGTGCAAGCTTTTAAATAGTTGAAAAGTCATCTAAGAATTCCGCCTATTCTGTGCTTGCCATGTAGATCAGAAGGCTATGAGATCTACTGCGATGCTTCAGGGAGCTTCTTAGGCTGCGTTTTACTTCAACATGTGAAGGTGATAACCTATGGCTCGCGCCAATTGAAAGTGCATGAGATGAATTATCCGATCCAAGATCTGGAGTTAGCGGTCGTGATATTTGCTCTGATGCATTGGAGGCACTACCTTTATGGCATGAAGGTCGATATTTTTACTGACCATAGGAGCCTGAAGTATCTGTTGAATCAGAATGACTTGAATATGCACCAGCGGAGGTGGATGGAGTTCCTTTGGGACTAGACCTTCAAGATACATTACATTCTGAGGAAAGGAAATGCCATTGCGGATGCGCAAAGTCGTATGATCCCTGCATAGGCCAACTAGATGCAGATGCATGATGAGCGTCTTATTTGAGATTTGGAGGCCTTGGAAATCTCCTGTGTGGATAGGAGGTCTAGTGCTGAAGCATGTTTGAACTGGGCGGAGGTGTAGTATGACCTTACAGACGCGATTCAGCAAGCATTGGAGCTATATGATAACATGAAGTGGTACTTTGCAGAGACATTGGTTGGGTCAAATGCCTAGTGTACTTTAAGTGATGCCTTTTGTGGAAGAACAGTCGATTGTGCATCCCAAATGTGGACAAACTTTTGGGAGGAGTTGATGTACAGGGCACATTTCTTGAATTGCTTAATCCACTCGGGGAGCACACAGATGTTCAAGGACATGAAAATGTTATTCTAATGGCCAAGATTTAAAAAGAACTTATAGCTCTATATGTGGTAAAGTGTCAGACCTGTGCCCTAGTACAGGGGCCGAATGTCAAAAGTCGGGTGGATTTTTGAAATCATTGTCTATACTAGAGTGAAAGTTTGACGACATATTTATGAATTTCGTGAACGTCATCCCATGATTTTAGAAGGGGAATAGTGCCGTCTAGGTGATCGTTGATCGTTTAATGAAAGTGTCGCACTTCATTCTGAATGGGAAGGATGATTCAGTGGAAAAGCTGGCAAAATATTAAGTTGATAATAACGTATGATTGTACTGTGTACGTTGTAGCATTGTTAGTGATCGAGATGGCCAGCTTCACGTCTAATGATTGGAGGCTTATACATCAAATGTTGGGTACCAAACTAAAGTTCAGTACCTCCTTTCATATGCTGACGTATGTTCAGACTGTGAGGGTAAATATGACGATGGATGACATGCTTCGCATGTGTGCCCAAGATTTCGGTTCGAGGTAGGAGGAGCACCTTTTTTATCATTGAGTTTGCCTACAATAATAGCTACCAGGCAAGTATTCATATGGCGCCCTTTGAGGCCCTCTATGTGTAATGCCCCAAAAACACTATAGGAATGGGAAGTGTTTTTATTGGTTCTGGAGCCCTGGGAATTTCGCGGGTGAAGGTCACGGGCGTGTCAAGGGGGGCAACATGGGTGTGTCAAAGTTGACACAGGCGTGTCAACATGTCGTGTATCCTTCTCTGGAAACTTGGCTGTGTCGAGAGGCGAGTACACGGCTCGAGACACGGGTATGTCATGGTCGGACACGGCCGTGTCAATAGTGACACGGGCGTAACAGGACCCGTGTCCACTAAGGGTCGTGTCGATTCCGTAGGGCGGTTATGGAACACGCCCACCGACAAGGGCATACCAGTTTAGGCGACACAGGCGTGTCACCTTGGACACGGGCGTGTCTCAACTCGTGTCCGGCTCTGGGTTGACTATTTCGTGTGAGAACAGGGCACACGGCCAGGAACACGGTCGTGTGCAAAGCCGTGTTCGGCCATCTGAAATGATTTTAAGAGTTATTCTGGGCCGTTCGTTTTTATTAAATACGATCCAACGTTCTTGGCTTGCCTCCTAATGGTTTATGGACGGGAATGGGGAAGTTATTCCTTATTTCATCTTTGGCTTTATCTTTCTAAGGAGAAGATAGAGGGGTGAGCAAGAGGACATAGAAGAAGAGGAATCCGGCTGCTAGTGGTGCTATGGTGGTTAGAATCGCGTGCCTGAATTCAGATTCGCTGAGGTAGGAGCATTGCGGTCCTTTCCAACCATGTACTTTTCTCCATGGTGCACCAAATCGTGCTACAAGGGTAACGATTTTCCACTCAGACATGTGAAATCCGTCTTTCCTGCATTTGCATACGAATTTTCCACCAAAAGGTGGAACGCGAAGTGATTCCCGTGGGATCGATGGTTCATCTCTTGCTTTGTTGCATTAGAACCGGAAGTGAGTATTACGATTAGGCATTCTTTGTGAAGCCCATCCAGTAAGTAGGAAGTACGGATTGGTGATGCTTTCTTTACAAATCGGAGAAGACTCCGTGTTCATTGATTGTTTGTATGGAGTCCCGTGGTGAATAAATGTGGCTATGTGCAACAGGAAATACTGGAGGAAGTCCAGGAAAATGTGAGAGTTGATACTTGGTGCTCAACTCGTGTGGTCATGAGTACCACGTTGCATGTTGTTGGGTCGTTGTAATATATCTAAAAGCCTTGGTGGCGAACAGGCAAGGTGATGTTTTACCCGCGTCGGTCCGGTGTGACGAGAGACGATGATGAGCAACTGGCAAGGCGGATCTGTACCCGCGTTATGGTTGTCTAACCTTGGGTGCTTAAGTCCCTGTTAGGATCTTATAGCGAGAGACTAAGGCCTGCGTGCTGTAAAGACTAGGAATGCTCATTTTCGACCGTAAGGTAGAGAGACCTTGAAACGGTGGTAGGACCCAGGATTTTCCGGTACACAAATAAGGTGCCCTGAGTGTACAGAGCGCCGGGCTATCGTGCCGACGTTTATGTTATGTATTGGTTAGTGCGGTTGTGCACGGCCTTGGTGGATTATAGAATACATATGCTTGTTAATAAAATGCTTTGTAAGAAAGTAATTCCGCTACCCCGTGCCAGGGGCAGGGTCGTTATAATTGGTAAGTTGAATCATGACCGTTGCCCTATTTTTCGCTGCTTGGTGGATTGTTTCTTGTAGGTGGAGATGGCCCAAGCGGGAAATAGCGGGATGAAGTCCTGGTTGTGCTGCTGCCCTTAAAGGCTTTACTTTGCATTACCCTTGTTCATGTGTGGCCGGCCTGCGTGCCGATGTTTGTAAACAACACTCCTTTTAAGAAAAACTTGTAAGGCCATAAGGCCATGTACCTTATGTATTGGTTGTAATCATTCCTAATTGTTAGTAGTGGATATTTCTTTTGTTGTACTTGAGTTAAAAGTTTCCAACCTTGAAGCTTCTGCTAGAATGCTCTGTGTTAGGAATCATTGGTAGTTTTGGTATTATATGGTAATCTCTCCGCCTATTTGTGGAATATGGTGTGGGGCCCCGGCCAGACTTTCTACTATATCCCATGTAACGAGTAGGGATGTTACAATTTGGTAACAGCTTGTAGGTCTTTCTCTTCCGAATTCGTGAGCGAATTCTTTTGAGTGGTGGCGAGCATGTGTAAGTGCTGTGGTTATAACACTAAATGAACTTAAGAATGTCCACTTATGAATGAAAATACACTTGTTTCCGGAATCTGCATATTCCTTTTTGTAAGTTTGGCATTTTGTTTAGTCGCTAAGTTGTGTTTTTCTCACACATATAGGTGACTAGAACTCATGCAGGACAGTCAGAACCCCAATGTTCCGTTGAGAGTGCAGCACCAGCAGAGGTGCCCACACCTCCTCCTTCTGCTGAAACTGTTCATATGATCACGCAGATGGTACTTGCTGTGATGAATGCTCAGCAGGCTTGACAGGAGAGGCCTGCAGCGGTGCCAAATCAGGCTGAGCTAAGACAAGAACCGATAGAAGTTGTGGTTGATCTCCATGCAGCAGATTAGCAACTGAAGCATTTCATGAGCTTCAATCCTCCAACGTTCGATGGGACTAGTTTGCCAGCCCAGGCAGAGGATTAGCTTTCAAGGATAAGAAGGATCTTGACAGCAATCAGGGTTGAGGAGGAGCAGAAGATAACGTTAGCCACTTTCCTGTTAGAGGTAGAGGCTCAGCTTTGGTGGGTTGAGGTCAAACTGCATCACATGGCAGGCAAGCAGTTAACTGAGGTCTCGATGGTGGAGTTCTCTTGGTTGTTCTTGGTAAAGAATTTGCTGATGCCGCAAAGGATTGGTATGGAATTGGAGTTTCAACGACTGACGCAAGGAGAAAAGAGCGTGGATGTCTATCTCCATGAGTTTACAAGTATGGAATGTTATGCAGGATCTATCATTGCCAAAGAGGAGCGTAAGACCAATAGGTTCTATGAAGGACTGCGGGATGAGCTTAGGTTTTTGCTCTCTTGATTTCTGTGAGCCAAGGATTTCAAGCATTGGTTTGTACGGCTACGTCTTTGGAGAAGGACTTGAATAGGACACAAGGAAAGAGGAACTTAGCACTGACAAAGCCAGCGTTCAAGACGCCGCATCCAAAGAAGTGTGGGTTCCGTAAAATATTGGGAAAGAGGTCCAAATCTGCTGGACAAGCCCCTTCAGATGTTGTGACAGAGGCATCTTCTTGGTATGGTTCTCGAGCAATTTACACGTGTGGAAAGCTGGGATACTTTGCTCGTGACTGTCGCCCTGTCCCTCCAAAGGGCGAAAAGAAGGCGGGAGCGTCGTATGCGGAGAAAGGGAAGACAGTGATGGAGTCTTCTGCATCACAGGTGCTACCCGGGTCTTCAATCTCGGCCAACAGGAGGATATCAAACAGGCTAACATCGTCACAGGTACGGGTAGTTTGTAGTTTTATTTTGTGCCTTGTGCTGCGCTTGTTTTAATTTTGGTAATATAGGTTTTGTCCATATACGGGACCATCCGGCAAGAGCCCTATTCGATACAGGTGCCTCACATTCGTTTCTATCTGAAGACTTTGTCTTACGAATCGGGGTACCTGCACGGACCATGACAGACAGTTTTAAGATGCTCCTACCTAACTAATGTGTGTTGTGCGCGGATAAGTCGTGTAGTGTGGAAGTAAAAATAGGAAGTCGGGATTTTTTGGTGAACGCATCAGCGCTACCGATATCTGAGTTCGATATTATCATTGGTATGGACTAGCTTTTAGAGCAGCATACAAGTATAAATTGCACTTCCAAAGAGGTTAAACTGTGTTAAGATACCGAACATGAGACTAAGTTCAATGGAATGCGTGGGATGAGTAGGATACTCTATCTGCTCTCCAATTCATTATGGCAGTTCGGAAGGGTGCGGAGTTTTTCTTCACACTCAGAGGCTGTGGAGCCTAAGGACAGTATTAGTGAGGTGTCGATTGTATCATAGTTTGCTGATGTGTTTCCGAAAGTTCTTTCAGGGTTACCAACCCATAGGGAGATCGACTTCGCTATCGAGTTGGTACCAGGTGCGAAACCTGTGGCCCGCTCGCCATATTGAGTAGCGCCAAAGGAAATGGCGGATTTGAAGGTTCAGTTGCAGGAACTTCTAGAGCAAGGCTACATACGTCCAAGTCAGTCACCTTTGTGCGTGCCAGTTCTCTTTGTAAAGAAGAAGGACGGTAGCTTGCGTCTATGTATTGAATACATAGAACTAAACAAGGTGACAGAAAAGAACAAATATATGATTCCACAGATTGATGACTTGTTTGACCAGTTAGTTGGCTCGACTGTATACTCCAAGTTAGATTTGAAGTCAGGTTATTATCAGTTGAGAGTTTGTGAAAGTGACATACCCAAAACAGCGTTCGGAACACGCTATGGTCTATATGAGTTCACGGTAATGCCATTTGGGTTGTCCAATGCGCCATTGGTATTTATGGATTTAATGCATCAGGTGTTTAGGGAATACATGGAATCTGTTTGTAATCGTCTTTATCGATGATATCCTCGTATACTCCCAAACTAAAGAAGATCATGCAAATCATATGCGGTTTGTGTTGCACACCCTGAGGAAGAACAAGCTCTACGCCAAGTTCTCTAAGTGTGAGTTTTGGCTGTTGTAAGTGGCTTTCCTTGTCCATATGGTTAGTGGAGAGGGAATTTTGCGGTGGATCTTGGCTAAGATTGCTGCTATACGGGAGTGGCCACTTCTTACTACTGTGGCGGAGGTTAGGAGTTTTCTTGGACTGGCGGGCTACTACAGTCCCTTCGTAGAGAATTTCTCGCCGGTAGCCTTGCCTCTCACCACACTGACGAGGAAGGATTAGAAGTTCGTTTGGACACCCGAATATGCACGAGCTTTTGAAGAGCTAATGAGTTGGTTGACCATGATGCCAATCTTCACATCGCCATGTTGTTTGGATGGCTTTAAAGTGTATAGTGATGCTTCAGGGAGCGTCTTAGGCAGCGTTCTTCTACAGTTTGGGAAGGTGATAGCATATGGCTCATGCCAGTTGAAGGTGCACGAACGGAATTACCCCGTCGATGATTTGGAGTTGGCGGCGATAATATTCGCACTTAAACTGTGGTGTCATTATCTATATTATGTGAAAGTGGATATATTCACGGACCATAAGAGCCTGAAGTATCTGTTGGATCAGAAGGATCTCAACATGCGACAGAGAAGGTGGATGGAGTTTCTTGGAGACTACAACTTTCAGATTCACTACACTCCTGGTAAGGGGAATATCGTCGCGGATGCCTTGAGTCATAGGACTTCGGCAAGGGAAAATTGGTTGCTAAGGCATAATGAAAGCCTAATTCGAGAACTGGAAGTCTTAGGCATTTCTTGTGTTGACAAGGATTCCACTGCAAAGGCGTGTTTGAACTGGACAGAGGTACAGTGTGACCTTATGGATAGAGTTTGGCAGGCAACAGAACTTGATGAAGGTCTACAATGGTATGCAGTGGAGAGTTCAGATTCTCAGTTTTCTTTTGAGGAGAGCCTTTTGCGGAGAGATGGTCGTTTGTAAGTCCCAAGTAGGGGTAAAATTCGGGAAGAATTGATGTATGAAGCCCACTTCACAAAATATTCAATACACCCCGATAGCACGAAGATGTATAAGGATATGAAGAAAATGTTCTGGTGGCTGCAATGAAGAAGGATATAGCACATTATGTTGCGAAATGCCAGACATGTGCCTTGGTAAAGGCTGAATGCCAATGGCTAGGTGGTCTTCAGAAGTCGTTTCTAATTCCTATATGGAAATTTGATGACATCTTGATGGATTTCGTGCATGGGCTGTCGAGGTCGCAACGCGGTAATGATGTAGTTTGGGTGATTGTGGATCGGTTAACTAAGGTGTCACACTTCATCCCGAACCGGATGGATGACTTAGTTGACAAGTTGGCAAAGTTATATGTGGATAACATTGTACGATTGCACGGTATGCCCCGTAACATCGTTAGTGATCTTGATGGGCGTTTCACTTCGGGAGATTGGAGGCTAATTCACCAACTATTGGGTACGAAATTACATTTCAGTACGACCTTTCATCCTTAAATGGATGGTATGAACGAAAGGACAACCAGGACGTTGGAGTATATGCTCCAAATGTGTGCACTAGATTTCGGAAAGAGTTGGGAAGATCATTTATATATGATCGAGTTTGCCTACAAAAATAGCTATCAAGCTAGTATTCAGATGGCGCTCTTTGAGGCCTTATACGGTAGGAAGTGCCGTACTCCTTTGGCTTGGCGGAGACTGGCGAATCAAAGCTGTACAAGCAAAAAGAAATGGATGATGCTAACTCGACTATTCGATTGATCCGAGAAAGATTGTTGGTGGCTCAAGACAGGCAAGCAGAGTACTACAATGCCAAGCACCGAAACGTGGAGTTTGCGGTGGGCGATTGGGTATACCTGAAGATTAAACCCTTCAAGGGCGTGTCCAGGATACGTCGTTTGAAAAAGCTGAGTCTGAGGTATCTGGGACCGTTTGAAGTGGTAGGGCTTGTTGGTGAGGATGCCCATCGGGGTGTGCTATCGACAAAACTGAGTGGATTGCATGATGTGTTTCATGTCTCGGTATTAAGGAATGAGGTGAAAGAGCCATCTCAATTGGTTGATGCAGATCGAGTATCAGTCGATAGTGGGCTAACGAAGAAGGTTAGGCCTATTTGGATTGAGGATTCGGCGGTTAAACAACAACGAAATAAAGCTATCGGGATGGTCAAGGTCCGATGGGACAATTGTGGCCGAGAAGAGTTTTCATGGGAGGAGGAACAAGCCTTGCGTACTTAATTTCCCGAGCTATTTTTGTAGTATGGTTGAAACCATTTGTATGAACAATAGTATATATTTGCATAGTATACAATTTTGTTTTGTGTTTAATGAATTTCGGATGAAATTCTTATAAGAGGGCGAGAATTGTAATGCCCCAAAACACTATAGGTATGGGAAGTGTTTTTATGGGTTCTAGAGCCCTGGGAATTACCTGGGTGGAGGTCACAGGCGTGTCAGGGGGCCGACACGGGCATGTCAAAGTTGACACGGGCGTGTAAACATGTCGTGTCCTTCTCTGGAAACTGGGCTGTGTCGAGAGACGAGTACACGGCTCGGGACACGGGTATTTCGTGGTCGATACGGCCGTGTCAATAGTGACATGGGCGTGTCAGGACCCATGTCCACTAAGGGTCGTGTCGATTCCGTAGGGCGGTTATGGAACACGGCCACCGACACGGGCATGCCAGTTTGGGCGACACGGGCGTATCCCCTTGACACGGGTGTGTCTTAACCCATATCCTGTTCTTGGTCGACGATTTTGTGTGCAAACAGGGCACACGGCCGTGTGCAAAGCCGTGTTCGGCCATGTGAAATGATTTTCAGAGTTATTCTGGCCCGTTCGTTTTTATTAAATACGATCCAACGGTCCTGGCTTGCCTCCTGATGGTTTATTTACAGGAATGGGGAAGTTATTCCTTATTTCATCTTTGGCTTTATCTATCTAAGGAGAAGAGAGAGGGGAGAGCAAAGGACGTAGGAGAAGAGGAATCTGGATGCCGGTGGTGCTATAGTTGTCCGTATCACGTGCCCAATTCAGATTCGCGGAGGCAAGAGCGTTGCGGTTCATTCAAACCGTGTACTTTTCTCCATGGTGCCAAATCGTGCTATAACGGTAACGATCTTCCATTGAGACATTTGAAGTCTTTCTTTCCTGCATTTGAGTAGGAATCATCCACCAAAAGGTGGAACGCGAAGTGATTCCCGTAGGATCGGTGGTTCATCCCTTGCTTTGTTGCATAAGAATCGGAAGTTAGTAGTACGGTTAGGCATTCTGTGTGAAGCCCATCCAGAAGTGGGAAGTACAGATTTGTGTTGCTTTCTTTCCAAATTAGAGAAGAATCCATGTTCATTGATTGTTTGTATGGAGTCCCTTGGTGAATACCTTTGGCTTGGTGCAGCAGGAAGTACTGGAGGAAGTCCAAGAAAATATGAGAGTTGATACTTGGTGCTTAACTCGTGTGGTCATGAGTACCACATTGCGTGTTGTCGGGCCGTTGTACTGCAACTAAAAGCATTGGTTGTGAACGGGCAAGGAGATGTAGTACCCTCGTCGGTCCAGTGTTACGACTAACGATGATGAGCAACGGCAAGGCGGATCTGTACCCGCGTTATGGTTGTCTAACCTTGGATGCTTAAGTCTATATTAGGATCTCATAGGGAGAGTCTTAGGCCTCCGTGCTGTAAAGATTAGGAATTCTCATTTTGGACCGTAAGGTAGAGAGACCTTGAAACGGTTGTGGGACCCTGTATTTTCCAGTACACAAATAAGGTGCCATGAGTGCACGGAGCGTCGGGCCGTCATGCCGACGTTTGTGTTATTTATTGGTTAGTGCGGTTGTGCACGACCGTGGTGGATTATAGAATACATATGATGGTTAATTAAATGCTTTGCAGGGAAGGAATTCTACTGCCCTGTGCTATGGGAAGGGTCGTTATAATTGGTCAGCTGAATGCTGACCGTTGCCCTATTTGTCGCCGCTTGGTGGATTGTTTCTTGCAGGTGGAGCTGGCCTAAGTGGGAAATAGTAGGCTGAAGTCCTGGTTGCGCTACTGCCCTTGAAGGCTTTACTTTGCTTTACTCTGGTTCTTGTGTGGCCTGCCTGCGTGCCGATGTTTGTAAACCACACTCCTGTTAAGAAAAACTTTTAAGGCCATATGGCCATGTACCTTGTGTATTGGTTGTAATCATTACTAATTGTTAGTAGTGGATATTTCTTTTTGTTGCACTTAAGTTCAAAGTTTCCAACCTTGAAGCTTCCGCTAGAATGCTCTGTGTTAGGAATCATTGGTAGTTTTGATATTATATGGTAACCTCTCCACCTCTTTGTGGAATATGGTGTGGGGCCCCGACTGGACCTTCTACTATATCCCATGTAACGAGTATGGATGATACACTATGGTAAAAAGTGTCATAATCATTTGTCATGGCTGGAGACAGGCGAATAAAAGTTATTTAAGCGAAAGGAAGTCGAGGATGCTGCTTCGACTCTCCGAGTAATCTGGGAGCGGTTGCTGATCGCTCAAGATAGGAAGACTATGTATTATAATGCCAAGCAAAAAAATGTTATGTTTGTCATGGGCGATTGGGTTTATCAAAAGATCAAACTGCTCAAGGGTGTATCAAGGGTTAGATGCTTGAAAATGCCAAGTCTGAGGTACATTGGGCTGTTTGAGATTCTGTAGCACATTAATGAAGTCGCCTATCGATTGAAGCTTTTAACGGAACTAAGTGGTCTGCATGATGTATTCGACATATTTGTATTGTAGAAGGTAGTGCAAGAGCCTATGCAAGTGGTTGCAGTGGATCAGGTGCTGATTGATAGCGGGTTAACAACAAAGGTCAAACTCATTCGAATAGAGGATATGGATGTCATGAAACTACAAAATAAGTTGATTAGAATGGTCAAGGTCCATTGGGACAACTGTGGCTATGAGCAACAATTATGGGAGCATGAGAAAACCATGAGATCGGAGTATCCTGAGTTGTTTTCTTGAGGTATACTTTTATATAATTGATACTTCTATTTTTCCTACAACATATAAATTTTGGGACAAAATTTCTTTAAGTGGGGGAGATTTGTAATGCCCCAAGTTTCCCGTGGCCAAGAATTGGGCTCTATGAGATATCGCTTGGAAGTAGGGTTAACGCCGGCGGTTGTGTTGAAGATTTATTATAGGAGCGCTTAGTGAGTTTCCGTGCTGGCGGTAGGTGGGTCGATTAAATTGATAGATCTATCGGTAAGCTATCGCCTGATGCTAGTTCTCGCATCAACAATAGCTTGTATGAGTTATTTTGTGAAGCACTTGGTTGACTACCGCGGAACAGTAGCGATACCACAAGGCGGCAACATTAGGTTGTCGAGAATGGCGTGTTGATGCAACGCATCGTCTACTGCACGACGGTAGGTTCATACCGCACTGCGGTGGTAGGAAAGTTATGGTGTGGCCATGCATCATCCCTTGATTGGAGGTTTTAGGTAGTGGGCTTGCAGAACAAGCAGACAATTGAGGTACCTAGCAGCAGTAGCTAGTCACCGCACAGCGATATCTCGGTTTAATGCTAGGGAAGTTATGTTTCCATTCATTTCTTTCTCTCATGGCTTCCTCCTTATGATTAACAGTGTGAGAGCAGAGCAGGGTGATTTTGAGGAAGGAGATCTTGTAGTTATTAGAGTTTCGGAGCTCCGAGTTGCAAGTTGAGTTTGAATTTACAGAGACATATCCATATCGGTCATTTTTGCCCGACTAGATTCTCTCCCATGGTGCCGAAACAAACATCAAGGGTAACGATCCTTCTACTTCTACATGTGAAGTGTTTGTTTTGGTATGTGAGGGTAGATGCTTCATGAGAACATGGAAGCCGTTTTCCCGACGGGTAGATCGGTTGTATCACTGTTATCTTTGAATATAGAATCCTGAATCGAAGTACGGAATAAGAATGTTGTGTGAAGCCCATCCATACAGGTTGGTTTGGATTGGTGATTATTGTTTTGTATGCCAGAGAAGACTCTGTGGTAAGCGTGTAAATTTCGGAGTCGCGGGGTGTGCAGGTCGTTGCAAAGAGAGTACTAGAGTGGGTCTTCAGAAAAACACCAGTTTAGAGGGAAAGAATCGATATTTTGTCCCCTACCGCGCGGCGGTAGCTCCTAGTGAGCGATGTTTTGTGAGGCATATCTCTTGTATACTGGGGGATATTATGATTGTGAGGCCCATCTCTTGGAAACCTAGGGGCCATTGTGATTGTGAAGCCTGTCTTTTGGAGACCTGGGGTCCATTGTGATTTTGAGGCCAGTCTCTCAAAGACCTGGTGGCCATTGTGATGTTGAGGCCTTTATCTTTGATACCTCGGGGCCAATGTGTTAAGTTAAGAGCCTATAGGGGCCTAGCTTCGGCGATCGTTAGTGACAGCCTTTGAACATAACAGAGTTATGTATTATTGTGAATGAGAAAGGCGAGGCTAGCCCGCCTAATTGCTTGTTGCGCCCGATGATTTGAGTAATATGAAAGAGCTAAACTGTACCCAACCTTATGGAATTCAACTTGGAGAGAGTCAAACATTGAATCTGTGGGATCACCATGAATTTGTCGTAGTATAGGGCGAGTCTTTGGCTTCGGCCCGAAAATACTAGAGGATTCTCAATTTATGCTAACCGTCGCAGAGAATGGAGGTGGGACCCTCAGTATTTCTGGTACACCGTTAATGTGCCCTAAGTGTATGGGGCATATTTCTGGTTGTGCAAACATCTGTGGTGAATGGTGCTTAAGTTGCACGTGATGTTTGTAGTTATAGATATATGCTAAATGCCTGCAAGGAAGGAGGACCGCCACCCCAAGTGAGGGGTGGGGTCATTATAATTTGCTTAGATTATGGTGATCGTTGCTTTGTTTGTCACTGCTGGGGTGGAATGGTTTCATATAGGTTTAGCCGAGCCGATGGGGAAATAGCAGGTTATAGCCCATGGTATCTAAGTCGGCCCTCGAAGGACAAAGAGAAGTGTGTTTACTTTCACTATTTCATGTGTGGCTGGCATACCTGCCGAAGTATATAAGACACTTTTATTTGAGAAAACCTTTGTGTGGCCTTAAGGCCATAACTATTTGTGTATTTATCTTATCATTCCAGTTTGGTTTAGTGGACATTCAAATGGTTGGGTTAATATACAATTTAATTGATCTTCCGCTTGAGTGCACTCTGAGTTAGGATCAATGATTGGATTATGATTTCAATGCGTAACTCCACTAACTGTCTGTAGAATATGGCATGGGACCCTTGTAGGACCTTCTGTTATATTATACACGACGGATGGTGGTGTTACAAAAGCTATGGACTAATGGCTCTAGATAATAAGGAGGATCAGTATGACTATCATCCTTATAAGTTAACTCTAAAACCATCTTCTTAAATTCAGACTATGAAACTAGTGCTGGGTCAGAAGCTACCTCAACACGTAGATATGAGGACGATTCTGAACGAAAGAATTCTTTGTTGAAATTATGGAGAAGTATGGGGCCCTCCTTGAGGAGTTGGGAAAAAGTAGGAAGCTTGCTTAGAAGCAAGCTGAAGAGCTTGATCTCCTTAGACCATTGATGGATCAGCTTGAGGAAAAGATGGAAAAGATCTATCAAATGAACTCAAGAATAATTGAACTCAATGAAATTATTGATAAGCATGTTGAGCTTCATATCCAAAAGGAAATAATCTATAAGAAGCTTGTCAATGATCTCCTCAAGGAAAGGGAACTGGTGGCAAAATATTTTAAGCCATAAATAGTTCTCCCAATCATAGACACCTTCTCTACACCATACAAAAATGGTTTATGATATAAGAAGAGAATAGAAGGAGAACTAAGGCCAAAGGAAAGGGACTCATGCTACCCATGAATTTTTAAATGGTTATCTTAGCAACAAATAGCTTTTACCTAGAAAGCTTCTAACGACAATTGAAAAATGGGTGTTCTACTTGTGTAACAAATGATGTGCATTATGGGAAATGTGCCCTCAAGATAGCTCATGAGGATATTGTGAAGAGAAACCATAATCCCTTTATGTTTTGTACCGTCACCAGCACCAAGGGTAAGGGAAGTGGGTCTTAAAGAATATATGCAAAGAAGGTCAAGGCTGTAGTTGTTGTTAAGTCACCACCAGAATAACAATATAAGCCAAGTAGAGAATCACGAGCAATCTCTTGTAGACACTCTTTTAATCCACAAAGGACTCATCTAACTTATTTTGTGAGATCCAATAGAAGGTATAATTTGTTTGAGTGCTGGTACAGTGGGAAGGTTGAACACTTTGCAATTGACTGTTAGTTCAACCCAACTGTCCCTAAAGAACTCCTTGGAAGACCAACACCCGGTCCTTAATTGTATACAATGTTCCTCCACCATGTCTAAAGCTAAGGCATGGTGGAAATGCTTACATGTATTTAAGACACAACAATATTTGGGTACCTAACAAAAGGTAATCTTTTTTACATAAATGTACAAAGGACAACCAAACTCCTATCTGGTACTTATAGTGGATGTTCCAGACACATGATTGGAACAAGAAGCCTTTTGACAGACTACTCTTCTGCTGAAGATGGACCCCAAGTCATCTTTGGAGGTTCTGACAAAGGAAATACTAAAGGTTATGTTAAGATTTCAAATGGCATAGTCACAATCTCAAGGGTTTCTTATGTGAAGGATTGCAACACAATCTTATAAGCATAAGCAAACAATCTCAAGGGTTTCTTATGTGAAGGATTACAACACAATCTTATAAGCATAAGCAAACAATGTGATCTTGGCTATATTGTTTCCTTCCGCAAGAATGAGTGTCATATTAAGAAGTCGGAAGAGACCATACTAACGGGTACTAGGAGTGGAAATATTTACTATTTGAACTTCATTTGCAATGAATTAAACTAGTATATATGCCTTATGGTTGAGAATAAAGCATCACAATGTGTTCAAAGGAACAAAAGTCTGGCTCACCTCAACTATAAGACAAGAAGTAGGACTATAAATGAAGTGTTTCGCCTGAGCTTTCTCTCTCAGGTAGAGCCCAAGAAGTTTGAGGAGGCCAATGCAAATCCCTCTTGGATCTTTGCCATGAAAGAAGAAATTTAACAATTCAAGAGATGTAAGATCTGAAAGTTGGTCCCCAGACCTCTCAACCATAGTATCATAGGGACAAAGTGGGTGTTTAGGTGGGTAATATTCATAAAATGTAAAATCACTCAAAATATATTTTCCTAAGGTAAATCATAAGGGTTTTTCCCACTATCTCAGTTAAGCGTAATTCTCAAGAGATGCCTTCATAATTTGTGGTATTTCCATGGTCAAGTCTTAGTTTAGAACGATTATAAGATTAACTTTAACTTTTATTTCATGACAAGTTTAATTTTATTTTATTTGACGTGATTAGCATATGTCCATGTATGATTACTCAAGGCTTATTTTATTTTTATTTCCGCATTTTGTATAGTTTATTTCAACTCAACGTTTTCTCTACTAAAATAATTGTTAGTTTACTAAAAGTAAAAGTACTCGACAGACTCGTGTTTTTATACAACCTTGATTTATCTTTTCATATCTTATGCCATCGACGATAGGTGTGCTTGCCTTCATCGTAAATCGTGTTTGGAGAAATATCTTTCAATCTAAATTTTTCTATCAACTACCATTATCTCGCCCTTCTTAGGCACGACTTGCACTGGGTTAACTCAAGTGCTATCCAAAATTGGGTAAATAATACCTGTATCTAATAATTAAATAATTTTGGCCTTAACGACATCCTTCTTATTAGGGTTGAGGCATTGTTGAGCCTGAACAATATCGTGGTAATTATCCTCTAGTATAATTTATGTATGCGAAATGGTGGGCTAATCCCCTTAATATAAGAAATTTATTATGCAATTATATTGCGGTGATTATTTAAAAATTTTATTAATTAAAAAATCTCTGAATCGTTATGCGTGAAAGAAATAATAACTGGTAATTTTGAATCTTTTTCTAGAAATATATATTTTATATGATCATAGAGTTGTTTTAATTGAAAATTTTGCTGTTCTTCATAAGTTGTTTTAATTTTGAAATTATTTAAATTTATTTTCTCAAAATTTTAACTATCGAGTTATTTATTTTAGACAAAATATCGTTGCTAAACGGCATTTCTCATCGAAGGATTGGTGATAAAAGTAACTTCTTCATCTCCTACCCGTAGGAGAAGTTACTTGTTACTTACATCAATAATCGCCATAGATGTAGCGAGGAAGAGGCGGCCGAGTATGAGAGGTACTTCGTCGTCCTGTTCTAGTCAAGGGTGAAAATGTCTACTGGGAAGATAAACTTTTCAACCTTAACTAACACATCCTCTATGACCCCTATGGGGTTCTTAATCAACCGATCCACTATTTGGATGCTCATTGTAGGTGGGCTTGGGGCCCAAACCAAACTTCTTGAACAAGGAGTATGGCATCAAATTAATATTAGCACCTAGATCTGCTAAGGTGTGCTTTATTAACAAATTACCGAACAAGCACGGGATGGAGAGCCGTCTCACATCATTCCATTTTCTTAGTAAGATTATTAAAACAACCCCCGAGAATTCTGCATTAAGAGAAACACTCAAAATATATTCAAGATTCTTTTTATTTGAGAGAAAATCCTTGAGATATTTTGCATATTTAGGCATTCTAGAGAGTGCCTCGTAGAATGAAACATTAATTTGGATTTGTTTTAAAATATTGATGAATTTTTTATATTACTCCTCATTACGCTCATTTTTAATTTTTATGGATAAGGAATTTTAGAATTATTAATATTACATGAAGTTAAAGAAGAAGAAAAAATAATTATAGAAATGAAGTTGAAATGTTTAACTCAGGCTCAACAAAATTTATAGAAGTTACCACTTTTCTACTATTGAGGGTTATTGAGTTAGCGCTTTCCCAAGGATTAGGCTCGGTGTTACCCAACAAACTCCTTATTGGCATTCTAAAAACAGATTGGTGAGCTGTCCAATTCGATTTTCTATACTTTTAAAAGATCTGGTGATGTTCTGGATATTGGCTCGTTGGAGGAAACATATTTAGTGTAGACCTCTTCAAGTGAAGAAGGCTATTGTGGTGGTGGTGATAGTGCAAATCCATAAGGATTCATTTGTGGTGGGAGTTGGGTAGTATTGGGGTTACTCCATGAGAAATTAGGATGATTCCTTAAACCCAAATTTATGTGATCGAATACCCCGTGAAATTTCTAAGTCAAGTCGGTAAGACTCAGACTGAGTACGCAGGAGACCGACTGGTCTGATTGGACACATCGAAGCTACATGCCCTGGATGCCCACATGAAGGAATTTGGGCACACAAACACGTGTGATAAGGCCATAAAAGTGCACCCCGCATGTGCATGGGCGCGACCAGTCAAAGCTAGTGTGGTTGTTCCCACCACTACTTGAATATGCATAGTAAGCGCATGGCCGTACATGGCCAGCCCATGTGGCCACGAGGATGCGCGCCCATGCGGTCCCACCTATCAAGGCCCCACTTCAGCGAGATCGCTCCCTCTAGTAGCTTTCTGGAATTTGAGAATTTCTAGCTGGAATTCTCCCACCAAGGTTTCGTGAGTTCAACAACATTCCAAGGTTTGAGTGCTTCGATCAATGCTCCAAGTACTTAGCTATGTTTACTTTTTTTCTATACTTTGCACTTATAATGGAGTAGCATCTGGTATCCCTCCGAGATTGAATCAACCTTTGTAAAACTCAAAGATACTAGTATATTTTAGCTCAGCACAGATCCAACCATGTGCTTTTTAACCCTTCCGAGTTCTCCACGTCAAAAAATGTTTATTATCATTTGTTGCAATTTATATTGTGTGTTTATATGCCAAATATAACTCTGAGATATGACAGTTCAATTTCTCAAGACCGAGGAAAAACCGGGCAACCTACAATAGTTTGGTGTCATTTCTGGGAAAATGTTCCTAGAAGCTCTGGCAAATCTCAACATTCCCCAACTAGCATGAATACAAAGGAGAAGTGTGTGCACTATAAATGAAACAACCCCAAGAGAGTGCCTCGAAGTGGCCATGGCTAGCTCGCCCCCAGGAAATGCTCCACTGCTCAATGGAACTATCGCCGCGACTTCTCCTGCCGACATAGTAAAGGAGCGCATCCGGCTAAAGGAGGAGCACCAGGATGAAATGTTTACCCTCCTACGATGAATGGGACTATCCAACCCTCCCATGCCAAGCAACATGCATGAGGCATGACAGGTTGTTGCGCTAGAGAACGTACCTCAGAGCGCGGATCTCCTATAGGATCTTCCATTGAAGAACTCCCCAATGAGGCAAGATATATACATGACATTTGAAGGCTAGAGCTCCAGGTCGATGCTTATCCTGACCCTCAGCCAATGGAAGTAGATGCCCAGCATGGTAGCCATATACTCCCTCGCCAAGTGATCAAGGACGTGATCATGGAAGAATATTCTAAGGAATGGCGTCACTCTATGAACATACGACATCCCTTCTACCATAGGTCCCTATTCACCCCTCATGTCATGGGGCACCCCGTCCCTCATGGATTCAACTTACCACACTTTGAGGCCTTCAATGGTATAGAAGAACCTCTAGAATATGTAAATCACTTTGAGATAATTACGTGCCTCTTCAACGCGCCTGATCAACTACTATGTCAAGTGTTTCACACAAATCTGAAGGGCAAGTACGTACGTAGTTCCACTCCTTATGAGAGGGGATGATCAATAACTTTGTGGAGCTCACCTTCCTCTTCATTGATAAGTTCATATCCAACCGATGGGTCTCCAAAGATCTTTCCCACCACTCTGGAATCAACTAAAATGAGGGAGAGTCTCTCAAGGATTTCTTCTATCGCTTCACCTTTGAGGCACGATAGATCAAAAGGGTTGATGTCACAACCCGCATTTTCTCCGCATTTAAACAATATAATAGAGTAAGAGAAAACATGCGTCGTGATGCCATACCGTGCAGGGATAACTGCATACGCTCAGGCAAAAACCTACTCCTAACATTATTCATGAAATTCTCAATTTTATGTTGAAAAAAACATATTTTCTTAGTTAAGTTTGGCGGTCGTGTCCCTCGGCTTAGTGGATCAACTAGTCCATGAATAAAAGTATGTATATACGCTGCAGAAAATGCTTTTCTTAGTTCAATTATTATCCTACATGAGTAGAAGCATCCTTAAAAGGGAAATATTGGAATGTATACTTATAGATTTATTATAAGTATGAAAAAAGCTTTTACGTTCATTAAAAGATATTATTATTTGATTTAAAGATTCCATGAGTATGAGATTGGTATCATTATATGTTTTATAAATTGAAAATAACTGCATGCAATCATAACATAAAACCTTCCCCGAGAGCATGTAACAACCAACAAAACATCTAAAAAGTTGATTTAGCAGCTAACAAGTAACTTAATATTCTACAAATCTTTGGTGGGCGCCAACAACCTAACATAAACCCACCAATAAGCATGTATGTCATAACTAAAGAAAAACACAATAGAAAAAATACCTCACAACCTTGAGGTAAGGACAACTGTAACAACTATAGAACACCAACAACTACAAACCCTATTCGCTCGATCGGCTACTGCTCCGAGCTTGAGTAATTCAAAAGAAAGAATACCTCAGCAAGAATATACAAGTGACAAACAAAGATTATTAGAAGCAATAATAAAAAGAGACAAAGGAGTACCAACCCAAATATAATAAAAACTGTGCAAAAACAACAAATAAGTCGTAATAAGATAAGTAAGAAAGAGTTCTCAACTGTATAAATTTTATAAGTTCCACAAAGTGCGAAGTGAATCCAAGCTTCGTTAAGATCTACAAGTGTGAGCATAGTAACATATGTTTATATAATAATAAGGAAGAATTAACACTTGGCAAAAACGGTACTGAGTCGGTGTCACATTGACAACCTCGAACCATCGGGCCAAACAAATCAAAAAAGGCACTAGGGTGGTGGCCACCATGTCCAATAGAACTAAATAGTCCAAACATCTCAAAGAGGTATTGTGGTGGTTGCCACAATGTCCAACACAACCCAACAGTTCAAACACCTCAAAAAGGAACTGTGGTGGTGGCCACATTGTCCAACACAACCAAACAATCCATCAGAAAAACAAACAACCCACCAAGTGTAATGATTCACGAATTTGCATTGGCTTGGTGGTCCTTTATCCACTGCCAACCATGGGCCACACCTAAATCTCCATAAACACTGATGAAAAACTAAACAAAGCTAAGGATTTATCCAATATGAAAAAGGAAGAAAAAACCTTAAAGTCACCCTAAGGCCATACTCGACGAATTGGCTTTATTCGGCGAGAAAACTCTAAGTCCACATTGATTCGTCGAGTATACTTGATGAATGCAGGAGAAACTTGGCAAAAATTGAGTAACATAGCGATACTCAATGAATCGGCTAACTTTACCGTGATACTCGACGAATAGGCACAAATCATCCAAGTCCACGGGAAATTTTTCGATAATACTCGATGAATTTTGAGTTCACTCAACGCACTCGATGCCAAGACGGTTTCACTAAATGCTTGGACTTAACTCAGTAAATTTTACTTCACTCAACGCCTAGCTGAGTTCAATCAACACTATCGACGCGAATGGCAATTATACTCAAGCACTCGACGCGCTCGACTCCAAATAGTTTTAACTCGACGCACTCGATGCCAAATAGTATTAACTTGATGCACTCGATGCCAAATAGTCTTAACTCAACACACTCGATGCCAATACTTAATACTCGATGAAAAAGACTTAGTCGTATGGGTCACTCGACGCTCTCGACACCGAGTCAGCAATCGATGAAATTCAACTATAATACTTGACGAAAAAGACTTTACTCAAGTTGGTACTTGCGAAATTTCACTCGACCTGACTTAACTCTTACCCGACGAATTCTACTCAGACTAACTCCTACATATACAATGAATTGTACTCATTCCAAACAAATACTTGCTTGATACGCGTTAGTCGAACTTTTATACTATCAGGCAAGTTCTTACCTAGCCAAACCCTACACTACTCCTACCTTCTTAGGAGGGAAGAAGATAAAACAATAAACACAAAGAACATAGCAAGGGTAAGAATTCACCACTTACCTCAGACCACCCGAAATTCGGCCACATGGTGGTCGCTAAGGTTCGAAGAAAATAAAGCATCCGAACTAGCAATCAATTTTGGCAAGTATACCTATCGATTTGTAGCTAGGGGACACAAGTGTCGTATTGAAATCCGGGAACTGTTGAGTAAACTTACTCACACGAAGGCTATTATTTTATCGACAAAAAAACTAGTGTTTGAGAAACTAATTTCAATAAAGGAAATAAAGCTATGCTGGAAAGAGAACTACTGCAGTTAATTAAAGAGCATAAAGTAAACGATTACAACGAAGGGCGAAAACTATGAAATGGAAATGCGCTCGATCAAGAATCACCTCGGCTAAAGACAACTAAGAAAATGCGATATGAAAAACCAAAGCTTAATAGGGTAAAGGTCCTTGACCGTGGAGGTTCCTAAAGCTTAAAAACGCTTCTCTTTTAGTCGTGCCCAACTGAGTTAGGAAGTTCCGACCGACTCTCGTCTAAATCAGAGGCCTAAAGCTCGCTTTACGCGGTGATCCCCACTATTGGATTTTACTCCAATCCGAGAAATTTGGACGTCATCCTCTCTCGAGGGGTACGTACAACTCCATTTACTCTTGAGCGCTCACTTCAAACTATCGGCCTATCGGCTAGCCAAGAATAAAAGCAAAGGTGGAGAATATATATCGATGATATATCTCTAACCCAAAATAATTGAAGAGTAATTCAAGGTCTAAAACCCTAAAAAGAAAAGGTTGAATTAAAGCATCATAACTTAATCGCTTGAACATCGGATCATCAAGATCGAGTACATGGAGGATTAGTTAATCATAATGGGTGGAGGAGGGGGGATGAGTAGTAAAGCATAGTAAGAACATAAGTAATAATGGAGAGAAAACAACACTTTTATTAATGATGAAAGAGGGCTACAACTTAGAAATGAAAAATTACAAGTGTATGAAATGAAAATCCTAATCTACCCCTACATTTATCAACTAGAACATGTGCAAAAACTACACTAAAAACTAATACAACAAAAGCATTAATATAGGGTTAAAAGATTACAAAAAGAGAAAGAGAGAGAGAGGGAAGAACATGAAAAAGGCCAAGAAACAAAGGGGCAGCACCTCCCCCTCTCAAGATAAGATTGCTGAAATGGAAGTGGGGGTCTGAATTTATAAGAAAATTTCACGGGTTGGTCACGCCCTTCGACACGCCCGGGGAGGGCGTGTAAAGGGGCGTAATAGATACAGGGTTGACCTCAGGCTCTTGATTCTGGCGGGAAGGATGATTGCTTCAGTACGTCGGTCGACACGCCCTAGGTCACGCCCGTGTAGGGAGGGCATAACACGCACGTCTCGTCGAAATCATTGGTCGAAAATCCGTCCGTCATCGGAAAAGGAGGGGTCACACCATGTGTAACGCCCATGATAGGGAGCGTGACAGTACTGTTGGCATGCTGAGGAGAAATAGCATTTAATGCGTCGGCAGGCTTCGGGCAGAGGGCGACACGCCCCGTGTCACACCTGGGACATGCCCGGGGAGGGCGTGTCATGGGGCGTGACAGCAGTTTTTTCTGGTATTTTGCTCTGGTTTCTGAATTCCTCTAGAAAAGGTTACACGCTTAAGGTCATGCCCGGGGAGGTCATGACAGGGGGGCGTGTCAGGTCAATTTTGACTAATTTTCAAAAAACCTGCCCAAAGAGAGGAAAAACTTAGGGGCAATAACAATTACATAAGAGAGATAAAAAAAGCATAAAATACAAGATTTGTACATTAAAAACTAGAAAAATATGATAATAATTAAGAAAACAAAACGTACTTTCAAATTCCCCCAAGCTTAAGCTTTGCTTGTCCCCAAGCGAAAATATAAAAACTAGATAATCATAAAAAGGACTAATAAAAAAGTTCTAATTATTCCCACACAAGTACTATGCGAAATATTAAGTAGGGAAATGGTGAAACGTAAATCTAAAATAATTATTTAGGTATGGTATAACTTTTATAAACTTTATTTAATGAAAATAAATCATCAAAAAATTTTACGAAATTCTTTAAATAGATTTAAACAAAGCAACGAAAATGAAAAAAATGCATTGAGTTATTACTAGAACCAAGCAACGCATTATAATTATATCAATTCAATAATAAAAATCTAAGTTTAAATCCAAAACTAAAACTGATTTACTTTTCTTCTTTTCTTAGTTATTAAATAAAATTCAAAAGGCGTGAATCAAAAGGACTTAAATAGGACAGAAACGTTTGGTTTAGGAACATGATTAGGAGTGGAATTCAAAAATAAACGTAAAGGCTTAAAATCACACTAAACCAAAACAAAGAGTTTCAAAAAAATTCATTTAAAATAAAAATATTTTTTTTTCTTTCTTTTACTTCTTTTCTCCATTTTTTTTCTTTTTTAAAACAAAGGCCATAAATATTTTTATTTTCATTTTGAATTGCCAAACAAAAAAAACATATCTTTTGAGCTTACTTTTTCAAAAACCTTTCTCCCAAGAATATCACAAAATAACCTATCAAAATCATGAAAATATTTTATGAAACTCAAAAAGGCTAGTGTGATTAGATAGGTTCGAAATTTTGGCTTTGGTGAAAATGATATGAAAAGAGGAGCAATCAAATGAAATGTGAAAAAGGCTCAAGAGCGGCTAACTAGTTGTGAAAGTTTTTAGGTTGGCAGTAAAGCTCAAACGAAAAACAAAAATGACCTAAATCAAATTTATGCTTTTAAATTTATTTAAAACATAGATTTGAAAATTTTCAAAAAGCGAGTCCTATATAATAAAAGAAGATTGATGAAATTGTCTTGAAAATAGAAATAATAGGTGACTTGGATCGTTCACATCACCTATGCTATTCAAAGGTTGACCTTACAAAAATTTTTGAAAAAAAAGAAAATAGTGGATGATGAATTTTTGAGAAAGTAAAGGAAATAAAGAACGAAAAACCATAATAGAAATGGGAGTTTTAAAAAAATATTTCACCTTAACATGCTACCGTGAATTAGAAACACATCATGACCAACATTTTACTTGTGAAACATAATTAAAAAAGACGATTAGAAATATTATAATTAACTAAGTTGTTTATAGGAAATTTTGAGTAAAACAAAACAATAATTAGGGGTACTATTAAAATACAAAAAATGTCTAAACTATTGAAGCAAAAACAAAAAGCATATTTTTTTTAATTTGTGAAATATTCTTTTTTTTTTTATTTTGGAAATATTTTCTTTTTTTGGAATTTTAAGATATTCTTTTTTTTGGGGTTTTATTTTTTGTTCAAAAAAACATACACAAAATGCAAAAATATTTACACTAAGCAAAAAGAAGGAGGAAGTCCTCCCCCAAGCTTAAAATGGACATTGCCCTAGCAAAAGAAGGGGATTGGAGAAGGAGAGAAAATTAAAGTACAGAATTGAAAGATAGAATTAGAAAACAAGTACTTCCACGGATTTATTCGCTGTGAAAGCTGAGTGATGTCGCTCCCCCAAATGTCTTCTTTGGACTTCGTGATGGATTCAACAACGTTGGAGCAGGCGATCGTAGAAGCTTCAGCTTGTTGGAGCCATCCGGGGCAAACATTGTAAAATAATGAAAATAGAAAAAGATAACTTGGGTTGCCTCCCAAGAGCGCCCTTTGTTTAAAGTGTCGTTTGAGCTCGACGCATCAAAAATAATATTTCTAAAAATATTGTTGTCCAGAAATAAAATAGTTTTTAACAAAAAATAAAAGTTTGAAATTAGATTTCGTGCTACAAATACTTAAAAATGTTTGGACTAACATCAACATCACCAAAGAAAAAAGTTTAAGACACTGACCATTCACTTTGAAATTACCCTTATCAAAGTGAGAAATTAAAACAGTTCCATACGGGAAAACTTCTAAAACAGAAAAGGGCCCAGACCAACGAGATTTTAATTTGCCTAGAAATAAATGTAATCGTGAATTATAAAGAAGAACCTGGTCGCCCGACTTAAAGGTTTTAGGGTGACTTAAGTGCTCATCGTGCAAACGCTTTGTCCGCTCTTTATAAAGTATGTTATTTTCATAAGCGTAAGGGCGCCACTCGTCGAGTTCATTAAGTTGAAATTTTATAAGGTCTCTGACAGAGTGGGGATCGAAGTTTAAAAATCTTGAGGCCCAAAAAGCGCGGTGTTCTAATTCTACGGGTAGATGGCACGATTTTCCATAGACCAGCCGATACGGCGTACATCCGAGGGTGGTTTTTTACGCTGTTCGGTAGGCCCTTAAATCATCATCTAATTTGGCTGATCAGTCTTTCCTAAAAGTTGAAACAGTCTTTTCTAATATTCTTTTTATTTCTCTATTCACTTCTTCGATTTGTCTATTAGTTTGGGGGTGGTAGGCAGTTGAAAGTTTTTGCATAATGCCGTATTTGGTAAGAATTTTTTAAAAACTGTGCGTTATAGAAATGGGAACCCCTATCGCAAACGATGGCGCGCGGCGTACCGAATCTAGAAAATAAATTTTTCAAAAAGGTGACTATAACTCAGGAGTAGTTCATAGTAAAAGCTTTGGCTTCGGCCCAATGTGAAACGTAATCAACGGCAACTAAAATATACTTGTTTCCGAAGATAGAAGGAAGGGGGCCAACAAAATCGATTCCCCATAGGTCGAAAAATTCGCACTCAAGGAAATAATTTTGCGGAATTTCATTTTTATCTGAAATGTTGCCCGACCGTTGGCAACTATCATACCTCTTCAAAAAGGCTTGTGCGTCTTTAAACAGTCTAGGCCCGTAAAAACCCGCGCAAAGCACCTTGTGAGCGGTGCGAGCAACTTTATAGTGCCCACCTGTCGGACCTTCATGTAAATGTTTTAAAATATCAAAACCTTCTTCATAAGAAACACATCTCCTTATCACTTGATCCACACAGACTCTGAAAAGATACGGGTCTTCCTAAAAATAGTTCTTCAGCTCAGAAAAAAATTTCTTATTTTGCTGAGAGAACTCTTTTGGGAGCACCCGGGCCACTAAATTGTTGGCGTTGTGTTGGAACAGAGGAGAAGTAGATGTGTTAATTGAATGCAGCTTCTTATCAAGAAAATAATCATTAAAATATTTTTCATTTAATTTTTCTATAAAGGGATTATCTAATCTGGAGAGATGGTTGGCGGCTAAGTTCTCGACTCCTCGCTTATCACGGATCTCTAAGTCAAACTCCTGGAGGAGTAAGACCCAGCGAATTAAGCGCGGCTTGGCATCCATTTTGGCAAGAAGATATTTGAGCGCCGAGTGGTCCATAAAAATGATGATTTTTGAAAGCATAATGTAAGAATGGAATTTATCAAATGCGAATACTACAACAAAGAGATCCTTCTCGGTCTTGGTGTAATTTTCCTGTGCAGATGTGAGCGTTTTACTAGCGTAATAGATGTGGTGGAAGTTTTTAGATATGTGTTGACCTAATACGGCTCCCACCGCAAAACTACTTGTATCGCACATTTTCTCAAATGGAAGGTCCCACACCAGAGCTATCATAATCGGTGCGTTAATTAACTTTTCTTTTATCGATTCGAAGGCAAAAAGATAAGAGTCATCAAAAATGAATGGGGTGTCTTTTTCTAGAAGATGGGTAAGGGGATTGGTGACCTAATAAACTTCTTAAAGCTTTTATGTTTGTAGGCTGCGGCAGCTTCGCGATAACTTCTATCTTAGCAACGTCTACTTTAATACCTCTCACGGAGATTTTATGACCCAAAACTAACCCTTCCCTTACCATAAAATGGCATTTTTCCCAATTTAGGGCAAGGTTAGTTTCTTCGCATCGTTCTAAGACTTTTTCGAGGTTTTCTAAACATCTATCAAAGGAAACGCCGAACACGGAGAAATCGTACATAAATACCTCCATAATGCTTTCTACGTACTTGTCAAAGATAGCGAGCATTCATCGTTGGAATGTCACTGGCGCATTGCACAATCCAAATGACATTCTTCGGTATGCGAAGGTGCCGATGGGACAAGTAAACGTAGTTTTCCCTTAGTCCTCGGGAGATATTGGGATTTGAAAATACCCTGAAAGGCCATCGAGAAAATAATAAAATATAAGGCCGAATAATCTTTCTAAAATCCGGTGGATAAACGGTAAAGGAAAGTAGTCCTTGCAGGTGGCGTCATTCAGCTTTCTATAATCTATACACATACACCAACCTGTCATCATGTCTGTGTTAGGATTAATTCGTTATTTTCATTACTAACTACTGTTATCCCTCCCTTCTTTGGTACTACCTGAACAGGGCAAACCCACTTACTATTCTATATAGGGTAGATAATTCTTGCGTCTAATAATTTCATAACCTCGCCCTTAACTACTTCTTTCAACTTCGGGTTTATACGACGCTGAGGTTGAATGGAGTTACGCGCATTATCTTCCATTAAAATTTTATGAGTACAGAAAAATGGGCTTATGCCATTGATATCAGATATTTGCCAAGCAATAACTCGACGATGTTTACATAAAATAAAAAGGAGTTTTCATTTTGGACATCCGTGAGGTAGGCCGAAACTATAACTAGCAGCTTGGAGTTCTTTTCTAAGAAGGCGTACTTGAGATGTTTAGGAAGTTCTTTAAGTTCAAGGGTAGGGGGTTCTTCATAAAAGGTTTGAGAAATTCTTTCTTTTTCAAATACTATATCTTCGTAGACATTTTTATATTGAAAATTAAAAGGGGTGGAGTTGGTGGCCAAGCCAGCTTCTTGCAACGATTCAGTTGGAAGAGAAGAGGAGGAATAAAAATCAGAAAATTCTTTTTCAAAATCAGATAGAAGATAAGAGAATTCTACACTTTCTTACAGTGATTCAGTTGGAAGAGAAGAGGAGGAACATAAATAAGAAAATTCCTTTTCAAATTTGGAGAGGCAATAGGAGGATTCATCACTTAAGGCATCTAAGAAAAAGCAGGAGTCATCATTTGCTAAGGTGTTCTTCATCGAAGGGGTGATAGAGAAAGTGACTTCTTCGTCGCCTACTCGAAGGAAAAGCTTACCATTGCTTACATCAATGATGGCTCAGGAGGTGGCAAGGAAGGGTCGGCCAAGGATCAGGGGAACCTCGACGTCTTCTTCGATGTCCAAAATGACAAAGTCCACCGGGAAGATGAACTTATGGACTTTTACTAGAACATCCTCCACTATTCCTAACGGGTACTTAATGGATCTATCGGCGAGCTGGATACTCATGCGTGTGGGGTTGAGGCTACCAATTCCTAACTTTTTAAACAATGAGAGGGGCATCAGGTTAATACTCACACCTAAGTCAGCTAATGCGTTCTTGACAAAAAGATCACCCAAGACCCACAGAATAGAAAAACTACTCGAGTCACTAATTTTTTTTGGCAAACCGTTTGTCAAAACAGCAGAGCACTTGGCGTTTAATGTGACATGCGAAATGTTCTCTAACTTTTTCTTGTTGGTCAGGAGGTCCTTAAGATACTTGGCATACTACGGCATCTGTGAAATCGCTTCATGGAAAGGCAGATTTATGTGGATTCGCATGAACATCTATAAGAAACAGGAGTATTGATCGTCCTGACGTTTTTTATTAAGTTCGGAAGGGTAAGACGGGGTTGGATTATTTTTAAAAATGGGAGGTGGAGTGAGATCTTTTTCTAAAACGGAAATGATAACTTCTTCAGCAGAGGGTGGAATTTTTAAAACGGGAGCGGAGCTTTGATTTTTTAAAGCGGGGGCGGAGCGTGCCTTGGGCTCTTCACTTACCATACCGGGAACTTGCTTCCCACTCCGAAGAGTTATATCTTTCTCTTGCTCTCTCGGGTTTGGCTCGGTATTGGAAGGAAGAGACCTTGCGGATCGCTTATAAATAATTTTAGCGAGCTGTCCTACTTGATTTTCAAGACTTTTAACACTTCTAGTTAAGGTTCATATTGTATCATCATTTGTGGTGATATATTTGGAAAGTAAATCCTCCAAGCTTGGAGGTTTTGGATAATTTTGAAGAGGTGGTGGTGGTCGTGCAAAAAAAATCATTTTATGGTGGCGGGCGCATAGCATTCGATGGATAACTCCACGAAAAATTCGGATTATTTCTTAAGGCAGGATTATAACTATTCGGAAAATTAAAACCAGGAGGATGAAAATTCGCACAGAAAAATTATTAAAAGCATTTCTAGGCATATTGTTAACAAAATCTAATTGTTTTAGGGCCGGAGTTGTAGATTCCCATACCTGAGGGGCGGAGGAGCAGTCATCTCCGTTATCTTTTTTCTTAATATTTCAACTTGTAGACCGAGCTTGGAGACGTTGTCCACTTCAAAGATACCTGCAGGCTTGTTCGGGCGGGACCTAGGCACATTCCACTGATAAGTGTTCATGGCCATGTCCTCAAAAAGCTCAAGAGCTGCTTTCGGGGACTTATGATTAATTGTACCGCCAGAAGCTGCGTCTATCATTTGCTTTGTGGTTTTATTTAGCCCGTTATAGAACGTCTGCACTTGTAACCATATAGGAAGCGCGTGATGTTGGCATCGTCTTAATAATTCTTTAAATCTTTCCTAAGTTTCATATAAGGTTTTGGAGTCTATTTTTCCAAAGGCAGAGATGTCATTCCTAAGTTTTGCAGTTTTAGCTGGCGGAAAATACTTTGCTAAAAATTTTTTCGTTAATTCATTCCAGGTGGTTATGCTATTCTTAGGTAGAGTGTTCAGCCACAGCTTAGCTTTAGTTCTTAAAGAGCAGGGAAAGAGTCTTAGCCTGATTGCATCATTTGTGACACCATTTATCTTGAAGGTGTCACAAATTTCAAGAAAGCTTGCTCTATGTGCGTTCAGATCTTCATCTTGAAATCCGTAAAAATGCACATACTACGACACCATTTAAATTATGATAGGCTTTAATTTGAAGTTATTATTTGCTATCGCAGGGCGAACTATGCTTGATTCTGTTACCTCGAGATTCGGTCGTGCATAATAATACATAGTTCTTTGCACTACTTCCTCCATTGGGGGCTCTGCCATTCTTAAAGTAGAAGATGACTTAGAATCCTCAACCAAAATTGGGAAGTATGACCTTGAAATCGCGATCTTCTCCGAAGAGTACGCTCAATTTCGTGGTCCAAGTACAAAATAGCTGACGGATTCCCTCGGGTCATGCACTAAAAGAAGAGGAGAGAAAAGAAAGAGAAATAAATAAACTCGAAAAAAATGATTAGAGATATTTTTTTAAAATAGATTTTTTTAATAATTTAACTCCCGAACTTTTCAAGGACTACCAGGTGAAGGGTTCACAAGGTACTAGATAAGATAGTGGCGCTTAAAGCTGTTTGCCCTTTTCGAGAGAATTAGGTGGCGTAGAAAAATTATGGAGTGACTTTCTATAAAGAGCGGTAATAAAATTTTAGATTTTTAAAATTTTATAGAAGGAGGGTGAGAAAGAGAAGAGATAAAATTAATAAGTTCGTGTTTTCGATTTATAAACGAAAGATTCTCCCCAACGAACACCGGCGCCAAAAACTTGGTGGTCGCTAAGCTTTGAAGAAAATAAACAACCGAACTAGCAATCCAATTAGGCAAGTATACCTATCGAACTATAGCTAGAGGACACAAGGGGACACAAGTGTCGTATTGTATACTTACTCACAAATCTGGGAGGCCGCCGTGTGCAGGTGCTGCTAGGAGAGAAGACACCAGTCTCCTGCGATTTTCCGGCGATAGGCGGCCGGCGGTGGGTATTAGGGCATGGCGAGAGAGGGAAGCGGAGGGATTAGGGCGGCTGCTCGCGAAAAGGAGGAAGCCAACCGGTGTGCGGGTATTCGTAAATAAGATTAGGGTTTAAGTGGCGGTTTTATTGGTGTGCCTATTATTTGATGTGCCTATTAACAGCACTCGATAGAAAAACTAGGGTTTGAGAAACTAAATGCAATAAAGGATATAAAGCTATGCTAGAAAGAGAACTACTGCAGTTAATTAAAGAGCATAACGTAAGCGATTACAACGAAGGGCTAAAACTATGAAATGGAAATGCAATCGATCAAGAATCACCTCGGCTAAAGACGACTAAGGAAATGCGATAAGAAAAACCTAAGCTTAATTGGGTAAAGGTCCTTGACCGTGAGGGTTCCTAAAGCTTAAACACGCTTCTCTCGAAGTCGTGCCCAACTGAGTTTAGGAAGGTCTGACCGACTCTCATCTAAATTGGAGGCCTAAAGCTCGCCTTATGCGGTGAACCCCACTATTTGTTTTTACTCCAATCTAGGAGATTTGGACGTATTCCTTGGTGGGCCAAAACCCAAACAGGCAAGTGTACCTGTCGAATTGTAGTACAAAGGTCGTATTTAAACACGGGGTTGTCAATTACTGCTACTCACGCTCGAACTATTATCCTACCGGAAAATTGTTGGGATTTGGGAATTTAAAAGTAAAATAAAAGATGATTTTGCAGACGAAAAACTTATAATAAAGAGATAGCATTCGATCAGTTAATCACCATGAAATTGATAAGAGAGAGATAGAAAAGATATAGTTTTACATTTGTAAATCATACTCGACCGTGACGGATCCGAAAATGAGAAAAATCTCGCTAGAGCATTAGGTCTCCTAACTTATAGAACTCTTTGATCGAAATCTCTTTACAAACCAAAGAAGCCTAAAGTTGCATTATCGAAATGATCCGCACTATTGGATTTGACTCCAATCCTGAAGATTTACGTCATCCTATCTCTAGGGTTGTGTGCAACTCCTTCCTTCTTTGAGTGATCTTTCACATTCACGAGCCTCTCGACTACTCAAATATGAGATCTAAAGCCTACTACCGTATACCAGAAATACGGAGTCGGCACAAAATAAATCAAAGAAGGATCGAGCATGAAATAACAAAAATAAAATCTAAGAAAGAAAGTAAACTCTCATCTCACTTCATGGATCCTCACGATCGAATGCTACAAGAAAATTAGGCTACGAAATATTCGAAAGAGAAGACAAGATAAGATACGAGAAAAGCATTTTCATTTCTTGATAAAAAAGAGAGAGTACACAATAAGGGAACACAAGGCAATATTAAAAGACTATTACAATAACAAGAAAACTATAACATGGAAGAAAAGCATGAAAATGAAAACTTGCACTATAACAAAAATTACAACTCATAAACTCTCTCCACTCTCCAACTCAAAATGTAACTTAAAAACTTCACTCCAAAATTTTCATCCTTGGGCTTGAGGGATGGGGTGGCTTATATAGGGGATGGAGAAGATTCTAGAATGAAGAGGAGGAGAAGTGACACAAGGGGGGGGGGGTCAGCCACATACATGGGGAGGATTCATGCACTTCATTCAATGAAGGGGAGAGAGAAAGGGAAGGTTCATGTATTTTATGAAAATAAAAATATTAAATGAAGAGGGGGAATGGATGAGCCTTAAATGAGCATGAGAGAGAGAGAAAGGATGGGTGAATGGATGATAAAAAGAAATAAAAGAAATGGAGAAGAGAGTGGCCGGCCATGTATTTGGAAATATGCATGCATGTAATAAATGGAGAGAGAGGGAGAGAGAATGAATGAGGTGGCAAGGAGGTGAATAGTGGCCGGCCATATGCATGGGAATATTCATGTATGGCAATAAATGGTGGGGGCTGCTTCAATGAGGAGAGGGCCGACCACAAGCCTTGAAGTGGGCTGGCTGCATGTAGCGGGCTCGGGTAGAGGGAAATGGGCTGCATGGTGGGCTCGGCATGGACAAGAGCTGCTCCAAGTGGTGGGTTGCATGCTTGGGCTCGGGTAGGTTGTACCAAAGAAGTGCCGGCTGCACCATGAGGAGAGGGCTCGGGTTGAGGGCTGCACTTGGTCATCAACATGTGGGATGCACTTGATCATCAACATGTGGGCTGCACTTGAGGGAGGGGCCGACCAACCTACAAAATAAAAAAAAATAAAACATTAGTTATGTTATAATCAAAGTAAAAAACACAAAACATCAAGAACATTAAAAATAAAAACCTCATATCAATAACATTAAAACATTAAAATAAAATAACAAAACATAGAAAACATTAAAAAATTAAAATAATACAACAAAACATAAACTAATATTGATTATAATTACTAAATATAACATATACATAGTAACACAATACATATAATAAGACAATATATATATTTTTATATCAAATCATAAAATAACTTCATAACAAGCATACAAAACACAAAATTATAATAAAACTTAAGGATTTTAACTACTTAATTACCACAAAAAAAGGATGACTAAAACTAGTCATCAAACTCCCCCATGCTTAAACATTTGCTTGCCCTCAAGCAAATAGAAAAAAAGAACTAGGGAAAATCAAAGATAAATATATATTTTTAGTTCCATAGTTAAGAAAAGCAAAATATGAAAAATTAGACTATCCTAATTTCCATGTTATCAACGAGTGGGGTGAGAAGTGCACAATAGAAAACTTGAAAGTGGAACCCTAAAAATATCATTAGAACATAAAAAAAGTTTACACATTTCTAAATCTTAAAACATAGCATCCAAAATAAATTAAAATAGGGAAAACAAAAGTAGAGGTTCTAAATAAATGACGCATTAACAAACTACTAGGTTGCTAGATAAAAATTAACTCTAAAACACCTCAAGGTAACCTCCAAAGAAATCCATCAATGATGATGGTCATAGGCTTGTACGTTCACACTTTCTCCACTACGCGAATTTACGTTCAAAAGAACAATAGGACTTCTAATAGGCGTTAAGACTTAGCTTAGGTAAATAATTAGGAAGTGAAAACAAAGATAAAAATGAGGGCCTAAACACTAAACCAAGTTGAGCTCAAAAATATAAAAAAAACATGATAACAAAAAAATGAGAAATGACAAGCAAGTCATTTCTCCAATTCAAACTACAAAACAAGGCCATGAAAAAAAAATTTCTTTTATATATTTGGCCAAACATAAACCCTTTTTTTCTCTTTTTGATTTTTTCTGATTTTGATTTTTTCCATTTGATAACATCTTGATACTAACATAGATTTCATAAAAGAGAGCTCCAAAAATAGGCTTTACAATGTCCTTTTCATTTAAAAGATAATACCCCCTCACAAAAATATTTTTTAAACTCAAGGTTTTAGTGTGAAAATAGGAAAGGCATTTTGGCTTTGGTGAAAATAGTGAAATGAGAGGTGGAGTTAAAAACAAAGAAAACATGGAAAAGGCCCAAAAATTGTTTTGCAATTGTAATGTTTTTGGTTGGCAAGAAAAGCTCAAACTAGTAAAATGGTGGCCTAAATCATTTCTAAAGTACGTAAAAATGACGCAAATGCTTCGAGAGTAGCTTAGGACAAGTTCTAGACACCAAGAAAGACTACCCCACAAATGAAAAAGAGCTAATATTACCTAGCAATCATTCGTAAGCAACTTGACCGAATAAAAATACATAACTACACATTGCTAACTTATAACTTAAAAGACGGATGCCTATATTTAAGAAGAAGAAACTAGAAAAATAAGCTATGTTAAAATGATAAGTTTAGAAAACATTTTCAAGGAAATCTACATAGAACTACAAAAACCGCACGGGCTTACACATCACTAGAAGAAACATAAAAATAAAGATAGAAAATAATTTTTGGTTTTGTTTTTCAAATAGATTTTAGCACAATTTTTTAAATTTTGATTTTTTCTAATTTTTTTGGGTTTTGTATTTTATAATTTTTTGGATTTTTGATGAAATTAAAATAAGAAGCAATACTATAACTATACTAATTTTAAAACACATTTTTTTTGAGAATGGAAAGAAGAAAGAAAGAAACTAGACGCTCCCCCGTGCTTAAATTCTTCATTGCCCTCAATGAAGGAAACAAAAAGAAAAAGAGAAGGAGACTGAGAAGAAGTGAAAAAAGAAAATGCAGAAAGTAAATAAAAAAAACAGGACTTCCCTGGGTTTATGAAATGAAGGCGGATGTCGCTCCCCCATGCTTGCTTTGTAGTGTACTTGATCGTTTGCAGGTTTGACTTGATCCATCTTAAAATCAGCAACGTTGGAGCGGCGATCACGAACTTGTACTTGAGCCACCGGGAGGAAGAGCAAAATAAAAGCAGAAAAAAGAGTCTGTGGGCATGAGCCCAACATTGTTCTTCATTACAATAATTTAAAGTCCGAATAAAAGTTTCATAATAATAAAAATAAGTCCAAAAATAAAAATGTCCATAGAAATTTAAGAGTCCAGTATAAGATTCTCCTTTGCAGGAGACACAACATCATTAAAAAAATATAATTTAGGTCTATGCCCATTTACTTTAAAGTAACCCTTATCCGGGTGCGAGAGTAGAACAGTTCCATCAAAAAAGACTTCCTTGACCGTAAACGGTCCAGACAAACGAGATTTAGATTTTCCAAAGAAAATACGTAGACGTGAATTTAAAAGAAGAACTTGATCGCCTGGCTTAAAATTTTTATGGTGGCGAAGGTTCTTATCACGATAAATTTTTGTTTCAGGGTCGGGTGGTTTATCAAAATGATTTTTCAAATTTTTATCATTTTCAAAAATAAGATTCTCAAGATTCTTTTGTCTAAAATCAGAGTCATCTTCGAGTTTTGCTTGTACGGACATAATAGTGTTTTCAAAATCATTTGATGAAAGTTCAGAAAAAGAAGAAGAAAAATCCTTTGGAGAAGTATAGGAGTCTTCTTTTAAGTCATCAATGAAAAAGCAAGAGTCATCATTTTTTAAAGAGTTTTTCATTGATTTGTTAATATCAAAAGTAACTTCCTCATCTCGCACATGCAGAAAAAGTTTTCCATCACTCACATTTATGATTGCACAAGCGTTGGCTAGGAAGGGATGACCAAGGATAAGAGGGACCTCGATGTCCTCTTCAATATCGATGATGACAAAATCCACCAGGAAGATGAATTTGTCGACCTTCACTAGCACATCCTCAACAACACTTAACGGATACTTTATCGATCGATCGGCTAACTGTATACTCATTCTTATAGGGCTAAGAATGTCCAATCCTAGCTTCTTAAACAATGAAAAGGGCATCAAATTGATGCTCGCTACAAGATCTGCTAGCACATGTTTAACAAAAAGATCACCGAAAACGCAAGGAATGGAAAAACTACCCGGATCGTTTATCTTTTTAGGAAGAGTAGAGTTTTTAACGACCGCTGAGCATTCTTCATTTAACGTTACATGTGATAAATTTTCCAATTTCGTCTTGTTCGTTAATAAGTCTTTAAGATATTTGGCGTACTTAGGCATTTGACTAATCGCTTCATGAAACGGTAAATTAATATGGATTTGTTTAAATATTTCAAGAAAGCGTTGATATTGATTATCTAGTTTTTCTTTCCTAAGTCGTGCCGGATAAGGAGGTGGCGGAAATTCTTTTATAATAACCGGAGCATCATTTTGAACGTTATCTTTTTCTTTTTCAGAATCAGAAAAAACAAAAACATCTTTTTCTTTATAAAAAGTAGATTTTTCATTTTCCAAAGGGATAATTGTTTCCGCAGTAGGAGAGATAGTCACCTTTGGCTCTTCCCTTGTGGTGGGCTCGTTAACAACCTTGCCGCTCCAAAGGGAAATCACATTTGCGTGCTCCCTTGGGTTAGGTTGAGTGTTCAAGGGAAGAGTTCAAGGTGGTCTCTCGGAAAAAGCCTTGGCAAGTTGCCCGACCTGATTTTCTAAATTTTTCATCGACCCTGTCAAGTTTCTAATAGTTGCATCGTTCGAGCTTATATATCTAGATAAAATTTCTTCCAAAGAGAGTGTTTTTTTGAATATTTTGATTTTGTTGTGGTGGTGGTGGAGTGAAATCGTGTGGTGGACGTACGACGTTAGCATTATTACTCCAAGAAAAATTAGGATGGTTACGCCATCCAGGGTGATAAGAATTCGTAGCAGCATTAAAACCAGGAGGAGAAGAAAAATTCGAAAAAGAAGAAAAATTGTTCGCGGAATTATTTTGAGCAGGCCTGGGTATGCTCCACAGATAATCCACCTACTCGGCGGCAGTAGCAGCATTTTCATATACCTTAGCGACGGAGGCAGCAGTCATCTCCGAAATCTTCTTGTTCAGCATTTCCACTTGCATTGCTAGTTGCGTTACCGAATCCACTTCATAGATACCTGCAGGTTTAGATGGGCGAGACCTAGACAAATTCCACTGATAAGTGTTCGTAACCATGTCATCGATAAGCTCAAGAGCGGCTTCCAGAGTTTTGCGGTCCAAAGAACCAGCGGAAGCGGCATTTATCATTTGCTTAGTTTCTTGATTTAGCCCATTGTAAAATATCTGCACCTACAACCATACAGGAAGAGCATGATGCGGGCATCTTCTCAAAAGTTCTTTGAACCTCTCCCAAGTGTCATAGAGGGTCTCAGAAGCAATTTGAGAGTATGAAGTAATATCATTTCTTAATTTAGCTGTTTTGGCAGGGGGAAAGTATCGAGAGAGAAATTTTTCAGTTAAAATGTTCCAAGTACTGATTGATCCTCTTGGAAGAGAACTCAACCACTGTTTGGCTTTAGTCCTTAAGGAGAATGGGAAGAGTCTTCGCCTAATTGCATCGTCGGAAACACCATTAGTTTTAAAGGTGTCACAGATTTTAAGAAAATTGGCAATATGCAAGTTCGGATCTTCATCTTGTAATCCGTCGAACTGTACATATTGCTGCACCATTTGTATGATGCTAGGCTTAAGCTCGAAGTTATTGCTCGCAATTGCAGGTCGAACAATACTTGTCTCAGTCCCTTCCAAGTTGGGTCGATCATAATCGGACATGGTCCTTTGCTGAGCCACTCCTGGGTTAGGGTCTCCCATTGCAGAATAAAAATTACAATCCTCGTATGAATCCTTAACCGCTGTTTGAGAAGTAGAAGCCCCGAATCGTAGTTATCTCTGAAAGGAGAGTTCGATTTCTGGGTCCAAATTGACAAGTAGCGACGGATTCGTGCGGTCATGCACTAGAAAAGAAAACAAAGGAAAATGGAAATGAAAACTTGGAAAAAAAGAAAAAGAGAGGAAAGGATTTTTTTTTTGAAAATAGATTTTTTTTTACGGATTGACTCTCGAACTTCCCAAGGTCTACCCGGTGAAGGGTTCGCAAGGTACTAGGTAAAATGGTGGCGCTTAAAGCCCCTTACCCTTTTCGAGAGAATTTAGGTTGGGTAGAAATAAGATGATGTGAGTTGATAAGAAAATAAATTTGTTTTTTTGATTTTTTTCAGAAGTAATAGCGAAAGAGTTTTCAAAATATTGACGAAGAAAATCCCCGGCAACGGCGCCAAAAACTTGCTGGGCCAAAACCCGAACAGGCAAGTGTACCTGTCGAATTGTAGTACCAAGGTCGTATTTAAACACGGGGTTGTCAATTACTGCTACTCACGCTCAAACTATTATCCTACCGGAAAATTATTGGGATTTGGGAATTTAAAAGTAAAATAAAAGACGATTTTCCAGACGAAAAACTTATAATAAAGAGATAGCATTCGATCAGTGAATCACCATGAAATGATAAGAGAGAGATAAAAAAGATATAGTTTTAAATTTGTAAATCATACTCGACTGTGACGGATCCGAGAATGAGACAAAATCTCGCTAGAGCATTAGGTCTCCTAACTTATAGACTCTTTGATCGAAATCTCTTTACAAAATAAAGAAGCCTAAAGTTTCATTATCGAAATGATAAGCACTATTGGATTTGACTCCAATCCGGAAGATTTACGTCATCCTATCTCTAGGGTTGCGTGCAACTCCTTCCTTCTTTGAGTGATCTTTCACATTCACGAGCCTCTCGGCAACTCAAATATGAGATCCAAAGCTTACTACCGTATACTGGAAATACTGTGTCGACACAAAATAAATCAAAGAAGGATCGAGCATGAAATAACAAAAATAAAACTAAGAAAGAAAATAAACTCTCATCTCACTTCATGGATCCTCACGATCAAATGCTACAAGAAAATTAGCTACGCATATTCGAAAGAGAAGACAAGATAAGATAAGAGAAAAGCATTTTCATTTCTTGATAAAAAAGAGAGAGTACACAATAAGGGAACACAAGGAAATATCTAAAGACTATTAAAATAACAAGGAAATTATAACATGGAAGAAAAGCATGAAAATGAAAACTTGCACTATAACAAAAATTACAACTCACAAGCTCTCTCCACTATCCAACTCAAAATGTAACTTAAAAACTTCACTCCAAAATTGTCATCCATGGTCTTGAGGGATGGGGTAGCTTATATAGGGGATGGAGAAGATTCTAGAATAAGGAGGAGGAGAAGGGACACAAGGGGGGGGGGGGCGGCCACATACATTGGGGAGGATTCATGCACTTCATTCAATGAAGGGGAGAGAGAAAGGGAAGGTTCATGTATTTTATGAAAATAAAAATATAAAATGAAGAGGGGGTTTGGATGAGCCTTAAATGAGCATGAGAGAGAGAGAGAGAAAGGAGGGGTAAATGGATGATAAAAAGAAATAAAAGAAAAGTAGAAGAGAGTGGTCGGCCATGTATTTGGAAATATGCATGCATGTAATAAATGGAGAGAGAGGAAGAGAGAATGAATGAGGTGGCAAGGAGGTGAATAGTGGCCGCCACCACATGCATGGCAATAAATGGAGGGGGCTGCTTAAATGAGGAGAGGGCCGACCATAAGCCTAGAAGTGGGTTGGCTGCATGTAGTGGGCTCGGGTAGAGGGAAAAGGGCTGCATGGTGGGCTCGGTATGGACAAGAGCTGCTCTAAGTGGTGGGCTGCATGCTTGGGCTCGGGTAGGTTGTACCAAAGAAGGGCCGACTGCACCAATGAGGAGAGGGCTCGGGTTGAGGGCTGCACTTGGTCATCAACATGTGGGCTGCACATGATCATCAACATGTGGGTTGCACTTGAGGGAGGGGCCGGCCAACCTACAAAATAAAAAAAATTAAACATTAGTTATGTTATAATCAAAGTTAAAACACAAAACATCAAGAACATTAAAAATAAAAACAACATATCAATAACATTAAAACATTAAAATAAAATAACAAAACATAGAAAGCATTAAAACATTAAAATAAAACAACAAAACATAAACTAATATTGATTATAATTTCTAAACATAACATATATATAGTAACATAATACATATAATAAGACTATATATATATTTTTATATCAAATCATAAAATAACATCATAACAAGCATACAAAACACAAAATTATAATAAAACTTAAGGAATTAACTACTAATTACCCCCAAAAAAGGATGACTAAAACTAGTCAGCATGCCTCTCTCGAGGGGTGCGCACAACTCCCTTTACTCTTGAGCGCACACTTCAAACTATCGGCCTCTCGGCTAGCCAAGAATGAAAGCAAAGGTGGAGAATATATATCGATGATATATCTCCAACCAAAAATAATTCAAGAGTAATTCAAGGTCTAAAACCCTAAAAAGGAAAAGGTAGAATTAAAGCATCATAACTTAATCACTCGAACCTCGGATCATCAAGATTGAGTACAAGGAGGATTAGTTAATCATAATGGGGTGGAGGAGGGGGGATGAGAAGTAAAGCATAGTAAGAACACAAGTAATAAAGGAGAGAAAACAACACTTTTATTAATGATGAAAGAGGGCTACAAGTTAGAAATGAAAAATTATTTAGTGCATGAAATGAAAATCCTAATCTTGCCATACATTTATCAACTAGAACAAGTGCATAAACTTCACTAAAAAACTAATACAACTAAAGCATTAAGCTATGATTAAAAAGATTTCAAAAAGGGAAAGAGCGAGAGAGCAAAGAACATGAAAAAGACCAAGAAACAAAGGGGCAGCTCCTCCCCCTCTCAAGAGAAGCTTGTTGAAATGGAAGGGGGGGTCTTAATTTATAGGAAAAGTTCACAGGTTGGTCATGCCCTTCGACACGCCCGGGGATGGCGTGTCAGGGGGCGTGATAGGTACGGGGTTGACCTCGGGCTCTGGATTCTGGAGGGAAGGATGATTGCTTTTGTACGTCGTTCAGTACGCCCTTGGTCATGCCCGTGTAGGGAGGGCGTGACACGCACGTCGCACAAAAATCATTGGTCGAAAATCCTTCAGTCATCGAAAAAGGAGGGCTCACGCCGTGTGTCATACCAATGATGGGTGGCGTGGTAGTACTGTTGGCGTGCTGAGGAAAAATAGCATTTAATGCGGCGGCAGGCTTCGGGTAGAGGGAAACAAGCCTCGTATCACGCCCTAGGACACGCCCGGGGAGGGCGTGTCATGGGGCGTGACAACCGTTTTTTCTAGTATTTTGCTCTGGCTTCTGAATCCCTTTGGAAAAGGTGATACGCCCAAGGTCACGCCCGGGGAGTGCGTGACAGGGGGGCGTGTCAGGTCAATTTTGACCAATTTTCAGAAAACCTGCACAAAGTGAGGAAAAACTTAGGGTCAATAACATTAACATAAGAGAGATACAAATAAAGCTTAAAATACAAGATTTGTACATTAAAAACAAGAAAAATATGATAATAGTTAAGACAACAAAACGTACTATAACCACACAAGCACACCTCCTAAAGGACTCGCCGCAAGAACACCTTAGCTACACTTCCTGAAACTTTTCATGACAAACGAGAGTCAAGATAAAAACCCTAACACCAACAAATCCACAAAATGGGGAAAACTTACCACACACGCGTAGATCTTGGCTAGAGCTTTTCGAATCTACCCTTCGACGACGATTCCGAGCACCGAAACTCCTACAGGCAGCGACCGACGACCTCACGATGCATGTCGCCCACTCTCTTCCACAATACGACACAATGGCTTAGGAGAGATGATGAATAGGGTTTCTTCTAAACGTATGAACTTATATATATATATATATAATATTATATTATTATTAATATTAACTCAAACGCCCAAACGAAAAAAAAACTAAATCACCTTATATTTCAACGAAATTCGCACCAAGGCTAAATACCAACGCCACAAAACCAATGGTGAAGTCAAAATTAAATTTAGATGAACCAAACTCGGGTTAAAATTCCTCGAAGTTACACCCAATATCAATCTACTAAAACCCACCGAGTCAGAACCTCGAATTTCGATGCGCAAAAATCACGCTCCAACAACGACGCATGTTAACAATGCATCAATGTAACACCATAATGTCATTGTTACGTCACTAAAGAGATTAAAATAAACATCAAAAATATCAGGGGGGTTACAGACACTCCCCCTAAAAGAAAGTTTCGTCCTGAAACTTGAAACAAAATTGGTTCTATCCCAAAAAGAAAATAACTAAAGGTTATCGAATAGAAACACTTACCAAAAGAACTATGAGAACAATTGAGGATGTGCCTCCCTCATAGTTTACTCTAACTCCTAAGTCGCGCACTCAACGTCTTGGTTTTGACAAAAGAACCTTGGCCATGGGTATCGTCTTCTTTCGCAACACCTGTTCCTTAGTATCGAGAATATGGTCAGGCACTTCAATATAAGAAAGGTTAGGCTGAGATTGGGGCACCAAGTCGAGAATATGTTAGTCACAAAACACACATTACAGCAACTTGCTCACATGAAACACATCATGCACACCAGGGAAATTAGAGTGCAAATTAAGTCTATAAGCTTACACTCTGTTGCATTCAACAACTTGGAAAGGTCCCACATACCTAGGATCTAACTTATGATTCCTTCCAAACCTATTAACACCTACCATCAGGGAAACCTTGAGAAATAACATGTACCCAACTGTGAATTCCAGATCAATCCATCGCCGATAAGCATTATTCTCATAATGCTCCTGAGCTATACGAAGCTTCTCTCGAATAAGCAACACAGAGGTACTCATCTATTCCAAAGCTTCTGGACCAAACAACGGTCTTTCACCAACTTCAATCAAAAATAAGGGTGCACAAGAATGTCTCCCATAAAAAGCATTAAAGGGGGCCGTCATCAAACTCTCCTGAAATCTATTGTTATAAGAAAATTCCATCAATCTAAGCCGCTCGTCCCACGTTCCTCCGTGGTCCAAGATGTAATACCTGATCATATTTTCCAAAATCTGATTAACTCTCTCTGTTTGACCTTTGGTGTGCGGATGATATGTAGTGGAATACCTGAGATCGGTACCCTACCCTTTCTGCAAACTCTTCAAAAACTAGATGTAAACCTTGAATCTCGATCTGACACAATACTTACAGGTACTCTGGCAATCTAATGACCTCTTCCAAAAACAACTCTGTTATCTTGTTATATAGCGTGTTCTGCAAACTCTGTTATCTATCAATAATGACCCTCACTGAATCATTTCCTCAGGGAGATCTTGGTAAACCTGTAATAAGGTCCATATAAATACTCTCCCACTTCCATGTTGGAATATCCAAAGAAGATAGCTTGTTACCAGGCATTCTATGATTTGCCTTTACTCGCTTGCAGGTAAAACACTCAGACATAAACTTGGCTATATCGTTCTTCATTCCATGCAACCAAACGATCTATTTCAAATCTCTATACATCTTTGTAGAACCAGGGTAGTAGGCAACACAAGATCCATGCGCTTCACTGCATATCCTTTCTCGAATATCCTCAACATCGTGAGTACAATACCTTCTGCGGTACTTCAAAGTACCTGCATCATCAATTGAAAAGCACGGTAATTCCCCTTTTCAGTTATACTACAAATATGCTTCAAATCTTTGTCGTCCTTTTGATGAAGCCTTGTAAGTGTAATCCATGAAGGCTCTGCCACTTCTAGGCTGCTTTGCGAATTGTTAATTCCGACAGAGAAGCCCATTTATAAAAACTCTTCCACCAATGAATCAACAGAAAGATTAATGATCTGTGAGGTCTTCCTACTCAAGGCATTGACCACCACATTAGCCTACCCGAATGATATAGGATATCAACATCATAATCTGTGACATACTCCAACCATCTATGCTTGAGCAAATTCAACTCCTTCTGAGTGAAGACATACTTCAATCTCTTATGCTCTGTGTAAATCTTGCACAACACGCCATACAACAAATGTCACCACTGCTTCAAGGCAAAGATCACTGCCGCAAACTCCAAATCGTGAGTAGGGTAATTCCTTTTGTCAATCTTCAATTGCCTTGACCCATACGGAATCACTTTTCTAGCTTGCATCAATACACATCCAAGCCCGATGTGCAATGCATCCACATAAACTATGTGCTCTACTACCTAGGTAGGCAAGGTCAAAACTGGAGCAGTGCATAATTTCCTTTTCAATTCATAAAAGGCTACTTTGCACTCATCGCTCCAAAGAAACGCAACATTCTTCTGCGTGAGCTTAGTCAAAGGTCCAGATAACACAGAGAATCTTTCTAGGAACCTTATATAATAGCTTGCCCAGCCTAAGAAGCTTCTTATCTCTTTAGGTTTAGTAGGTCTTTTTTAATCCATAACATCGGCTATTTTCTCTGGGTCAACAGAAATTCCGTCCCTATTCACAATATGACCCAAAATGGACATCTTAGGTAGCCATAACTCATACTTATTCAACCTTGCATAGAACTTATGTTCTCTTAAAGCATAAAGAACTAAATGCAGGTGCTGGGCATGCTCCTCAGCACTTCGATAATAGACCAGAACATAGTCAAAAAAATATCCACAAATTGGTCTAGGAAATCTTTGAACACTCTATTCATCAAGTCCATGAAGGCAGAGGGTGCATTTGTCAATCCAAAGGACATAACCAAGAACTCAAAATTCCCATGCCGAGAATGGAAAGCACTTCGCGGAACTGATGGTAGCCCGAGCGAAGGTCAATCATCGAAAACACCGTACTACCATGCAAATGATCAAATAAATCATCTATCCACGGCAAGGCATAACTGTTCTTAATAGTCACCTAATTCAATTACCTATAATCGATGCACAGCCTCATAGATTCATCCTTATTCTTAACAAACAAGATAGGAGCACCTCAAGGCAAAGAACTCGGCCTAATTAATCTATATTATAACAAATCATCTAGTTTTGTACGTAACTCATCCAACTCACGCGGGGTATACGGTATGGTGCCATAGTAATAGGTTGAGTACCCATCTCCAACTCTATAACAAACTCCACATCTCTCTCCGGAAGAATACCGTGAATAATATCTTTAAAAACATTGGGAAACTCCTGCACTATAAGAAAATCCTCGACACGTGGAAAACTACCAATGGTTCCTAAAATTTAAACCAAATAAGCACAAAACGGAATCTAAAAGCTTCCGAGCACAAACCGTATCGGGGAATCCTGACGCGAAAAACCATACACACTCCTGGGTGGCCATTGTCCTTCTTGAAGTCTGAATGCTTAGCCTTATATTGGATAACCGCATCATATCTGGACAACTAGTACATGCCACATATCTCATCAAAGTCCTCCAAGTCTAACACCATCAGATCAGTAAAGGCTAGAAAATTGCCTACAAGAATAGGACAACTCTGGATACCTTGGTCCAACAGTACAGAGTCACTAGCGAGAAACTTAACGTGAAACAAATCGGAAACATGATCTAGAGTCAGACGATGAAACTCTATGAAAGTCCTAGCCACGAACGAGTGGATAACACCACAATCAAACAGAACGCATGCCCAATGATTCTTTAACTTAAACTTTCCTATAAAATTTCATATATAGCTAATCGACCAACATCGAAAGTAAAGCTACGAGTTAATGAACTAGATTATAATCTATCCTGAGATCACTTGGGTGGACGTCTGCCCTTCTTCTAAGGTCACCACATTCAGCTTGCCCTTCCCTTTATCAAAAATCTGCGGCGGCGATAACGCTTGAAGTGGAACTGGATGCAGTAGGGGCTTTACTTTCGATGTTGGTCGATTAGCTATGTATGCAATTTTATAGGAAAGTTTAAGGTAAAGAATCATTGGGCATGCGTTCTATTTGATTGTGGTTCTATCCACTCTTTCGTGGCTAGGAATTTCATAGAGTTTCATCGTCTGACTCTAGATCATGTTTCCGATTTGTGTCACGTTAAGTTTCCCGCTAGTGACTCTGTGCTGTCGGACCAAGGTATCCAGAGTTGTCCTATTCTTGTAGGCAATTTTCTAGCGTTTACTGATCTGATGGTCTTAGACCTGGAGGACTTTGATGAGATATGTGGCATGTACTGGTTGTCCAGATATGCGGCGGCGATAACGATTGAAGTGGAACTGGATGCAGTAGGGACTAAGACCGCGGGCATCCCGACTTAAAATGTAATTTTTATCCGCACTAGAAATAGACCTTATCCTTACTCCAACAATGGTCCATATTATGCCCCTTTCTGTTACACGAAGCATAAACTAAATCTCCTTTGGGAGCTCTCTGAATTGCATGAACTTGCTGCTGCTTCTGAGCTCCAAACCTCTTCAAACACATTTCAAATGGATAGCCTGGTCGGCCTAAAACTACATGCCTCCTTTCTTCCTTTCTTCGAAACAGGTCCAGAATCCCGAGTGCTCTTACCATCATATGAATTTCTCTTGTCCTTTCTCATTTGCTTGCCACGATTCTTAAGATTATCTATCTCTTAAACCTTCAGAGCCGCTTCTACTGCCTCATTATAATTCTCAGATCCATATATACTGGCCAATTGCTAGATGTCACTCCTAAGACATCCCAGAAAGTACTTCACTCTGCTCGCTTCAGAGGATACTAAATTTGGAGTAAACCTGCTCAACTTGCTGAACTCAATCTTTTACTCACTGACTAAGAGTTGTCTTTTCTTCAAATGCAAAAAGTTTTTCATCAAATAGTCTTGCTCGGGCAACCGCAGAAATTCCCTCAACATAAACTGTTTGAAAGAGTCCCACAAACATCCATCTGTAAGGTTCTCTTTTTCTCTTAACCACCAACTCTTCGCATGGCCCTTCAGCTGGTAAGTAGTGACCATCACTCTTTGGTCAGTAGAAACTCCTGAATATGAGAACATCTCCTTGATATCAATTATCCAATCTCCAATGCCATAAAGTCAGCTCTACTGGCATAAGTAGGATGTCCTAATCACTAGAAATACGAAATGAAATTCATCTCTGGTGGCAGCATACCTGGAGGCACCAAAGGAGCAGTAAGAATATGAATGGCTTGACCCACAGCAGGGTCCTACACTCTAGGCTTCTGTCATGAAATGATAAACAACAATGCCTCAATTTGCAGTTGCATCTTGTAACACCTCCGTCCATCACATGAAATATAATACAGGGTTCGGGCGAGGCCCCACACTATATTCTACAAACAGGCAGTGGGATCACAGTTTAACATCAAAATTTAAACGAATCCTAACTCAGAGCATATAGTGGAACCTTTAGGGTTGCATGATCTCATACCAAATGAATGTCCATTATATATCAAACATTCCTTTTATATATATTATAGGAATGTAACTTCCAAATACACAAAAGTTATGACCTTAAGGCCTTACAATTATACTTCATAAATGTGGTTTACAAACATCGGCATGCAAGCCGTCCACACATGAAAAGAGTAAAACTTTTCCGCTCGGCCTTCGAGGGCCAGTATAACATCAAGGCTTCAGCCGGCTATTTCCAGCTCGGCTCTCCAGCACATACACAGGGACAATCCACCATAAGGGTGGCAAACAAGGCAATGGTCAGCATTCAGTTGACCAATTTATAATTACACAACCCCTTTCCCGGGGCAGTGGTACTCCTTTTCTGCAGGCCTAGCATTTTCACAAGCAAATATATCACAAGAACGTGCACTCACGCACAGTTCAATATATCACAAATGAATGCCTCAACGGCAAAACGTTTCGTGCACTCAGGGCACATTTTTCGGTGTACCTATTGCCAAGGTCCCACCACCGTTCAGAGGTCCCAGACATAACAGTTAACTTTGAGAATTTATAGTCTCCGTAGCCCCCGGACTGAGACTTTAGTATTGACGGAGTACAACCTAATATTCTCACTATGTGATCCTAATGAACGCTAATAACTTAGGCACTCGAGTTAGAAAACCATAACGCGGATACAGTTTGGTCATTTCCCGGTTCTCAAATCGTCAATTCAATGTCAACATTGATGCAGATCGGCTTCCCCTTGTCCATTCGGCTTACTAGACTTTAGGAGCTCGCAGCTTAAAGATTAGCCTCACAGTCTCCTAGAGATAGGCTTTTTAATCAAAAGGGAGTTATTGGCAGCAATCGTCATGATCGCTTGGCAGGACCAACAGAAGTTCTCTTGATGACGACGTTATCCCGCCACTTGCTCATGATGATCGTGACTGTTTGATTGGTGGCGATGATGTCCAGCCACTTGTTCGTGATGACATTAGAGATGGTGCTTACGTGTTCTTTGGCGAGCTCCATGGCGACGCCGAGTCCATGCATTATGTTGATCGCTGCCGTAATCGTACATTTGAAGACTCAGATGGACAATGCCGTAATAATTAATTCGATGCACGTCATCGCCACTACAACGCCATCGCCGCAACATTTATTTTGCTACAACACGATCGCAGCTACAATGCCATCGTTGCGATAAAAATTTCGCTACAACACCATCGCCACTACAACGACATCGCCGCAAAAATAATCTAATAATTATAATGTTTTATTATATTTATTTATTTCCTTGTTACATTGTATTAATTTCGGAGTTTTTATTTCATGCATTTAATTATTGTATTTGTTATGTCATGTTTATTATGGGTGCATCTAACCATTATGTGTTTGTTTTATTTGAATGGAGGAGATTGAGTGGTGTAGGCTATAAAAGGTCATGCTTATGAAGGATTTAGTAGATTGATGAATGAAAAATTGAAAACCTAAAATTTCAAATTGAAATTTCCCCCCTCCTCTCTTGCTTCCCTCTTTGGCCGCCGACCTCCTTCCCTCTTCTGTTGTGGTTTGACCACCTTCTTCCCTGCCCCCCCCCGCTTCTTTCCTCTATTCTCCACCTTAACTCATCCTCTCCTCTATAAACAATTTACAATATGCAAAGGTCACTTCTCCCCCTTGAAGGAATTCAGCCTAGCCTTGGATCTTCCTCTAGGATTCGGCCAACCCATCATCTTCCCCTTGAAGGTTTCGGCCAACCAAGGAGTTGAATCTTGGTGGATTTCGGCCATGGTGCAAGGACCTCTGTGGTTTCGTTGAAAAATCTCCGGCGTGAAGCAAGGAAGACAGAGGAGTTTTGCTCCATTCAACGCGACTCCGGCGGAGCCGTAGAAGAGCGAACCATTTTTTTAATCGGAATCATCCTTTCCGATTGGGGTAAAAAAATTATTACCTTTTTAAGCGTTTCTCTCCTAGAATAATTCTTGTGGTGGTTTTGGTTTGGCGTTGCCTACGAACTTTGAATTCAATGTGGTTTGATCCGAACGACTTTGTTATTTTCTTTTGATTAATTTATATTCGTGAGGATTGGTGGACATCGTTTTCTATTTTTTGGGAGAGATCTACCACTTTCCAAATCATTTATTTTCGGTGGATCTCTTTTGGTACAATACACGCTCGAATGGATCGGGTCGATCCATTTTGCTTGAGAGAATATTGGTTCATCGCCTCTAATTGATATCTCAGGGTGTTGCGAACCCATATATTAGCATTAGATTGATATTATTGTGAATCGGGTGTGCTGTATTTAAATTGTGCGAGCGTAGATTTGGAACGAGTGGGAACAATTCGATGTCTTTTGTCCATTTCGATTCGTCAGGAGACGTAGCCTACATTGATTGGGTATCAGAGTGAGGTTCACCTCAATTCCTAATTAGCACCCTCCCCCTTTTTGCCTAGTATGACATAGTAAATATGACATAGTAAATATGGCACAGTAAATATGGCACAGTAAATATGGCACAGTAAATATGCCACAGTAAATATGACACAGTAAATATGATATAATAAATATTCACAGTAAATATTTACAGTACATATTTACAGTGTCATATTTACTGTGCCATATTTACTGTACCATATTTACAGTGCCATATTTACTGTGTCATATTTACTGTGCCATATTTTCATTGTCATATTTACTGTGCCATATTTACTGTGTCATATTTAATGCCCCAAATTTACTGTGCCATATTTAATGCCCCATATTTACTACGCCATATTTACTGTGTCATATTTACTATGCCATATTTACTATGACATATTTACTGTCCCATATTTGCATGCCATATTTGCTGTGTCATATTTATTGTGCTATATTTACTGTGTCATATTTAATGCCCCATATTTAATGTCCCATATTTACTGCCCATATTTACTGTGCCATACTTAATGTGCCAAATTTACTGTGTCATATTTACTGTGCCATATTACAGTGCAATATTTACTGTGCTATATTTACGGTGTCATATTTATTGTACCATATTTACTGTGCCATATTTATTGTGCTATATTTAATGCCCTATTTTTACTGTGCCTTATTTAATTCCCCATATTTACTATGTTATATTTACTTTGCAATATTTAGTGTGCAAAATTTACTGTGCCCTATTTATTGTGCCAGATTTAATGCCCCATATTTACTGTGTCATATTTACTATGCCATATTTAATTCCCCATATTTACTGTACCATATTTAAAGCTCCATATTTACTATGCAATATTTACAGTGCCGTATTTACTCTATAATATTTATTGTGTCATATTTACCGTGCTATATTTACTATGCCATATTTACTGTGTCATATTTACTGTGCCATATTTACTATGTCATATTTAATGCCTATATTTACTGTACCATATTTAATGTGTCATATTTACTGTGTCATATTTACCGTGACATATTTACTGTGCTATATTTAATACCCCATATTTATTATGCCATATTTAATGCCCCATATTTACTATACCATATTTACTGTGTCATATTTATTGTGCCATATAAACTATACCAAATTTACTGTGCTATATTAAATGTCCCATATTTTCTGTAGCATATTTAATGCCCAATATTTACTGTGCGATATTTACATTGCCATATTTATTATACAAAAATTACTATGTCATATTTACAGTGTCAAATTTATTGTGCCATATTTACTGTTCAATATTTACTGTGTCATATTTATTGATTCATATTTACTGTGCCATATTTACCGTTCCTATTTACTGTGCCATATTTAATGCCCCATATTTTATGTGCCATATTTAATGCCCCAAATTTACTATGCCATACTTAATGTGCCATATTTACTATGCCATATTTACTATGCCATATTTACTATACCATATTTACTGTGCCATATTTACTGTGTCATATTTACAGTGCCATATTTACTGTGTTCTATTAATTTTTTTAGATTTACTGTGCCATATTTACTGTGGTATATTTAATGCCCTATATTTACTATGTCATATTTACTATGAGATTTTTACTATGCCATATTTATTGCTTCATATTTACTGTGCCATATTTACTATGCCATATTAACTGTGCCATATTTAATGCTCCATATTTTCTGTGACATATTTACTGTGTTATATTTTGTTTGTCATATTTACTGCGACATATTTACTATGTCATATTTACTGTGCCATATTTATTGTGCCATAATTACTATTCCATATTTACTATGCCATATTTAATGCCTCATATTTACTATGCCATATTTATTGCCCCATATTTACTATGCCATATTTACAATGCCATATTTACTTTATCATATTTACTGTGCCATATTTACTGTGCCATATTTACTTTGCCATATTTACTGTGTAATATTTACTGTGCCATATTTATTATGGCATATTTAAAGCCCCATATTTACTATGCCATATTTAATGCCCCATATTTGCTGTGCCGTATTTACTATGCCATATTTTCTGTCTCATATATTTACTATGTCATATTTAATGCCCCATATGTACTGTGCCATATTTAATGCCCGATATTTATTATGCCATATTTACAGTGCCATATTTATTATGTCATATTTACTATACCATATTTACTATGTAATATTTACTGTGCCATATTTATTATGCCATATTTACTGTGCCATATTTACTGCATCATATTTACCGTACCATATTTACTGTGCCATATTTACTATTCCATATTTAATGCCCCATATTTTCTGTGCCATATTAAATTCCCCATATTTACTGTAAGACCCCCCTTTTTTCCTTTAAAAAAACACCGGGGTCTTAGCCTAGAACTGCCGCTTTGCGGTGGCACCGACTCACGGGAAGACCACCACTACAAAACGCCAATTCTGCCAGCCCTTTTCGATCACGAGAGAGAGAAGTAATTATACATAAATGTAAACAAGTCCACAGAAGCATGTAAATAAAAGTGAAATCACATCCAGCCCATCAGTAGATAATAACAGGAAATAGATAATAGAAGTACTGCAAGATACGGTTCAGATGAAATATAGATAAACGGGCTCGAACCCGGTACATCAGAGTCCTCACTACAAGTCACTCATCGCAGAAAACTATAAAAGTACTAATCACTCACGGAGATGGTCACAGGTGTACCGGTGCTATACTGACCCACCTCCAAGCGCACCGTACTCCGCTGGTGCTGGTCCGAGGACTGCTTATCCATGTCTCCCATCCGGAGCTCCTGTAATGTTGTGGTTCGAAAACCATTAGTCATAAAGACTAAGCCCTATCATCCCCTACCCCTCCCCCTACTGCTCCTAAGCACCGAGCGGAGAGGAGGAAAGGGAAGCTACAAAGGTGGAGAATAATCAAGCAGGTGACAGGGGAGTTATTCTAAAAACTATCTAGAACGAAGTACAACTAGCAATTTTATGGTAGTAAGTGGTAAAGAAGAGAAGTAGTATGTAGCAATTGTATAAAAAAGGCAGCTAGAGAACAGTAAGTAAACAAGCAAGTAAAAAAGTAGGTAACCTTAACTTATATGAATGTCCATACAAACTTATAAGTTAAGGGGTCTTCTGCAAGGCTCCCATCGTATAAAAAGTCCCATACTGATTTATACGTTGGGGTGTCGGTTGTATGCAAATAAGAGTGTAGTGATATGCTATGCCATGATTCATGCAAGTGCAACTCACGCACACGACTCTATGCGCACAGACCTTTAGTTCCCCCTGTTCGGGCAGCTAGCTTCACTCCCAGGAACCTCTGTAGTGGCAAACGGAGACAATGGGTCGGGCCCTCCACTCCTTGGCGGGTATCCACACTACCGGGCCTAGCCCTTCCGTACGCCCCTAGAAGAACACAACCTAGAGTATCCGCGTACTACTGTTGACTATACCCACCAGACTTTCTTTGGCTAAGTGTCCCACACCGTCGAGTCAACATACTAATGCCGGTGTGAACGACAATATGATATCAAAGACCCACCACCTTTATTCTGTACTCCAACCCTCGAGCCCTCGGCCCCCCGGACTGTCCCGTCCGTGAATCTACCTTCAGAGCTACCGTCTGAATGGCAACCAAAGCAACTTATTCTACCTTCCTAGCCACCGGGGTGAATGTGTGTGCAACCTTAATTATACTAGTTGCTCTTTAGATTATTATTTCTACAGTTTACATTAGCCCATGATTGCCCCCGGTATTCCCTGTGAAGGGCTCTCAAAGGGCACTAGGAACTATGATGGTAGCTGAAGCCCACCATTCCCTTTCGCTAGGCACTTATTGTTATTGGTTGATACCCATTACCCGATCCCTTTTTAAGTTACTTTAGATCTGGTTCTAGCGTATTAAGCCTCTTCTACTGCTACTCGGGGTGGACGATCTTTCGTCGTTCCCGTACGCCCTTATCCTTAACCAGTCTCGCACTCTACCTATCCTGACCCCAATAATGGACTTAAACTTAGCTTGTCCTAACCAACCAGAAACTACCAAAATTCCATCTCCCAAAGTTCATTATCCGCTCTAGTTCAGTTTCCGTGGTTTTACTATATGCCGACCATTTTAAGATACGTTAGGAGTATAAGGGCAGGTACTCCAAATTGTCTTCCGAATCTCCTATAATATTTACTGGAGGTCTATCGTGACATAATATAGCTAAGACCAAGATTTCCAAAGTTTCCTATTTATCGGGCATTTAATTTATTTATTCTAAGATTCTGAATGCCCTAGTATGAACATGAAGTGCACTAATGAGCCAACAATAAATCATCATAAAATCAGTAAAAATCCTATGAGACATTTAAACAGCAATTCCAAGTTTTGAGAAATTTCAGAGGTGTTGAGGCCTATATTTCCTAATTTACCATTTTAGGCCATTTCTACTATATTATGAAGGAAGTACTGTAAATATGTATCCAAAAATCCCAATAAAATTATATAAGCTTTATGGTGACCTAAAACCACCATAAACCATGTCCCATAATTTTTCTCTAATTTTTGGGCTCTGAATATATTTTAATGTAAAATGCTAATTTTCCAGCTTAGTGAAGGAGATGCTATTTTTAATCATTTATAATTCCATATAAATTTACAGGGTTACTAGCATAACTTTAAACACTCACTGACCAAATTTCTATATTTTTCATAGAGTAATTAGACATTATTTGTATTTTTGACTTCATGTCACAACTTATATGTTAAAGAAATATGTACCAGAAATAATCAGTTAAAATTTCCAAGAAAAATACAGGAGGTATAACATGATATAAATTGCCCTAATCCAAGATTTCATATTATTCCAGTGAACAGAAATTTCATTATCATCAAAATAAATATCTAGGGCACAATTAGAGTTGTAAATGAAGTACTGTATAAATAAACCCAAAAATCTGAACAAAATTATTTCATGGCTATTTTGACTAGAAAATCCCTTTGCCCAAATTTTACTTGATTTGATGTTCATTAGATAGCTTAATAATTCAAATTAAAGTAGGTGACCTAAACTAGGGTTAGGATTTTAGGTGGCCTAGCTATCTCCAAATACCCTAAACTTTTGTCCAAAGAACTATACTTGCTCTATGGTTCTCTCCACCAAATTTTAAGCCAGTCCAAGGTCATTTGACACCATGACCTTCACAACCCCAAAAACCACCATTAAGGGATTTTCCCTAGGGTTCTTGGGCTACCCTACACCAAACCACCCCAAACTCCCTTGGAGGGTGTGTCATGCCTTAAAAAGCCTTTGGAAAAAATATCAGCCTCTGTTGAGGTGATATGACCACCCAAATACCAAGGGGGTGTTTGATCCTAAATTATCCTATAAGGACCAACCTAGGGTTAGATAAAAACTTAATCAAAACATTTCCAAATGAGATGAAATTTTTACCAAAGCCTTATGATTAACCCAGGGACCACTAACCAAAATTTGGGATGGTTTGGAAGTCATTTAGCCATCTAATTAAATTATGCTAGGATTATTAAATTTTTCTGAAAACTATAGAAAAATATTTTCCAAAAATACTAATTTTTGGAAAGCACCTAGATATAGGTAAGTTTAGGCCACACCCCAAATTTCAAGTCATTTTGATGACTGGATTGGAGTGGCGAATTTTTTTAAGGTCAAGACAGCCCTATGGATAGACCTCACCAAAAACTGTGTTGTGGTCTAACCAAGACTCCAAATCGAGTGAAATTAATTTTGAACTAAACTAGACTTCAAGGGCTACATTTTCTATGTTAACCACTTTTTATGTTTAAGCCCTTACGGGCAATAATTTTCAGTTATAACCTAGTATACAGTAGAGGGAATTAATTCCTAATTATACAATATATAATATAATAAAATGCTACTGTTCACCTTCTTCTTTAGCCCGAACCAGTAACCTAAAAACAAAAGCTTGAAACTTGTAGCTTTTCTAAAGCCATTTCCTGGCCACCCAGCCATCTCCCTGCCCGGACACCACCACCACTTCCTCTGTTGAGGTGAGGGCTACCGTCGGGCGGCGGCACGGCCGCCGGAGAGGCGGTTTCCGGCGAACCCGCCACCATGAAATTTTTGGAAAAAACCATGGAAACCCTCACCCGATCCGGCTCTTTTGAGCCCGATATCTCTCCTAATGATTTATAAGATCTATCCGCAGAAGAAGAGGGAGGGGAGGATCTTGTTCGCGGGCTGGAGGCGTGCAGACCATCGGGAAGCCATTTGCGCGGTGGCGGCATCGCCGGAAATTCTTCAACAGTAAGGGGAGGAATCTGAATTCGTTTGATCGAGCGTGTAACCTTCTCCTCTTGCTCTAAGGAGTCTTTTATAGATCAGCAAGTGGGGAGGGGAAAGAGGTAAACAATTATGGTCATGAAGGCTCCTCTAATTGTGTTTCGGTTATGGTAGAGGCAGTTGAAACGCTGGAAACGAAGAGGTGTTTGCCAGGTGGCGATTTTCTATTGGAACAACATTTCCTTATTTTATTAAATAATTAGAGTAGGAAACGGCCCATAAATATTCCTTGTGTAACCTCCCATAATCAGAATTGATTACGACGTCAGTTACCGAAATTTCCAGTCTGGCTGGCGTTTCGGCCTTGGTCACGGGCATGACACATAGGTCACGGGCGTGACAGGCCCGGGTGGCCAATTCTCAGTTCGACTATCGTCGAACTGAGATCGACGATCGTCGAAGGGTGGTCACGCCCTAGGTCACGGGCGTGACAAATGGGTCACGGGCGTGACAGGGTCATCAGGAAAATTACGCGCTCAGCGATCGTCTCGCTGAGATCGACGATCACCGAACGGGGTCACGCCCATGGTCACGGGCATAACACCTGGGTCACGGGCGTGGCAGGGCCATCAGGCAAATTCCGCGCTCGGCAATCGTCTCGCTGAGATCGCCGATCGCCGAAGGGGGTCACGCCCTTCGTCACGGGCATGACACCTGGGTCACGGGCGTGATAGGGCCATGACGCAAATTCTGCGCTTCGACGATCGTCCCGTTGAGATCGACGATTATCGAAGGTGTCACCCCCTAGGTCACGGGCATGACACATAGGTCACGGGCGTGACAGGCCCGTGTTGAAAATTCTGTGCCCGATGATCGTCTCGCTGCGATCGACGATCGTCGAAGGAGTCACGCCCTAGGTCACGGGGGCGTGACGGGTCGGTCACGGGCGTGACCAACCCGTGACCCGAAATCTCGGTTGATGTATTTCAATTTTTGGGCTTCCTAGCATTCTGTCACGACCAACCGACACCTTGGGGTCTAGACAGAAATGGGATGTTACAAATCCCAATAAACAAAACAAAGATTTCGTCCTCGAAATCAAGGTTAAGCCTACGGGACTCTAATCGGGAAAAAGAAGCTTTTAACATCCCATGAGAATTAAAAGATTTCATCTCTACGTTACGTTTGCTTTGTGCGGTTTCAAATCTAAGATTAGTTCGCCTAATTAACTAGGTATATACACCCCAATAAACAAAAGATTAGCCCCTATTCTTGAAATTTCAGTCCTATTGGTTTAAAACAGGAAGGCAAATTGATTGTCCAGAGGGGTTGTGAGGTATACCTAATGATAAAGTTCCGGGTATTTTTGTCGCATCGAGTCCTGTGGCTCCTATGTATGCTCCTCCTGCCCATGATTGTTCCATAGAACCTTGACTAACAGAACCTTCTTCCGTCGCAAGACCCGCACTGCTGTATCGTCAATCCTGATAGGCTCCAAGTTGACTGACCGATCCGAGGTCACCGGGCCATCTGCTGAGGAAATCAGCTGCTCAGGGCATAGCAGAGCCCTCCAAAGTGAGGAGACATGGAAGACGTCATGCAATCCCGCTAACTCCGGTGGTAGTTCTAGTCTATAGGCTAAGAGGCCGATCCGCTCCAGGATCCTATAAGGCCCCATATATCTCGGGCTGAGCTTCTTCCGCCCGCGAACCCGCGATACTCCATGCATCGACTGTATCTTCAAGAAAACCCGGTCTCCCACCTGGAACTCCACTTGACGATGCCTCGCATCGTAGTATTTGGCCTGTCTGCTCTTGGCTTCCAACATCCTGTCCCGGATCAATCTAATCTGATCATCTATATCTCCCACAAACTCCGAGCCTAGTGCCTGCGGATCCTCATCCTGAACCCATGATAGTGGGGTCCTGCACCTCCTTCTGTTGAACGCCTCGTATAGAGCCATGCCTACGCTGGACTGATGGGCATTGTTTTACGAAAACTCGACCAGTGGCAGCAACCTCTCCCAAGGCTCGCCATGGTCCAAAATACACAGTCGCAACAGATCTTCAAGTGTACGGTTGGGGCGCTCTATCTGCCCGTCGGTCTGAGGGTGAAAAGCTGTGCTGAATGTCAACCGAGAACCCAGATGGGCCTGAACTGACCTCCATTCCCTGGATGTAAACCGCCCATCCCGATCTGAAACGATTGTCTTGGGCACCCCATGATAACGCACAAACTGCTCAATGAACCTCCGTACTAATACACTGACCGGTGCGTCCTTCGCCACTGGAATGAATCTGGCCACCTTCGTTAGCCTGTCCACTATCACCCAGATCAATTCATTCCCCGCTCAGGATCGAGGTAGCCCATGTATGAAGTCCATGGCTATATCCTCAAATTTCCACTCCGGAACCGGAAGTGGCTACAGCAAGCCTGTCGGGTTCCTACACTCCGCCTTCACGAGCTAGCAGGCCTCGCAATGCATCACAAAGTACGTAATATCTTTCTTCATACCCGGCCAGTACATCGTCCTCTTCAAATCCTTTACCATCTTGGTGATCCCCGGGTGTATCGAATACCGGCTGTAGTGAGCTTCCATCAAATGTCCTCCCGGATCCGTCCTCCTGCTGGTATGTAGACTCTGCCTCGGAAACACAGGAGACCATCCCTCAAAGAGTAATCTCCTGTCGTGCCATCCTCCAAGGCTCAGAATATCGGCTCAGCTCTCTCATCCAGCATCTGTCCATCCCTGATGCGGTCTCGAATATCATCAGTAGAAACCATCAACCCCAGGTACGCCAAGGCCATCAGCTGCGGGCCTACTCCTGTCGTACTCGCTCTCCGGCTCAGAGCATCCGCGACTACGTTCGCCTTCCCCGGATGGTAATGCATGGTATACTGGTAGTCCGACAGAAATTCCACCCAGCGTCTCTGCCTGATGTTTAACTCCTTCTGGGTGTCGACGTACTTTAGATTCTTATGGTTAGAGAAGATATCGCAATGTACCCTGTAGATATAGTGTCGCCAGATCATAAGAGCAAAAATAACTGCCCCCATCTCCAAATCGTGCATGGGGTAGTTCTACTCGTGCTGCTTCAACTGATGGGAGGCATAGGCTATTACATGCTCGTTCTGCATCAGAACGGCACCCATCCCTTGATAGGAAGCATCTGTATACACCTGGAATCCCTCCTTCCCTGATGGAAGAGCCAGGATGGGGGCCGAGGTGAGACGATCCTTCAGCTCCTAGAAGGCAGATTCGCATCGAGGCGTCCAGATAAAAGGGGACTCCTTCTTCGTCAGAGACGTAAGAGGGAGGGCAATCTGAGAGAACCCCTTTACGAACTTCCGGTAGTAACCAGTAAGTCCCAAGAAACTTCAAACATCCGAGGCCGACTTTAGTGGTGGCCAATCCTGTACTGCCTGGACCTTCGCCGGATCCACTACCAGACCTGCTCCACTAATGACATGGCCCAGAAAGGCCACCTCCTTTAGCCAGAACTGGCACTTGTTGTACTTGGCATACATCCCATGCTCCCGCAGCTTCCCCAAGGCAAAGGCCAGATGTCTCGCGTGCTCCTCCTCCGTCCTTGAATATATAAGGATGTCGTCGATGAATACGATGATGAAGACGTCTAGATACTCCTCGAACACCCGATTCATCAAGGCCATGAATGCGGAGGGTGCATTCGTGAGCCCGAACGGCATCACGGTAAACTCGTACAACCCATATCTGCTGCTGAAGGCTGTCTTCAGGATGTCCTCCTCCCGAATGCGAAGCTGTTAGTACCCTGACCTCAGATCCAGCTTTGAGAACCAATGGGATCCCTCCAGTTGGTCAAATAGCTCGTCTAACCTTGGTAAGGGATAAGTATTACGGACTGTCAACCTGTTCAGGGCCCGGTAATCTATGCACAATCGAAGGGTCCCGTCCTTCTTCTTAACAAACAGCACCGGAGCTGTAAGACCCCCTTTTTTTCATTTTAAACAACGGGGTCTTAGCCCAAAACTGCCGCTTTACGGTGGCACCGACTCATGGGAAGGCCGCCACTACAAAACGCCAATTCTGTCGGCCCTTTTTGATCACGAGAGAGAGAAGTAATTATACATAAACGTAAACAAGTCCACAGAAGCATGTAAATAAAAGTGAAATCACATCCAGTTCATCAGTAGATAATAATAGGAAATAGATAATAGAAGTAATGCAAGATACGGTTCAGATGAAATATAGATAAACGGGCTCGAGCCCGGTTCATCAGAGTCCTCACTACAAGTCACTCATCGCAGAAAACTATAAAAGTACTAATCACTCACGAAGCTGGTCGCAGGTGCACCAGTGCTAGACTGACCCACCTCCATGCGCACCGTACTCCGTTGATCCTGGTCCCTGGACTGCTGGACCCTTTCTCCCATCCAGAGCTCCTGTAATGTGGTGGTTCGAAAACCATTAGTCATAAAGACTAAGCCATATCATCCCCTACCCCTCCCCCCTACGGCTCCTAAGAACCGAGCGGAGAGGAGGAAAGGGAAGCTATAAAGGTGGAGAATAATCAAGCAGGTGACAGGGGAGTTATTCTAAAAACTATCTAGAATAAAGTACAACTAGCAATTCTATAGTAGTAAGTGGTAAAGAAGAGAAGTAGTAAGTAGCAATTGTATAAAAGGCAGCTAGAGAATAGTAAGTAAACAAGCAAGTAAATAAGTAGGTAATCTTAACTTATATGAATGCCCATATAAACTTATAAGTTAAGGGGTCTTCTGCAAGGCTCCCATCGTATAAAAAGTCCCATACCGATTTATACGTTGGGGTGTTGGTTGTATGCAAATATGAGTGTAGTGATATGCTATGCGATGATTCATGCAAGTGCAACCAACGCACACGACTCTATGCGCACAGACCTTTAGTTCCCCCTGTTCGGGCAGCTAGCTTCACACCCAGGAACCCCCGTAGTGGCAAATGGAGACAGTGGGTCGGGCCCCCCACTCCTAGGCGGGTATCCACACTACCGGGCCTAGCCCTTCCGTACGCCCCTAGAAGAACACAACCTAGAGTATCTGCGTACTACTGTTGGCTATACCCACCAGACTTTCTTTGGCTAAGTGTCCCAAACCGCCGAGTCAACATACTGATGCCGGTGTGAACGACAATCAGATATCGAAGACCCACCACCTTTATTCTGTACTCCAACCCTCGAGCCCTCGGCCCCCCGTACTGTCCCGTCTGTGCATCTACCTTTAGAGCTACCGTCTGAATGGCAACCAAAGCAACTTATTCTACCTTCCTAGCCACCGGGGTGAATGTGTGTGCAACCCTAATTATACTAGTTGCTCTTTAGATTATTATTTCTACAGTTTACGTTAGCCCAGGACTGCCCCCGGTATTCCCCGTGAAGGGCTCTCAAAGGGCACTAGGAACTATGATGGTAGCTGAAGCCCACCGTTCCCTTTCACAAGGCACTTATTTTTATTGGTTGATACCCAATACCCGATCCCTTTTTAAGTTGCTTTAGATCTGGCCCTAGCGTATTAAGACTCTTCCACTACTACTCGTGGTGGACGATCTTTCGTCGTTCCCGCACGCCCTTATCCTTAACCAGTCTCGCACTCTACCTATCCCGACCCGAATAATGGACTTAAACCTTACTTGCCCTAACCAACTAGAAATTACCAAAATTCCATCTCCCAAAGTTCATTATCCGCTCTAGTTCAGTTTCCGTGGTTTTACTATATGCAGACCATCCTAAGATAAGTGAGGAGTATAAGGGGAGGTACTCCAAATTGTCTTCAGAATCTCCTATAATATTTTCTGGAGGTCTATCGTGACATAATATAGCTAAGACCAACATTCCCAAATTTTCCTATTTATCGGGCATTTAATTTATTTATTCTAAGATTCCAAATGCCCTAGTATGAACATGAAGTGCACTAATGAGCCAACAATAAATCATCATAAAATCAGTAAAAATCCTATGAGACATTTAAACAGCAATTCCAAGTTTTGAGAAATTCCAGAGGTGTTTAGGCCTATATTTCCTAATTTACCATTTTAGGCCATTGTACTATATTATGAAGGAAGTACTGTAAATATGTATCCAAAAATCCCAAGAAAATTATATAAGCTTTATGGTGACCTAAAACCACCATAAACCAAGTCCGATAATTTTTCTCTAATATTTGGGCTTTGAATATATTTTAATGTAAAATGCTAATTTTCCCAGCTTAGTGAAGGATATGCTATTTTTAATCGTCTAAAATTCCATATAAATTTACAGAGTGACTAGCATAACTTTAAACACCCACTGACCAAATTTCATAATTTTTAAGATAGTAATTAGACTTTATTTGTATTTTTGACTCCATGTAACAACTAGTACGTTAAAGAAATATGTATCAGAAATAATCAGTTAAAATTTCCAAGAAAAATACAGGAGGTATAACATGTTATAAGATGCCATAATCCAAGATTTCATATTATTCCAGTGAACAGAAATTCCATAATCATCAAAATAAATATCTAGGGCACAATTAGAGTTGTAAATAAAGTACTGTATAAATAGTTGAATATTCATATTAATTAGAGAATATTCAGAGAATATTTTATAATATTTAGAGAATATTGGTATCCTAAATAGTGCGATGCCTATTTAGGAATTATTGGTGCACACGGATTGATGACGTGTCACCTCGTTGTAACATTATAATTAGCCCCTTTGAGGAAGAATAAAGTATTCAATTTTTCTCCCAATCTTTTCAACTTGGTATCAGAGGGAAAATCTCGCGCCCTTCCGTCAAATTCCCCCCAACCCGTCGCCCGCTTCCGTCGACCGAGCCCCCCCCCCAGACGCCAGACGCTAACTCTTGCGGCGGAATCCTGCGAACTCGCTCATCTCGCAGGTTCCGTCGCCTGTTTCCGCGGGGTCGCTCGTGTCACCTGGTCCAGGCGATGGCCTGAACGGCTGGCCCTCGCCGGAATTTCCTCTTCCTTCCTCTCCTATGTCTCCGGTGTCCCGTCCATTTTGAATACCATGGATGCAGCCGAACACATTGTGCTCTCGCCCTCCGGTGTTCCTTCCGACGTCATGATCTAAGGGACTCTCGTAGGGTGTACCGTTTGTTCGTCGGCTTATTCAGATCCGTGTTTTCCCTTGATGGATGATCAATCTGTCGTCTCCCAATCCGGTACTCTTCCAGGAATCTCGGCTCCTCTAACTGGCGCTCATGCCGGCTCGACTGTCGATCCACCCCGGAGTCATGGCCCATCTGGCTCATTGAAGATCACCACAGTTGCCTTGGATGGCACAAATTACCTGGAATGGTCCAGGGCAGCCCAACATGCTATTCGCAGTCACCAGTTATATGGACTTATTGATGGTACCACGACTGAGCCCCCGCGTACCGATCCCTCATTGAAAAAATGGGATGCGGACAATTCTCTGGTGGTCTCGTGGTTACTTCACTCGATGTCCCCTCAGGTGTATCGCAGTTATATGCTGTTGGACTCCGCCTATGATATCTGGATCCGGGCCTGTGATACCTACTCTCAGGCAGGCAGTTCGATGCAAGTCTATGAGCTCACTCGCCGTGTTCTTGAGCTAAAGCAGGGTACGATGCCCGTTGCCACATACTACTCTGAGTTTGAGCGTCTTTATCAGGAGTTGGATTTCTTCAATACTTTTACTGCTGCATGTACTACTGATGGAAAGGCCCTCCAAAGAGATAAAGATCGCTTCCGTGTTCACGTGTTCCTTATGGGGCTCAACATGGAGTTTGACGCTGTTCGCCTGCATGTCCTTCACCGTGAGCCTCTTCCTTCTCTTCGGGAGGCCTTCAGCATGCTCCTCAGTGATGAGAACCGTCGCCGCACTCTTGGCTCTACTACTGACCACTCTGCGCTCGCTGGGATTTCCCGCGGTCCCCCTCCTATTTGCAGTCACTGCGGGAAAAAAGGCCATATCAAAGACTCGTGCTTTCGCCAACATCCGCACCTTGCACCAGCCGGTCGAGGTTCTGGTACTCGTGGTAGAGGTGGATATCGTGGAGGTGGTCGCTCTTCTGGTGATCGTGTTCAGTCTTCTGCACACTCTACTGAGGTTCTGGAGGAAATCTCTGGTGGTTTGTCTGCGGCCGAGTTAGAGGCCTTCCGATGTATGTTGCGCTCCCACACAGAGTCTACTACTGCTACCTCTCATGTTGCTGTTGCCACTTCAGGTCTGTCCAGTGCTCATGCTCTGTCTTCCACCCCCTCCGAGTGGATTATCGACTCTGGTGCGACGGACCACATGACTGGCTCTGCCTCAGATTTTACCTCGTATACTCCTCTTTCTGGTCGGGATAAGGTTATTGCTGCTAATGGCTCCCTCTCAGCCATTGCTGGTAAAGGGACTATCATGTGTTCTCCCGATCTATCCCTGTCCTCTGTTTTACATGTCCCGTCTTTTCCTCGCAATTTGCTTTCTATTAGTCACTTGACTACTTCGTTGAACTATTCTGTAAACTTTTTTCCTGATGTTTGTGTATTTCAGGATCTGGCTACGAGGCGGATGCTTGGCAGTGGTAGAAATATTGGCGGACTGTACTTGCTAAACCAAACTTCTCCCAGTGCTCTATCATCCACCAAAACTCCTACTCTCCATGACGTCCGACGCTGGCATCAACGCCTTGGGCATCCCTCCACTTTATATCTTACTAAAATGTTTCCTGTCTTTAATTATATAATTCGTTTTTTTTTCTTGTGATGCTTGTGAGCAGTCTAAGCATGTTCATCACACAATTAGTAATCTTTCTGTTCCTAGTTTACACCCATTTGATGTTATTCATTCTGATGTTTGGGGACCATCCAGGGTTACATCCTTATCTGGCTATAAATGGTTTGTTACATTTATTGATTGTCACTCACGCACTACGTGGTTATATCTACTGAAACAAAAAAGTGATGTATTTTCCTGTTTTCAAAAATTTCATAAAATGGTCTCCCAACAATTTGGCGGGAAAATTCGTGTGCTTTGTAGTGATAATGGTGGGGAGTATGATGACCGGGGTGCATTCGGAGCCTATCTTGCCGATCATGGCATCCTACATCAAACAACGTGTGTTCATACTTCCACCCAAAATGGGGTGGCTGAGCGGAAGAATTGGCACTTGCTGGAAGTGGCTCGGTGTTTACTCCTTGTAATGCACCTTCCCAAATCCTACTGGGGTGATGCCGTTCTCACAGCCGCGCATCTCATTAATCGTCTTCCATCTCGTGCTCTCTCCTTTGATACGCCCCTCTCACACCTTGCAAAAAACCATGTAGTCCACACTTCTCATCTTCCTCCACGTATCTTTGGCTCTGTTTGCTTTGTCCATGTTCATACGCCGCATCGCGATAAACTGGATGTGCGTTCCCTCCGTTGCATTTTTGTTGGATACTCTCCTACCACCAAAGGGTATCGGTGTTATCATCCTCCGACTCGTCGCTACTATTGCACGGTGGATGTTACCTTTCGTGAGGGGGAGTCCTACTTTGGTCCTCGTCAGGGGGAGATCTCTACTACCAGTGACGAGACCATCGAGTCCCCCTTCCTATTGTTGCCACTTCTCCTCTTTCTTCTCCCGCTGCTCCCATCGAGTCTCCCCTTCCTATTGCCGTCGAGCAAGTACAGACTGAGGATGTTTCTCTAGTACCGGTGACCGTCTCCACACCAGATTCCGATGACGATCTTCATATTCCTCTTGCCAGGCTTATAGGTAAACGGGGTAGCACCAAACACCCTATTGCCAACTACATTTGTTATTCTCACCTCTCTCCAGCCCATAAAGCTTTTATCTCATTTCTTTCATCTATTATGATCCCTAAGACATGGCAGGAGGCTGTTCAGGTACCTGAGTGGAAACAGGCAATGGAGGAGGAATTGCGTGCCTTGCACAAAAGTAACACATGGAAGCTTGTAGATATTCCTCCTGGGAAGCGCACGGTTGGATCCCGTTGGGTCTTCACAATCAAACAAAACCAAGATGGTATAGCTGAACGGTACAAAGCCCGTTTGGTGGCTCAGGGCTATACACAGGCTCAGGGTATTGACTACCAGGATACTTTTGCTCCTGTTGCAAAGATGAACACAATCCTTATACTTTTCTCTTGTGCTGCGAGTCAAAGATGGGATCTTCTTCAGTTCGACATCAAGAATGCTTTTTTGAACGGTGATCTAGAAGAGGAAGTTTACATGGACATTCCCCCTGGCCTTGTTATCAAAGGGTCCGAAAGAAAGGTATGTCATGTTCTAAAAGCCTTGTACGGCTTGAAACAGTCGCCAAGGGCATGGTTCAGACGGCTCTACAAGTTCATGATGAAACTTGGATACATTCAAAGCCAAGCTGATCACACTCTCTTTATCAAGAGGAAGGGTAACCTGATCTCTATCCTTATTGTATATGTGGATGACATCATCATTACTGGGGATTACTTGGAGGAGATCATCCACTTAAAAGAGCAACTAAGCAGAGAATTTGAAGTTAAAGATCTTGGAAAGCTGAGATATTTCTTGGGAATTGAAGTTGCAAGATCTCAACAAGGGATCTTCATCTCCCAAAGAAAGTACACTTTGGATCTTCTTGAAGAAACTGGGATGCTTGGATGTGCCCCCGTGGACACCCCTATTGAGGCTAATCACAGAATTGATGTAGATACTGGTGGAGAAACGGTTGATGCCTCAAAATATCAACGCTTGGTTGGACGACTCATATACTTGTCTCATACACGACCTGACATTACATATGCAGTGGGTGTTCTAAGCAGGTATATGCACTCACCTTTGATTCGACATCAGCAGGCGGCCTTCAGGGTGTTAAGGTATCTAAAAAAGGCACCAGGACGTGGAATTCTTTTCAAAAACAACCAATCACTAAAGGTTGAAGTATATACTGATGCTGATTGGGCTGGCAGTCAAGATGATAGAAAATCTACCACTGGGTATTGTACTTTTATAGGAGGCAACCTGGTTTCGTGGAAAAGCAAGAAGCAGAATGTGGTTGCCCGAACAAGTGCCGAAGCAGAGTATAGGGCTATGGCACAAGGTGTTTGCGAGGGACTGTGGCTGAAAGCTATTCTTCGAGATATGGGCTTTCAAGGGGACAATCCTATTACTATCTACTGTGACAACAAGGCTGCCATTAGTATTGCACACAATCCAGTTCAGCATGACAGGACCAAACACGTGGAAGTTGATAGACACTTCATTAGAGACCACCTTGACAAGGGAAATATCTGCACTCCTTTTGTAAACTCATTTGATCAACTTGCCGATGTCTTTACCAAGGGGCTAAGCAGAGACAACTTCAAGAATAATATTGACAAGTTGGGAATGGTCAATATATATTCCCAACTTGAGGGGGAGAGTTGAATATTCATATTAATTAGAGAATATTCAGAGAATATTTTATAATATTTAGAGAATATTTGTATCCTAAATAGTGTGATGCCTATTTAGGAATTATTGGTGCACATGGATTGATGACGTGTCACCTCGTTGTAACATTATAAATAGCCCCTTTGAGGAAGAATAAAGTATTCAATTTTTCTCCCAATCTTTTCAACTTAAATTATCCCAAAAATCTCCAAAAAATTATATCATGGCTATTTTGACCAGAAAATCCTTTTGCCAAAATTTTACTTGATTTGAAGTTCATTAGATATCTTAATAATTCAAATTAAAGGTTGTGACCTAAACTTGGGTTAGGATTTTAGGTGGCCTAGCTGTCTCCAAATACCCCAAACTTTTGTCCAGAGAACTATACTTGCCCCATGGTTCTCTCCACCAAATTTTAAGTCAGTCCAAGGTCATTTGACCCCATGACCTTCACAACCCTAAAAACCACCATTAAGGGATTTTCCCTAGGGTTCTAGAGCTACCCTACACCAAACCACCCCAACCTCCCTTGGAGGGTGTGTCATGCCCTAAACAGCCTTTGGACAAAATATCAGCCTCTGTTGAGGTGATATGACCACCCAAATACCAAGGGGGTGTTTGATCCTAAATTATCCCATAAGGACCAACCTAGGGTTGGATAAAAACTTAATCAAAACATCTCCAAATGAGATGAAATTCTTACCATAACCTTATGATAAACCCAGGGACCACTCACCAAAATTTGGGAGGGTTTGGAAGTCATTTAGCCATCTTATTAAATTATGCTAGGATTATTGAATTTTCCTAAACACTATAGAAAAATATTTTCCAAAAATCCTAATTTTTGGATAGAACCTAGATATAGGTAAGATTAGGCCACACCCTAAATTTCAAGTCATTTTGATGACTGGATTGGAGTAGGGAATTTTTCTAAGGTCAAGACAGCCCTATGGATAGACCTCACCAAAAATGGTGATGTGGTCTAACCAGGACTCCAAATCGAGTGAAATCAATTTTAAATTAAACTAAACTTCAAGGGCTACATTTTCTATATTAACCACTTTTTATGTTTCAGCCCCTATGGGCAATAATTTTTAGTTCAAACCTAGTGCACAGTAAAGGGAATTAATTAAGATATAGTATAATAAAATGTTACTGTTCATCTTCTCCTTTAGCCTGAACCAGCAACCTAAAAAAAAAGCTTGAAACTTGTAGCTTTTCTAAAGCCATTTCCTGTCCACCCAGCCATCTCCCTGGCCGGCCACCACCACCACCACCTCTGTTGAGGTGAGGGCTACCATCGGGCGGCGGTACGGCCGCCGGAGAGGCGGTTTCCGGCGAACCCACCAACACGAAATTTCTGAAAAAACCATGGAAACGCTCACCCGATCCTGCTCTTTTGAGCCCGATATCTCTCCTAATGATTTCTAAGATCTATCCACAGAAGAAGAGGGAGGGGAGGATCTTGTTCGCGGGCTGGAGGCGTGTAGACCGTCGGGAAGAAATTTGCGCGGTGGCGGCGTCGCCGGAAATTCTTCAACAGCAAGGGGAGGAATCTGAATCCGTTTGATCGAGCGTGTAACCTTCTCCTCTTGCTCTAAGGAGTCTTTTATAGATCAGCAAGTGGGGAGGTGAAAGAGGTAATCAATTATGGTCATGAAGGCTCCTCTTAATGGTGTTTCGGTTATGGTAGAGGCAGTAGAAACGCTGGAAACGAAGAGGTGTTTTCTAGGTGGCGATTTCCTATTGGACCAACATTTCCTTATTTTATTAAATAATTAGAGTAGGAAACGACCCAAAAATACTCCTGGTGTAACATCACATAATCAGAATTGATTACGACGTCGGTTACTGAAATTTCCAGTCTGGTTGACGTTTCGTCCTTGGTCACGGGCGTGACACATAGGTCACGGGCGTGACAGGCCCGGGTGGCCAATTCTCTGTTCCACGATCGTCGAACTGAGATCGACTATCGTCGAAGGGTGGTCACTCCCTAGGTCACGGGCATGACACATCGGTCACGGGCGTGACAGGGTCATGAGCCAAATTCTGCGATCGGCGATCGTCTCGCTGAGATCGCCGATCGCCGAAGGGGGTCACACCCTTGGTCACGGGCGTGGCACCTGGGTCACGGGCGTGACATGGCCATGACACAAATTTTGCGCTTCGACGATCGTCCCGCTGAGATCGACGATCGTCGAAGTGGTCACGCCCTAGGTCACGGGCGTGACACATAGGTCACGGGCGTGACAGGCCCGAGTTGAAAATTCTGCGCCCGACGATCGTCTCCCTGAGATCGACGATCGTCGAAGGAGTCATGCCCTAGGTCAAGGGCGTGACGGGTCGGTCACGGGAGTGACCAACCCGTGACCCGAAATCTCGGTTGATGTATTTAAATTTTTGGGCTTCCTAGCATTCTATCACGACCAACCGACTCCTGGGGGTCTAGCCGGAAATGGGATGTTACAGGAGCTCCCCATGGTGAAGAGCTAGGTCGAACGAACCCGGCCTCCACTAACTCCTGAAGCTGGCTTCGGAATTCCACCAACTCCTTTGGTGCCATTCGATAGGGAGCTCTGGATACCGGCTTAGCCCCTGGTATGAGCTGAATCTAAAAGTCCTTCTCTCGGTGCGGGGGTAGCCCTGGTAGCTTCTCCGGAAACACGTCGGCGAAGTTCCGCACTACTGGAATGTCTGAAATGGAGTCCTTGGCCACGACCGCCTCAAAAAGGACCTGATAAACTTCTCCCCCCTTCAGGTGGGCCTTAACGGCCTACACAGACGATAATAAGGTACGAGGTGCTGGTATTATACCTTCGATGACAATGAAGGAGACGTCGTACCTCACAGTGATCCTCTTTGCCACCCAATCGATCTGGGCGTGGTTCCAGCACAGCCAAGTCATGCCCAGGATCAGATCGTAATCTGGCATCTTCAGAATCGTCGATGGTACGTCAAATGCCTTCCCGCTGATCCTGGCTTCCATATTGAAATGAGTAGAGGCCATTATCTCTGATCCATCGGGTAGGCGCACCCTCATCATCTTCCCGGTGAATGGCTCCACACCTTCCAGTCCTTTCACGAAATCCTCCGACACGAACGAGTGTGAAGCCCCAGTGTTGAAGAGGGTGTGAGCGGGCTTGCCGCTAACGAAGACAATGCCTGGGGTAATTAAGTGTCTTAGTATATATTTTTTTTGTAGTTGTCTTCTCTTAATTTCTAACTAGGTTATGTATAGAATACTAGTTTATATGAAGAAAATTTAAAAGTAATGCCATACATGCGATAACCTGCTCCGGGTTTCGGGGCTGTGTCAGGTCTAGAGCATACACCTGCTCCCTCTATGGCCTGCGGCCTCAATCCTGAAATCCTCGTCCTCGGTCCTGTCCTCGTCCGCCAAACTGCCGGGGAGGTGGAGCGCCCTGATGTACTGGTGGGGGTGCTCGCCTCAAAGGGCAGTTCCTCTTGATATGCCCCGGCTGGTTGCACTGATAGCATACCGGTGGCTGCTTAGTTGTCCTTGGCATTTCCAGCATCTGTATAGGCTGGGGAGCCAGTACCCCCTGACTCTTCTGCTCCTGCCCAAACTCCTGACGAGGCTGATCCCCATTCCTTCTCTCCCCAATAACCTGGCCCCGAGGACGGTCTCTATGACCTCCAATCACTGTATCATCAGCCGGTCTCTTCCATCTCTTCACTGTAAGCTGATCCGCCTCTCTCTTCTTAGCCATCTCCAGAATCCTTGCCAGACTCCCTTCTGAGACGAAAAGGAGGGCCTGTCTCATGTCGTCTTGCAGCCCCTTATAAAACCTCCGGGTATAGCCAACATCGTCTAACTGATAAGCGTCCGCATAACGGGCCAGGTGAGTGAACTCCTGATAGTACTCCACCACAGTCCTGTTCCCCTGCCTCAATCGCAGGAACCTATCCTCCAAGTCATCCCTCGCCAACTGAGGTACAAAATGTCCCAGGAGCGCTGCTCTGAACTCCTCCCAAGTAATATCAGCGCAATCCATCCCCACAAAGGTGGTGTCAAGCTGAGACTTCCACCAACTCTTTCCGTGTGACTCTAGGCAGGAGACCACCAAAGCAACTGCTTCCTCAGTAGGGCATCGAATCCCTGCCAACATCTCGTAAATGGTGTACAACCATTCCTTCGTACGTACTGCAGACTCCGTCCCCTGGTAAGCTGGAGGGGAAAGTCCCCGGAAGACAGTCATCCAATTGGCCCCGGGGTTTGGCTGTGGAGCCGGGGCTTGCTTAGCTCTGAAGGCCTCCAGAATGGCCGTCAGTGTTTGCCCCATCTTTGTCTGCTGGAACGGAGCTTGAGCCGGCAGAGGCGGGACCATATTTGGAGCATGGGGTGTCCCCTGCTGTGATGTAGGGTTCGTCGCAGGCTACAAGTAAAAATTACATTTGTTAGAGAGCGAATGAATGGAATTTTAAGAAGGGTTAGGATGGACACTCACGTGTGATTGCCCTTATGGGCACACCACTGCTTCCGCTGCTAGTTTGTCCGCAAACTAAGCTCGCACGGGGGTGGCCCAAGATTTTGTGGACTACTTCTCTTTCGATCGAGGTTTCCTCTGATACCACTTGTAAGACCCTCCTTTTTTCCTTTAAAAAAACACCGGGGTCTTAGCCCAGAACTTCCGCTTTGCGGTGGCACCGACTCACGGGAAGACCGCCACTACAAAATGTCCTTTCTACCGGCCCTTTTCGATCCCGAGAGAGAAGTAATTATACATAAATGTAAACAAGTCCATAGAAGCATGTAAATAAAAGTGAAATCACATCCAGTCCATCAGTAGATAATAACAGGAAATAGATAATAGAAGTACTGCAAGATACGGTTCAGATGAAATATAGATAAACGGGCTCGAACCCGGTACATCAGAGACCTCACTACAAGTCACTCATCGCAGAAAACTATAAAAGTACTAATCACTCACGGAGCTGGTCGCAGGTGCACCGGTGCTAGACTGACCCACCTCCATGCGCACCGTACTCCACTGGTGCTGGTCCCTGAACTGCTGGTCCCTGTCTCCCATCAAGAGCTCCTGTAATATTGTGGTTCGAAAACCATTAGTCATAAAGACTAAGCCCTATCATCCCCTACCCCTCCCCCTACGGCTCCTAAGCACCTAGCGGAGAGGAGGAAAGGGAAGCTACAAAGGTGGAGAATAATCAAGCAGGTGACAGGGGAGTTATTCTAAAAACTATCTGGAACGAAGTACAACTAGCAATTCTATGGTAGTAAGTGGTAAAGAAGAGAAGTAGTATGTAGCAATTGTATAAAAAAGGCAGCTAGAGAACAGTAAGTAAACAAGCAAGTAAATAAGTAGGTAACCTTAACTTATATGAATGCCCATGCAAACTTATAAGTTAAGGGGTCTTCTGCAAGGCTCCCATCGTATAAAAAGTCCCATACCGATTTATACGTTGGGGTGTCGATTGTATGCAAATATGAGTGTAGTGATATGCTATGTCATGATTCATGCAAGTGCAACTCACGCACACGACTCTATGCGCACAGACCTTTAGTTCCCCCTGTTCGGGAAGCTAGCTTCACTCCCAGGAACCTCCGTAGTGGCAAACGGAGATAGTGGGTAGGGCCCCCCACTCCTAGGCGGGTATCCACACTACCGGGCCAAGCCCTTCCGTACGCTCCTAGAAGAACACAACCTAGATTATCCACATACTACTGCTTGCTATACCCACCAGACTTTCTTTGGCTAAGTGTCCCACACTACCGAGTCAACATACTGATGCCGGTGTGAACGACAATCAGATTTCGAAGACCCACCACCTTTATTCTATACTCTAACCCTCGAGCCCTCGGTCCCCCCGGACTGTCCCGTCCGTGCATCTACCTTCAGAGCTACCGTCTGAATGGTAACCAAAGCAACTTATTCTACCTTCCTAGCCACCGGGGTGAATGTGTGTGCAATCCTAATTATACTAGTTGCTCTTTAGATTATTATTTCTACAGTTTACGTTAGCCCAGGACTGCCCCCGGTATTCCCCGTGAAGGGCTCTCAAAGGGCACTAGGAACTATGATGGTAGTTGAAGCCCACCGTTCCCTTTCGCAAAGCACTTATTATTATTGGTTGATACCCATTACCTGATCCCTTTTTAAGTTACTTTAGATCTGGTTCTAGCGTATTAAGACTCTTCCACTGCTCATCGGGGTGGACGACCTTTCGTCATTCCCGTACGCCCTTATCTTTAACCTGTCTCGCACTCTACCTATCCTGACCCCAATATTGGACTTAAACTTAGCTTGTCCTAACCAACCAGAAACTACCAAAATTCCATCTCCCAAAGTTCATTATCCGCTCTAGTTCAGTTTCCGTGGTTTTACTATATGCCGACCATCCTAAGATACGTGAGGAGTATAAGGGGAGGTACTCCAAATTGTCTTCCGAATCTCCTATAATATTTACTGGAGGTCTATCGTGACATAATATAGCTAAGACCAAGATTTCCAAATTTTCCTATTTATCGGGCATTTAATTTATTTATTCTAAGATTCCAAATGCCCTAGTATGAACATGAAGTGTACTAATGAGCCAACAATAAATCATCATAAAATCAGTAAATATCCTATGAGACATTTAAACAGCAATTCCAAGTTTTGAGAAATTACAGAGGTGGTTAGGCCTATATTTCATAATTTACCATTTTAGGCCATTTTTTACTATATTATGAAGGAAGTACTGTAAATATGTATCCAAAAATCCCAAGAAAATTATATAAGCTTTATGGTGACCTAAAACCACCATAAACCAAGTCCGATAATTTTCTCTAATATTTGGGCTCTGAATATATTTTAATGTAAAATGCTAATTTTCCTAGCTTAGTGAAGGATATGCTATTTTTAATCGTCTAAAATTCCATATAAATTTATAGAGTGACTAGCATAACTTTAAACACCCACTGACCAAATTTCATAATTTTTAAGACAGTAATTAGACTTTATTTGTATTTTTGTCTCCATGTAACAACTAGTACGTTAAAGAAATATGTATCAGAAATAATCAGTTAAAATTTCCAAGAAAAATACAGGAGGTATAACATGCTATAAGATGCCATAATCCAAGATTTCATATTATTCCAGTGAACAGAAATTTCATAATCATCAAAATAAATATCTAGGGCACAATTAGAGTTGTAAATGAAGTACTGTATAAATTAACCCAAAAATCTCAACAAAATTATATCATGGCTATTTTGACCAGAAAATCCCTTTGCCCAAATTTTACTTGATTTGAAGTTCATTGGATAGCTTAATAATTCAAATTAAAGTTTGTGACCTAAACTAGGGTTAGGATTTTAGGTGGCCTAGCTGTCTCCAAATACCCTAAACTTTTGTCCAGAGAACTATACTTGCCCTATGGTTCTCTCCAGCAAATTTTAAGTCAGTCCAAGGTCATTTGACCGCATGACCTTCACAACCCCAAAAACCACCATTAAGGGATTTTCCCTAGGGTTCTAGGGCTACCCTACACCAAACCACCCCAAACTCCCTCAGAGGGTGTGTTATGCCCTAAACAGCCTTTGGACAAAATATCAGCCTCTGTTGAGGTGATATGACCACCCAAATACCAAGGGGGTGTTTGATCCTAAATTATCCTATAAGGACCAACCTAGGGTTGGATAAAAACTTAATCAAAACATCTCCAAATGAAGTGAAATTTTTAACAGAGCCTTATGATAAACCCAGGGACTACTCACCAAAATTTGAGAGGGTTTGGAAGTCATTTAGCCATCTAATTAAATTATGCTAGGATTATAAAATTTTTCTAAAAACTATAGTAAAATATTTTCCAAAAATCCTAATTTTTGGATAGCACCTAGATATAGGTAAGATTAGGCCACACCCCAAATTTCAAGTCATTTTAACGACTGGATTAGAGTGGGGAATTTTTCTAAGGTCAAGACAGCCCTATGGATAGACCTCACCAAAAAGTGTGCTGTGGTCTAACCAGGAATCCAAATTGAGTGAAATCATTTTGGACTAAACTAGACATCAAGGGCTACATTTTCTATGTTAACGACTTTTTATGTTTAAGCCACTACAGACAATATTTTTCAGTTTTAACCTAGTATACAGTAGAGGGAATTAATATCTAATTATACAATATATAATATAATAAAATGCTACTGTTCACCTTCTTCTTTAGCCCGAACCAGTAACCTAAAAACAAAAGCTTGAAACCTGTAGCTTTTCTAAAGCCATTTCCTGGCCACCCAGCCATCTCCCTGGCCGGCCACCACCACCACTTCCTCTGTTGAGGTGAGGGCTACCGTCGGGCGGCGGTACGACCGCCGGAGAGGCGGTTTCCGGCGAACCCGCCACCATGAAATTTTTGTAAAAACCATGGAAACACTCACCCGATCCGGCTCTTTTGAGCCCGATATCTCTCCTAATGATTTCTAAGATCTATCCGCAGAAGAAGAGGGAGGGGAGGACCTTGTTCGCGGGCTGGAGGCGTGCAGACCGTCGGGAAGACATTTGCACGGTGACGGCGTCGCCGGAAGTTCTTCAACAGCAAGGGGAGGAATCTGAATCCGTTTGATCGAGCGTGTAACCTTCTCCTCTTGCTCTAAGGAGTCTTTTATAAATCAGCAAGTGGGGAGGGGAAATAGGTAAGCAATTATGGTCATGAAGGCTCCTCTTAATGGTGTTTCGGTTATGGCAGAGGCAGTTGAAATGCTGGAAATGAAGAGGTGTTTGCCAGGTGGTGATTTCCTATTGGACAAACATTTCCTTATTTTATTAAATAATTAGAGTAGGAAACGGCCCATAAATATTCCTGGTGTAACTTCCCATAATCAGAATTGATTACGACGTCGATTACCGAAATTTCCAGTCTGGCTGGCGTTTCGGCCTTGGTCACGGGCGTGACACATAGGTCACGGGCGTGACAGGCCCGGGTGGCCAATTCTCAGTTCGACTATCGTCGAACTGAGATCGACGATCATCGAAGGGTGGTCACACCCTAGGTCACGGGCGTGACAAATGGGTCACGGGCGTGACAGGGTCATCAGGCAAATTCCACGCTCGGAGATTGTCTCACTGAGATCGACGATCGCTGAAGGGGGTCACGCCCTTGGTCACAGGCGTGACACCTGGGTCACGGGCGTGACAGTGCCATCAGGCAAATTCCGCGCTCGGCGATCGTCTCGCTGAGATCGACGATCGCCGAAGGGGGTCACGCCCTTGGTCACGGGCGTGACACCTGGGTCACGGGCGTGACAGGGCCATGACGGAAATTCTACGCTTCGACGATCATCCTGCTGAGATCGACGATCGTCGAAGGTGTCACGCCCTAGGTAACGGGCGTGACACATAGGTCACGGGCGTGACAGGCCCGGGTTGAAAATTCTGTGCCCGACGATCGTCTCGCTGAGATCGATGATCATCGAAGGAGTCACACCCTAGGTCACGGGCGAGACGGGTTAGTCACGGGCGTGACCAACCCGTGACCCGAAATCTCGGTTGATGTATTTCAATTTTTGGGCTTCCTAGCGTTCTATCACGACCAACCGACTCCTAGGGGTCTAGCCGGAAATGTGAGGTTACATTTACTGTGCCATATTTGTTGTGCCATATTTACTGTGTCATATTTACTGTGACATATTTACTGTGCCATATTTAATGCCCCATATTTTCTGTGCCATATTTAATGCCTCATATTTACGGTGCCATATTTGTTGTGTCCTATTTGTTGAGTCATATTTACTGTGTCATATTTACTGTGCCATATTTACTGTGCCATATTTAATGCCCCATATTTTTTGTGACAAAAATAATGCCCCATATTCCCAATGTCAAATTTAATTCCCCATATTTACTGTGCCATATTTACTGTGCCATATTTATTGTGTCATATTTACTATGCCATATTTATTGTGCTATATTTACTGCCCCATATTTACTGTGCCATATTTTCTGTGCAATATTTATTGTGCCATATTTAGTGCGTCATATTTACTGTGCCATATTTATTATGCCATAATAAATCACTCATATTAACTACCCCATATTTACTGTGTTTTATTTAATGCCCCGTATTTACTATGCCATATTTAATACCCCATATTTACTATGCCATATTTAATGCCCCATATTTGTTGTGCCATATTTTGCTACTCTTTGGACCCTCCCCCTTTTATGCATTTAGCAGAGCTTGTTGCCATATTTTGCTAATTGGGTGTGCTGCATTTAAATTGTGGGAGCGTAGATTTGGAACGAGTGAGAACAATTCAGTGTCTTTTGTCCATTGTGATTCGTCAGGAGACGTAGCCTACATCGATTTGGTTTCAGAGCGAGGTTCACATATATTTCCTAATTGGCACCCTCCCCCCTTTTTGCTTAGTATGACACAGTAAATATGGCATTGTAAATATGGCACAGTAAATATGGCATAGAAAATATGGCACAGTAAATATGATACAGTAAATATGACATAGTAAATATTCACAGTAATAATTTACACTACATATTTACTATGTCATATTTACAGTGCCATATTTACTATGTCATATTTACTGTACCATATTTACTGTGCCATATTTACTGTGTCATACTTACTGTGCCATATTTTCTTTGTTATATTTACTGTGCCATATTTACTGTGCCATATTTAATGCCCCAAATTTACTGTGCCATATTTAATGCCACATATTTACTGCGCCATATTTACTGTGTCATATTTACTGTGCCATATTTACTATACCATATTTACTATGCCATATTTGCTGTGCCATATTTGTTGTGCCATATTTACTATGCCATATTTACTGTGCCATATTTACTGTGCTATATTTACTATGCCATATTTAATGCCTCATATTTACTACCCATATTCAATATGGCTGCCATATTTACTATGTCATATTTACTGTGCCATATTCACTATGCCATATTTACTCTGTCATATTTATTATGCCATATTTACGGAGTCATATTTATTGTGCTATATTTAATGCCCCATTTTTACTGTGCCTTATTTAATTCCCCATATTTACTGTGTCATATTTATTTTGTAATATTAACTGTGCCAAATTTACTATGCCATATTTACTGTGCCAGATTTAATGCCCCATATTTACTGTGCCATATTTATCGTGCCATATTTAATTCCCCATATTTATTATACCATATTTTAAACTCCATATTTACGGTACCATATTTACTGTGTCATATTTACTGTGTTATATTTACTATGTAATACTAATTGTGTCATATTTACTGTGTTATATTTACTATGCCATATTTACTATGTCATATTTACTGTGTCATATTTACTATATCATATTTAATACCCCATATTTACTGTGCCATATTTACTGTATCATATTTTCTGTGAAATATTTACTGTGGCATATTTACTGTGCCATATTTAATCTCCTATATTTACTATGCCATATTTAATGCCCCATATTTACTGTACCATATTTATTGTGCCATATTTACTGTGTCATATTTACTGTACCCTATTTACTGTGCCATATTTAATGTTCCATATTTACTGTCGCATATTTAATACCCCATATTTACTGTGCGATATTTACTTTGCCATATTTACTGTGTCAAATTTACTGTGCAAAATTTACTATGTCATATTTATAGTGTCATATTTACTGTATAATATTTACTGTGTCATATTTATTGTGTCATATTTACTGTGCCATATTTACTCTACCATATTTACTGTGCCAAATTTAATGCCCCATATTTACTGTGTCATATTTAATGCCCCATATTTACTGTGCTATATTCAATGTGTCATATTTACAATGCCATATTTATTATGCCATATTTATAATACCATATTTACTATGCCATATTTACTGTGTCATATTTAAAGTGCCATATTTACTGTGTTATAGTAATTTTGCCATATTTACTGTGCCATATTTATTGTGGTATATTTAATTCCCTATATTTACTATGCCATATTTAATGCCCTATATTTACTGTGTCATATTTACTATGAGATTTTTACTATGCCATATTTACTGTGTCATATTTACTGTGCCATATTTACTATGGCTTATTTAATGCCCCATTTTTACCGTGTCATATTTACTGTGCCAAATTAACTGTGCCATATTTACTGTGTCATATTTACTGTGTTATATTTATTGTGTCATATTTATTGTGCCATATTTATTGTTTCATATTTACTGTGCCATATTTAATGCCTCATATTTACTGTGCTAAATTTATTTCTCCGTATTTACTATGCCATATTTACTGTGCCATATTTACAATGTCATATTTACTGTATCATATTTACTGTGCCATATTTACTATGCCATATTTACTGTGTCATATTTGCTGTGTCATATTCACTGTGTCATATTTACTAAGCCATATTTACTGTGCCATATTTAAAGCCCCATATTAATGTGCCATATTTAGTACCCCATATTCTCTATGCCATATTTACTGTGCCATCTTTGTTGTACCATATTTATTGCGCAATATTTATTGTGCCATATTTAATGCCTCATATATATTATGTCATATTTAATGCCCGATATTTATTATGCCATATTTATAGTGCCATATTAATTGTGTCATATTTACTGTACCATATTTATTGTGCCATATTTACTATGCCATATTTACTGTGCCATATTTTCTGTGCCATATTTACTGCGTCATATTTACCGTGCCATATTTACTATGCCATATTTACTGTGCCATATTTAATGCCCCATATTATATGTGCCAAATTTAATTCCCCATATTTATTGTGCAATATTTACTGTGCCATATTTATTATGTCATATTTACTATGCCATATTTACTGTTTCATATTTACTGTGCCATATTTAATGCCCCATATTTTCTGTGCTATATTTAATGCCCCATATTTACTATGCCATATTTACTATGCCATATTTGTTGTGCCATATTTGCTTGCCATATTTACTGTGCCATATTTTCCATGTCATATTTACTATGCCTTATTTACTATGCCATATTTACTGTGCCATATTTAATGCCCCATATTTTCTGTGACATATTTAAAGCCCCATATTTTCTATGACATATTTAATGCCCCATATTACCTATGTCATATTTAATTACTCATATTTACTGTGCCTTATTTACTGTGCTATATTTACTATACCATATTTATTGTGCCATATTTACTGTGCCATTTTTACTATGCCATATTTACTGTGCAATATTTACTGTGCCATATTTACTATGTCATATTTACTGTGCTGATGAGTTGTAAATATACCTATATTTTTCTATTTTAATTATGTCATTTTACTTTATTTTTGTTTTTTTTAGTTTATTTTCTTTAATAAAATGCTTCTTTTTTGTAAATTTTATACTAACTTAATTTATTTTTGTTTTCTGAAATTTTTCAGAAAAACTGAATTTTTGGCCTGTCACGCCCGTGACCATGCCCGACACGGGCGTGTTAGGCACTCAACGCCAGCGGGTTGTCGACACTAACCGATTTCACTGTTAATGACGCAATGCCTTCATGTCACGCCCGTGTCAAAGCTCGTCACGCCCGTGTCGATATCGGCACTCAACGCTTTGTCAACTGTCCATGATGCCGACATCGAGCTGCCAGCTGTCCGGGTCATGCCCCCATTACATGCTCGTGACATTTGTGTCATGCCCGTGTCCGCCACGTGGACCGCCCCAAAGTCAAAGCTCGCGTCAAATCCCCAGATCCAGCTCCCCGTCACGCCCTAGTCACGCCCGTGACTGACAACTGCACGCCCGTGACCTGGGGCGTGACTGCCACGTTTTCAGCCGAAGTCAACTTTCCAGTCAAATCACCGATCAGCTCATGAACTGTAGTGACACGCCCCCCTGTCATGCCCTAGTCACGGGCGTGACCAACCCGAAATTTTTCCTATAAAAGGCCAGCTGCTGTATGAGATTTCTGTCTCCTTTTTTGACCACTTTGCCTAGGGGAGGTGTTGCCCATTTTGATTCCATGCTATGTAAGGGAAATTTATCCCCCCCTCTCTCTCTCTCTCTTTGCTTAGTTTAGGATGTTTGTTTTAGCTTTCCTTGTAACCTCTTTTTCATTAATACAATGTTAGTTTATTTTCTCCCTTATATTGTTTGGAATCCATTTGAATGCGTCGAACTTAAGTAATTTTTCGTTCTACGTTTGTGCTTTTCATTTTATGTTTTCATATCATAACTTTTATAACTCGCTTAGTTTAGGAGTTTATCGCATTTTCTAGCCGTTATGCCGGCCGTTTGTTCTTTACGCACCTTAGTTTTATTAGACTAGGATTTTATTAGCTTTTCATGCATTCCTATAAACCTGTAAAAGCGTTTTTAAAGTGGTTTTCATTTTTCGCTAACTTAGATTTTCCTTTTAGGACGTTAAACTTTTCGTTCTTTTTACTTTATTTCCACTTTTTACGCACTTTTACGGAGTTATACGAATGAAAAAGTACTTGTTTTAATTTTTCGCCAACTTTCATTTTATGTTTATTTGCAAAACTTTTTTGTCCCTTTAATTTTTATTTTCACTTTTTATGCATTTCTACCGCATTCTAGCGGTAGAAATGTAGTTGTTTTAATTTTTAGAGCACTTTACTTTGTCTCATTTTTGCAAGTGTACGTGCGTGTATGAGTTAGTTTTACAGGTTTATTTCAATTTCTGTAGAGTGTGTGTGTATGCATTTATTTTCGCCTACTCGTTAAGAGTTAAATGGCGCTCTGCTTTCATTTTCCGCCCACTCGTTTGAGTGGGACTTGTCTTTTTACTGCTTTCATTTTCTTCCTACTCACTTGAGTAGGAAAACTTTGTGTGTGTGTGTGTGTTTACTTTTCTGTAGAGTGCGTGTGTGTGTTTTACTTTCAAGTAGAGTGCGTGCGTGTATGAGATTAATTTACCCCCGCCCACTCATTTGAGGCGGGATTCGCATTTACTGCTTTCTTCAGTCCTACTCGTTTGAGTAGGACTTGCAATTTTCAGCTTTCTTTACTGCTTTCTTACTGCTTTCTTTACAGCTTTCTTTATTGCTTTCTAGTGTAAGTGTCCCCATTCCGATGAGTGGCTAACCGCCCTTAGCCCTCAATATCGAAGAGCATTGGGACAGATAAAGTAGCTTCAAATAATTGAAGGTCCTGTTTTTCTATTTAATTAAATTTTCTTAAGGTTTGCCCCAGGCTAACGACGCGTAGGACCGCATATCGATGTGCGGGCTCTATTTCCGTTATCCATACGCAACGCCGAGTGGCCACACGTATGGTCCGATCCAACTTGGGTAAAGAGAGCATCGCGCTAACCCTCGAGAGAGGAGGCGCGTGACTCTACCGGATGGGTTCCCATGTAACACCCCAAAAATCTCAAATTTGGATTTGAGGTGCAGGTTGGTTTACACGGCCTGGGACACGGGCGTGTCTTAGGGCGTGTCGGGGGTACACGGCCTGGGACCCAGGGCGTGTCACTCAAATAATATGCGATCTGAGTCAGAAGATTACACGGCCCGGAACCAAGTCTTGAACACGGCCGTGTCAGGTTGGACACGGGCGTGTCCGATGCCGTGTGCCTACCCGTGTACTGCTGGTTGGGTTTGGAGCTCGATAAGGCAGGGGTGACACGGGCGTGTCTCATGATTGACACGGGCGTGTCAGGTTCGACACGGGCGTGTCGATGCCTGTGTTCTGGTAAAGTTCAGTCGGTACGAATACCGCGTGTGCCGCTTAAGGGTACACGGCCTGTGACACGGGCGTGTCACAGGCCGTGTCAGCCAAAAAAGTGGGTTTTGGGGAAAATCGTGGCCGTTTGATTTCTCTCTTTGGATCCAAGGGCTCAGGTGATTCCTGGCTGGATTTAATCAGCAGAGGCTTGATGAAGAAAGTCATTCTTTATTTGGTTAAGGAAGAGAGAAAGAGAGAGGAGGAGGAAGAAGGAGGAGGAGATCAAGCCACCGGCGGAGCTCCCGTTGTCCGATTCGTAATCCGAGGCTAGCGTTGTGAAGGCAAAGCTGCTGCGGTTCTTTCTCACCGGCTAGTTTTCGATGGCTCCCAAGAGATCGACAAGGGTAACGATCTCCCTTCTTGGACATGTGAAGTCCTTCTTTTCTGCATTGCATAGGGAAAACCCTTCCCCGCGAGTGTGCGGTGGGTTGTGGTGTCCCTTGGGGTAGATATGTGAAGTCCCCCTTGTTAGAGTCCGGAATTGGAGTACGGATCTAGGCATGCTGTGTGAAGCCCATCTGGACATGCTAGTATGGATTGGTGATGCTTGTTTGCATATCGGAGAAGGCTCCGTTATTATGGCTTGTGTTGCTTTGTGCCTACCTGTTGCTTGGTGCAGCAGGAAGTACTGGATAAAGTCCAGGAAATGAAGAGGGTTGGATGCAACTCTTGTGGTAGTGCGTTGCCACTTTGTGTGCGGTTGAGCCGTTGGGCTGCAACTCGATGAAAAGGCAGATTGCCGAACAGGAAAGGTGAAACCGACCCGCGCCTATAAATTGCCATGGATACTTCCGTATTCGAGGTGGCACGGCGACTTAAGCAACGGGGGGTGGCTGATCCTTACCTGCGTTAGGTATGTCCGACTTGGAATCCTGGTTATGGGTTTTGTTGGAGCGCCTAATGAGAGTCTTAGGCCCGCGCGCCGAAAAGACTAGAATGCTCAAATACCGTGTAGACAGTGGTGTTGACCCTGGTATTCCGGTACACCAAGAATGTGCCCTGAGTGCAAGGACTGTTGGGCCGTGTGGCCGATAGTTGTGATGGCTTGAATGTGCCTGCGCGCACATAGTTGCTATATGATGATGTCATGCTATGCAGGGAAAGAATGCTCATGCCTCAAGAAAGGGGTAGGATTGTTATAATTGGGTCAGCTGAATGCTGACCGTTGCATTGTTTGCCACCGTTTGGGTGGATTTTCCCTATGCAGGTGCTGGAGAGCCAAGTGGTAAATGAAGGGCTGAAGCCCTACTGCTGTTGCTGCTACTGCTGCAGCTAGCCCTTGAAGGCTAAGCAAATGATTTTGTTTGTTTTGTTTTCCTCATGTATGGCCGGCCTGCGCGCCGAGGTTTGTAATCCATGTTGATGGAAAGAGGAACTATAAGGCCTTAAGGCCAAACCTTTGTTGTACATTCCGTGGTTGTATATATATAAAGGTGGTTTATATATTGGACATTCCTGGTTAGAGTTCAAATTACAACTTAAAGCTTCCGCTAGAATGCGCTGAGTTAGGATTCGTGTATGGTTTGGTATTATCCTGTGACCTCACCGTCTGTTTGTGGCATATAGTGTGGGGCCCCGGCCGGACCTTCTACTATACGTCATGTAATGGATGGGGTCGTTACATTTTGGTATCAGCTTCGTTCGGTCTTCCTCTATCGAATTCGTGGTCGAATTCTTTTATGGGGTGGCGAGCGCGTGTTTATGCGCCCTGCTGTAATGCTAATGAACTCTGGAATGTCCACTAAGGAATGTACAAAATATTGTTTGAGGAATCTGCGCGTTCCTTTTGTGTTGTTTTGCTTGTATACGTTCGCTAATGTGTGCCTTGTCCACCTATAGGTGACGCGTAGTGGTGCTGGGCAGTCTGAGCCCCAGCGCTCTGATGAGAGTGCGGCACCAGCTGAGGTGCCAACACCTCCTCCATCTGCGGAAACTGTTCGCTTAGTTGCTGAGGCTCTATTTGGCATGAGTCAGCCGACCGGGCAAGCGCAGCCCGCAGTAGAACCAGTTCGTGTTGTTATACGACCCGAGCCGGTTGAGGCTGTAGATCCACGAGAAGCTGACCGACAGTTGATGCAATTCATGAGCTTCAGTCCGCCTACGTTTACGGGACTGGGATCCCCAACGCAGGCAAAGGATTGGTTATCGCGTGTCAAACGGATAACGACAGCGATCAGGGCGGAGGAAACTCTAAAGGTCACCTTGGCCACCTTCATGCTTGAAGGAGAGGCGCGGTTGTGGTGGGACGAGGTTGAGGTACACCATTTGGCGGGCAGGCAATTAACACAAGTATCGATTGAGGAGTTCTCTCGAATATTTCTGGCGAAGCATGTCCCAGCGGCGCAACACATTGCCTTGGAAAATGAGTTCCAACGGTTAAAGCAAGGAGAAGATAGCGTGGATATCTACTTGCATGAGTTTACCAGGTTGGGGAGGTATGCGGGAACAATCTTCGCGGATGACCAAAGGAAAACGAATCGGTTCTATGAAGGATTGCGGGATGAGTTGAGATTCCTGCTTTCGAGTTCAGTGAACCAAGGGTTTCAGGCGTTGGTTGATACTGCATGTGCATTGGAGAAGGACATGCGGCGGGTGCAAGGGAACAAGGGCTTGGTTGTGTCGAAGCCAGAGGTTCAAGCACCTCGCCCTAGCAAATCATTCTACCAGAAGAGAGGGGGTAAGAGGTCCAAGCCGTCTGGGCAAGTGACTACAACCGTTGTGTCGGGGGCGACATCAAGGCCGGATTCTCGTACATGCTATAACTGTGGCTGGGTGGGGCATATAGCCCGTGACTGTCGGGTCGTTCAGCCCAAAGGGGAAAAGAAGATGGGTGCATCTTATGCTAAGAAGGGCAAAGCGGTGGTTGATTCCTCTGCATCCCAGGCACAGCCCCGAATCTATCAGCTTGGCCAGCAGGAGGCGATTAAGAAAAGTGACATCGTCACAGGTACGAGTGATTACCTTACTTGCTTACGTTCTATTGTTTTTGGTTATGTATAGCTTGTGCATGTGTGTGTGCTGCAGGCTTTGTCCTGATTCGGAATAATCTGGCGAGAGCCCTGTTTGATACGGGTGCTTCGCATTCTTTTCTATCTGATGATTTTGTATCTCGAATTGGGGTACCGAGTCATGTGACGGTGAATAGTACACGGGTGTTATTGCCGAATGGCTGTGTGATGCTTGCGGATAGGGCTTGCGATGTGGATGTTTAAATAGGAAGTCGGGAATTCGGTTTGAGTGCAGCTGTGCTACCGTTATCGGAGTTTGATGTGATCTTTGGTATGGACTGGCTCTCGGAGCAGCGTGCCTTTATTGATTGCAACTCCAAGGAGATTATACTGGGCCAGAATACCGGACTTATGACGAAGTTAGCTGGTATGCGAGGAGTTGGCGGGACTCTGTTGTCTGCGCTCCAAGTCGTCAATGCTGTTCGGAAGGGCGCGGAGTAATTCTTCACGCTAATTCAGGCTGTTGAGCCAAAGGCCAGTGTCAATGAAGTACTGGTTGTGTCAGAGTTTGCCGATGTGTTTCCTAAAGATCTTCCTGGGTTACCACCCCAGCGGGAGATTGACTTCTCTATTGAGTTGGTGCCAGGTGCTAAACCTATGGCCCGCTCACCATATCGCGTAGCGCCAAAAGAGATGGCTGAGTTGAAAGTCCAATTGCAAGAGTTGTTGGAGCAGGCATACATACGCCCAAGTATGTCACCTTGGAGCGCTCCTGATCTATTTGTGAAAAAGAAAGACGGTAGTTTACGGTTATGTATTGACTACCGCGAATTGAATAAGCTGACGGAGAAAAACAAATATCCGATTCTGCGGATTGATGACCTCTTTGATCAGCTGGCAGGATCAACGGTCTACTCCAAGTTGGATTTGAAATCGGGATATTATCAGTTGAGAATTCGGGAAGGTGACATTCCCAAGACGGCGTTTGGAACACGCTACGGTCATTATAAGTTCACGGTAATGCCGTTTGGCCTATGTAATGCGCCTTCGGTATTTATGGACCTAATGCATCGAACGTTCCGAGAGTACTTGGATTTGTTCATGATTGTGTTTATCGATGACATCTTGGTATACTCTTAGTCGGAAGAGGATCATGCAAACCATTTGTAGTTGGTCTTGCATACCCTGCGGAGGAATAAGCTTTATGCCAAGTTCTCAAAGTGTGAGTTCTGGCTCTCTTCAGTAGCCTTTTTAGGCCATGTGGTAAGTGGAGATGGTATCGCAGTGGATCCGTTGAAGATAAGTGCCATTCAAGATTGGCCAGTGATGTCTTCAGTGGCCGAGGTCAGGAGCATCCTTGGGCTTGCGGGCTACTATAGACGGTTTGTGGAAAAATTCTCACGGATTGCTTTACCTCTGACCACGCTGACGAGAAAAGATCAAAAGTTCATCTGGACGCCGGAGTGCGCGCGAGCTTTTGAAGACTTGAAGAGTCGTTTGACCACGGCGCCTGTGTTGACATCGCCATGTGGTATATATGGGTATAAGATCTATAGTGATGCTTCCGGGAGCGGCTTAGGCTGCGTCCTTCTGCAGTTTGGTAAAGTGATTGCTTATGGCTCGTGCCAGTTGAAAGTGCATGAGCGGAATTACCCCATCCATGATTTGGAGTTGGCGGCGGTAATATTTGCGCTCAAGTTGTGGCGACACTATCTTTATGGCGTTAAAGTGGACATCTATACAGATCACAAAAGCCTAAAGTACTTGTTGGATCAGAAAGATCTGAATATGCGACAACGAAGATGGACGGAGTTCCTTGGGGACTACACCTTCGAGATTCACTATACTCCCGGGAAGGGAAATGTGGTCGCTGATGCGTTGAGTCGGAAGACTCCGGTACGGGCAAGCTGGTTGCAGAGGCATGATCAGTGTTTAATCCAGGAATTAGAAGCCTTGGAGATATCTTGTGTTGACAAGGGTTCGTCGACCGATGAATGCTTGAACTGGACAGAGGTGCAATATGACCTTACGGACAGAGTTCGGCGAGCAACGGAGCTTGATGAAAGTCTCCAGTGCTATGCTAAAGATGGGTCAGATGACCAATTCTCTTGGGATAACGGTTTGTTACGAAGAAATGGTTGAGTGTGCGTCCCGAGTGTGGGTAAATTGAGGGAAGAGTTGATGTACGAAGCTCACTTTGCAAAGTACTCAGTTCACCCAGGGAGCACAAAGATGTACAGAGATCTGAAAAAGCTGTTCTGGTGGCCCGGACTAATGAAAGATGTAGCACGTTATGTGGCGGAATGCAATACCTGTGCGTTGGTGAAAGCAGAATGCCAGAAGCCTGGCGGTTTCCTGAAGTCGTTACCTATTCCGGAGTGGAAGTTCGATGACATTTCGATGGATTTCGTGCACGGGTTGCCGAGATCGCAACACGGTCATGATTCAATCTGGGTGATTGTGAACCGGTTGACAAAAGTGGCGCACTTCCTTCCAAACAGAAGAGACGATTCAGTGGAAACCTTGGCCAAGCTTTATGTGGAGCAGGTTGATCGACTGCACGGTGTTCCTCAGAGCATCGTTAGTGACTGTGATGGGCGGTTCACATCGAATGATTGGCGGCTAGTTCATCAAATGTTGGGTACAATGTTAGCGTTTAGTACGGCCTTTCATCCCCAAACGGATGGCCAGACTGAACGAACCAACAGGACGATGGAGGACATGCTCCACATGTGCGCCCTTGAATTTGGTAAGAGATGGGAAGAGTATATATTTCTTGTCGAATTTGCCTATAATAATAGCTACCAAGCGAGCATCGATATGACACCATTTGAGGCTTTATATGGTCGTAAATGCCGTGCACCGTTAGCTTGGGTAGAAGCAGGCGAATCTAAGCTGAGTGGGAAAAATGAAGTCAAAGAAGCTACCTCGCTCATACGCTCTACTCGGGAGAGGCTATTGATAGCCCAAGATCATCAAGCAAAGTACTACAATGCCAAACACCGGAACGTGGAGTTCGCGGTGGGTGATTGGGTATATTTTAAGATCAAACCCTTCAAAGGCGTGTCCAGGATTCGGCGTTTGAAAAAGCTAAGTCCGAGGTATCTTGGTCCATTTGAGGTGGTGGAGCGAGTTGGGGAAGCTGCTTATCGACTAGCACTTTCAGCAGACTTGGGTGGATTACATGATGTATTTCACATCTCAGTACTTCGTAAGGCTGTCAAGGATCCCGCTCAAGTAGTGGAGAATGATCTGGTACAGGTCGAGTATGGGCTAACGATGAGGGTTAGACCCATTCGGATCGAGGATCGAGCCGAGAAACAGTTGCGGAACAAAGTGATCGGGATGGTCAAAGTCCGATGGGACAATTGTGGCCGTGAAGAGCTAACATGGGAGCGAGAGCAGACCATGCGAGCTTATTTTCCCGAACTGTTTGTATAAACTGTAGACCGTGTACCTTTTATTATAACAGAGTTATCAAGTTATAGCATTGTTTTTCCTTGTTTCCTTACCGTGCAAATTTCGGGACGAAATTTTGTTAAGGGGGGGAGGATTGTAACACCCCAAAAATCTCAAATTTGGATTTGAGGTGCAGGTTGGTTTACACGGCCTGGGACACGGGCGTGTCCCAGGGCGTGTCGGGGGTACACGGCCTGGGACACGGGCGTGTCCCAGGGCGTGTCACTCAAATAATATGCGATCTGAGTCAGAAGATTACACGGCCCAGAACCAAGCCTTGAACACGGCCGTGTCAGGTTGGACACGGGCGTGTCCGATGCCGTGTGCCTACCCGTGTACTGCTGGTTGGGTTTGGAGCTCGATAAGGCAGGGGTGGCACGGGCGTGTCTCATGATTGACACGGGCGTGTCAGGTTCGACACGGGCGTGTCGATGCCCGTGTTCTGGTAAAGTTCAGTTGGTACGAATACCGCGTGTACCGCTTAAGGGTACACGGCCTGTGACACGGGCGTGTCACAGGCCGTGTCAGCCAAAAAAGTGGGTTTTGGGGAAAATCGTGGCCGTTTGATTTCTCTCTTTGGATCCAAGGGCTCAGGTGATTCCTGGCTGGATTTAATCAGCAGAGGCTTGATGAAGAAAGTCATTCTTCATTTGGTTAAGGAATAGAGAAAGAGAGAGGATGAGGAAGAAGGAGGAGGAGATCAAGCCACCGGCGGAGCTCCCGTGGTCCGATTCGTGATCCGAGGCCAGCATTGTGAAGGCAAAGCTGCTGCGGTTCTTTCTCACCGGCTAGTTTTCGATGGCTCCCAAGAGATCGACAAGGGTAACGATCTCCCTTCTTGGACATGTGAAGTCCTTCTTTTCTGCATTTCATAGGGAAAACCCTTCCCCGCGAGTGTGTGGTGGGTTGTGGTGTCCCTTGGGGTAGATATGTGAAGTCCCCCTTGTTAGAGTCCGGAATTGGAGTACGGATCTAGGCATGCTGTGTGAAGCCCATCTAGACATACTAGTCTGGATTGGTGATGCTTGTTTGCATACCAGAGAAGGCTCAGTGATTATGGCTTGTGTTGCCTTGTGCCTACCTGTTGCTTGGTGCAGCAGGAAGTACTGGATGAAGTCCAGGAAATGAAGAGGGTTGGATGCAACTCTTGTGGTAGTGCGTTGCCACTTTGTGTGCGGTTGAGCCGTTGGGCTGCAACTCGATGAAAAGGCAAATTGCCGAACAGGAAAGGTGAAACCGACCCGCGCCTATAAATTGCCATGGATACTTCCGTATTCGAGGTGGCACGGCGACTTGAGCAACGGGGGGTCGTTGATCCGTACCTGCGTTAGGTCCGTCCGACTTGGAAGCCTGGTTATGGGTTTTGTTGGAGCGCCTAATGAGAGTCTTAGGCCCGCGCGCCGAAAAGACTAGAATGCTCAAATACCGTGTAGACGGTGGTGTTGACCCTGGTATTCCGGTACACCAAGAATGTGCCCTGAGTGCACGGACTGTCGGGCTGTGTGGCCGATAGTTGTGATGGCTTGAATGTGCCTGCGCGCACATAGTTGCTATATGATGATGCCATGCTATGCAGGGAAAGAATGCTCATGCCCCAAGAAAGGGGTAGGATTGTTATAATTGGGTCAGCTGAATGCTGACCGTTGCATTGTTTGCCACCGTTTGGGTGGATTGTCCCTATGCAGGTGCTGGAGAGCCAAGTGGTAAATGAAGGGCTGAAGCCCTACTGCTGTTGTTGCTGCTGTTGCGGCTAGCCCTTGAAGGCTAAGCGAATGATTTTGTTTGTTTTGTTTTCCTCATGTATGGCCGGCCTGCGCACCGAGGTTTGTAATCCATGTAGATGGAAAGAGGAACTATAAGGCCTTAAGGCCAAACCTTTGTTGTACATTCCGTGGTTGTATATATATAAAGGTGGTTTATATATTGGACATTCCTGGTTAGAGTTCAAATTACAACTTAAAGCTTCCGCTAGAATGCGCTGAGTTAGGATTCGTGTATGGTTTGGTATTATCCTGTGACCTCACCGTCTATTTGTGGCATATAGTGTGGGGCCCCAGCCGGACCTTCTACTATACGTCATGTAACGGATGGGGTCGTTACATCCCCACCCAATAGCGGGGTTCTCAGCGTAATGCGTGCGTTAAGAGGAATCCTTCGTCGGTCTAACGATCGGTCGAATAGTCTTAACGTTCAGGTGAGCGATAGTCCTAGAGATAAGTGAGCTCATTCCTTTGGAACCTCCACGGCCGAGTCTTCGCCTTAATTAATTTGAAAATTAGGATCTCTTTTTATTAAAAGTTATTTTAGTTCAATTCTCTTTTTGATATCGTCGCGCCGATTTCTTCGTCGGCCTTATGCACTTTATTTCCTGCTTTCATTTTTTGTATTATATTTATTTTTATGTTCGTCATTTCATTTTTTATATAATCCACCTAAAACGTTATCGGTAGAATAATAGGCTTTCAGGGAAAGAGTAGAAATAGCTAAGCCGGCCCCGAGAACAATACGACCCCGATATTCCGCACGGGAATATCCTGTACTACACGCGATAAGTGCACTTGTCTCCCTCTTGTTAAAACTCGGTTTCTAACAAAATAAAAACGCTCTTCTTTTTCTTTATAAAATAATATCCCACTCATCTTTATATAAAATAAAAAGAAACCTGCGCGTTTTAACCATCAAGTTTTTGGCGCCGTTGCCGGGGAGAATTTCGCCTTACTATTTTGAATTCCTGAAACCTATTAATTTTACTCTTTATTTCTACTAATATATATATAAAAACAAAATTTGATAAACCAAAAAATTTATATTAATAATAATATAATATCCATATCCATATTAATAATAAATACTTAAAAAAAAATTTAAAAAACTTTAAAACAAAAAAATCAGAAAAATTTAAAACTTAAAAAAAAAATATCAAAAACTTAAAAAATAAAAAAACTTAAAAACTTTAAAACTAAAAAAAAAATAAAAAAAAAAATAAAAAAACTTAAAAAAATGATGAAATATTTTTTTATCTTTCTTTTCATCCAAAAATTTAAAATTCAAAAAAAAATATATCTTTCATTTTTATTTTGCCTTTAACTTATTTTATTTTTTCTTTTTATTTTTATTTTCAAAAAATCAAAAACTAAAAACAAAAACTAAAAAAAAAAAAAAAATTTCTCTAAAAATTCAAAAAAAAAAACTTAGAAAAAATATATAAAACAAAAAAATTATTAATTATGTATTTATTTTGTTGTTTCGGCGCGCTTCACAATCGTGAGCGCTAAGGGATCACATATCGGTCGCGCTCACTTAGCTAAGACGTTAGCTTTAGAGTCCCACCCACTCGCCCCCTATCACCCGCACCATTTTCGCCGAATTTTTCTTTTTCGTTTTTTATATTATATTTTTGCTTTTACTTTTAACTTTTGCAGGACAATACTTAACGGACTTCCCCGAACACAATTAGGGAAGATTTCTAAACCCCTATTTTTTTTAATTTTTTGTACATAATTGCTTAGTCCTTTTTATATCTATATCTTGTTCCTCCTACTTAGTGCAACATTGGGGACAATGTTGGACTTAAGTATGGGGGTGTTTTCTATTTTTTGTACTTTTATTTTCCGCACTTAATAAAAAATTCCACAAATTTTGCAAAAATTAAAAACTTCAAAAAATATTTTCATGCTTTAATAATAATAATAATAATAATAAAATTTCAAAAAAATTGAAACATCGCTCCGCGACGTTCGACTCATCGAACCAACCATAGATAAGAGTCTGTTCGCGGGCGATTCTTTTTCTTCTTTGTAAATATTTTGTAAATATTCTCGTCTCTTTCCACTTCTCTTTCCTATCTTGTAAAAATTCTCTCTCTTTTCTTATAAATATTTATGTAAATCTAAAAATTCAAAAAAAAATTTATAACTCAAAAAACACAAAAAAAATTTGCATAACCTTTAAAAAATTCCAAAAATGAAAATAACCCCAAAATATCAAAAAAAATTAGAAAAACTCCAAAAATCAATATTCTCGTCTCTTTCCACTTCTCTTTCCTATCTTGTAAAAATTCTCTCTCTTTTCTTGTAAATATTTCTGTAAATTTAAAAATTCAAAAAAAAAAATTTATAACTCAAAAAAAAATTTGCATAACCTTTAAAAAATTCCAAAAATGAAAATAACCCCAAAATATCAAAAAAAATTAGAAAAACTCCAAAAATCAATAAAAAAATTTTCTTGAATTAAATAATTCGAATCCCTTATTTTTTAACCTCTTTGCTCTCCAAAATAATCGTTTCGAGTTTATTTATAAGCAAATTTTAATTAATTCTTTATTTACTATTCATTTATTAATTGTAGCTCGATAACTTAGATTTCTGGAGTTAAGATTTTAAAGAATTTTTTTATGGCTTTTTTTATTATAGGGAACTTGTTTTTCTCACTATCACTTCTAATTTTTTGAATAAAAACATGTTTTTACGTTAGAAAATAACATTTATGGATTTTACATTATTTCTACTTATGCTTTTAGAAACGTAGGAACGTTCAAATTAAAAAGGTTGCTCTCGATTTTTTTTTATTAAACTCTAGTTTTCTTTTAGAAATTCATCCCTTCCACTTGCTTTTCATACCTTAATAGGCATGATTCCCCACTCACCCTTAAAAGATCTTATATCAATGGGGATAAGATTTCGTCCCGTAAACATAAGCACCCAATAGTTTAAAAAGATTATATGCTAGGAGTAAGAGGATAAATTTCATTACTCCTATACATATGCATTGGGTTTATTTATATTTATGAAGAAAAAAGAAAAAAAAGAAAAAAATGTGCTAGGAAAATAAGATTACATTTTCCTAATTTTTCAAAAAATGTGGGTGTTCGAGAAAAAATTACCTCGCCTCAAAATCAAAGCCTTCTTCATATCTGCCAATCCACTTATATAGTTTTCATGATTCTAGAATTAATTTAAAACTTTTTGAGAGCATAATTTTTAAATTGAATTATTTTCTATCAATTTCTTTTTAGCTAAAGTTTTTTTCGATAATTCAAATCCATTTTATTAAACTAACAAAATAATTTTTGCTTTCTATTTTTCTCGTTTAGAAGTATTTTTGAAACGGTTCCTCTATTTATAACATTTTCATAATTTAAGATTTAATTCCGAAACCCCGAAAATTTACTTTGATCTTTCGTACAATTAAATCAAGCGGTAGTTAAATTTAGGATTCTTTTTAATTCCTTATAGTTTCATCTCCAACTTTTGCTCTGGAATAGCAAAAGCTTAATTATGGGGGTATTTGATGAGTTGTAAATATACCTATATTTTTCTATTTTAATTATGTCATTTTACTTTATTTTTGTCTTTTTTTAGTTTATTTTCTTTAATAAAATGCTTCTTTTTTGTAAATTTTATACTAACTTAATTTATTTTTGTTTTCTGAAATTTTTCAGAAAAACTGAATTTTTGGCCTGTCACGCCAGTGACCATGCCCGACACGGGCGTGTCAGGCACTCAACGCCAGCGGGTTGTCGACACTAACCGATTTCACTGTTAATGACTCAATGCCTTCATGTCACGTCCGTGTCAAAGCTCGTCACGCCCGTGTTGATGCCGGCACTCAACGCTTCATCAACTGTCAACGCTGCCGACATCGAGGTGCCAGCTGTCCGGGTCACGCCCCCATTACACGCCCGTGACATTTGTGTCACGCCCGTGTCCACCACGTGGACCGCCCCAAAGTCAAAGCTCGCGTCAAATCCCCAGATCCAGCTCCCCGTCACGCCCTAGTCACGCCCGTGACTGAAACCTGTCACGCCCGTGACCTGGGGCGTGACCGCCACATTTTTAGCCGAAGTCAACTTTCCAGTCAAATCACCGATCAGCTCATGAACAGTAGTGACACGCCCCCCTGTCACGCCCTAGTCACGGGCGTGACCAACCCGAAATTTTTCCTATAAAAGGCCAGCTGCTGTATGAGATTTCTGTCTCCTTTTTTGACCACTTTGCCAAGGGGAGGTGCTGCCCATTTTGATTCCATGCTATGTAAGGGAAATTTATCCCCCTCTCTCTCTCTCTCTTAGCTAAGTTTAGGATGTTTGTTTTAGCTTTCCTTCTAACCTCTTTTTCATTAATACAATGTTAGTTTATTTTCTCCCTTATATTGTTTGGAATCAATTTGAATGCGTCGAACTTAAGTAATTTTTCGTTCTACGTTTGTGCTTTTCATTTTATGTTTTCATATCATAACTTTTATAACTCGCTTAGTTTAGGATTTTATCGCATTTTCTAGCCGTTATGCCGGCCGTTTGTTCTTTATGCACCTTAGTTTTATTAGACTAGGATTTTATTAGCTTTTCATGCATTCCTATAAACCTGTAAAAGCGTTTTTAAAGTGGTTTTCATTTTTCGCTAACTTAGATTTTCCTTTTAGGACGTTAAACTTTTCGTTCTTTTTTACTTTATTTCCACTTTTTACGCACTTTTACGGAGTTATACGAATGAAAAAGTACTTGTTTTAATTTTTCGCCAACTTTCATTTTATGTTTATTTGCAAAACTTTTTAGTCCCTTAAATTTTTATTTCCACCTTTTATGCATTTCTACCGCATTCTAGCCGTAGAAATGAAGTTGTTTTAATTTTTAGAGCACTTTACTTTGTCTCATTTTTGCAAGTGTGCGTGCGTGTATGAGTTAGTTTTACAGGTTTATTTCAATTTCTGTAGAGTGTGTGCGTATGCATTTATTTTTGCCTACTCGTTAAGAGTTAAATGGCGCTCTGCTTTCATTTTCCGCCCACTCGTTTGAGTGGGACTTGCCTTTTTACTGCTTTCATTTTCTTCCTACTCACTTGAGTAGGAAAACTTTGTGTGTGTGTGTGTGTGTGTTTACTTTTCTGTAGAGTGCGTGTGTGTGTTTTACTTTCAAGTAGAGTGCGTGCATGTATGAGATTAATTTACCCTCGCCCACTCATTTGAGCCGGGATTTGCATTTACTGCTTTCTCAGTCCTACTCGTTTGAGTAGGACTTGCAATTTTCAGCTTTCTTTACTGCTTTCTTACTGCTTTCTTTACAGCTTTCTTTATTGCTTTCTAGTGTAAGTGTCCCCATTCCGATGAGTGGCTAACCGCCCTTAGCCCTCAATATCGAAGAGCATTGGGACAGATAAAGTAGCTTCAAATAATTGAAGGTCCTGTTTTTCTATTTAATTAAATTTTCTTAAGGTTTGCCCCGGGCTAACGACGCGTAGGACCGCATATCGATGTGCGGGCTCTATTTCTGTTATCCATACGCAACGCCGAGAGGCCACACGTATGGACCGATCCCCCTTGGGTAAAGAGAGCTTTGCGCTAACCCTCAAGAGAGGAGGCACGTGACTCTACCGGATGGGTTCCCCACCCAATAGCGGGGTTCTCAGCGTAATGCGGGCATTAAGAGGAATCCTTCATCGGTCTAACGATCGGTCGAATAGTCTTAGCGTTCAGGTGAGCGATAGTCCTAGAGATAAGTGAGCTCATTCCTTTGGGACCTCCACGGCCGAGTCTTCGCCTTAATTAATTTGAAAATTAGGATCACTTTTTATTAAAAGTTATTTTAGTTCAATTCTCTTTTTGATATCGTCGCGCCGAGTTCATCGTCGGCCTTCTGCACTTTATTTTCTGCTTTCATTTTCTGTATTATATTTATTTTTATGTTCGTCATTTCATTTTTTATATAATCCACCTAAAATATTATCGGTAGAATAATAGGCTTTCAGGGAAAGAGTAGAAATAGCTAAGCCGGCCCCGAGAACAATACGACCCCGATATTCCGCACGGGAATATCCTGTACTACACGCGATAGGTGCACTTGCCTCCCTCTTGTTAAAACTCGGTTTCTAACAAAATAAAAACGCTTTTTTTTTCTAAAATAATATCCCACTCATCTTTAAATAAAATAAAAAGAAACCTGCGCGTTTTAACCATCATGTGCCATATTTTTTTGTGCCATATTTAATAACCCATATTTACTACCCAATATTTTCTGTGCCATATTTAATGCCCTGTATTTACAGTGCCATATTTATTGCCCCATATTAATTGTACCATATTTTATGCCCCATATTTACTGTGCCATATTTTGCTACTCTTTGGACCCTCCCCCCTTTTATGTATTTAGCAGAGCTTGTTGCCATATGGCACAGCAAATATGCTTTTGCACCCTCCCCCCCTTTTATTCCCCATATTTACTGTGCCATATCAGAGAGAGGTTCACGTCATTTTTTTTATCCGGTTCGTCCCTCTTTCCTATTTAGTGAAACTATTTTTTCTAATATGCACTTAATCTCTCGATTTACTACCTCGGCTTGGCCACTTGTTTGCGGGTGGTAGGGTGTGGAAAGTTTGTGCGTGACTCCGTATTTAGCTAATGTCTTAACCATAAAAGCGTTACAGAATTGCGTTCCACTATCACTAACAATTGTGCTAGGCGTACTGAAGTGAGAAAATTGTTTTTTAAGAAATGTAATGACGACTCGCGCATCGTTGGTGGAGAGGGCTTGTACTTCCACCCACTGCGATACGTAGTCAACCGCCACCAAATATACATATTTTTGAAAGACGGAGGTTGGGGGACAATAAAATCTATGCCCCATAAATCGAATACTTCACATTCTAAAAATAAATTTTGGGGCATCTCGTCGCAACGAGAGATGTTTCTCGACCGCTGACAGCTATCACATGCGTGCACAAAATTGTGTGCGTTCTTGATGAGAGTGAGCCAAAAGTAGCCCGCATCTAGAGCCTTCTGAGCGGTCCGGTTGGCTTGATAATGCCCACCGGCTGCACCCTCGTGGCAGTGCCTAAGTATCTACAAGCATTCCACACCCGCAATGCATCTTCGGACCGCTTGGTCCGCGTAGATACGAAAAAGAAATAGGTCCTCCCAAAAGAAATTTTTCAAGTCAGAAAAGAATTTCTTCTATTTTGACTTGAAAATTCTTTTGGAAGCACTCGCGCTACTAAGAAGTTCGCAAAATATACGAACCAAGGCGAAGATGATGAAGAATTATGAATGGCTAGGAGGCATTCCTCGGGAAATCTATCATTTATTTCAAATTCGATGATCGCTTCCGCACCCGGATTTTCTAAACGGGAGAGGTGGTCTGCCACTTGATTTTCCGCACCTTTCTTATCCCGGATCTCCAAAAAAAATACTTGTAGGAGGAGAATCCATCAAAGAATGTGGTGCTTTGCCTCATTTTTACCTAATAAATATTTAAGGGCCGAGTGATCGGTAAATACGATAACTTTAGATAACGTTAAATACGAGCGAAACTTATCGAAAGCAAAAATGACGGCTAAGAGTTCCTTTTCTGTCGTCGTGTAGTTCACTTGTGCGGAAGTGATCGTTTTGCTAGTGTAATAAATTGGATGAAAATGTTATTCTATGCGTTGGACAAGAATGGCAGCTAAGGCAATATCTCTAGCGTCGCACATAATCTCGAACGGTAGGGACCAAGTAGGGGCCACTAAAATTGGTGAGGTGATAAGTTATTATTTTATTAAATTAAAGGCGGTCTTGCATTCGCAACTAAAGATGAAATGTGATTCCTTTTCCAAGTGGTGAGTTAGTGGCTTTGTTATTTTGGAAAAGTCTTTAATGAATCGTCGGTAAAAGCCCGCATGGCCTAAGAAACTCCTAATATATTTTACGTTTGTTGGTTGCGAAAGTTTTTCTATGATTTCTACCTTGCCCTTACCTACCTCCTTCCCCTTAATCGAAATCTTATGGCCGAGGACCAACCTCCTCGATCCATAAAGTTAAATTTTCCCAATTTTGAACAAGGCTTGTGTCCTCGCAACATTGGAGGACACGATCTAAATTTTGAAGGCACACGGGAAAAGAGCGTCCGAAAATAGAAAAGTTATCCATGAAGATTTCCATAATGTCTTCAACTAGCTCGCAATAGATTGCTAGCATACATCTTTGGAATATAGTTGGCGCATTGTAGAGTCAAAATGGCATCCTTCGTTAGGCGAAGGTGCCAAAGGGCAAGTAAAAGTTGTTTTCTCTTGGTCATGGAGGGAAATAGGGATTTGGAAAATCCACAATAAACCATCAAGAAAACAATAATATGGATGACCACATAAATGCACTAAAATCTAGTTGAGAAATGGTAGTGGGAAATGGTCCCTACGGGTAGCGTCATTAAGTTTGTGATAATCGATGCACACACACCAACCCGTAACAGTACGAGTTGGGACGAGCTCGTTGTGCTCATTTGCCACTACAGTTAGACCACCCTTCTTGGGATTTACATGTACGAGACTAACCCATGCACTGTCAGAAATATGGTAGATAATCGCCGCATCTAATAACTTAATGATCTCAGCCTTAATGACGTCTTTCATGTTTGGGTTAAGATGTCGCTACGGTTTTATCATTTTATGGCAATTATCATTAAGAAATATCTTATGGGTGCAAAATGAGGGGTTAATCCCCTTTAAGTAAGAGATTTGCCACGCAATTGTGTGGCGATATTTAGGTAAAACTTCCAATAAATCGGAAGTCTCCGAATCACTCAAGTCCCAGAAATAATAACGGGAAGCATATTGCCTTTTCCCAATAAATAGGAAGTCTCTGAATCATTAAAGTCTGAAGGATCGATTCGTTTTGGATCGACCACCTCCTTACTGCTACTGAGGGTTATAGCGTTGAGGTTTTCCTATAGGTTGGGCTTCGTATTCCCTGGTACCGCCCCGTGCGCGCGTTCCGACATGAGTCGTGCCAATTGTCAAACCTATAATTCTAAATTTTTTAGCGATCCGGTGATGTTCTGGATATTGGACTCGTTTGATGCGACATATTTATTAAAAATTTCCTCCACTGGAAGAGGCTTTAAAGGAGAAGGAGGAAATGCGGGCGCAAAAGAAACGGGCGGGGGCTGCATATTGTTCGGGTTGCTCCATGAAAAATTCGGGTGATTCCTCCATCCCGGATTATAGTTATTACTATAAGGGTTGTTTTGGGGAAAGAGGGATGAATCAAATTTCCCATGTAGTCCACAAACTCATCAGCTACGCAGAAGTTAGAGGGGGGGAAGGTTATTATTATTTAAATTACAACTAGCCTAAGGAGAAGTGGTGGAGGACGCAGACATCTCTACCACCTGCTTTGTTAACCTTTCAACTTGAAGGGCTAACAAGGCCATGGCATCCACTTCAAAAATACTGGCTGCTTGGTTTGGGCACGCCTGCGGGACGTTGGACTGATAGGTATTCGTAGCCATATCTTCAAATAAAGCAAGGGCGGCCTCGGGGGTCTTATTATTAAGGGTGCCCCTGACAGCCGTGTGAATCATTTGACACGTCTTGAAATTAAGGCTGTTATAAAAGATTTGTACCTGCAACCATGCTGGCTGCGCGTGGTGCGGGCACCGGCGGAGGAAATCCTTAAAGAAATCCCAAGTCTCATAAAGAGACTCGGAGTTGTTTCTAATGAAAGACGAAATGTCTGCCCGAAATTTCGCAGATTTTACGGGAGGGAAATACTTCGTAAGGAAACGTTCCGCCAACTCAGCCCAGGTCGTGATACATCGTCACGGGAGGGAAATTCACCATGCCTTGGCTTTGGACTTGAGGGAGAAGGGAAATAAGCGCAGGCGAATAGCGTCATCGGTGAAGCCATTAATTTTGAACGTGTCAAAAACTCCAAGAAGTTGGACAAGTGGATATTAGGGTCCTCATCCGTCAGTCCATCGAACTGTACGGAGTTTTGGATCATTTGTATTACACTTGACTTTATTTCAAAATTGTTATTCGCCACCATAGGGAGAATAACACTCGACCTATAACGTCCAAATTTGGTTGGGCGTAGTAAGACAATGTATGGTCTGCGGCCACATTTGGAATATGGTCGGCCATAAAAATAGCTGGGGGTTCTCTTATAGATACTTCAGGTTCTGAAGATTGATCTTGGCATTGAGATCGATTACGCGCAAGGGTGCGGTCGATCTAATGATCAAAATCGAAGGATTCAGAATCCAAAGGTTGTCCATGGGTCATACACCCTAAAAAATAGAAATAGAAATAAATAAAATTAAAAAAGGGTGGGAATATTTTTGTTGTTATTTTTAAGTGGTTTTTAAGTAAAATATTTTGTTTGGGTTTTTTATATGAAAATAAAGTAAAAATAATAGAATCCCGGATTCGAAATAACAACGAGAGGAGTCCCCGACAATGGCGCCAAAAACTTGATGGCCCGCGAACAGACTCTTATTTGGGTAGTTAGTTCGATGAGTCGACCGTCGCAGGCGCGATAGAAATCGAGCTTTTAACGAAAGGAGGCAAGTGCACCTATCGCATAGTACTCGATATTCGGGAGAATACCGAGGTCTTATTATTCTCGGGGTCGGGTTGATTATTCCTACTCCTCCAGGAGGTCTATTATTTTACTGAAAGTAAGGTGGATTTTTGTTTGTCACTAAAGATGGAAATAAAAAGAAGGATGAAAATTACTTAGATTATTCGATGACGGGTTAACGCATGACATCGAATCGGATTAAGAAAAAAATAATTCTTAATAATTATTGAACTTAGTTTTCAAGTTAATAAAAGGCACTTGGAAATGGATGTTCGAGATATATGAGCGCACTTATCTCTAGGATTATTGCTCACCTGAACTCTAAGACTATTCGACCGAACGTTAGTCCGACGAAAGATTCCTCTTAACGCCCGCTTTACTCGAAGAACCCCGCTATTGGGTGTAAGACTCCATTTTTTTTTCTTTTTAAACATCGGGGTCTTAGGCCCAGGATCGCCGCTTTGCGGTGACACCTTCATGCTCTGATGGGTCATCACCACAAAACGCCGATTCTGCCGGCCAATTCGATCATAGAAAGGTACCACAATAAATTAAAAGCAAGTCAACAGAAATCACATGTAGAGAAATAAAAGTCTCCAAGAAGGGAGAGCTCACAAAAATAGTATAAAAGGAACTGAAAGTAAGGGCTTATGCCCGGTACATCATAATCTTCACTACAGGTCACTCAAGCGGTAGCAAACTATAACATCTACTATAAGTCAGGACTCACAGTCCCAGCTGGCTGAACTCTTGAGCTAGACTGCCCTATCACCAATAGGGCCGACCTCCGGGGCTGCTCCTCCATGCTGGGCTCCACGATCCCCTAAATGATGTGGTCCGAAAACCGTTAGTCATAAAGACTAAGCCCTATCATCCCCTACCAATTCCCCCATGGCTCCTAAGTACCGAGCAGAGAGGAATAAAGGGGAGTAAATGAAGGTGGAGAATAAATCAAAAGCAGATGACTGCGGACCTATGCTAGCAATTCTATAATACATGTGGTAGTAAAGTAAAGTATGGAAAAATAACCTTAACTTATGTGCGGAAATGCATAAGCCAAGGGATCTTCTGCAGTGCTCCCATCGTATAAAGTGTCCAATACCACTAATATGTTGGGGTGTCGGTTATCATAAGCAATATATATATAAAGAATTTGACCTTAATTTATAAACTTGCCCACACAAGCTTATAGACTAAGTGGTCGTTTTGCAATGCCTATTATATAAGCATCCCATTCCACTTATACATTAGGTTTCATGGGATTAAATGAATCGATTATTACATGAAATGCTAGTGGGTATGATGAATCATGCAAGAGCAACACACACCCAAGTCTGTGTACACAGACCTTTAGTTCCCCCTTTCAGATCCGTTACCTCCCAGGATACCTCCGTAGTGGCAGATGGAAGTGGTAGTTTGGTCCTCGCCCACCTCTAAACCAGTAAAGCACTACCGGTCAGACCTATCGTACGCCTCAACGCTTGGTGCACAAAGCGGACTCCTGCGTACTCTTCCCAGCTGGCGCACCGGACTTTTGTTGGCGAAGTGCTAACCACACTTGTCGAGTCAGCATATTGGTGTCGGTACATCGACCCTCCAATACCGAAGACCACCACCTTATTCTTTCCTGACTATGCACATGAAATATTTATCGTATCAAACGAATCTAGCCAAAGCTCCCCGGACCATTCCGTCCGTCTCTTAACCAATCGAGCCGAAGCTCCCCGGACCATTCTGTTCGTCTCTTAACCAACCGAGCCGAAGCTCCCAACTATCTTCCGGTTCTAACAGTGTTTGTGAAACGTGTAACCCTAATTACTAAGTTAATCTTATCAGTTTGTTAATACAGTTTACGTTAACCAAGGACTGCCCCCGGTATTCCCTGTGAAGGGCTCTCAAAGGGCACTAGGAACTATGATGGTAGCTGAAGCCCATCGTTCCCTTTATCAAGGCACTTATTATTATTGGTTGGTTACCTTAACCCATTCCCTTCTCATATTACAGTGGGCTAAACCTAGGGTGATTTTGACTATTCCTCTCCTCGGGGAAGACGATCTTTCGTCGAACCCGAACAACTCTAGACTCTAGCCAAACCACTTCTCACTACTCTTCCTATCCCTCTATAGCGAAATCATCCACATCAGTCCACCCAGCTAAAATGACAAACTCCAACAAGTATCCCAGATGATGTCCTATTACAATTTAACAATTTGTTATATGTAGACCAGTCTAGGCTATATGTCAAATCAGATAGAAGACAATCTAAATAACCATCCAAATGCCCTAAATTAATTTCTGGGAACTTATCATGACAGAATAGACTAAATCCAGAAAATTGTAATTTTCCTAATTTATCTGGCATTTAATTAATTTTCCTTAAAGCTTCTAAAGGCTACCAATTGAACATGAAGTGCACTTTTCAGGTATGTATAAAGCTTTATAAAATCATGATAAATTCTAAACAACAATTTAATAGTAAATCCAAGATATAACAATTTTTCCAGTATTTTTGGGACTCTAATTTAATTTTGATAATAAATCTTATCTTCCTCCATTAATAAAGTAAGTACAGTAGATAATCATCCAAAAATTCTTATTTAATCTTCTAGAGCAGATATTGTCTTAAAAAAATCAGTGGCCAAATTTCATAATTCTTCAATAGAGATTTAGTTGTAGAATAAATAATTACCAAAATCTAAAAAAGCTATATTTGTGAAGAAAGTATTGTAAATATTCTCCTATAAATCACGAATAAAATTATACAACTAGATATTGATCGGAAAACATCATTGGCCAGGTTTCATAATTTTACAGTAGGTAATTTGCTCTAAATGATTAATTGAACATAATTGCCCTTTTGGAACCTGTGAAGGAAGTACTTGATATAATAAACTAAAATTTGTAACAAAATTCAGGAATATTCATTTAGACCTAAAGCATCTGCTGACCAAGTTTCATCACATTCAAATGATCAGAGTAATCAAAATATTTAAAACACTAGTTTGAGCAAATTGATACCTAACAAATAAAGTACTTGAAATATAATCCATAAAATCTTAATAAAATTACTAAGGGTTCTACCTAATCTAAAACTTACTCCACCCAAGTTTCACAACTTTTAACTATGGTTTACTGACTGTGTTTTCATAATTGAACTTCTACCCTAAAACTAGGGTTAAGGTTTTGAGGTGTCTACCTACCTCCAAATCCTCTAAGATTTTTACCAGAGAACTTAGGATTCACTACCTTCAACTCGATTGAGTTACAAGGTCACACAAGGGTATTTGCCCCTATGCCCTTCACAATACTCAAAAACCCTTCCTCAGGGTTTGAGTTTGAACCCTAGAGTAAATCAATGCTAAATCACACCATTTTCCTTAAGAGGGTGAAATTAGCCATGCCAAGTCAGTGTCAAAAATTTCAGCCTCTATTGAAGTGATTTGATCACTCAAAACCCCAAGGGGATGTTTGGACCAAAATAACCCTATAAGGGTCAACCTAGGGTTTGATAAAAAAACTATTCAAAACATCTCTAAATGAGATGATATTGTTACCAGAGCCTTAACATGTCTTCTAAGACAACCCACCTAAATTTGGGGGATTTTGAGGTGTTTATGACACCTAATTAATTTATACATGGTTTATTAAATTTTTCAGAAAACTATAGAAACATATTCTCCAAAAATTCCCATTTTTGGACAGGCCCTAGGTATAGCTAAGGTAGACCCCCTGACAAAATTTCATTTTATTTGGACAAGGGATGAAAGGTGTGCATCCATTTGAATCTTAGTATAGCCCTATGTATAGGTCCCACAAAAATGGGTGCTGTGGTCAAACCACTTACCCAATCTAGACTCACTGGGCTACAACTTTTGAGACTGGCCATTTTTCCTAAAACGGCCTCTAAGTGCCTCATTTAATAGCATCAAAATGAGCTTGATAAAAGTGATTAATCACTATATATTATCTATAGATATATATATCAGATTTAATATATGGCACTGTTCATCTTCTATAAAACCTGAAACCAGCAACCTAAAAAAAATGCTTAAAACCTTAGCTTTGCTTGAGCCACCTCCGGCCATTTGGCCACCTCCCTGGCCAGCCACCGCCACCACTACCTCCGTCGACGTGGTGGCTATCGATCGACAGTGATTTGGCCGCCGGAGGTGGTGGTTTCCGTCGATCCCGACCACTATGAATTTCGGAAAAACCCATGAAAATGCTCACCCGATCCAGCTCTATTGAGCCTGATGTCTCTCCTAATAATTCTGAAGATCTATCCATAGAAGAAGATGTAGAGGAGGACCTTATTCACGGTTTGGAGTTGAGCCGATAGTCGGGATGCCATTTGCGCGGTGGTGGCATCGCCGGAATTCCTCAATAACAAGGTAATAAGCTCTAGCTTTGTCGGGCAAGGGTAAAAACTTCCTCTCTAAGTCTAGGGAGTCTTTTAAAGGGAAGAAATGGGGATGCGGGTGGGTATAAGCTGTCCAGCCATTAATGCTTCCTTAAAAGCATGCTTCGGCCATGGTGGAGGGGAGCTGAAACGGCTCAAAACAGCTAAGAGAAGGCTGGAAACTCCTTTCTCCCCAAGAGGAGTTGAATCCAGTCGTTTCAAGGTGGAGAAGATGGAGCCAACCTTTAAAAGCCATTAATGGCCATGCAAACCGACGCTCGGCCATGGCTGGAAGAAAGAGGAGATGGCTTCTACGTGGCACAGCCAGTCCATATCATAAAATAAGGTTTAATTTATGTCTTAATAAAAGAAATGGCCAAATACATATTCTGTCCCACTTCCTAGACCGGCCCGGTTCAACTGAACCATCAGCCAAGCTAAAAAAGTTACTAAGTAAAATGGCGTTGATTGAGCTCTGCTCACTCAACGCCATTCAGCCTACTTAAGATGGCTTTGAGTGCAGTATATGCACTCAACGCCGTCTAACTTATGGCATTGAGTGAGGTCTTCTCACTCAATGACATCTAGCCTACTTAAGATCGCGTTGAGTGCAGTCTGTGCACTCATCGTAGTCTAGCTTATGGCGTTGAGTGAGCTCTGCTCACTCAACTCCATCTAGCCTACTTAAGATGGCATTGAGTGTAGTCTGTGAACTCAATGCCGTCTAGCTTATGGCGTTGAGTGAGCTAAGCTCACTAAACGCCATCCAGAATACGGCGTTGAGTGAGCTCAGCTCACTCAACGCCATTCTAGACCACAGCAGACGGCATTGAGTGCAGTCTGTGCACTCAACGATGTTTAGTTTATGGCATTGAGTGAGCTAAGCTCCCTCAACGCCATCCAGTCTACGGCGTTGAGTGAGCTCAGCTTACTCAATGCCATCCAGACAACACCAGATGGAGTTGAGTGCAGTCAGTGAACTCAATGCCATTCAACTTATGGCGTTGAGTGCACTTGACAAACTCAACGCCAACCCACCTGAAAGATTCCGTTGAGTGTAGTCATTGCACTTAACGCCATTCTGCTTATGGCATTGAGTGCACTCGACGCACTCAATGCCCGAGCCCTAATCTTATTTTAAGCAAATTTCTGACCTACTATTTGTAGACCAAGGTTATTTTCACCTTCCCACCTAAGCTCTCTTGGTCTTTTGGGTTTCCTAGGGTTTTGTCATGACGTTGTCATGGCAAATCCACTCCTAGGTGTCTAGCCGGAAATGGGATGTTACAAATCCCAATAAACAAAACAAAGATTTTGTCCCCGAAATCAAGGTTAAGCCTACGGGGGCTCCTATCGGGGAGAAATAAACTTGTAACATCCCATGAGAATTGAAAGATTTACATCATGACGCCATGTTTGTTGTGTGAGGTTTGAAGGCGATAGTCAAATCTAAGACCAATTCGCCCAATTGACAAAGTCTAGACCCCGATAAACAAAAGATTAGCCCCTATTCTTGAAATTTCAGTCCTACAAGTTTAAAATAGGAAAGTAAATTGAACGTCCTGAGAGGTTGTGAGGTAAACCTGACTGAACAGCTCCGGATACTTTTGTCGTATCAGGTCCTGCGGTTCCCAGGTATGCTCCTCCTGGCTGTGGTTCCTCCACAGAACTTTGACTAACAGAACTTTCTTGCGACACAAGGTTCGTACTCCTCTGTCATCAATCTGAACCGGCTCCAGGTGAATTGACTGGTCGGAAGCTACCGGCCCATCTGTGGTCAAAATCTGCTGCTCCGGCACAGTAGAGCCCTCCCAAGTGAAGAAATATGGAACACATCGTGTAAACAAGCTAGTTCTTGGGGTAACTCTAGCCTGTAAGCTAGAGGCCCGATCCGCTCAAGGATCCTGTAAGGGCCCATATATGATGACGACGCTCTTCGCCAACACCGCGACGCTTCTTCGTCAATGCCGTGACGCTCCTTCGCCAACGCCGCTTCATATTTTGCACGACGTCTGCCGGCACCATTTTAAATTAAATATATAATTATAAATTAAAATTATTATTATATATTTTATTATTTATCTTTTATCATTTTATGCAATTTCTATTTATGGCAATTTCTATTAAAGCAATGTTTTAATCTAAGCAATCTTTTTATTATATTTCTATTCTTGTAATTATGATGGATACTTATAACCATTATATATTTGCTTCCATTTTCATGCATTTTTTATTTTGGAATTGTTTTTATTTTGTTCTAAATATGTATGGAGGAGATAGAGTGGTGTAAGGCTATATATAGTCATGTTTTGTTTGATTAAGTATTGAAAGAATGAAAAATTGAAAAACCAAGAAAATCAAGTGTGATTTTTTTTCTCCCCCTAGGCAATATTCGGCCATCTCTTCCCTCTCCTTTTTTTTCTCTCCTCCCCCCGGCCACCGGTCAACTCTTCTCTCTCTCTCTTACCTTTCCCGGCCTCACTCCTCCTCCCCTCTCCTCTCAAATAACAGCCACCACCCTCCTCCCCCCTTCCTTTCTCTCTCAATTCAAGCAGCCACACTCTTCCCCTCTCCCTTTCAATCTCTCGGCCCACTCACCCTATCCAAGCAGCCACTTTTTCTCTCCCTCCCTCTCTGTTATTTCCTCACACCCACCTCCTCTCTTTCCTCCCCCACCAAGCAACCGCCAGCCCTACTCCCTCCTCCACCACCAACGGCCACCACACCGTCCTATAACCCGACAACATCTGCCTCCTCCCCTCCCTAAACCGACAACCACCTCCATTTAACAAAAAAAGAATTAATTATAATCTACCACCTTTTCTATCTCATTTTTTTCCATATATAAATATTCCCAAGTTTTCCCTATAATCATTCCCCTCATCCTTATATACATTTGAAGCTCCAAGAAAATCTCTCTTCTAAACCATGGGCCTGCATCAATTTGGTATCAGAGGGAGGTTCATGTCAATTTTCTAATTGGCACCCTCCAACTTTTATGGCCAGACTTGCCCCAATGTTGCTGCTTTCTTCTGATTGTTCCCCCCTAACGTGCCACTCATCAGAGATGAGTGATTTTAAGTGTGGGAGAATTGATGACAACGCTCTTCGCCAATGACGCGACTCTTCTTCGTCAATGCCGTGACGCTCCTTCACCAACGCCGCTTCATATTTTGCACGGCGTCTGCCGGCACCATTTTAAATAAAATATATAATTATAAATTAAAATTATAATTATATATTTTATTATTTATCTTTTATCATTTTATGCAATTTCTATTTATGGCAATTTCTATTAAAGCAATGTTTGAATCTAAGCAATCTTATTATTATATTTCTATTCTTGTAATTATGATGGATACTTATAACCATTATATATTTGCTTCCATTTTCATGCATTTTTATTTTGGAATTGTTTTTATTTTGTTCTATATATTTATGGAGGAGATTGATTGGTGTAAGGCTATATATAGTCATGTTTTGTTTGATTAAGTATTGAAAGAAAGAAAAATTGAAAACCCAAGAAAATCAAGTGTGATTTTTTTTCTCCCCCTAGGCAATATTCGGCCATCTCTTCCCTCTCCTTTTTTTCTCTCTCTCCCCCCGGACACCGATCAACTCTTCTCTCTCTCTCTTACCTTTCCCGGCCTCACTCCTCCTCCCCTCTCCTCTCAAATAACAGCCACCACCCTCCTCCCCCCTTCCTTTCTCTCTCAATTCAAGCAGCCACACTCTTCCCCTCTCCCTTTCAATCTCTCATCCCCCTCTCCCTATCCAAGCAACCACTTTTTTCTCTCCCTCCCTCTCTATTATTTCCTCACACTCACCTCCTCTCTTTCCTCCCCCACCAAGCAGCCACCGGCCCTACTCCCTCCTCCACCACCAACGGCCACCACACCCTCCTATAACCCGACAACATCTGCCTCCTCCCCTCCCTACTCCGACAACCACCTCCATTTAACAAAAAATGGATTAATTATAATCTACCACCTTTTCTATCTCATTTTTTTCTATATATAATTATTCCCAAGTTTTCCCTATAATCATTCCCCTCATCCCTATATATATTTGAAGCTCCAAGAAAATCTCTCTTCTAAACCATGGGACTGCATCAATATACCTAGGGCTGAGCTTCTTCTTCCGACCACGCACTCGTGAAACTCCGTACATGGGTCGGATCTTCAATAAAACCCGGTCTCCCACCTGAAACTCTATCTGACGGTGTCGGGCGTCATAATACTTAGCCTGTCAGCTCTACGCTTCCAGCATCCTGTCCCGTATCAGTCTCACCTTAGCCTCGGTGTCTTCTACAAATTCTGATCCCAACACCTTCGGATCCTCATCCTGAATCCATGAAAGCGGAGTCCTACATCTCCTTCTATACAAGGCTTTGTATGGCGCCATCCTGATGTTGGACTGATAGTTGTTGTTATAGGAGAACTCGACCAAGGGTAAGAGCTTCTCACAAGGTTCCCCATGGTCCAATATGCATAGCCTCAAGAGGTCCTCCAATGTCCGGTGGGTGCGTTCCGTCTGCCCATCCATCTGGGGATGAAATGCTGTGTTGAAGGTCAATCGCGTGCCTAAGTAAGCTTGCATGGATCTCCACTCCCTGGAAGTGTACCGGCCATCCCAATCCGACATGATCGTCCTGGGCACCCCGTTGTATCGAATAAACTGCTCCACAAATCTCTGCACTAGTACTCCCACAGATTCATCCTTCCTGATTGGAATGAATCTGGCCACCTTTGTCAACCGATCGACGATGACCCAAATCGAGTCGTTTCCCGTCTGTGATCGGGGAAGCCCATGAATAAAGTCCATCGTGATGTCTTCAAATTTCTACTCCGGCATCGGAAGTGGCTGTAGAAATCTCGCGGGGTTCCTGCACTCCGCCTTCACCAGTTGGCATGCCTCGCAATGAGTCACGAAGTATGTAATGCCCTTCTTCATCCCTGGCCAAAACATCGCCTTCTTCAAGTCTTCCGTCATCTTGGTGATCCTCGGGTGTATAGAATATCTACTACAATGTGACTCCGCCAAAATGTCCTCCCGAATCTGTCCTCCTGCAGGTATATAGACCCTGCCTCTAAAATATATCAATCCGTCTTCAGGGAATAATCCAATGTCAAACCCTCCTCCAATGCTCGGAATATCGGCTCTGCCCATACATCTATCTTCTATCCGTCCCGTATGCGGTCCCGAATGACATCTATGGAAACCATCAATCCCAAGTACTCCATGTACAACTCTGGATCATCCTCAGACACTAGGGATATCTGCATATCTCTGAAGGACCGGACTAGCTCCATGGACATCAGTTGTGGTCCCTTCCCTAAGGTATCTCCTCTCCGGCTCAAAGCATCTGCCACAACATTTGCCTTCCTAGGGTGGTAGTGCATGGTGTATTAGTAATCTGACAGGAACTCCACCCAACGTCTCTGTCTGATGTTGAGTTCCTTCTGTTTGTTCACGTATTTCAAGTTCCTGTGATCTGAGAAGATGTAACAGTGAACCCCATAGAGATAGTTTCGCCAAATCTTCAGAGCAAAAATCATTGCACCCATCTCTAGTCGTGCACTAGAGAGTTCTTCTCAAGTATCTTAAGCTGCCGGGAGGCGTAGCCTATCACGTGCTCATTCTGCATCAGAACGGCACCCATACCCTTGTAGGAGGCGTCCGTGTACACCTGGAATCCCTCCCTTCCTGACAGAAGAGCGAGAATGGGAGCCGAGGTAAGCCGACCTTTCATCTCCATAAAGGCCGCCTCGCACTGTGGCGTCCAAATGAAAGGGGATTCCTTCTTCGTTAGGGATGTAAGAGGGAGCACAATTTGGGAGAATCCTTCAACGAACTTACGGTAATATCCGGCAAGTCCAAGGAAGCTCCGTACCTCCGTGGCTGTCTTCAACGGTCCCCAGTCCTGCACTGCCTAAATATTGTCGGATCTACTGCCAACCCCGCTCCGCTGATAATATGACCTAAGAAGGCCACCTCCTTTAACCAAAACTAGAATTTGCTGAACTTCGCGTACAGCTTGTAAGACCCCCCTTTTTTTTTCTTTTTCAACCACCGGGGTCTTATGCCCAGAACCGCCGCTTTGCGGTGACACCTTCGCACCCGGGAAGGTCGTCACTACAACGCGCCGATTCTGCCGGCCTTTTCGATCACAATGAGTAGCAAGCAAGAGAGAAGCAAGTCCACCAAAAGAGAATATCACATAAAATAAAACTCCACGAAGGGAGTGTCCACAGAAAATCATCAGAGTGTAAATAGTCTAGAAATAAAAGGGCTCATGCCCGGTACATCAAGTCCTCACTACAAAATCACTCAATGCGGAAGCAAAACTAAATCTCTACTAAAGGGCCGGGACTCACAGTCCCCGTAGTCTGGACTCCCGTGCTAGACTGTCCCATCTCCAAGCGTACCGCCTCCTGGGCTGCTCCGCGATCCCCTAAAATGATATGGTTCGAAAACCGTTAGTCTAAAAGACTAAGCCCTATCATCCCCCACCCCTTCCCCCACGCTCTAAGGCACCGGGCGGAGAGGAAGAAAGGGGAGGACATGAAAGTGGAGAGTAGTCAAAAGCAGATGATGGTGGACCTAACTAGCAAGTTATGACATGGGAGCAATATAAATGTTGTAATAGGTATAACAGAAAGGAAGTAAGTAAGAAATTAAACCTTCACTTATGTGAGTACACATAAGCCAAGGGATCTTTTGCAAGGCTCCCATCGTATAAAGTGTCCCATACCACTTATACGTTGGGGTGTCGGTTATCAAACAGCAGCATATATATATATTGAAATTAACCTTTGACTTATAAACTTGCCCACACAAGCTTATAGACCAAGGGGTCGTTTTGCAAGTCCTAAAGTATAAGCGTCCCATTCCACTTATACTTTAGGTGTCAAGATTGTTATGAATGATTATGGCATGCAGCTATATGGTGGGTATGATGATCAAGCAGTGCAACTCACCCACCCAACTTTGTGTACACAAACCTTTAGTTCCCCCTTTCTGGAGATAACTCCCAGGATACTCCCGTAGTGGCAGACGGAAGCGGTGGGTTGGGCCTCGCCCACCTCAAAACCAGTAAAAGCACTACTGGTCTGACCTATCGTACGCCCTCAACGCCTGGTGCACGAGGCGGACTCCTGCGTACTCTTGCCGACTGGTCCGCCGGACTTAACCTTGGCTCAGTGCTAGTCACCTTGCCGAGTCAACGATATCGGTGTCGGTGCAATCGAACTCCCCGATATCGAAAACCCACCACCTTAATCTTTCCTATTTTTATGCACATGCAGCAGTTTAATATATAACAATTTAAGGTGTCAAACTCCCGGACTAAACCGTCCGTATTAAACCACATCCGAGACCAACTTCCCCGGACTAAACCGTCCGGCTCATCCCCAGACTTCATCCCTTAGAGCACCACGGGACGGCGTCCCCCTGAACACCTCGGGACGACTTAACCATTACCAACCCTAACTAATGAGTGTGTGTAATGTGAATCCCTATTAGGCTAATTACTCTTCCGTTTGTTTTAAGATTTACGTTAGCCCAGGACTGCCCCCGGCATACCCCGTGAAGGGCTCTCAAGGGGCACTAGGAACCAAGACGGTGCATTACGGCCCGAAGTTCCCTTTCGCAAGGCACTTATTATTGTTGGTTAATACCCCGTTCCCAAACCCTTAATGTTACTCTGGTTCTAACCCTAATGTGTTTTAACTCCTTCACCCGCTCCCAGGAAAGACGATGTTCCGTCGAACCCGAGCTCCACCCATCCTTAATTAACCTAACCACTATCCCATACCCAATTTCATTGATAACCTCCGAATCATCTTGCCACGGCATTTACACATGATTTGTCGCCCTATGACCATGGTATTACAATTTCTATGATTTCACTATATGCAGACCAACTTGAGCTAACAACAAGTATGATAGGAAGTGCATCAATTTCTCATCCAAACACCCTAAGATAATTACTAAGGGCCTATCATGACTTTTATAATTTAAATCCAGCACTTCCAAATTTTTCCTAAATAATTTAATATTTATTTAATTATCCAGAAATTAAAGCCATGAGTGATTTTGAGCATGAGGTACTACATTCATTCATCATAAAATTATAAGAAAATTACCAGGGCTCTACAATGTCCATAAATGTTCACTGACCAAAAATTATAATTTTACAAGGCCTAAAAATGTTATCTAAAAATCATTTATAAATTCTACAAATTGCAAGCCTTGTGAATCAACCCCTATGATTATAGATCCAAAAATTCTACAATAATTACCAGAGATGTAAGAGGTCATAAAAACTCATTTGCCTAAGTTACAACAGATTTCAGTGAGGGAACAACCCATAATAATTATTTGACTATCTTTAGAAAATCAATGGCTTGTGAATGAAGTACTTAAAATAATCAGTTAATAATTCCAGCAAAATTCAAGCATATGTATAAGAATCTAAAAAGCTCTCTGCCAAAATTTCATATCCATTAATCAACCAGAGAAATCAAATGAATTAAAATACCCAAAAGCCTATTTTTGTGAGATATGAAGGAACTATCATGTATTGAATTCCAAGGCTCTAAATATTACTTCCCAGAGACTTCCCTAAACCCAAGAAGTACACTACCCAAGTTTCATGACCTTTAGGCAAGTTTTGGTGACCTACATACCTTAACAAAGGAGGTGTCCTAAACTAGGGTTAGGGTTTAAGGGAGGGTAACCCTCTCCAAATCTTCCAAGACTTTGGTCAGGGGGTTCTAACCTCACTAGTCTCCTCTCCACCAAAAATCACTTCCATTCAAGGTCATTTGACCCCATGCCCTTCACAAGCCCCCAAAGTCTAACCTAGGGGTTTGGACTTGGGTCCTAGGGCATACTCACCCCAAACCACTCCATACACCATAAGGGAGTGTTAAAGCCCATTACAAACCAGTGGGCCAAGTTTCAGCCTCTGGTGAGGGAGTTTGGTCAACTAAAATCACTAAGTGCACTTTTGACCTATTTGCCCCTTAATGGGCTAACCTAGGATTGGGTAATTACCCACCCAAAACATCTCCAAATTAAATGAAACTTTATACAGAGCTTCCCTAGGTCCCTAAGGACCTCCCACCAAAATTTTGGGGATTTGGAGGTCATTAGACCCCTTAATCACTCTAAGATATGATTATTAAATTTTAGCAAAAACTATAGAAAAATGTTATCCAAAAATTACCATTTTTGGCTATGTCATAGGTGTAGGTAAGAATGACCCCTACATAAAATTTTAAGTCATTTGGAGGTCTGGTTTGATGTGGGCAACCAAAATGGTGTCGGACCTAGCCTAAGGACACCTTCCACCAAACTGAGTGCTGAGGTCAGCACAGTTATCCAGATTGGGTGAAATCAATTTTGAAATAAAGTAGACTCAATGGGCTACAACTTCCATGTTCACTACTTTTTCTGTAGAGGGCTCTAGGTATTTTTAATAAATACAAACATTAAGAGGTAAAACTGTGACAGAAATGCAAATAATATATCCAAACTATACTATCATGATTTTTACTGTTTGCACGGATCTTGAAGTGATTTGGATGGCATCCATTCATCTCCTACCTCCAGCCAAGGGTGGGGATTCACCCGACCTGGGTGATATTGCGGGAGGTTTTCCCGGCCACCCGGCCACCTCCCCGGCCGACCACCACCACCACCACCTTCGGGGAGGTGGGGGCTACCCCCAGCCGGCGGCACAGCCGCCGGAGAGCCTTTTTCCGGCGATCCCGCAAGCCATTTTTTTGGCAAAATCCGTGAAAATCAAACTATGGATCGGGCTCAATTGAGCCCGATTCTTGTTCTAAAGGATTCCTAGGATCTACACATGAGTAAAGAGGAGGAGGAGGACCTCTCTTGTGGCTTGGATGCGCGCCGATCGCCGGGATGCCATGTGGTGGAGGAGATCGCCGGAGTTCTACGTTTACACTGTGAAGTTGAAGAAAATTGATGGGGGAAGATTGTAAACGACTCCTCTGGACCTGGGGATGCTTTTTAATGGAAGAGAATGGGGAGGGGAGGGGTCTCTCTTCAAAGCCATTGATGGCCATGAAGGGGAGTTTTCGGCCATGCATGGGGAGGGGTGAAACTGACTTGGGAAGGCCGGGAAACGGCTGGAAACTCCTCCTCTTCCCCAGAGGAGTTGAATCCAGCCATTAGTGGAGGCCCTTGGCCTCCCTAGCCTTGAATGTCATTTCCTCCTCCTCTTTCTCTCTCCTCCATTAACCCATTTTTGAGTTTTCTCCCTCCTAGTCACCTTGGCCGATTTTTATCAACTTGTTAACCCCATGTCAGCCCACTAATCTGATTAAGCATGGTCTAAGAGGAGGTTAGCCCAAAGGGCTAATGGGTCCAAGCTTGAGTTAGCCCATTTGAGCTAGATTTGACCTAACCTAGCCTAGGGTTGACCTTGGTCAAATTGGCCTTTTGGGTCACCACCAATGGGTCCTTGGTGACCTATTAGCCTCCCCTAAAGTCTAGGTAGGGGTGGTTAGGGTTGTTAGGGCATCTTGGAGGTCACTTGCCCCTTAGTAAGGGCACTTTGACCATTTTAGTGCTAGAGTTGACTTTGGTCAACATGACCATTTGGGTTGACCCCAAGGGGTCCTTGGTGACTTATTGAGCCCACATTAGGTCTAAGGGGATTTTTAGAGACAAAATGAACCTACTAGGCCACCCAAAATCAGAGTTTTGAAAATTGCTATTTGCAGACCAAGTGAGTCTCAACTAGGTTTTTAGGTCACTTGGTCTCCTGGGCTCACCTAGGTTAACTCATAGGACCTAGTCATGCTCAAGTCACTCCTAGGGGGGGTCCAATTTGAAAAATGGGATGTTACAAATCCCAATAAACAAAACAAAAATTTCGTCCCCGAAATTAAGGTTAAGTCTACGGGGATGTTTTCTACTGGGTTAAGTTAAGCTTGTAACATCCCATAAGGGTTGAAGTACCTACTAGATCAATGATTAAGGGCTAGCCCCAATAAACAAAAGTTTAGCCCATATCTCCTGGAATATTCTACTAGTAATGCAATTATGGAGAAAACTTTAAACCACTTGAGGAGTTGCGAGGTATACCTGACTGAAGAGCTCCGGGTACTTTTGCTGCATCAAGTCCTGTGGTTCCCAGGTGTGCTCCTCTTGTCCATGATTTCTCCACAAGACCTTGACCAGCGGAACCTTCTTGCGTCGTAAGACTCGCATTCCAGTATCGTCTATCCGGATCGGCTCTAGGTGCACCGATCGATCGGAAGCTATAGGCCCATCCGTAGTCGTAATCTGCTGCTCCGGCCGAAGTAGAGCTCTCCTGAGGGAGGAAACGTGGAAGACGTCGTGCAAACCCGCTAGCTCCGGTGGCAGCTCCAATCTATATGCCAAGGGACCGATCCGCTCCAGGATCCTGTAAGGCCCCATGTATCTCGGACTGAGCTTTTTCCGACCACGCACCCGCGAGACTCCATGCATCGGTCGTATCTTCAAGAATACCCGGTCTCCTACCTGAAACTCTACTTGACGATGCCGAGCGTCATAATACTTCGCTTGCCTGCTCTGCGCCTCTAACATCCGGTCCCGGATCAGTCTCACCTGAGCCTCGGTGTCTTCCACAAACTCTGAATCCAGAATCTTCGGATCCACGTCCTGCAGCCAAGATAACGGTGTCCTACACCTTCTCCCATACAGGGCCTCGTAAGGAGCCATCCGTATGCTGGACTGATAACTGTTGTTATACGAGAACTCCACCAATGGCAGCATCTTCTCCCAGGGCTCTCCGCGGTCTACAATACATAGTCTCAGAAGGTCTTCTAGCGTCCGATTGGTACGCTCCGTCTGCCCGTCAGTCTGGGGGTGGAAGGCCGTACTGAAAGTCAGTCGGGAGCCAAGGTACGCCTGCACCGATTTCCACTCTCTGGACGTAAACCGCCCATCTCGATCTGATACGATCGTCCTTGGCACGCCGTGATAACGAATATACTGCTCCACGAACTTCCGAACCAACACTCCAATAGAGTCGTCCTTCCTGATCGGGATGAACCTAGCCACCTTCGTTAGACGGTCCACGATCACCCAGATCGAATCGTTTCCCGTCCGTGATCGAGGTAGGCCGTGGATGAAGTCCATCGCGATGTCCTCAAATTTCCACTCCGGCACCGGGAGTGGCTGCAATAAACCAGCGGGATGCCTACACTCTGCCTTCACTAACTGGCATGTCTCGCAGTGGGTCACGAAGTACAATAATGTCTTTCTTCATCCCTGGCCAAAACATCATCTTCTCCAAGTCTGCCGTCATCTTCGTGATCCCCGGGTGTATAGAATATCTACTACAATGCGCCTCCGCCATGATGTCCTCCCGAACCCAGCCTCCTGCTGGTATATAAACCCTGCCTCTGAAATGTAGCAATCCGTCTCTCAGGGAATAATCTCCTGTCGAACCCTCCTCCAAGGCTCGGAATATCGGCACTGCCCATGCATCTGTCCTTTGTTCGTCCCGGATGCGGTCCCGAATATCATCGATAGCCACCATCGATGCCAGATACTCCCTATATAGCTCTGGGTCATCCTCGGACACTAGGGATATCTGCATATCTCTGAAGGTCCGAACTAGCTCCATGGACATAACTTGGGGCCTGGCTTCGGAAGTGGCCGCTCTCCGACTCAACGCGTCGGCCACCACGTTTGCCCTCCCTGGGTGGTAGTGCATCTCATACTGATAATCTGCCAAGAACTCCACCCAGCGCCTCTGCCTGATATTCAGCTCCTTCTGCGTGTCCACATATTTCAAGTTCTTGTGATCGGAGAAGATATCGCAGTGGACTCCATAAAGATAATGGCGCCAGACCTTCAGAGCAAAAACGACCGCTCCCATCTCGAGGTCGTGCACCGGGTAGTTCCTCTCATGGGTCTTCAGCTGGCGGGAGGCATATGCTATGACATGTCCGTCCTGCATCAGCACCGCTCCCATCCCTTGGTATGATGCGTCGGTATACACCTGGAATCCTTCCTTTCCGGATGGAAGGGCCAGAATCGGGGCTGAGATGAGTCGGTCTTTTAGCTCCTGGAAGGCCGCCTGGCACTGCGCGGTCCAAACGAAAGGCGTCTCCTTCCTTGTCAAAGATGTGAGGGGGAGGGCAATTTGAGAGAACCCTTTCACGAACTTCCGGTAATAACCGGCAAGTCCCAAGAAACTTCGTACATCGGTGGCTGTCTTCAACGGCGGCCAATCTCGAACTGCCTGAATCTTTGCGGGATCCACTGCCAACCCGGCTCCGCTGATAATATGGCCTAGGAAAGCCACCTCCTTCAACCAAAACTGACACTTGCTGAGTTTTCGCATAAAGGTGATGCTCCCGCAACCTCTGTAGAGTCAGTGCCAGATGCCGGGTGTGCTCCTCCTCCGTCCTAGAGTAGATCAGGATGTCGTCTATGAACACTATAACGAACACATCCAGGTAGGCCTCAAAAACCCGGTTCATGAGGCTCATGAACGCCGACGGCGCATTTGTGAGCCCGAAGGGCATCACGGTGAACTCATACAAGCCATATCTGCTACTGAAGGCTGTCTTCGGAATATCCTCCTCCTGGATCCGCAGCTGGTAGTATCCTGACCTCAAGTCCAGCTTCGAAAAATAGTGGGCTCCCTCCAGCTGGTCGAACAACTCGTCTATCCGGGGGAGCGGATAGGTATTTCGGACGGTCAGCCTATTTAGTGCTCGATAATCGATGCACAGGCGAAGTGTCCCATCCTTCTTCTTCACGAATAAGACCGGAGCTCCCCATGGCGAAGAACTCGGTCTAACAAATCCCGCCTCCACCAACTCTCGCAACTGAGTCCGAAACTCCGCCAGCTCTTTCGGGCCATCCGATAGGGAGCCCTGGATATCGGCTTAGCCCCTGGCACCAACTGAATCTGGAAATCCTTCTCCCTGTGCGGAGGCAATCCTGGCAGCTTCTCTGGAAACACATCGGCGTAATCACAAACCACCGGTATATTGGCAATCCGGTCCTTCTCCTCGGTCATCTCGAACAGTACCTGATATACCATGTCTCCCTGTAGATGGGCCTTGACGGCCTGAATAGAGGATAAGAAAATATAGGACGCAGGTCTAATACCTTCCATCACGATGAGAGAATCCCCATATCTAAGGGTAACCTTCTTGGCCAAGCAGTCAATCTGGGCATGGTTCCAATGAAGCCATGACATACCCAGAATCAGATCATAATCTGGCAGTGGCAAGACCGTTGCTGACGCTTCGAAAGGTTTCCCGCCTATCCATGCCTCCATATTGCAACGGGACGAGGTGAGCAGTTCCGACCCGTCAGGTAGCCGTATCTTCATCATCGACCCCGTGAATTTCTCCACGCCATCCAACCCTTGGATAAAAGTCTCCGACACAAATGAGTGCGAGGCACCCGTGTCGAAGATAGTGTGTGCGGGTTTGCCGCAAATGAAGACAATGCCTGAGATTGTGACTTAACTTAGAGTTTTATTCTTGGTTTTTACTACCTAATGCTAACAACAGTTAATTCCTAGGAAAGGATGGAAAAAGATTTAAGACAAAGCAAACAAACATAGTCGTACCTGTGATCACTTGCTCAGGTTATCGAGGCTGGGCCAGGTCCAGTGCATATACCTGCTCCCTTTCTTGCCTACGGTCTCCGCCCTGGTATCCTTGTCCTTGACCGCGTCCTCGACCTCCATACTGCTGAGCAGGTGGGGCAAATCTGTGGCGCTAGTGGGGGCCCCCTTCTCATAGGGCAGTTCCTCTTGATATGCCCCACCTGACGGCAGTGAAAACACTCTGGTGGAGGGTAAGCCCTCCCTCCTGGTCTCTGCAAATCCTGCATCTGTGGTCTTGGTATCTCCCGCATCTGGAGGGGCTGGGGAGCTAGAGTCACCTGCTCCCTCGACTCCTGTCTCACCTCCTGACGAGGCTGATCCTCCATCCTGCCCACATCTGTAACACGACCTCGTCGCTGCTCATTTCTTGCTCCACGATTCTGATCCTCCATTGGCCGCTTCCGGCCTCGGGTAGCGTGCCAGTCTGCCTCGATCCTCTTGGCCATCTCTAGCATCCGAGGAATAGGCCCATCGGACACGAACAATAGGGCCTCCCTCAAATCCTCCTTCAAGCCCTTGTAAAACCTCTTGGTGTACCCGGCTTCGTCCAGCTGATAAGAATCTGCATATCGGGCTAGATGATCGAACTCCCGATGGTACTCCACCACCGACCTGGTGCCCTGCTTTAGCTGTAAGAACCGGTCCTCAAGCTCATCCCTGGCCGATTGCGGAACAAAATGTTCCAACAGCGCGACCCTGAATTCTCCCCAAGTGACCTCCGCAACCTCCCTGTCAGCATAAGTCTTGTCCAGGAGTGTCTTCCACCACCTCTTGGCATGGGACTCTAGGCAAGAGACCACCAACGCCACCCTCTCCTCCACCGGGCATCGTATCCCAGTCAGCATCTCATGCATGATGTCCAACCACTCCTCTGTCCGAACTGCCGTCTCTGTCCCCAAGTAGGACGGGGGAGAAAGTCCTCGGAATATACTCAGCCAGTTGGCTCCCGGAACCAACTGCGGAGCCGGAGCCTGTTGAGCCCTGAAGGCTTCTAGGATGGCTGTCAACGTCTGCCCCATGTCCGTCTGAAGGAAAGGAGCGGGTGCTGGTGGAGGTGGTGCAGCATCCGGAGTCTGCAAAACCTCACCCTGTGGAGTAGTCTGCGCTGAGGGCTACGAAAAGAAAATTTTTTATTATGAGAAAACGGTTCGAAAGAACTAAATGTGGACAATTATATGTGATTCCCCTTATGGGCACACCACTGCTTCCGCTGCTTAGTTTGTCCGCAAACTAAACTCGCGCGGGGGTGACCCAGGGATTTGTGGACTGCTACTAATCCGATCGATGTTCACTCTGATACCACTTGTAAGACCCCCCTTTTTTTTTCTTTTTCAACCACCGGGGTCTTATGCCCAGAACCGCCGCTTTGCGGTGACACCTTCGCACCCGGGAAGGTCGTCACTACAACGCGCCGATTCTGCCGGCCTTTTCGATCACAATGAGTAGCAAGCAAGAGAGAAGCAAGTCCACCAAAAGAGAATATCACATAAAATAAAACTCCACGAAGGGAGTGTCCACAGAAAATCATCAGAGTGTAAATAGTCTAGAAATAAAAGGGCTCATGCCCGGTACATCAAGTCCTCACTACAAAATCACTCAATGCGGAAGCAAAACTAAATCTCTACTAAAGGGCCGGGACTCACAGTCCCCCGTAGTCTAGACTCCCGTGCTAGACTGTCCCATCTCCAAGCGTACCGGCCTCCTGGGCTGCTCCGCGATCCCCTAAAATGATATGGTTCGAAAACCGTTAGTCTAAAAGACTAAGCCCTATCATCCCCCACCCCTTCCCCCACGCTCTAAGGCACCGGGCGGAGAGGAAGAAAGGGGAGGACATGAAAGTGGAGAGTAGTCAAAAGCAGATGACGGTGGACCTAACTAGCAAGTTATGACATGGGAGCAATATAAATGTTGTAATAGGTATAACAGAAAGGAAGTAAGTAAGAAATTAAACCTTCACTTATGTGAGTACACATAAGCCAAGGGATCTTTTGCAAGGCTCCCATCGTATAAAGTGTCCCATACCACTTATACGTTGGGGTGTCGGTTATCAAACAGCAGCATATATATATATATTGAAATTAACCTTTGACTTATAAACTTGCCCACACAAGCTTATAGACCAAGGGGTCGTTTTGCAAGTCCTAAAGTATAAGCGTCCCATTCCACTTATACTTTAGGTGTCAAGATTGTTATGAATGATTATGGCATGCAGCTATATGGTGGGTATGATGATCAAGCAGTGCAACTCACCCACCCAACTTTGTGTACACAAACCTTTAGTTCCCCCTTTCTGGAGATAACTCCCAGGATACTCCCGTAGTGGCAGACGGAAGCGGTGGGTTGGGCCTCGCCCACCTCAAAACCAGTAAAAGCACTACTGGTCTGACCTATCGTACGCCCTCAACGCCTGGTGCACGAGGCGGACTCCTGCGTACTCTTGCCGACTGGTCCGCCGGACTTAACCTTGGCTCAGTGCTAGTCACCTTGCCGAGTCAACGATATCGGTGTCGGTGCAATCGAACTCCCCGATATCGAAAACCCACCACCTTAATCTTTCCTATTTTTATGCACATGCATCAGTTTAATATATAACAATTTAAAGTGTCAAACTCCCGGACTAAACCGTCCGTATAAACCACATCCGAGACCAACTTCCCCGGACTAAACCGTCCGGCTCATCCCCAGACTTCATCCCTTAGAGCACCACGGGACGGCATCCCCTGAACACCTCGGGACGACTTAACCATTACCAACCCTAACTAATGAGTGTGTGCAATGTGAATCCCTATTAGGCTAATTACTCTTCCGTTTGTTTTAAGATTTACGTTAGCCCAGGACTGCCCCTGGCATACCCCGTGAAGGGCTCTCAAGGGGCACTAGGAACCAAGACGGTGCATTACGGCCCGAAGTTCCCTTTCGCAAGGCACTTATTATTGTTGGTTAATACCCCGTTCCCAAACCCTTAATGTTACTCTGGTTCTAACCCTAATGTGTTTTAACTCCTTCACCCGCTCCCAGGAAAGACGATGTTCCGTCGAACCCGAGCTCCACCCATCCTTAATTAACCTAACCACTATCCCATACCCAATTTCATTGATAACCTCCGAATCATCTTGCCACGGCATTTACACATGATTTGTCGCCCTATGACCATGGTATTACAATTTCTATGATTTCACTATATGCAGACCAACTTGAGCTAACAACAAGTATGATAGGAAGTGCATCAATTTCTCATCCAAACACCCTAAGATAATTACTAAGGGCCTATCATGACTTTTATAATTTAAATCCAGCACTTCCAAATTTTTCCTAAATAATTTAATATTTATTTAATTATCCAGAAATTAAAGCCATGAGTGATTTTGAGCATGAGGTACTACATTCATTCATCATAAAATTATAAGAAAATTACCAGGGCTCTACAATGTCCATAAATGTTCACTGACCAAAAATTATAATTTTACAAGGCCTAAAAATATTATTTAAAAATCATTTATAAATTCTACAAATTGCAAGCCTTGTGAATCAACCCCTATGATTATAGATCCAAAAATTCTACAATAATTACCAGAGATGTAAGAGGTCATAAAAACTCATTTGCCTAAGTTACAACAGATTTCAGTGAGGGAACAACCCATAATAATTATTTGACTATCTTTAGAAAATCAATGGCTTGTGAATGAAGTACTTAAAATAATCAGTTAATAATTCCAGCAAATTCAAGCATATGTATAAGAATCTAAAAAGCTCTCTGCCAAAATTTCATATCCATTAATCAACCAGAGAAATCAAATGAATTAAAATACCCAAAAGCCTATTTTTGTGAGATATGAAGGAACTATCATGTATTGAATTCCAAGGCTCTAAATATTACTATTCCCAGAGACTTCCCTAAACCCAAGAAGTACACTACCCAAGTTTCATGGCCTTTAGGCAAGTTTTGGTGACCTACATACCTTAACAAAGGAGGTGTCCTAAACTAGGGTTAGGGTTTAAGGGAGGGTAACCCTCTCCAAATCTTCCAAGACTTTGGTCAGGGGGTTCTAACCTCACTAGTCTCCTCTCCACCAAAAATCACTTCCATTCAAGGTCATTTGACCCCATGCCCTTCACAAGCCCCCAAAGTCCAACCTAGGGGTTTGGACTTGGGTCCTAGGGCATACTCACCCCAAACCACTCCATACACCATAAGGGAGTGTTAAAGCCCATTACAAACCAGTGGGCCAAGTTTCAGCCTCTGGTGAGGGAGTTTGGTCAACTAAAATCACTAAGTGCACTTTTGACCTATTTGCCCCTTAATGGGCTAACCTAGGATTGGGTAATTACCCACCCAAAACATCTCCAAATTAAATGAAACTTTATACAGAGCTTCCCTAGGTCCCTAAGGACCTCCCACCAAAATTTTGGGGGATTTGGAGGTCATTAGACCCCTTAATCACTCTAAGATATGATTATTAAATTTTAGCAAAAACTATAGAAAAATGTTATCCAAAAATTACCATTTTTGGCTATGTCATCGGTGTAGGTAAGAATGACCCCTACATAAAATTTTAAGTCATTTGGAGGTCTGGTTTGATGTGGGCAACCAAAATGGTGTCTGACCTAGCCTAAGGACACCTTCCACCAAACTGAGTGCTGAGGTCAGCACAGTTATCCAAATTGGGTGAAATCAATTTTGAAATAAAGTAGACTCAAAGGGCTACAACTTCCATGTTCACTACTTTTTCTGTAGAGGGCTCTAGGTATTTTTAATAAATACAAACATTAAGAGGTAAAACTGTGACAGAAATGCAAATAATATATCCAAACTATACTATCATGATTTTTACTGTTTGCACGGATCTTGAAGCGATTTGGATGGCATCCATTCATCTCCTACCTCCAGCCAAGGGTGGGGATTCACCCGACCTGGGTGATATTGCGGGAGGTTTTCCCGGCCACCCGGCCACCTCCCCGGCCGACCACCACCACCACCACCTTCGGGGAGGTGGGGGCTACCCCCAGCCGGCGGCACAGCCGCCGGAGAGCCTTTTTCCGGCGATCCCGCAAGCCATTTTTTTGGCAAAATCCGTGAAAATCAAACTATGGATCGGGCTCAATTGAGCCCGATTCTTGTTCTAAAGGATTCCTAGGATCTACACATGAGTAAAGAGGAGGAGGAGGACCTCTCTTGTGGCTTGGATGCGCGCCGATCGCCGGGATGCCATGTGGTGGAGGAGATCGCCGGAGTTCTGCGTTTACACTGTGAAGTTGAAGAAAATTGATGGGGGAAGATTGTAAACGACTCCTCTGGACCTGGGGATGCTTTTTAATGGAAGAGAATGGGGAGGGGAGGGGTCTCTCTTCAAAGCCATTGATGGCCATGAAGGGGAGTTTTCGGCCATGCATGGGGAGGGGTGAAACTGACTTGGGAAGGCCGGAGGCTGGAAACGGCTGGAAACTCCTCCTCTTCCCCAGAGGAGTTGAATCCAGCCATTAGTGGAGGCCCTTGGCCTCCCTAGCCTTGAATGCCATTTCCTCCTCCTCTTTCTCTCTCCTCCATTAACCCATTTTTGAGTTTTCTCCCTCCTAGTCACCTTGGCCGATTTTTATCAACTTGTTAACCCCATGTCAGCCCACTAATCTGATTAAGCATGGTCTAAGAGGAGGTTAGCCCAAAGGGCTAATGAGGGTCCAAGCTTGAGTTAGCCCATTTGAGCTAGATTTGACCTAACCTAGCCTAGGGTTGACCTTGGTCAAATTGGCCTTTTGGGTCACCACCAATGGGTCCTTGGTGACTTATTAGCCTCCCCTAAAGTCTAGGTAGGGGTGGTTAGGGTTGTTAGGGCATCTTGGAGGTCACTTGCCCCTTAGTAAGGGCACTTTGACCATTTTAGTGCTAGAGTTGACTTTGGTCAACATGACCATTTGGGTTGACCCCAAGGGGTCCTTGGTGACTTATTGAGCCCACATTAGGTCTAAGGGGATTTTTAGAGACAAAATGAACCTACTAGGCCACCCAAAATCAGAGTTTTGAAAATTGCTATTTGCAGACCAAGTGAGTCTCAACTAGGTTTTTAGGTCACTTGGTCTCCTGGGCTCACCTAGGTTAACTCATAGGACCTAGTCATGCTCAAGTCACTCCTAGGGGGGGTCCAATTTGAAAATGGGATGTTACACAGCTGATGCTCCCGTAGCCTCTCTAGAGTCAACTTCAGGCGTCGTGTATGCTCCTCCTCCGTCGTTGAGTAGATGATGATGTCGTCAATAAATACGATGACGAATACATCCAAATACTCTTGAATACACTATTCATGAGGCTCGTAAATGCTGAGGGTGTGCATTGTGAGTCCGAAAGGGCATCACTGTAAACTCGTACAGTCCGTACCTACTGATGAAGGCTGTCTTCGGAATGTCCTCCTCTTGAATCGTTGCTGGTAGTACCCTGACCTTAAGTCGAGTTTCGAGAAGAAATGTGCTCCTTCTAGTTGATCGGACAACTCGTCAATCCGTGGTAGATGGTATGTATTCCGGACCGTCAGTCTGTTAAGCGCTCGATAATCAATACACAAGCGAAGACTTCCGTCCTTTTTCTTGACAAATAACACCGGGGCTCCCCAAGGTGAAAAGATTACCGGACAAACCCTGCCTCTACTAATTCCTGCAACTGACTTCGGAACTCTGTCAACTCTTTTGGGGCCATCGGTAAGGGGCCCTAAATGCCGGCTTAGCCCCCGGCACAAGCTGTATCCTGAAGTACTGCTCCCGGTGCGAAGGTCGACCTGACAGCTTCTCTGGGAAAAACATCGGTAAAGTCTCATACTACTGGAATGTCTATCACAGGTTCCTTGACCTCCCATCTCAAATAGAACCTGATAAACTTCCTCGCTGTAGATGGGCCTAACGGCCTGTACTGATGATAAGAGAATACGGGAGGCAAGTCTTATACCTTCGATAATAATACAAGAGTCCTCGTGTTCTCACGGTGATCCTCTTTGCTTGGCAATCAATCTAGGCATGGTTCTAGTGCAGCCATAACATGCCCAGGATCAAGTAGTAGTCCATCAACTTCAAAAGCATCGTCGGAGCCTCAAACGCCTTTCCACCGATTTCTACCTCCATGTTATAGTGGTCCGAGGTAAGGAGTTTAGATCCATTGGGTAGTCGCATCCTTATCACCACGCCCGTGAATCTCTCCATGCCTTCCAATCTTTCTACGAACGTCTCCGACATAAAGGAGTGAGAAGCTCCGGTATCGAAAAGCGTGCGGGCAGGCTTGCCGCTGATGAAGACTATACCTCGGGTGATTAAATGTCTTAAGATTCTATAACGAGTTTTTTCTTTTCTATTTATTCTATCTAGTGCAGTTTTATAGTTTAATAACCAAGAGGGGACTTCTATTAAAATAGCGAAACATTGCAGCGTACCTGCTATGACTTGCTCTAGATTCCAAGGTTGTGCCAAGTCCAAAGAATATACCTGCTCTCTTCATTGTCTACAATCCCCACCCTGGTATCCTCGTCCTCGGCCACGACCTTGGCCTCCAAAAAACTGTGCTGGCTGGGCAGCCGGTGGTGCTTATGGGGGTGCCCCCCTCATGGGGCAATTTTTGCGGATGTGACCAACCTGATGGCAGTGGAAGCACTCTGGCGGGGGATAAGCCATTCCCCCGGGTCTCTGTCCTTCCGGTGCATGAAGATGTGGTGGAGCCACCACTAGCTCCCTTGTCTCCTGTCTTGCCTCCTGACGAGGCTGGTCCTCGACCCTTCTCCCATCCATGACACGGGCTCATCTCTAATCGTTCCTTGCTCCTCGACCTTGATCCTCCGTTGGCCGTTTCCGGCCTCGAGTAGCTTGCCAATCAGCCTCTATCCTTTTAGCCATCTCCAGTATCTGGGAAATGGGCCCATCAGATACAAACAGCGGTGCATCCCTCAGCTCCTCTTAGAGGCCCTTGTAGAATCTCTTGATATATCCAGCCTCGTCTAACTGATACGAGTCCACAAAACGGGCTAGGTGGTTGAACTCTCGGTGGTACTCCACCACCATCTTTGTGCCCTGCTTCAGCTGTAAAAACCTGTCCTCCAGCTCATCCTTAGCGGACTATGGAACAAAATGCTCCAGTAACATGGCCCTGAACTCCCCCCAAGTAATCTCTACAATCTTTAAATCAACAAAGGTCGTGTCCAGTGACGTCTTCCACTATATCTTGGCGTGAGACTCCAAGCAAGAGACCACCAATGGCACTCTCTCCTCCAAGGGGCACCGTATCCCTGTCAATATTTCGTACATAATGTCCAGCAATTCTTCTTTTCGGACAGCTGACTCTGAACCTAAGTAGGACAGGGGAGAGAGTCCTCAGAAGATGCTCAGCCAGTTGGCTCCCGGGTTTGGCTACGGAGCCGGAACCTACTGAGCCCTGAAAACCTCCAGAATGGCTGTTAGAGTCTGCCCCATCTCCGACTGTAGGAACGGAGTGGGGACCGGGGGAGGTGGTGCATCATTCATAGTGTGTTGGACACCGCCATGTGGTGTAGGCTGTGATGTAGGCTGCACATCAAAAATCATTTGTAATCAATTGACTCAAGCCTAATTAAGAGTGGACATTTACATGTGACCACCACATGGGAACACCACGCTTCTGCTGCTTAGTTTGTCACCAAACATAACTCGAGCGGGGGTGTCCCAGGGTTAATGGACTGCTACTCTTCTGATCTAGGTTTCCTCTGATACCACTTGTAAGACCCCATTTTTTTTCTTTTTAAACACCGGGGTCTTAGGCCCAGGATCGCCACTTTGCGGTGACACCTTCACGCTCTGAAGGGTAATCACCACAAAATGCCGATTCTGCCGGCCAATTCGATCACAGAAAGGTAGCACAATAAATTAAAAGCAAGTCTACAGAAATCACATGTAGAGAAATAAAAGTCTCCACAAAGGGAGAGCCCACAAAAATAGTATATTAGGTACTGAAAGTAAGGGCTTATGCCCGGTACATCATAATCCTCACTACAGGTCACTCAAGTGGAAGCAAACTATAACATCTACTATAAGTTGGGACTCAAAGTCCCAGCTTGCTGAACTCCTTAGCTAGACTGCCGTATATCCAATCGGGCCGACCTCCGGGGCTGCTCCTCCATGCTGGGCTCCACGATCCCCTAAATGATGTGGTCTGAAAATTGTTAGTCATAAATACTAAGCCCTATCATCCCCTACCCCTTCCCCCATGGCTCCTAAGTACCGAGCGGAGAGGAACAAAGGGGAGGACATGAAGGTGGAGAATAAATCAAAAGCAGATGACAGCGGACCTATGCTAGCAATTCTATAATACATGTGGAAGTAAAGTAAAGTATGGAAAAATAACCTTAACTTATGTGCGGAAACACATAAGCCACGAGATCTTCTGCAGGTCTCCCATCGTATAGTGTCCCATAACACTTATTTGTTGGGGTGTCGGTTATAATCAGCAATATATATATAAAGAATTTTACCTTAATTAATAAACTTACCCACACAAACTTATAGACCAAGGGGTCGTTTTGCAAGGCCTATTGTATAAGAGTCCATTCCACTTATACATTAGGTGTCAGGGGATTAAATGAATTGATTATGCCATGACATGCTAGTGGGTATGATGAATCACGCAAGTGCAACACACACACCCTACTCTGTGTACACAGACCTTTAGTTCCACCTTTCGGAGCTGTTACCTCCCAGGATACCTCCGTAGTGGCAGACGGAAGCAGTGGGTGTTGCCTTGCCCACCTCTAAACCAGTAAAGAACTACCGATCAAACCTATCGTACGCCTCAATGCTTGGTGCACAAAGAGGACTCCAGCGTACTCATGCCGGTTGGCGCACCGGACTTCTGTTGGTGAAGTGCTAACAACACTTGCCGAGTCAGCGTATATGGTGTCGGTGCATCGACCCTCCAATACCGAATACCCACCACCTTATTCTTTCCTGACTATGCAAATGAAATATTTATCGTATCAAACCAATTGAGCAGAAGCTCCCCGAACCATTCCGTCCGTCTCTTAACCAATCGAGCCGAAGCTCCCCGAACCATTCTGTCCGTCACTTAATGAACCGAGCCGAAGCTCCCAACTATCTTCCGGTGCTAACAGTGTTTGTTAAACGTGCAACCCTAATTACTAAGTTACTCTTATCAGTTTGTTAATACAATTTATGTTAACCCAGGACTGCCCCCGGTATTCCCTGTGAAGGGCTCTCAAAGGGCACTAGGAACTATGATGGTAGCTGATGCCAATCATTCCCTTTCGCAAGGCACTTATTGTTATTGGTTGGTTCCCTTAACCCATTCCCTTCTCATATTACAGTGGGGTAATCCTAGGGTGATTTTGACTCTTCCTCTCCTCAGGTAAGATGATCTTTGATCGAACCTGAACACCTCTAGACTCTAGCCAAAAACCTTCTCACTACTCTTCCTATCCCTCTATAGTGAAATCATCAACATCAGTCCACCCAGCTAAAATGACTAACTGCAACAACTATCCCAGATGATGTGCTATTACAATTTAACAATTTGCTATATGCAGACCAACCTAGGCTATATGTCAAACCAGATAGGAGACATTCTAAATAATCATCCAAATGCCCTTAATTATTTTCTGGGAACTTATCATGACACAAATAGACTAAATCCAAAAAATTGAAATTTTCCTAATTTATCTGGCATTTAATTAATTTTCCTTAATGCATCTAAGGGCTACCAATTAAATCTGAAGTGCACTTTTCAGGTATGTATAAAGCTTCATAAAATCATGATAATTTCTAAACAACAATTTAACAGTAAAGACAAGATATAACAATTTTTCAGTATTTTAGGGACTCTAATTTAATTTTGATAATAAATTCTATCTCCTTCCACTAATAAAGTAAGTGCAGTAGATAATCATCCAAAAATTCTTATTTAATCTTGTAGAGCAAATACTGTCCTTAATACATCAGTGACCAAATTTCATAATTCTTTAATAAGGATTTAGTTGTAGAATAAATAATTACCAAAATCTCAAAAAGTTATGTTTGTGAAGCAAGTATTGTAAATATTCTCCTAAAAACCATGAATAAAATTATACAACTAGATATTGATCTGAAAATATCATTGGTCAGGTTTCATAATTTTATAGTAGGTAATTTGCTCTAAATGATTTATTGGCCATAATTTCCTTTTTGAAACTTGTGAAGGAAGTACTTGATCTAATCAACTAAAATTTGTAACAAAATTCAGGGATATTCATTTAGGCCTAAAGCATCTGCTGACCAAGTTTCATCACATTCAAATGAACAAAGTAATCAAAATAATTAAAACACCAATTTGAGCAAATTGATACCTAACAAATAAAGTACTTGAAATATAATCCACAAAATCCTAATAATATTACTAAGGGTTCTACCTAGTCTAGAATTTACTCCACCCAAGTTTCACAACTTTTAACTAAGGTTTAGTGACTGTGTTTTCATAATTGAACTTCTACCCTAAAAACTAGGGTTAGGTTTTTGAGTTGTCTATCTACCTCCAAATCCTCTAAGATTTCTACCAGAGAACTTAAGATTCACTACCTTCAACTCTACTTAGTTACAAGGTCACACAAGGGCATTTGCCCCTATGCCCTTCACAACACTCAAAAACCCTTCCTTAGGGTTTGAGTTTGAACCCTAAGGTAAATCAACCCTAAATCACACCATTTTCCTTAAGAGGTTGACATTAGCCATTCTAAGTCAGTGTCCAAAATTTCAGCCTCTGTTGAGGTGATTTGACCACTCAAAACCCCAAGGGGGTGTTTGGACCTAAATAACCCTATAAGGGTCAACCTAGGGTTGGATAAAAAACTATTCAAAACACCTCCAAATGAGATGAAATTGTGACCAGAGCCTTAACATGCCCTTTAAGACTACCCACACAAATTTGGGGGGATTTTGAGGTGTTTATGACACCTAATTAATTTATACATGGTTTATTAAATTTTTCCAAAAACTATAGAAAACTATTCTCCATAAATTCCCATTTTTGGACAGGCCTTAGGTATAGCTAAGGTAGACCCCCTGACAAAATTTTAGCTCCTTTGGACAAGGGATGAAAGGTGGGCATCCATTTGAATCTCAGAATATCCCTAGGTATAGGTCCCACAAAAATGGGAGCTGTGGTCAAACCACTTACCCAATCGAGTTGAAATAAATATTATAATAATCTAGAGTTGAAGGGCTACAACTTTTTTGACTGGCCATTTTTCCTAAAACGGCCTCTAAGTGCCTCATTTAATAGCATCAAAATGAGCTTGATAAAAGTGATTAATCACTATATATTATCTATGAATATATATCCGATTTATTATATGACACTGTTCATCTTCTCAAAAACCCGAAACCAGCAACCTAAAAAAATGCTAAAAACCTATAGCTTTGCTTGAGCCACCGTCGGCCATTTGGCCACCTCCTTGGCTAGCCACCGCCACCACTACCTCCGTCGAGGTGGTGGCTATCTATCGGCGGTGATTTGGTCGCTGGATGTTGTGGTTTCCGACGAACCCGACCACCATGAATTTTGGAAAAACCCATGAAAATGCTCACCCGATCTAGCTCTATTGAGCCCGATGTCTCTCCTAATAATTCCTAAGATCTATCTATAGAAGAAGAGGTAGAGGAGGAACTTATTCGCAGTTTGGAGTCGAGCCGATCATTGGGATGCCATTTGCGCGGTGGTGGCGTCGCCGGAATTCCTCAACAGCAAGGTAATAAGCTCTAGCTTTGTCGAGCAAGGGTGAAAACTTCCTCTCTAAATCGAGGGAGTCTTTAAAGGGAAGAAATGAGGATGCGGGTTGGTATAAGCTGTCCAGCCATTAATGCTTCCTTTAAAGCATGCTTCGACCCTGGTGGAGGGGAGGTGAAATAGCTCAAAACAGCTAAAAGAAGGCTGGAAACTCCTCCTCTCCCCGATAGGAGTTGAATCCAGTCATTTCAAGGAGAGAGGATGGAGCCGAGCTTTAAAAGCCATTAATAGCCATGCAAACCGACGCTCGGCCTTTTCTGGAAGGAAGAGGAGATGGCTGCCACGTGGCACAGCCAGACCATATCACAAAATAAGGCTTAATTTAAGTCTTAATAAAAGAAATGGCCCAATACACATTCTGGCCCACTTCCTAGACCGGCCCGGTTCAACTGAACCATAAGCGAAGCTAAAAAAGTTTTTAAGTAAAATGGCGTTGAGTGAGCTCGTCTCACTCAACGCCATCCAGCCTACTTAAGATGGCATTGAGTGCAGTCTGTGTACTCAACGCCGTCTAGCTTATGGCATTGAGTGAGCTCTGCTCACTCAATGCCATCTAGCCTACTTAAGATGGCGTTGAGTGCAGCTTGTGCACTCAACGTTGTCTAGCTTATGGCGTTGAGTGAGCTCTGCTCACTCAATGCCATCTAGCCTACTTAAGATGAAGTTGAGTGCAGTCTTTGCACTCAACTCCGTTTAGCTTATGGCGTTGAGTGAGCTAAGCTCACTCAATGCCATCCATACTACGGCGTTGAGTGAGCTCAGCTCACTCAATGCCATCCAGTCTATGGTGTTGAGTGAGCTCAGCTCACTCAATGCCAACCAGACCACAACAGATGGCGTTGAGTGCAGTCAGTGCACTCAACGCCATTCAACTTATGGCATTGAGTATACTCGACGCACTCAACGCCAACCCGCCTGAAAGATGGCGTTGAGTGAAGTCAGTTCACTCAATGCCATTCTTGCTTATGGCATTGAGTGCACTCGACGCACTCAACGCCCGAGTCCTAATCTTATTTTAAGCAAGTTTCTGACCTACTATTTGCAGACCAAGGCAATTTTTACCTTCCTACCTAAGCTCTCTTGGCCTTTTGGGTTTCCTAGGGTTTTGTCATAACCTAGTCATTGCAAAACCACACCTAGGGGTCTAGCTAGAAATGGGATGTTACATTGGGTGGGGAACCCAATCCGGTAGAACTACGCTTCTCCTCTCTCGAGGGTATGTATGCAATTCTATTTACCCAAGGGGGATCGAACCATGGGCATGGCCTCTCGTCTAGCTAGCTTATGGATAACGGAAATATAGCCCACACATCGATATGTGGTCCTACGGGTCGTTAACCCGGGGAAAACCTTAAGTCCTTAAATTAAAGTGAAAATAAAGGACTATAATTATTTCAAAAATTTTATATTTCCCAATGCTCTTCGATGCCGAGGGCTAAAGAGATTAGCCACTCATCGGTATGGGGACGGCTTTATAATTTTGATAAGGCGCGAGTTCGAGACTAAATACTAAAGGGTTATAAGAAGAAAACATAAAAACACAACGTTAGAGAAATTAAAAAGCTAACTAAAATAAGAACTTACACACACTTCAAAACCATAAATAAAATAAAGACAATGAGTAGGCGGGAAATAAATGCAAGTACAAGTTCTACAAAAATGAGTAGACGGTAAATGACAAGTCCTACTCGAATGAGTAGGCGGGAAATGAAAACACGCTATTTAACTCTTAATGAGTAGGCTTAAATAAATGGGCACACACACACACTTTATATAAATTGAAAGAAAGCAATAAATTTAACTCCTACACACACCCACACTACATAATTATAAGAAATCGATAAAATAAAGCATGAAAATTTATTCTCATACACTCATACACACAACATAATCAAAGAAAGCATCAAAATTATTCTCATACACACACACACTACATGGAATTTAAAAGAACAAAGATAAAAACTTTACTCATATACTCACACACACAAATTAAAGGCAAAATCAAAGTTACCTAAAAATTAAAACTATAGCTTTTTAATTCTTAAGAGTTCATGAAAGTGATAGAAAAGTTGAAATAAAGTTTAAAAGAACAAAAAAGGTTTTACAATCCTAAAAAGAAAGCCAAGTAAAATAAATCAAAAGCACTTTAAAATCTCTTTTACAAATTCATAATAATGAAAAAGATATATGCTTTTAAAGTAACATAAAGCTTGAAGAAAAACTATCCTAATAACATTTAATTTTTTGAAATAAAACCTAACATGATGATAAATACAAAAAAACTAAACTCATACACACACACATACTTTTCAAAAAGAAAAAACAGAGAAATACAAAGGGATAAAAAGAGAAAAAGATATGCCACCCAAATGAATTTTCATACCATATAGAGAGGGGAAATCTAACATTTTATTTATCATAATGAAACTATTACAAAGCTATTACAAAGCTAAAGCTAAAGCAAAATCAAACATAAAAGGGAGGGGGGAGAAATCTCCTTACATGGCAAGAAAATCCACAAGGGCATCCCACAAAACACACTAAAATTTAGCTCAAAAAGTGAACCCTGGTCATTACAGAAATTTTTTATTTATAGACAAAAAGTTCGAGTCGACACGGGCGTGTCGGTCAACATGACACTAGCGTGTCGATTATACTATGTCAGGAGAAGTCAAAATCCGGTGACTGGCCGATTTCTGGGGGAAGCTGGTGCGAACACGTGTTGAACACGGGCGTGTCGATTAGCGTGCCCCGAGCGTGTCGGGACACGTTGCAACTTGATGTCGGCAGGCGTAGAGTTGAGCTGGTGACACGGGTGGGGAACTCGAACGTGTCGAGTAGGCGTGTCCTTCTCGAGTTGAAAAAGACTGAACTTTGAGTTGGAAGCGTTGAGTGAGTGACACGGCCGTGTCGAGTCTTTGGATACAGGCGTGTCCTGCTCGGGTTGATGAAGGCACTGAGTGTCGAGTAGCAAGCGTTGAGTGACTTTTGTCTCGATGGCATTGAGTGGCGTGACATGGGCATATCGGGTTGAGTGACACGGGCGTGTCAGGTCATTTTTTTGACAACTCCTAAAAAATTTCAGAAATCAAAATTAAAGTTAAGTTCGGTGAATAATTACAAAAATAAACATATTTATAAACAAAAATAACTAAAAACTATGAATAAGAACTAAAACGATATAAAGAAAGTACTAAAATATGCGTATATTTATAACTCATCACTAAACAGGAAAAATTTCGTCTTTCCTAGAGTGTAGTGGATCAGGTTCATTTTTCAATGTTTGTGCACAAAATCCGAGTAGATTTTCCACTAGTTTCTCACTGATATGGCCTATTACTTTAATGTTTCCTGATTAAAATTTTCTGATTCCATGTCGAACGTTTGGAAACAAGTTTATTCACCCGTAGTGGATGAGATTTTGGACTTGATTAGGCAACTAACGCCTACCCAAGCCTTGCCATCATACCCTAGGAATACAAACCGTCCCCACACTATTTCTCGCACTAGGAGTGAGATACTCACGTTTGATGGTTATAGAAATTCTCAAAATTTTAGGGACTAGCTTAAGTGGGTAGAACTTTATTTTGATTGTAACGAATGGGATGACCACCAAAAGGTTAAAATCTCCCGAGAGCGGTTAATATGTCAAGCCCAGGTATTTTGGTTATACGAAGAGCGCCATGTTGGAAGTTATAAACATACTTTGCGGGCAATGCATAGCCTACTCTTGGATCAATTTTATCCCGCCTATCTCAGTACTATTAACACCGAGCCAGTGAGTGAGTATCGTTATGGCGCTAGTCTCAAATCTGCCTTTAGGAATTATAAACCTAATGCTAGATCCCTTTCTCTAAAGGGCAGCTTGCCCATAGTGTACCTACTAACACCTTTAGGGAAACCAGTCCTAATAGATCATATGTCTTGGACACGAAAGATGTTACTACTAGAGCTTTGACTTCTTTAGCCTCAACGTCTATGCCCCTTGAGATAGTGACTGATACCTCTCTGGATTCTGATGTGGATATAGTATCTCTAGATTCTGAATTTGACAAGCTAGGTGAGAGTATTACGTCAAATACGATAGTGCCCGATGAGTCTTATGATTATGACAGTGAGGGAATCCCTAGTGATTTAGAATATGATGTATAGATTGATTACCTTCCGATCTGTGAGAAAATTCTGATACCTATTGCATGCCCTGCTAGCATTGTTTCTGATCACCCTTGTATTGAGTTCCCTCTCCAGGAAATAATCGCTGTCATGTTAGAGTCTTCAATCGCACCCACTGAGATTGTATTTGAGTTATTTGAGGAGCCTGAGAGTGAGGATGTCCCTAGTGTTATTATGTATAATTTACCTTATGATAGAAGGTTAATTTTGGATGACTTTAGCGCTAAGAACCTGAAGGATATTTCTTTGATGTTATCGCCAATTCCTTAAGCTATATGTGAATTAGAAATTTTGTCGGGTTCAATTGTTCCCATTTCTGAGACCTTTACTGATTTTGATTTGGATAATGCGTCCAGTGTGTTGGAAGAATTTCCAAGTGAGAGAGTTGTACTTTTGGATGACGATATTTAAGTAGACCCAGATGAGAGTCCCATGATGTTGTCTTTATTGCGTTGAATTGAAGATGATTTTGATTCTCTCCAGAGCTTAGTTTTACCGACTCTTCCTCATGATCAGTTGACTCGACTAGTGGACCTTTTAGGATACGAGTTAGGTATGCCTTATGTGAGTCGTTTTATTTTGCAAACCTTGTTGTCCCCTCTATTGGACATGTCTCATCATACAAGCTCAAGTGTGTTGTAAGAGTTGTTAGATTTTGTAGCCAGTTTTTTGACCGCGCCTCCCGGATCTAACTAAGCATCACTTTTGACTGTTCATTTTTCTACGTGTCCATCTACGGTTTTGTCCTTGATTGCAATCGATTCTAATTATGTGGCGACTGTGCTTCTTATCTTTTCTTTTATCACGACGTGCTTACTCTTTCGGTAAGGTTGCACATATTTTTCCCCACCTGCTTATGAAGTTTGTTTGCCAGTGACTACGACGATAACTGAGATAGGTATTAGTGAGTTGATAAAATTTGTGTTCATTTCGTCACAATTTTTATAGTTTTGTATCCTCTAGACTTCCTACGAATAATCAATTCTCTCATTTTACGTTTACGAGGAGGTCGTCTATTGTGCCCATTTCATATTTCGTGACGGGTGTGCCCCTTCGATTGCGTCAACTAAACTTTCAATATAAATTAAATCGATTAAACCATTTAGCACTGGTGCCAACTGATTTTGTTCTGTTACCTCCAACGTATAATACAAGTGATTTTGCTAAAGAATTCGCTCCCCAAATTCCCAATTAACATCAGCACAGTAATGAAACGTTAGTCGCCCAACATGCGTTTTATAAATCTTATGCTAACATACATAGAAGAGTGTTTCACTTTAATGTTGATGATTTGGTCTTGGTGCGTCTCATCCCTGAACAGTTTCCTTCGGGCTCTATAAAAAGTTAGCAAATCGGCGAGCCAGTCCTTTCCAAATTTTAAAGAGGTTAGGGGAAAATGCATATCTTTTGGAGATATCCACTAATTGGGGTATATACCCCATTTTTAATGTTTCGGATTTAACGCCATTTATTTCTCCACCACTTGAATTATCTACCTCTCCGTTTATTTCGTCCACTATATTTTCTAATGTGTTGAGGGGTGAGCTGGGTCCTGGATCGCATTCTCTTACGGTTTTTACTGGAGGTATGTTGAATGTTGATGTTGAAACTTTTTCACCTTCTTTGAATAATGCTTTTCCAAGGTTCCCGAATAACTTCTTTTTGCATAAACTGATGCTATTTGATGTGGCATGATCACACTACTATGACTTGGATTGTGGGGCCATATTTGTCCCATGTTGCTGCTGCTTTCGAATGTTCTCCCCTCATGGGCCACTCATAGGTGATGAGTAATTTTGAGTAGGGGAGGATTGATGGCGACGTTGTCCCACCACATGCTCGAGATGTTCGTGACGATTTGATTGGTGGCGATGATGTCCCGCCACTTGCTTGTGATAACGTTGCTGATGGTGCTGATGAGTTCTTTGGCGAGCTCCATGGCGACACCGGGTCCATGCAATATGTTGATCACTGTCGCAATTATACGTTTGAAGACTTGGATGGACGATGCCACATTGATTAATTCGATGCATGCCTTTGCCGCTACATTGCCATCGTCGTGACAATTACTTTGCTATAACATAATCGTCGCTACAACACCATCGACGCGACAATAATTTTCCTTCAATGCCATCACCGCTACGACACCATCTCCGCGATAATAATCTAATAATTATAATGTTTTATTATATTTATTTATTTCCTTATTGCATTGTTTTAATTTCGGAGTTTTTATTTCATGCACTTAATTATTGTATTTGTTATGTCATTTTTATGGTGGGTGCATATAACCATCCTATGTTTGGTTTATTTGAATGGAGGAGATTGAGTGGTATAGGCTATAAAAGGCCAGGCTTATGAAGGATTTAGTAGATTGATGAATGAAAAATTGAAAACCTAAAATTTCAAATTGAAATTTCCCCCTTCCTCTCATGCTTCCCTCTTTGTGCCCCGACAGCCTTCAACCTTCCCTTGTGGTTCGGCCACCTTCTTACCCCCTCTGTCTTCCTCTATTCTCCACCTTAACTCTCCCTCTCCTCTGTAAATGATTTGGAAACAAGCAAATGTGACTTCTCCCCCTTAAAGGATTCGGCCTAGCCTTGAGATCTCAATCTATGATTTGGCCAAACCCATCTTCTTCCCTTGCAGATTTCAGCCAACCATGGAGTTCAATCTTGGTGGATTTTGGCCAAGGTGCAAGGACCTCCGTGGTTTCTTGGAACCATCTCCCGCGTGAAGCAAGGAAGGTAGACGAGATTCTATCCATTCGACGAGACTCCGGCGGAGCCGGAGAAGAGCAAACATATTTTTTTAATCGAAATCATCAGTTCCAATGGGGTAACGAAATTTCTACCTTTTTGAGTGGTTCTCTCCATGATTAATTCTTGTTGTAGTTTTGTTGTGCGTTGCTACGAACTTTTAATTCGATGTGGTTTTTCTGATCGACTTCGTTATTTTCTTTTGATCTATTTATATTCGTGAGGATTGGCGGACCTCATTTTCTTTTTGTTGGAAGAGATCTTCCACTTTCCAAATCATTTTTTTCGGCGGATCTCTTTTGGTACAACACACGCACGAACGGATCGGGTCGATCCATTTCACTTGAGAGAATATTGGTTCATCGCCTGTAATTGATATCTAAAGGTGTGTAGAACCGGTGCATTAGCATTAGATTGATATTATTGTGAATCGGGTGTGCTATGTTTAAATTGTTCGAGATTAGAACTAGAACTAGTGAGAAGAATTCTGTGTCTTTTGTCCATTGTGATTCATCATGAGACGTAGCCTACATCATCTCTTTTTGCGCCCAAACTAAGCCCAAAACCCTACAACATCCCTCAGTGCCAGAGACACTGGTCTTTTCATAGCACATAGCACAAATAGCTCACAAAGTGTTATCTTCATTGGTGATACTCACTATCACCTGGCAATATCCGACTAGTCTTAAAACCATGGAATTTCTAGGGTATTTTCCTGGAATGCAACTCTAGTACTTCTTGCTACTTTCAGTTCATAGGTACAACCCTGCAAACCATGCAAATTACTCGTTTATACTCGGTGTCTTCCCCGACATGGAAAATAAACATCAAAAATCCAGACCAAACTGTCTAGATGGGCTTTAGACAGCATGCTTTTTCCGGACTACACATTTCTGGATCTATATGCAAGACTCGCTGGTGATTTCACGATTAGACCCCAAGGAATTCCCTTTGCTTTTGAACCTTTTTGTGGGGGATTCCTTACATATTCCTAGGGAAGTACTTCACTTGTCCATGAAGTAAGATCGTTACACATGTCATTTTCTTCAGAGCCATGACCTTGATCTTTGATCCGGATGGAATTGATTGTCAGAACATCCTCTCCGCAGATCTAGCCTCGACTCGTGATTCCAATCACAAGCACACCTTGGATCGATCTCCTCTAGAGCTCCTGGACTTTTCCTCTTCTTCCCTCTCAAAAACTAAGCAAGAGTGTGCGTGTGAGAAAATGAGAATGAAATCTCAAGTCCAGCCTTTATGTGAAAGCTACCGCCGCGCGATAACTCCTATACCTACGTTGTATCACAAGTGGTGGCCGCTTTGACATGCAGGCACCTCTAGCCAGATATATCGCCCTACGATAACCCTCTAGCACCACGCGATAGCACACTCAACGATTCGTCGAGTACATGAAAGCATTGAGTACTACCGCGGAGCACTAGCTTCCTACCGCCAGGCGGTAACAACCCTGAGCCCTGTGTTTTTTAATTCACTAAGATATCGCCGACGATAATCTTACCATCACGCGATAACCTACAATGACCACTTGTCATTTTTGGGGTGTTACAACCCTCCCCTCCTTACAGAAATTTTGTCCCGAAATTGTACACATCTATATGGAAAACCAACAACTAATATGTTAAAGCATATTTCTTTTCACAAAACAATGTTACAACATCATTTTACAAATAACTCGAGATATTCTGCACGCATGGTTTGCTCTTGCAACCTTATCAGCTCTTCATGGCCACAGTTGTCCCAACGGACCTTGACCATCCCGATTGTCTTATTCCGCAGTTGCTTGATATTCGTATCCTCGATCCAAATGGGCCTAACCTTCGTCATTCGCCCTTGATCGATCTGTATTTGATCATTTGAAATCACTTGTGTCACTTCTTTGATAGCTTTTTGTTGCACCGATATATAAAACACATCGTCGAAGCCACTTAGTTTCGCTGAAAGAGCTAACTGATAGGCAGCTTCTCCAACTCGTTCAACCACTTCAAACGTACAAAGGTACCTCAGACTCAACTTTTTCAAGCATCAAATCCTGGACACGTCTTTGAATGGCTTGATCTTCAGGTATACCCAATCACAAACCGCAAAATCTACGTTTCGGTGCTTGGCATTCTTGTACTTTGCTTGCCTGTCTTGGGATCAGTAGCCGATCTTGTATAGTATATGTATGGTCGAATTTGCATCTTCAACCTCTATACTCTTATATAGATTTGAATCGCCTTGATCCGCCTAAGCTGACGGTGTACGACACTTCTACCGTATAAAGCTTCAAAGATCTCCATTTGTATGCTAGCTTGATACCTATTTTTGTAGGCGAACTCAATCATATAGAGATGTTCCACCCACCTCTTCCCAAAATCTAGAGCGCATATACAGATTATATCCTCCATTGTTCTATTGGTCCTTTCGGTCTGACCATCTGTTTGCGGATGTAAGGCCGTACTGAATTTTAACTTGGTACCCAACAGGTTGTGGATTGGCCACCAATCAGCTGAAGTAAATCTCCCATCTCGGTCACTAACAATGCTACGGGGCACGTCGTGCAATCATACAATATTATCCACGTATATCTTAGCCAGTTTTTGCACTGAATCATCCTTCATGTTAGGTATGAAGTGCGACACTTTGGTAAATCGGTAAATTATCACCCACACGGCATCGTTTCCGCTCTGAGATCTCGAAAGTCCTTGCATGAAGTCCATAGAAATTTCATCGAATTTCCATACCGGGATTGGTAACGATTTAAGGAACCCTATAGGTTTCTGGCATTCAGCTTTATCCAAGGAACACATTTGACATTTTGCAACATAATGGGCTATGTCTTTCTACAAATCTGGCCACCAGAAAACATTTTTCATGTCCTTGTACATTTTCATGCTCCTTGGGTGAATTGAATACTTTGTAAAATATGATTCATATATCAATTCCTCACGAAGTGTACCCACATTCGGGATGCACAAACGACCATCTTTACACAAAAGGCCGTCAGCCAAGGAGAATTGGGCATTTGAACCATCCGCTGCATAGCATTGTACAATCTTATAGAGTTTCTTTGCTCGTCGAACCCTATCCTCGATGTCATATTGATCCTCTGTCCAGTTCAGGCACGCATTTGCTGTGGCATTCTTGTCAACACAAGAAATGTCTAATTTCTCCAATTCCTGAATCAGACACTCATCATGCATCTGCAACCAATTTGCCATTGCAGGAGTCCTGCGACTCAAGGCATCTGCAACCATATTTCCCTTCCCGGGTGTATAATAAATCATGAAGGTGTAGTCCCCGAGGAACTCCATCAACCTTCGCTATCGCATATTTAGATCTTTCTGATCCAAAAGATACTTAAGGCTCTTATGGTCCGTGAAGAAGTCAACGTTCATGCCATATAAGTAATGATGCCATATTTTAAGTGGAAATATCATCGCCACCAACTCCAAGGTGTGGAAGGGATAGTTCCGCTCATGCACTTTCAACTAGCGTGAGCCATAAGCTAACACTTTTTCGAATTATAGAAGAACGCAGTTTAGGACGTTCCCTGTTGCATTACTGTAAATCTCATAGCCGTTTGTACCACATGGCGGACATAAAAAAGGCCTTTGGTCAAATGACTATTTATCTCATCGAAAGCTCGAACACACTCTGGCATCCAAATGAACTTCTGATGTTTTTGCGCTAGTGTAGTGAGAGGTAAGGCTATATGTAAAAAGTTATCCACGAAGCCCCTGTAGTATCCCAAAAGTCCAAGGAAACTCCGTACTTTTGCTACAGTTGACAGAATAGGCCACACTTGAATTACCACTATCTTCACTAGATCTACCACTATACCTTCTCCACTTATCACATGGCTTAGAAAGGCCACAACGACAGCCAGAACTCCTATTTTGAGAACTTGGTAAAGAGCTTTCTTCTTCTCAGGGTGTGCAACAATATCCGCAAATGGTTCGCATGATCTTCTTCAGACTGAGAGTACATTAAAATATCATCAATAAAGATGATACAAATAAGTAGAAGTACACTCGAAACATTCGGTGCATTTGGTACATGAACACCGATGGCGCATTTGTTAGCCCAAATGGCATTACAGTGAACTCGTAGTGCCCATACCGTATACAAAACGCTGTCTTGGGAATGTCACATTCCTAAATCCTCAACTTGTAATAGACATAATTTTGATCTAGCTTAGAGTATAGCATTGATCCAACTAGATGATCGAACAAGTCATTAATCCATTATATTGGATAGTTGTTCTTCTCCGCCAGCTTATTCAACTCTCTATAATCGATGCATAGACACAGGCTACCATCCTTATTTTTCACAAAGAGGACCGACACGCTACAAGGTGACATACTTGGGCGTATATATCCTTTCTCTAGCAACTCTTGCAATTGAACCTTCAGTTCAACCATCTCCTTTGTATAAACACGGTACAGCGAGCGGACCACAAGTTTCATACGTAGCACCAACTCAATATGGAAGTCAATCTCCCGCTGGGGTGGTAACCCAAAAAGATCCTTAGGAAACACATCAGCATACTCCAATACAATCAAAACGTCACTAACACTGACTTTTGGCTCAACATCCTTTATAAGCGTGAAAAATAACTTTGCGCCCTTCCGAACAGCTTTGACGACATGGAGAGCCGACATCAATATCATGCTCGATTCTCGCATACCAGCGAATTTAGTCTCTAACTCGATATTTTGTCCCAGTGTGATCTCCTTTGAGTTGCAATCTATAAAGGCACGTTGCTCTGAGAGCCACTCCATACTAAAGATTATACTGAACATGGATATCGGCAGCACATATACTTCCAATCTGAAATCTCAACTTCCTATCCTCACCTCAATACAGCAAGACTTATTTTCCCACATCACACATCCATTTTGCATCAAAATAGATAGGCTACCTATCATCACCCAAGTAGGCACTCCAATCTAAGACATGAAGTCCTTAGATAGAAACGAATGTGAAGCACCCGTATCAAACAGTGCCCTCATTGGGTAGTCCCGAATAAGGACAAAGCCTAATATAAACAAATCATACGCAATCCACTCACAAGGTATGAAGTATGGAAAACAGTAAAAATGTAGCTTAACTCGTAACAAAGATGACGTCAGTCTACGTTATGGCCTCCTGTTGGCCAAGATTGTACACCCTTGCCTGAGGTTGGGAATAGTAGGATGCAGTGGATTTCACCGCCTTTCCCTTTTCAGCAAATGTTGCTCCTGCTTTCTTATCACCCTTCGGAGGACCACTCTGACGGTCATGGGCAAAGTGTCCTGGCTTACCACCGGTATAACATGTCTGAGAGACTTGACTAGACATTGCTCTAGAAGCAATAGTAGAGGGAGCTTTTCCAAAGATTTTAACACTCTGCCCTAGTTCTTTCGGTAGCTAGATTTTCCCGGGTTCGGCACATAGAACTCAGGCTTCGTCACGGCCACATCCCTCTTACACTGCACCCTTTTCAAGTCTTTCTCCAGCGCACGAGCCATATCCACCAATGTTTGAAACCTTGGTTCACCCAGCTCAAGAGCAGGAATCTCTTCTTATCCCGCACAACCCTTCGTAGAACCTGTTGGTTTTACGCTCTTCTTCAGCAAAGGTAGACCCCGTATAAAGACCAATCTTGTAAACTCATGTAAGTAGGTATCGAAACTACTTTCACACCGAGTTAGATGCTGAAACTCATTTTGCATGGCTATGCGATGCACTGACGACAGATGCATTGCCCAGAACAGTCTCGAAAACTCCTCTATCAAGACCTCCATTTGTTGTTTGTCTGCTACGAGGTGCAGCTCCATTTCGTCCCACCAAAGTCGAGCCTCTCCTTCCCACAGGAAAGTGGCAATGGTGACTTTCTGTTTCACCTAAGTTTGTAAAGCCGTCAAAATTCTTTTGACTCATTTAAGCTAGTCTTTTGCCTGTATTGGGATCCTGCCCCAACAAACGTAGGGGGACTGAAACTCATGAAATGCTTCAATTGTCGTTCCACTGCTCGTATATCTACCACAGCCTCAACAGGTTCTTGCCTCACACAATTGTAATCTGGCACCATTGCTGGTTGTACCTGCACATTAGGATGTGCTTGTATCATCACAAACAACGCCTCAGCAACTAAGCGCACTGTCTCCGAAGAAGGAGGAGGCATGGGCACCTCAACTGGGGCTGCAGTTTCAACAGAATGTTAGGGCTCAGACTGCCCCACAACACTGCAAGTCACCTATATGTGTAAAAGACACACTTTAGCGACTTTGCAAAAGCAAAAATGGCAAATAGGAACGCGCAGGTTCCTCAAACAGGTGTATTTTCATTCCAAAGTGGACATTCTTGAATTCATTTATATAATAATGGTCCGCACTTACACGTGCTCGCCACCCCTCAAAAGAATTCAATAACAAACTCACAGGAGGAATAGCAAGACAAGGTGATACCAAATTATAACACCTCAGTCCATCACTTGAAATATAATATAGGGTTTGACCGGGGCCCCACACCATATTCCACAAACAAACGGTGGGATCACGGGTTAATATCAAAATTTACTCAAATCCTAACTCAAAGCATTCTAGTGGAAGCTTTAGTGTTGCATGAACTCATACCAAATGAATGTCCACTATATATAAACCATACCATTTACATATATAAGAGGAATATCCTTTACAAATACACAAAATTTATGGCCTTAAGGCCTTAGAGTTATACTTCACAAATATGGTTTACAAACAACGGTGCGTAGGCCAGCCACACATGAAAAAAGTAAAACTTTTCTACTCGGCCTTCGAGCACCAGTATAGCAGTAAGGAATTTAGCTCACTATTTCCCGCTCTCGGCTCTCCAGCACTATATAGGGATAATCCACCACAAGGGTGGTAAACAAGACAACAGTCAACATTCAGCTAACCAATTTATTACGACCATACCCCTTTACCGAGGTAGTTGTATTTCTTCCATGCTGGCATAGCATTTTTGCAAGAAGATATATTACAAGAACGTACACTCTTGCACAATTCAATATATCATAAACTAATTACTAAACAGCCAAATGATCTGTGCACTCAGGGCACATTTTCAATGTATATGTTCCACAGTCCTACAACCATTCATAGGTCCCACACATAATGGTTAACTTTGAGCATTCACAATCTCCACATCCCCCAGACTAAGACTTTAGTCTTGACAACGTACAACCTAAGACTCTCATTATATGATCCTAATGAATGCAAATAACTTAGGCACTCGAGTTAGATAACCATAACGCGGATATAGTTAGGCCATTTCTCGTTGTACAAATCATCACTTCAATATCTAGACTGACACGGGTCGGCTTCCCCATGTCCGTTCGGCTCACAAGCCTTTAGGAGCTCGCAGCTCATAGATTAGCCTCACAGTCTCCTAGATACAGTCTTTACAATCAAAAGGGAGTTATTGCCAACTTTCGTCACAATCGCTTCGCGGGACCAATAGAAGTTCTCTTTCTACCCTCAAACTCAACCCAAAAACCCTGCAGCATCCTATAGTTCCTGAGACACTGGTCTTTTCATAGCACATAGTACAAATAGCTCACCAAGAGGTATTGTTGTTGGCGATACTAACTGCCGTCCTGCGATATCCAACTGGTCTTAAAACCGTGAAATTTTTAGGGTATCTTCCTGGAATGCAACTCTAGTACTTCCTGCTACTTTTAGTTCACAGGTATAACCCCGAAGACCCCGTAAATTACTCGTTTATACTTGGAGTCTCCCCGACAGACGCAAAATAAACATCACCAATCAAGACTAAACTGTCTAGATTGGCTTCACACAGCTTTCTTATTCCGTACTACACATTTTTGGATCGATATACAAGACTAACTGGGGATTTCATGAATCGACCCATAGGAATTTCCATTGCTTTTCCACTTTTTGGTGGGGGATTCCATGCATATGCTAAAATAAGGGCTTCACTTGTCCAAGAAGGAAGATCATTACCCTTGTAATTTTCTTCGGAACCTTGACCATGATATTTTATCCAGATGGAATTTTTTTATCAAAACTTCACCTCCACAGATCTAGCGTCGACTCGCGATTCCAATCATAAGCACACCATGGATCGATCTCTTCTTGAGCTTCTAGACTTTTCCTCCTCTTCCTTCTCCAGAACTAAGAAAGAGAGTGTGTGAGAGAAAATGAGAATAAAATCTCATGTCCACCCTTTATCTGAAAGCTAATGCCGTGCAATTACTCCTATCGTCCCGCGTTATCACAAGCGGTGAACTCTTTGACCAGCCGGCACCGCTATCTAGATCCATCCCCACGATATCTCTCTAGCACCGCGCGATACCACACTCAATGATTCATCGAGAACCTTAAAGCGTTGAGTGCTACCGCGACGTGCTAGCTTCCTACAGCCAGGTGGTAACAACCCAAGCCATGGGTATTTTAATTCTCTGAGCTAACGTCGGCGGTAATCCTACCGTCGCGCGATAACCTCCAATGACCACTTATCATTTTTGGGGTGTTACACATCTCAACCATCTTCCTTGAAAGAGCCTCATTGCTCCATCGTAGTCTTTTAATCATAGCTTCACTATATGCACTTGATAACTCGCCCTCAAATAGGGAAGTCAACCTCATCGCAACACGCTTTGGAGGCATCCTAATAATATAACGAATGACTATTCAAAACCTAACTTAATGTTAGAACAACTCAATTTAGTTCAGTCCATACATGTATGTATACTGGCTCTTGCTGCTAACTAGCTCTGGGATTTTCATAAATGATGCGTGCTTAAACTTAGGACAATATTCCATGACCATAGACTCATGTACATGAACCATGAATACATGAATTCTTATTCTTTTTGGTTTAAATCCATATGTGTACGTATGTCATCATGTAGATCTTGGCTTGGCACGTGTTCTAATAAAATGTTATGCCATGTATGTTATGATATGAAGTCTAATAAAGGCCTTAATGCATGTTATGAGCGACGTACACATGAAAAATTATGCATCTCATACTACATTATATCATATGCAATGAAAAAGTAAATCTAATGGGCATTTATGTGATGATTGTTATGCATCCCATACTATATAACAGTCACATGTTTCTTCCTATTAGTATCCATATACAAACACATATTATGCATCCCATACTACATAATATGCCACGTATACTTCTTATCATGCTTATGAGTGTATTGTTCATGCTTCCGCCAAGACATACAGATGACACATCGGTGTGTGTATGAAATTGAACAAACCACTAAAACTACACCTCTGATAACAACTTTCACAGCCCGCATTTTCTCTACATATAAACATAATTTCAGAGTAAGAGAAAACAGGTGTTGTAATGCTACGCCGTGTAGAGGATAACTGCAGATGCTCAAGCGAAAACCTACTCCTAACATTAATCATGAAATTCTCAGATTTATGTTGAAGAAAAAATATTTTCCTAGTAAAGTTTTGCGGTCGTATCCCTCGACTTAGTGGATCAACTATTCGATGAATAAAAATATGTATATACGCTGCGAAAAATTCCTTTTTTAGTTTAATTATTATCCTACATGAGCAGAAGCATCACTAAATGGGCAACTAGTGCGTGCATACTTCTAGTTTTATTATAAGTATGAAAAGAGCTTTTACGTTCATTAAAATATAGAGTTATTTGATTTAAAAGATGCCATGAGTATGAGATTGGTATAATTATATGTTTTATAACTTGAAAACAACTACATGAAATCCTACCAAAAAACCTTTCAAGAGAGCATATAACAACCAACAAAACATCTAAAAAGGTGATTTAGCAGCTAGCAAGTAACTTAACATTGTACAAATCTCCGATGGGCGACAACAACCTGACACGAACCTACCAAAAGACATGTATGTCTGAACTAAAAAAACACAATATCAAAACTACCTCACAACAGTGAGGTAAAGATAAGTGCAATATTTGCAGAACACTAGCAACTACCAACCCTAGTCGCTCGATCGGCTACTTCTTCGAGCCTGAGGAATTAAAAAGAAAGAATACATCAACAAGAATATACAAGTGGCCAATAAAGATTATTAGAATCAATAATCAAAAGAGTCAGAGGGGTACAAACCCAAATATAAGAGAAACTGTCCAAAAATTGAAAATAAGTCAAAAAATGATAGGTAAGTTAGAGTTCTCAAGAGTATAAGTATATGGAGTTATACCAAATATGAAATGAAGCCATGCTTTGATAAGATCTGCAAGTATGAGCATAGTAGCATATGATTATATAATAAGAAGGAAGAGACTAAATAGCTCCAAACATGTCAATCGTTAACACTTGACAAAAACGGTACTGAGTCGGTGACACATTGTCAATCGCGAACCATCAGACCAAACACCTCAAAAAAGGAACTAGGTTAGTGGCCACAATGTCCAACACAACCCAATAATCAAAATATCACAAAGAGGTACTGTGGTGGTGGCCATAATGTCGAACACAATCCAATTGTTCAAACACCTCAAAAAGGCACAATGGTGGTGGCCACAATATCCAACACAACCCAACAGTACATAAGAAAAATAGACACCCCACCAAGTGTAATGACTCATAAACTGGCACTCGGTTGGTGGTCCTTTATCCACTGGTAACAATGGGCCACACCTAAACATCCATAAACACTGATAAAACCCTAACCAAAGCATAAGATTTCTGCAAAATGAAAAAGAAAGAAAAATCTTGAAAGACACCCTAAGGCCATACTCGACGAATTGGCTTTATTCAGCGAGAAAACTCTAAGTCCACTGTGATTCATCGAGTATACTCGACGAATGCAGGGGACACTCGACGAAAATTGACAAACTTAGGATCGGGTATTATGGAGAAAGACATTACACATGGTAAGGTTATTTGGTGAAAATAAGATGTCATGAGCGTGACATGGGAGTTGGAGTCAAGTATGAGAGAGGCTCATCCTCATCTTTTTCTCCTCGTTTCCCTTGGTAAGTATTTCAATTCGGTAACCCTGGGTTTCTTCCTTTCTATTCTAGGTTCGATTTGCGTATAAAGTTTCAGGATGAAACTTTCTTTTAGGGGGAGTGGCTGTAACGCCCTTGAATTTTAGATTATTATTTCGATCTCCTTAGTATCATATTGATGACATAATGACATTACGTTGACGCATAGTTAACGGGGCGCCGCCATTGGTGCATGATTTTGTTCTTTTACATTATGATAATCACTTTAGTGGAAGTTATTATACTTATCAGAATTAAAGTTTTTCACTTAAGAGAATTAGAGTAATTAATTTTAAGCATGCTTGTGAAGTTTTATGGCGAGTTGGGCTTAATTGGGATCTCAGTGAATTTTATAAGGATTATTGTTTTTTTAATTTCAGGAAATTCTAAAATGAGGTTTGTTTGTTAGATCCAGATTTCGAATTTGTCATTGGATTCATAGCACCGACATTTAGCTTTGGGGCGAATTTCATCGACAACCAAGGTGTTTTAGTTATTATCGTCGTTTGATTATTTTTTGTAAATTTTATTAAAAATATAATGTTACATATGCATATATATACTTATAAAATAAAAACCCTAATCATCGTCTTCCCCAAGTCATCTGTCTGAAGGGCGGAACGAAGAGAGCGACACTGTATCGTGAAGTCGTCTAACCACCGCCTATCGGGTCTCCGGTGCACGAAACCCTCGATGGAGCATAGATTAGGAAAGCTCTCGCCGAGATCTTTGCTTGCATGGTAAGATTTTTCTATTTGTAGATTTTTGACGTTAGGTTATTTTATCTTAACCCTTGTTTAACCATGAAAAGTTTCAGAGATAGTAGGCGAGCAGATTTTGCGGCCGATCCTTGAAGCAGAGTGCTTGGGATGCTATTTTTCGGGAGATTTTGAGTCAAGTGGTGATTCCTCCCCTCTTGCTAGTTCATTTGTTCTTATTTTCTTTTTCCATCCTCGAAAGAATGTAGTAATAGGTTAGGGTTAGTGTTCATCGAATCGTAGTAGTGTATTGATCATTCTAAGTCCTTTTCGTCGAGTAAACTCGATCCGTCTAGTATTCTGTACGAATTCGTTGAGTGATTCCAGTTAGTCATCGAGTGAAACAAAACTCATTGAGTGGAGTAAATTCGTCGATAGTAGGTAAATTTGTGGAGCCAAGTGTTTTTCGTCGAGTATTCTCAGCGATATCGTCGAGTATATCTTTGGAGCCAAGTCTAATTCATCGAGTATCTAGTGAATTCATCGAGTGGCCCTGACAAGCTGGGTTTTTTTAGTCAAGTATTCTCGACAAATTCGTTGAGTATCATTGTGTATTACTTGATTTCACCAAGTGTTTTTTGCCGAGTAGACCGTGAAATCGTCGACTGCCATTTGACAAATTTCCGTGGACTTAGAATTTTTTTCCGTCGAGTACTAACTCTGAATATTTCGAGTCTGACCTTCATCATCGAGTCAATTTGTCGAATATTACGAACCAATCAGTATGGACTTAGAAGTTTTTCGACGAGTGACCTACCTATTCTACATGTATACCTTAGTAGATTTTTGGGTTTTCTTTCGTTATCAGTACTTTTGGATGTTTATTTGTGGCCTTTGGTTGGCAGTGGACAAAGGACCACCACCACAATGCCGGTTTTTGAATCATTATGCCTGGTGGGTGTTTTTTATTTTCTCTTTTTAAGGACTGTTGGGTTGTGTTGGACATTGTGGCCACTACCATAGTGCCTTCTTGAGATTCATTTGTCTGATGGTTTGTGTTGGACAAGTGGCCACCGCGCTCAGTACTGTGTTTATTTTACAGATATTAATGATTCATGTGTTTAACTTATCAGACTTTTCTTATATATATACATACCTTTATTAACATACTCTTGTATATGTTAATGAAACATAAGCACTTTATCGCACTTGGTGTAACTTTACATAATTAACCTCTAAAATTCTGCATTTGCTTACTATGTTTTGATTTAGGTGTTGTGTTTTGATAGCTAATTAATTTGGGTTGGTAACCCTCATGACGAAATTAACTAGTTGATTTTGATATTTATTGTCATTTGCATGTATTTTGTTGAGGTATTATTTTCTTTTGAATGCCTTAGGCCCGGAGTAGCAGCGCTCTGCACAGCTAGAGTCGACAGTCTCAGGCATTCTGCAGTAGTGGAAGTGGTTCTTCCATCACCTCTATGAGGTAGTTTTATTGTTTTTTTATTTTAGTTCAGACACACATTTTGTTTTGTTGTTTGTGTTAGATTGCTGGCGCCCATTGTGAACAATTGCAGATGATAAACTATTTGCTAGCTACTATGCTAATTTCTTATTGTTTGACATACCTACTTGCTCTTTGGGATGGTTTATGTTAAGATTGCATGTTAGTTATTTTCAAAGTATAAAAAGATAAATACTTTTATCTCATACTCATAACATATCTTTAAATCAAATGACACTCAACTTTAATGAATGTAAAAGCACTTTTTGTACTTATACTAAATCTAGAGGTGTGCATATTATTAAGTCCCATTGGATCTTGATACTCACATAGGATAATAAATAAGATAAACCAAAAATTTTACGCGGCATAAATGTATATTTTCACCCGTGGACTAGTTGGTCCACATAGTCGAGGGACACGACAATTAAAACTCAAACTCAAATTATATCTTCATCATAATAAACTTGAGAATTTCATGAAAAGTGCTAGGAGTAGGTTCTTGACAAATCTTCTGCAGTTGTCCCCTACACAACTTGGCATCACATCCCATATTTTCTCTTACTTCTATATATTATTAAATGTTGAGAAAATAAGGTTATGAAAATAGGGTACGTCGACCAGTCGATGACAGGGCACTTCTCCATGAGAACACTCTAGATCACTCTGCCCAAAGGCAGAGTGTTCAACCCTGGTGGTCGAGAGTTTTTTTCCTATATGTGTAGTGCATCATCGATAACATAAGATAAGAGATGTTGAAGTGCCTTCCAACTATGATACAGAACGTCACCATATAAAGATGGGTTGTGATCTTCTTGGTGTCCCCAGCCTTGAACATTAGGGAGTGACGTAGAAAATCCTAAATAATGCGGCCATCTAGAGTGACCGTGTCCACGAAGTTGATGAGATCTCGACGCCCCTCCACACCATGTAGAACCACATTGACCTCTCTCCAGTAACGAGTAGATTTAATATACTCAATAATGTCGAGGTGCTCCCTACTGGGGAACCAAACATACTTCCGTTCAAGATCCTCGTGGAGTATCGTCACAATCTTAGTACCGATATAGGATTGCACTCCTCCACCTAGCTATGTGTGAGCTGGATCCCTGATATTGTTGTAGAATCACGATTAAGCAATCTTGAGAAAAGAGCACCGGTCAAAATAGTTGATAGAACTCTTGAATGATCTAGATAACTATAGATGTTAGCATAATGGTCATAAATGTTGATGACCATCGGGACGCTTATGGTTGCCTCATCTATTGTGGGGAATGTGGATGCAGGAACTCTAGACCGCTTTGAGAAACTTCGTCATAGTGGTTGGGAGATAGAGGGGGCCATAACTTGGAAAACTATGGAAAAAATTTCATTCATTTAAGCCAAACGAATCGTTTTCTTGAGGCTCCTGTGGCGCAGTAATTTGCTACCGCCATGCTGTAGCATAACGGACTGCACTCCATCTTCTTCTGCTGGATCTCCCCCAAAAACTTGTTTTTCCACGATTTTCACTTAAAAACGTGTAGAGGGAAGAGAATTAAGATCAATAAGGTAGATCCATGAGAATAAACAAGATCTGTGGCGAAAAATCTAAAATCTAACTCATAAACTTCGTGAATCCACCACAGATCATGCCCAAGATGACTAGGTCTCCACAAATTACACTTTTTATCCCATCAAACTTGAAAAGGACGAGATAAAGGGGTTGAGATTAATTAGATCAAAAGATTCGGCATAAGCACTATACGTGGAGATAAGATAGTGAGCGAGTAGAAACTAAGAATTCAGTCTGAAATTTTCGCTATATATTTTTGGGCTACCGCGCCACGGTACCTTTACCGTTGGCAGTAGGACTTTTTTCCCGTACTGATTCCTGATGTTATGCGATGGCATCTTCAATACTTCTTAGTTAATATGAAATACATCACACGAACCACTATGATGTGTCTCACAATTGCAGGGGCGTAGGTTTGTGTGCATTAGGAATGCTATCTTGTAATTCACATCTTATCCATAATCGAGGGAGCGTTCTAGTATGGCCTTGTGTGGCTATGGGGGGAAAGTGAGATAGGTTGATCAGGTCCTTGTGTGTATAAATGGGATTAACACCCCACCCTATGGCACAGGTGCAGCTCCTCATGCCCATCGACCACTTAGAACGGGGCTAGGGTGGCGACATATTGCTTATGTCAATGGTGTTTTTAGTATTTTCATATCTTTGTATATACAAAGCACTAATGCTATTTAACTTATCATTATCATGTTTGTCAATATCATGCATAATACTCTATCATGTTGTTCTAATTAGTCTTGCATTGTTTTTTGTTTGTTTGTTTTCACTTTGTCTATATTTTGATAAAATAAAAAATCAATATATATATATATACGAGTAGTTGTGCACTAGGAATTCCGTGCGGGCAACATTTGTTGTTGGCGTGACATTCGTCGTGGGCGCAACATTCATCGTGGGCGCGACATTCGTTGTTGGCGCGACATTTGTCGTGGGCCCGACATTCATCATTGGGGCAAGACATTTGTCATGGGGGAGACAATTGTCGTGGTTGGCTACATTGGTCGTGGGCGGCGACATTAGTCATGGGCGGCGACATTGGTCGTGGGAGGAGACTTTGGTCGTGGTCGGCGACATTGGTCGTAGGAGGCGACATTGGTCGTGGGAGGCGACATTGGTCGTGGGCGGCGATATTGGCCGTGGGCGGCGACATTGGTCGTGGGCGGCGACATTGGTCGTGGGCGGCGACATTGGTCGTGTGCATCAACATTAGTCGTGGGAGGGCGACATTGGTCATGGGCGGCGACATTTTCGTGGGCGGCGACATTGGTCGTTGCATCGACATTGGTTGCGGGCGACGACATTGGTATTGAGCGAGGACATTGGTCATCAGCAGTGAAATTAGTTGTGATGGGGAATATTTGTCATGAGCGGAGACATTCGGAGGGAAATGAGACATTCTTCAGGGAAGGAAACATTTGGCGGGCACAATGACATTCGGAGGGGGTGGAGGCATTGATCGGGGGTGGTGATATTGGATGGGGGTGACAACATTGGTCTTGGGAGGCTACATTTATAAGACCCCCATTTTTTTAAACCACTTGGGTCATAGGCCTAGAACCGCCTCTTTGCGGTGACACCAACACGTCTGAGAAGGTCGTCACTACAAAATGCAGATTCAGCCAGCCATATAGATTGTAGAAGTGTAGAATAAAGTATAAGAGTAAGAATGAACTAAAAACTAGTCCACCAGAATCACAAGTATATAAATTAAATCTCCACGAAGTGAGTGTCCATAACATTAATTTATAAAGTACTAAAAATAGGTCTCATGCTCGATACATCCAAATCCTCACTACAAGCCACTCATCGCGGAAGCAAAACTAGAACAACTACTAGCGATCGGGACTCACTGTCCAAGCTGTCTGAACTCCGGTGATAGACTCTCCCGTCTCAACGCGCACTGACCTTTGGGGTTGTATCTCCATGTTCGGCTTCACGATCCCCTAAAATTATTTGGTCCAAAAACCGTTAGTCTAAAAGACTAAGTCCTATCATCCCTCGCCCCTCCCCCATGGCTCCTAGGCACCAAGCGGGGAGAAGGAAAGGGAAGCTATGAATGTGGAGAGTAAAAAAAGTAAGCAGGTGGCAGCAGAACTAATCTAGCAATTCAATGATTATAAGCACCAGAAGTTATAGTATGAAAGACAAAACATGAAATATAAAACCTTACTTTATATTAAAACATATAAGCTAACGGATCTTCTGCAAGGCTCCAATCGTATAAAAAGTCTCATACTATTTATATGATCGGGTGTCGGTTTTCTAGAAAGCAATATTTATCATAGGAAAATAACCATAACTTATAAGCATGCTCACACAAGCCTATATGCTAAGGGGGGGGGGGGGGGTTTGCAGGGCCTATTGTATAAAGCGTCTCATGCCACTTTATAAATAGGTTTCAGGGGTTATATGCAAAGATGATGCTATGACATGCAAATATTCTATGATATTATCATGCAAGTGCAACTCACCCACCAACTCTGTGCACACAGACCTTTAGTTCGCCCTTTCTGGAGCCTAACCTCCCAGGATACCTCTGTAGTGGCAAACGGAAGCGGTGGGTTGGGCCTCACCCACCTCTAAATCGATATCAGCACTACTAGTCAGACCTATTGTACGCCTCAATGCTGGTGCACTAAGCAGAGCTCCTGCATACTATTTTCGGCTGGCACACCGGACTTTATTGGGCTAAGTGTAAAACAACACCCGCCGAGTCAACATACTGGTGTAGGTGCGACGACCCTCCAATACCGAAGACACACCACCTTATATCTTATGCACAAACAATATTAATGTATTATCGACCGAGCCAAAGCTCCCTGGACTATCCCGTCCATTACATCAAACAACCGAGCCAAAGTTCCCTGGGCTCTTCTGCTCGTCACCAATATCTACCGAGCCATCAGCTCACCGGGCTACCCTGCCCATTTCCACAACCACCGAGCCTATCGCCCGAACATCCTAGTCACCCTATCTTCCCGAGACACCGTGGTGTGTGAAAGTGAACCACTAGTTATACTAGTTACTCTTTAATATTTATTATTCCTGTTGTTTAGGTTAGCCTAGGACTGCCCCCGGCATACCCAGTGAAGGGTTCTCAAAGGGCACTATGAACTATGATGGTAGCTGAAGCCCATCGTTCCCTTTCTCAAGGCACTTACTTTTATTGGTTATTACCCATTACCCGATCCCTTTTATATTACTTTGGATCTAACCCTAACGTATTAAGACTCTTCCTCTCTCTACAGGGAAGACGATGTTTCGTCGACCCCGAGCAACTCCTACAGTAATCAAACCCTCTTTATTCCTCATTATAACTTCAGATGATGAAATCATTATACCTTATCATAACCAGTAAATCCACTAACTCCAACCCATAGCCCAATTCATATTCTAGGACAATTTCAGTAGTTTGTTATATGCAGACCATCCTATACTATGTAATGTACATGATAAGAGGTACTCCAAATCTTCATCAAAAAGCATTCACTTATTTACTGGGAGTCTATCATGACATGATTAGGCTAAAACTAGAAATTCATAATTTCCTAATTTATTTGATAATTTATTTAATTTTCTAAGAAATCCAAATCTCCTAGTTTCAACATGAAGTACCTTTTTCATGTATGAAAAATGCTCCACAAAATTATGATATATACAAGATGACTATATAACAGAAAATTAAAAGTCTCCCAATTTTTCAGCAAGATATAGGCCTCTAATCATAATTTTTAACATAGCCAATTTATATCAATTTAAAAAAGCAAGTGCTGCAAATACACTTCCAAAAATAATGAGAAAATTCAAGCATGAACATAATGACTTACAAACACACCATGTCAAGTTTCTTAATTTTTCAAGGAACAAAGAACTCTAAACTTAATTTTAATAATAATCCAAATTGATAAATTAATGCACTAAGTACCTAAATTATTCATCTAAAAATTATAATAAAATTTTCAAATATACATGTTGACCTAGAATCACTACTGATCAAGTTTCACAATTTTTAAACAAGTGTGGAGCTTCAAATTTATTATTAAACCTATACCTATATCTATATACTTGTGAATTAAGTGCTGGTAATATATATTTAAAAATTATAACAAAATTAAGGTATGAGTATAATTGTCTAAAACTTCCTCTGCCTCAATTTCATAACATTCCTGTGAACAATGAGGTTATAATAAACAAATAAGTAATTGAGGCTAATTCATGTATTGCAAAGGAGATACTAAAAATATGCTTCCTAATCTCCCAATAAAATAACCAAAAGCTCTTACAGACCTTATGACTACACCACCCAAGTTTTACAACTTTTCACAACACCTTAGCTGTCCAACTTACCATTATAATGTTTGTGACCTAAACTAGGGTTAGGACTTTGAGTGGTTTAACCCTCACTAAATCCCAATAAGGTTTATTCCAGAGGACCTTAGCTACCTTAGAGTCCTCTCCACTAAGTTTCAAAATCATTCCAGTGCATTTGACCCCATGCCCTTCAAAAAATCCAAAGCCCATCCTTCGGGTTTGAGTTTGGATCCTAGGGCAAATCTACCCCAACCCACCAAATCATCCATGGGAGTGTGTCTAAAGTCATATCAAACGAGTGGTCAATGTCCCAGCCTCTATTGAGGTGACTTGACAACTTAAAACCACCAGGAGTACTAGGACCTAATTACTCTTCTTAAGGCAATGCTAGGGTTTGTTAAAAACCAAACAAAATCACAACCAAATGGGATTAAAACATATAAAGAGGCCCATAATGACCCCAAGAACCACTCTCCAAACTTTGGGAGCATTTGGATGTCATTAGGTCCCATAATTACTTTAATCTTGGTTTATTAAATAATTACAAAAACTATAAAAACATATTCTCCAAAAATTCCCATTATTGGATATATTCTAATTATAGGTACTACTGACCCCCATATAAAATTTCAAGTCATTTGGATGGGTAGATTGATGGGGGCACTCAAAATAATCTCTGGTCTAGCCTAGGTATAGACCCACACCAAAATGAGTGTTGTGGTCAAAACCACTTACCCAAATTAGTTGAAATAACTTATAAATAAAATTAGACTTCAGGCTAAAATTTGTATGTTGGCCACTCTTTCAGTAGGTGAACCTAGGTATTTTTAATATTTAATTTAAAACAGATGAGTAAACAGGACAGAAATTGAAATAATAGGATTTAATAAAATAAGATCCACCACAGATCTTAAAGCAAAATCGTGGGGCTCCTGGTCATCTTCTTCCTCCAGCCAAGGTGTGGGATCATCCCGACCTAGAGCTTACTCCAAGTCATTTTCTCGCCACCTGACCCCCTCCCTGGCCGGCCACCTGACCACCTCCCTGGCCGGCAACCACTGCCACCACCTTCGTTGAGGTGGGGGCTATCGACGGGCGGCAGCACGGCCGCCGGAGGGGCGTTTTTTGGCGAACTAACAAGGTAAAAAATTCATGAAATTTCTGAAATTTCTCTCACCTGATACGGCTCAGTTGAGCCCGTCTCATCTCCTAAAGGATTTAAAGATCTAGACAACGAAGAGAGGAGTAGAGGAGGACCTTTAACCGTGCTTGCCAACGGTTTTGGTGGTTGTACGCCATGGCCGGTGGTGGAGATTTTTGGTGCTCTACAACTACAGTGCCAACTTGCTTGGATTCTTTAGGTAAAGGGTTGAAACGTCTCCTCTAACCTTGGGGAAGCTTTTAAAAAGAGCCAAAAGGGTGTGGGGAAGGGTCTAGCATGGAATGGCCATTAATGGCCACTAAACTCTCTCATTTTGGCCAAGGTGGTTCTCTTAATTCATCCACCTAAAGGCTGATAAAAACCTCTGGTCTACTCTAAATAATGAGGGGAAGATGAATCAAGACTTTGGAATCAATTGAAGAGGGACTCTTGCTCTCTCATGGCCATTAATGGCTTTCTCTCTCCACTTTCTCTGTCTTTCTTATGGGAGAAATTAAATTCAGCCAATTTAGTGGCTGGTTATGGTTATTAAATTCATTAAAACTAATTAGGGAGAATATATTCAGCCCTTGAATCCATTGGAGAGGCCCTTGGTCTCCCTTGGCCATGAATGGCCTCCTTTTCTCACTTTCTCTCTCCTCCATTAAAGGGAAAAATTGAGCTTTCTCTCTCCTACTCACGATGGCCGAATTTTGATCTCTCCTCCAGCATTTTGGCACCCCACTAACCCATATGAATAATAAAAATGAGGTTATCCCAAGTGGGGGAAATGGGTTTGAGCTTTGGTTAGCCCATTTGGGCTAATTTGACCTATTTTAAGGATTGAGTTGACCTTGGTCAAATTGACCACTTGGGTTGAACCCAAGGGGTCCTTGGTGACCCCTTGGCTTCCCCTAAAATCTTGGAAGGGTTGTGTAGGGTTAACTTTGCACCCTGAAGGTCACTTGTCTCTTAGTTAGGGCACTTTGACCACTTTAGAACTAGGGTTGAATTGGGTAAACTCAGGCTCTAGAGTTGACCCCAATGAATATTTGGTGACCCAATTACCCAACTTTTGGTCTAGGAAGACCCTGGATGGGTTGGTTGGGCTTATTAGGGGCATATTTCCCATAGTTTGGGCACCTTGCCCAATTTAGGCATAGGATGGTCCTAGGTCAACTTGGCCACCCTGGGTTGACTCCAATGGATCCTTAAGGCCTTTCAATAGATTGGTAAGGTCCTTGTGGGGTATTGGAGTCATGATGAAGCCTCATGATCATCCTAAAAGAGTGTTTAGAATTTTACTATTTGCAGACAATGGTGATCTCCACCTTCATGCCTGAGCTAACTTGGTCTTCTTGGGCTTCTTAGGTTTTTGTCATGACCTAGTCATGGAAAAACAGCTCTTAGGGTGTCTAGTTGGAAATGGAATATTACAAATCCTATTAAATAAAATAAAAATTTCATATTCAAAATTTAAGTTAGGCCTGCGGGGTTTCTACTGAGGGTAACTGCTTGTAACATCCAATAGGAAGTTGAATGTATACTTTACCCGGAGGGATCCGGGTACCTCTGTTGCATTAGATCTGGTGGCTCCCAGTATGCTCCTCTTGCCCATGGTTCTGTTGGTTTCTCTATGAGGATGGCACAACACTTGTGCACGCAGCGGAAGTAACAAAAATCAAGAACAACCCAAAGAGAATGGGATCGGGCCATGAATGTTGAATCAAGAAGTTAACAAACAACTAGGTAAAAGTTACCTATCCGGTGTTCAGTCAAAACTCAACAGAGATGCTCCAAGCTTTGAGTCCTTGTCGATGGTGAGTTCTACGTAGAATAATGTCTACGTCTCTGCAGAAATCCACACGAGCAGGAGAACACCGAGATTCGTCACATGAAAGGTCGGGAAGGAAATCAACCGCACCTTGCACTTCCACGGACTACTAGGTACGCGCCAAGAATAGCAACACCGATGACTGTCGCCGGAGAGAAGGTGATAAGCGGAGTGAACGAGGCGGCAGAATCAGAACTCTTTCGTCGGCGAGGTTCGGGAATCAGCCAAGCGAGCGGCGGAACGCTTCCGTCGGGTTCGATCCAGCCACAGGAGAAAAAGCCCGATCTTATTCTTCCCAAAACCCTAAGTCTCAATTTATACCAAAGGCATAAACAGACCTAAGAGTATCGCTATCCACAGACCACCCAAAATAGGGTTTCAGAATCATTCGCCGAGAATCAGAACAGGTTCGGCGAGAATCAGTCGGCGGGATCCAGAAGACAGAATCGGCGAGAATCAACAGATAGATTCGGCGAGAATCAGTAGCCAGATTCGGCGAGAATCAGCAGATTGATTCTCGATGACTTTGCCATAGTCTGCGAGACATACTCGACGACTCCCGTTAACTCTCGACGAATTTGCCTTATCGGCGATTCATACTCGACGACTTTCAACAAAATTCCTTTGGCAACGTTTGCCCGAACCCATTCTGTGTGGTGATTGGTAACCCTTACCAACACAATCAATCTTCCAACTTCTCCAAATTCTCTTATGTGCGACCCTGCAGGCTCATATCGCGTTGGCAGTGAGATTACATGTTTGACCACTTCTAGATCACCATGTAACTCCAACAGTCTCATACTTGATCTTGAAAGTATCAAACCAAAAATCTCAGAAACAATGAGCAGCATCTAGTAATGCATCATTGATCCACAAGCAATAAGAGTTCATAACTCATAAGCCTTTGTGAACAATATCCCAACGTTGACTTTGTCCCTTTGTCCCTTACATCCAGAAAGAACTAGAGGCATGGACCGTGTCACCCTCATAATAACTCAATCCAAGTTTCTTGATCTAGAATGTACTTCAAGAGAATGGTTAGTCCAATATCACATATTTACTCAACCAAGCATGGCCCTGCATTTCTAAGTCCAGTTCCATCAAGGGGCCCATGGATGCAACTCCTGTCATATAGGAGGACAATCCCATATCTGCTCACACACAAACACCCAAATGATTTGTAACATGCCCAACAACTACCCTTATCATCAACCTTTCTCAAGGAAGACTTTAGATGGCATCAAAGCACGCTCTTCCTCACTTGATGAATGTTGTGACTCCAGGTCAAAGGATCACAACACCATTATCAATTGATACCTACTCGTGACACGTTAAGATAACAATCCATAGAGTAGTCTCAGGTTGGGTCTGTCCAGTACAACTTGTTCATTAACAAGTACCCACGTGATGACTTGATATCACAATATCATGACCTATGAGAACTGGTCATCAGTCAACACAGGTGCTAGTCTTAATGTATCATCATCACCCTTAGTTTATATGATGATACTACGACCAGGGACCTTTTAAGAATGAAGCTTCAAATAAATCACAGGCTCTCACATTCAAGTCACGTACTTGATGTACAATGGAAGAGAACATTCTAAGGGTATTTTTTATGTTAACATTTAACTATCACATAGAGAAACCATAATAAAAGAACATGTCATTAATTGTAAAAAGAAAAATCTAGGTACATGATTCATCATATGAATAAACAATAAACAGCCAACAAAATAAATGTTTACATGCAACCCACAAGACTCTCACTAGAGTTGATCATTTAGGTATCGTATACCCATTGATCTAGTATTACCATCATGCTTTCTTTGCGCGAGAGGCTTTATCAGTGGATCCTCAATATTCTCCTCAGTCGGCACTCTGCAAATGTTCACATCTCCTCGTTCGACAATCTCACAAAAAAGATGGAACCGCCGAAGTATGTGCTTGGAGCGCTGATGAGATCTAGGTTCCTTAGATTGTGCAATTGCACCATTGTTATCACAGTAGAGAACTACGGGACCAACAATGCTAGGAACTACATCAAGCTCGCCGATGAATTTACTAATCCATACAGCCTCCTCCGCTGCGTTAGCTGTAGCGATATACTCGGCCTCTGTTGTAGAATCAGCAATTCTCTCTTGCTTGGAACTCTTCCAGCTAACAGCTCCTCCATTAAGGCAAAACAAAAACCCTGAGTGAGACTTTGAGTCGTCCCTATCAGTTTGGAAGCTAGCATCCGCGTAACCACTTACAACGAGCTCTTCCTCTCCACCATACACCAAGAACACATCCTTTGTCCTTCTCAAGTACTTCAGGATATTCTTGAATGCAATCCAGTGGCACTCACTGGGGTCTGACTGATACCTGATAGTCATGCTCAAAGAAAAGGATACATCGGGTCGAGTACATTACATTGCATACATTATTGATCCAATTGCTGAATCATATGGAATCAACTTCAGGCGGTCCTTATCTTCACAAGATTTTGGACACTGGTCCTTAGAGAGATTCACACCATGAGACATGGGTAAAAATCCTTTCTTGGACTCAAGCATGTTGAACTCCTTCAACACTTCTCGATGTATGTACTCTGGGTCAAACCCAGCAACTTCTTCGATCTATCTCTTTAGATCTTAATACCAAGTATATAAGTCGCTTCACCCAAGTCCTCTTTATAGAAAAGCAGTTCCCTAGGTTGTTCTTAACAATTTTTAGGGTAGGAATGTCATTCCCAATCAACAGTATATCATCTACATACAATATCAGGAAGACAACAATGCTCCCACTGATTCGCTTATAAACACAAGGCTCATCTTCATTCTTGATGAAACCAAACTCTTTGATTTTCTCATCAAAACGAAGATTCCAACTTCGAGAGGCCTGCTTAAGGACATAAATGGAGCTATTCAACTTGCATACTTTAGTGGCTTCATTTAGGGATACAAAACCCTCAGGTTGTGTCATGTACACTTCCTCAAGGAGGTTTCCATTAAGGAAAGCCGTTTTGACATCCATCTGCCAGATCTCGTAGTCATAATACGCAGCAATAGCAAGCCATATCCTTATGGACATTACCATGGCAACATGGGAAAAAGTCTCATCATAGTCAATACCATGAATTTGCTTGAAACCCTTAGCCACCAGTCGCCCTTTGAATGTTTGTACATTCCCATCCATGTTGGTCTTCTTCTTGAAGACCCATTTGCACCCTATGGGTCGTACCCCTTCGGGTGGTTCCACCAAGTTCCAAACTTGGTTTGCATACATGGAGTCCATTTCGGATTTCATATCCTCAAGCCATTTGTCAGAGTCCGGTCCATTCATAGCATCTTGGTAGGTTGCTGGTTCATCATCATTATCCATAAGCAACACATTACCTATTTGAGACATGAGAAATCCATATCTCTCAGGCTCAAATCTCGGTCTACCAGATCTACGTAGGACTTGTGTTTCTTGAGCAGGTTCTCTAGCTACAACATCTTATTGTCCTGTCTCAGAATCCAATTCTGGTTCATTCACTACCTGTGGTTCTTCAACTTCTTCAAGTTCTACGTTTTCAGTCTTTTTGATAAGAATTCTCTTTCTAAGAAGATGCCAGTCCTTGTGATAAATACTTTGCCCTCGTACGGTAGGTAAAAGTAATACCCTTTTATTTCCATAGGATATCCCACCAGATAACATTTATCCAATTTGGGTTCCAGCATGTCAGGCATTTGACGTCGCACGTATGCCTCACAGCCCCAAATTTTAATGAATGACAAACTAGGACGCTTCCCAGTCCATATCTCATATGGTGTCTTCAGAACCATTTTCGTTGGAGCGCGATTCAGTGTCATTGCAGCAGTCTCTAAAGCAAAACCCCAAAAGGAAACAGGCAAGTCTTCATGACTCATCATTCAACGTACCATGTCTAACAGAGTACGATTTCTCCTCTCAGACACACCATTATGTTGTGGTGTTCTAGGTGGAGTGAGATGTGATACAATGCCACACTCTTTCAGATGATCACGGAACTCATGACTCAGGTATTCGCCACCTCGATCAGATCGGAGTGCTTTAACCCTTTTACCCAACTGGTTTTCTACTTCATTTTTGAACTCTTTGAACTTTTCAAAGGTCTCAGATTTGCACTTCATAAGATACACATATCCGTATCTACTGAAATCATCAGTAAATGTAACGAAGTAGAAATACCCACCTCTAGCCATGGAGCTCATGGGTCCGCATACATCACTATGTCAACACCCAAGAGATCCTCAGCCCTCTTAGTAAAACAAGTGAAAGGGGCTTTAGTCATCTTGCCTAACAAACAAGATTCGCATCGCTCAAATGATTCATAATCAAATGAGTCCAAAAGTCCATCTTTATGGAGCTTGGATATGCGCTTCTCGTTTATATGGCCCAAATGACAGTGTCATAGAGATATAGGGTTTGAGTCATTTGTTCTTAGTCTTTTATTATTTTCTACATTATAGATCAGATGATCCAAGTTCAAAACATAAAGAACATTAAACAATTGGGCTAAAGCATAACAAACATCATTCTTAAATATAAAACAACAACAATTGTTCTTAATTATAAAAGAAAATCCAATCATGTCAAAGCATGAAATGGATATAATGTTTCTAGTTATGGTCGTAACAAAATAACAATTATCTAGTTCTATTACAAGCCCACTGGGCAAAGAAAGACGGTAAACCCATACGGCTACAGCAGCAACTCTTGCTCCATTGCCGACGCGCAGGTCCACCTCCCCTTTATCTCAGCAATCTTCTCCTTTCCAGTTCCTGCACATTTGTACAATGTGTGAACCACATCAGGTATCAAATACCCAAGATGAAGGAGCAGAGAGGTTTATTTCTATAACATAAATATTTGAAGCGGAAGTCATACCTCCCTTCATTTTCTACAGACCCTCAATGTAAGAAGGACAGTTCCTCCTCCAATGACCAGTCCTTGCCACAGTGGTGGCATTTCCCTCCTTCACCATGCTCTTCTTTTTCTTCAGTACAGAAGACTTGGGCTCAAGATATGACTTATGTACCACCTTCGTCTTTCATAGAGCCCTTGGCCTTGGCCTTGCCCTTATGCACCATAAGTATGGGGCAGGCAGGCTTGGCCTTCTTCATATTAATCTCTGTAGTTTTCAACATGCCTAGGAGCTCGGGCAGTGTCTTGTCTCTTTCATTCATGTTATAGTTCAAGACAAACTGCTCATAACTGTCTGGCAACGATTGCAGGATCAGATCTGTGGCCAACTCTCACCTAGAGGAAAACCCAGCCTATCAAGGTTCTCTATATACCCAATCATCTTGAGTACGTGAGTCCCTTCTGAGTCTCTAACTCCCATCTTGCACTGAAACAACGCTTTTGTGACGTCAAACCTCTCTTGACGAGCTTGCCCTTGAAAAATTTTCTTGAGATGCTCGTCGATCTCCTTGCACCCCATGTTCTCATGTTGCCTCTGAAGCTCAGAGTTCATGGTGGCAAGCATAAGGCATTCGATGTCTAAGGCGTCATCAGTATACTTCTTATAAGTATCCTTATCAGCACGGGAAGAATTCCTGGTCGACACCTCGGGGGCTTCTTCTTCCAAGACATAGAGCTTTCGCTCTTGCCTAAGAACAATTCTCAGGTTCCTGTACCAGTCCATGTAGTTAGTCCCATTGAGCTTATCCTTCTCAAGGATGGCTCTCAAAGACAGAGTGGCGTGTGAACCACTTGCCATTGAATTCTACAAGAATTCATGCAGAATAATATAAGTACTAAAATTTCAAAATACAATTTATTTTTAATTTGGATTTCAATTAAAACTCCCACTATTTTTTTCGAAATGATAGCCCTCACTATCAATTCGGAGAGTTCAGGCGAGCTACTCTCTTAGTGGACAAGATCCGTATTTCACCAACACAATGAGTCAGCTTTGGTTTTTCTCTCACGATGTGGTTATTTAGGTAGGCAACGCTTGCGAATTGCATCCTCATGCAATTCTTGTATGGTTGGTGAATAACTCCTTATTCGCATCCATCATATGGTGCATGCCAACCCTATGCCTCTAGGCACTCAACCTTTGAGGTCACCTAGTTAAGATAGACCAGATGTCGACAGTGGGATATCATAATTATCCGCTCGCACCCTTACCAAGATAGATTAATGCACCTTGCTTTGGCAAGCCCACACTTCATCGATCGAGGCAGGAAGAGTGTCATCCATCGGAAGGCATCCGAACACTTAATATTAGAGGAAGGGATTTTATTATTATTGGTTAACAATTAACCATGATCAACATTTGCTCAATGTGCATATCCACAGAAAAACAATCTCTAAAAACAACATGCATCCCTTATGTGCACAACATGGTACTATCAACATTTGATAGAAGAAAGTGCTAAGTTTGAACATCCGGACTCTTCCAAATCTTAAGATTTAAATGCATTGGACAAAGACAAAGGCAACTCAACTTAAAGCAGTAGACAAGCTCATCTCTCATTGTTGGATTCAAAATCCAAAACAATGCAGTGGTTCATTAACCACTCGAGGGACGGTTACTGCTAAGGAGACAACAATTTCTAACAATTTGAAATTACCACGAAATCCCAGACGTTCCTTGCGGGGTTCCAAGGGCCGCAACCTAGGTATACACGTACTGGAATAACCTAACTTCGAATACAACAATCAAGGCCGAAACCTCCCTATGATACCACTGTTGGGTTTCTCTATGAGGTGGCACAACAGTTGTGCATGCAGCGGAATTAGTAAAGAAAAGAACAACCCAAAACAGATTTTGGACCGGGCCATGAATGTTGAATCAAGATGTTAAGAAATAACTAGGTAAAATTACCTTGGCGGCGTTGAGTCACAACTCAACGAAGATGCTCTAATGTATGGGTTCTTGTCGGCGGCGAGTTCCACATAGAATAGCGTCTACGTCTCTGCAGAAATCCACACGAGCGGAACAATGTCGATCTTCGTCGCACGAAAAATGGTAAGGGAGATCGACTGCACCTTGCACTTCCACGGACTGCTAGGTCCGCTCCAGGAAGACAAGCACCAACGACTGTCGTCGGAGAGGAGGCCGGCGGAGCGAGCGAATCGACGGAAGCGAAGCACTTCCGTCGACGGAACACTTCCGTCGGCAGAACCCTTCTGTCGGCGGAATGGCGGAACACTTCCGTCGGGCCGTTGGGTGGATCGTCTGATCCTCAAACCTAAGTTCCTATTAATACCCAAAGCATAAACAGACCTAGGAAAAATCGCAATCCGCAGACCATAGAAAATTAGGGTTTCTGGAAATAATTCGTCGGGAATCAGCATTCGTCGAGAATCGAACAGTTCGATTCTCGACGATTCTCGACGACTCTCGACGATTATCGACGAACCATAGTCGACGATTCTGGACGAACCACAGCCGACGATTCTCGACGATCGATACTCGATGATTCTCGATGATCGATACTCGATGATTCTCGACGATCGATACTCGCCGATTCTCGACGGTCGATACTCGTCGATTCTCGACGATCGATACTCGTCGATTCTCGACGATCACCTTGGCAACATTTGCCGGACCCCATTCTCTATGCTGATTAGTAACCTTTACCAACACAGTCAATCATCCAACTTCTCCACATGCTCTTATGTGCGACCCAGTAGGCTCATATCGGGTTGGCAGTGAGATTACATGTTTGACCACTTCTAGATCATCATGGTAACTCCAATATATTGGGTCCTAGGTTCTTGTCAGCATAAAATACAAGATGCCTTCCTATAGGATTTCTGTCAGGAAGGCTATCTCTAGCCAAAGGATGTCGACATACCCTTGCACTTGGCACAAAAGGATTGTGCCAACAATCAATGGCAAAGTGACCCACTCTGCCACAGCACCAACACTCATGAATATTGTATCTCCTTTTCTGACAAGATCTACTGACGGAGTTAGTCATGATCTTAGGTCTGACAGGGGCAGAGCAGGTTCTGCTCTCGGATTTACCCTTTCCACTGAGACTCGATGGAGGGCGGATGGAGAACATGTGGTGAGTATCACGAGGCCTGGGAGGTGGTGCTTTCTTTTCAGCCAGCACACATCTGGGGGCCCCATAGATGCTTGCTACATGTTTTCCAACCCCATTTCCCTATTTCCTAGGGTGGTGAGAGGTACTGTGAGAGCTGGTTCATGCAATTTCATGAAGTGTTGGGGCTGAGACCGTGAATACAAAAGGTTCATGATGAGCCATGTGTATTTTCTCATGGGTAGCCATAACAGCACTAGCACTATGGGTATTTCCACATGAGGGTCGATCATTCTTGCAGTGACCATAGTTGTTCTTATGGTCATACCTGAAGGAATGATGAGAGCCCCTCCTACTCGGTGTGGGGGGTCTATAAACAGTTTCCCCATTTCTCCACGATTTTATAATTCGCGAGATCCACCCATTTTCTCCTTTTCTCTTAATAGCATCTATCTTTGAAAAATTAGATACAATCCTCCTCTTAGTCTCTAGACAAAGCTCTAGATTCGAGATCTTTGAGTCATTCACCTTGATGGATTCTAATTGGAGGTCCACCGTGGTCCTCAGTTAAGCAATTTCCTTAGCTTATTTCTCAACAAGTGAGTTGCTCTTCTGAAGGGCTCTATGACGGGAATCAAGAGTTTCAATCCTTTGATTAAAGCTATCAATCTCCCTTGCATCACTTGATGGACAAACCTCTGAACTTCTCCTGTCTTCAGGAGATTCAAGAGGAAAGGAGCAAGATGAGGAAGATACCTGATTCTGATTGTGTTGATCAGGGTTAGCGTTATTGTCTGCAGAGACAGATGTTTCAGCTTCATCACAACTGCTTTCCTCAATCTCTTCTTCAGTCTCAGATAGAGACACGGGAGCTCTGATATTGAGAGGTTGGTCTTGACTTTCATCTTTAGAGACTAGGACCCCCACATATGGTTCATCATCTTGCTGACATTCAGTCCCGGCAGTCTTCGTTCCCTCCATGAGGTCATAGATAATTTGCCACATGGACTTTGCAGTCTTACACTTATCCAATCTCGTGAGAGATGATCCAGACCAAATGTCAGAAATGATCTGTCGAACCAGCTTGTCAAAGTTAAATAGTGAGAGCTCAGTTTCAGACATCTCTGCGGGACTCTTGAATATTTGGAGATATTTTCCAGAACTAGAAGCCTTTATGGGAATGAAGGGACCCTCTTCAACGATGAATAGAGTACGAGGGTCAATGGCTTTCTGATGAAACTGAACTCTCATTTTCCAGAAGGGATAATACTCTTTTGTGCAGGTAGGGAGTCTTAGAGGTGAGACATCAGTGTATAGCTCCATGCTTGAGTCTTGTTTTCTTCTTGACACTAGAAGCAGGATCTTACTCAAGGTGTTAACCTTATTGATGAGTAACCTCCCTCTGATACCACTTGAAAGTATCTAGTGTCGACTAAATCCACCTAGGGGGGAATAGGTGTCGTGCAGTCTTTTACGGAATTAAATTTACCTGCACAAATTAACAAACACGCACAAAAAACTAACAAAGAGTTATAGTGGTTCACCGATTTTGGCATGTCCACTTTCCCCCTCGACCTATCTCCCACCAAGGGACGACTCGGTCACTTCTCCAAACAGATTGAAATCAAATCCTCACACTATGGAAGAAACCCTTCCAACAACGGAGTCACAACTCCACCACCACGGGTTGCACCCAACCCTTACAACTAGGAATAAAAATTCCGTTACAACAAAACCAAATATAGAATGTATAAGAAAATACAAACAACGCTTTTGGAGATCCCGATGTCCTTCTTCGTTCTTTGAAGCTTGCTTGAAGATAACGAAGAATCCACAACCGGACTTCTCTCTTAGAGAGGATCTTGTCAAGATCGGCGGCGGCAAGTGATTGCAGCGGCGATACTTTGTAGATCCAAACTTCTTGACAAAGCAAGAAGGTCTACCAATGATCTCAGTCGGATCAATCGTCCCAATCAATTCGTAATGAAGAACTAACATCATTTAACGAATCGAGAGACAAGAGATCTCAATAGAGATGCGTGAGACGCTCGTCTTGCCTCGGTCTATCGTCAGAAGATCAGAGATGATCAGAGATTGCAGGCGACGACTTCCTTGCGAGCGGCTACAGGCGATCGGCGGTTTTCCGTGATCCGCTAGGTCACGCTCGGCCTCCTTTTGATTTCCGAGAATATATTACTGTTCATGTTCAAAATACGCGACTATATATACCAGAGCCAACCGTAATGAGCGTTGTGGGGCCCATTAGGAAAAGCCCTAACCCCGGACGAAACAGCACAGAGCATCATGGTTCGGTTCAGCGAATGAAGAAAATTGCCTAAGGCAAAATCGGCGGGAATAGTTGGTGATTCCCGTCGAAGTCGGCGGGAATCATTCACGATTCCCGTCGATTCTGCCTTAGTAGAATCCCTGTCTGGGAAACAGTCAGTCGAAAGAAATTAGCCGGAGAGGCTAGCAGATACTCGACGAATCGGCGGGAGAGGCTAGCTGATACTCGATGAATAGGCGGGAATCACTAACAATTCCTGTCGATTCTGCCTTAGCAGAATTCCTGTTTGAAAATCGTCAGCCGGAAGAAGTCGGCGGGAATGCAGGCTAATTCTCGTCGAATCGGCGGGAATCACTACCGATTCCCATCGAAGTACGCGATAATCATTTAGTGATTCCTGTCGATTTTGACATAGAGGTATTTTCTCTTCCTTCCTTTGAATACTTGGTCTTTGACCCCTCTTTGCTCCTTCTTCTGCTCTTGATTTGCCTTAACCCTGTACTTTAAAATAAGTACACTCCAATAGAGAGAGCACACGTGAGTCAACACACTGATTTTCTCAACGAGGGATTACGTTGCGCAGACCCGTGTATATTGACCCACTGTACCCTTACATTGGTGTGTACTTAGCATGGAATAGCTGCAAGCACAACTTGATAGAAGATCGTAAAATACATTGTGAATCCATCATAGCTTGACTTGAGTCTTCTTCAAATCCAGGTAATTGTGGATACAATACCAAACAGAAGTTCTTCTTCCTTTGCATAGGAAAACCCTCTCCCACGAGTGTGCGGTGAGTTTGCGATGTTCCTTGGGGTAGATATGTGAAGTCCCCCTTTTTTAGAGTCTGGAATCGAAGTACGGGCATATGCATTGGGTGTGAAGCCTACCAGGACGTGGTTGTCTGGATCGGTGATGTTCTATTTTGACGCTTTATTTATCGCTTTCTTCAATTAAGAAGAGTGTGTGCGTGTGTGCATTTATTTCCACCTACTCATTTGAGTAGGGCTTGCTTTATTTAATTTTCTTTATGGTTTTAAAGTGTGTGTGAGTGTCTGCATCAATTAGCCTTCAATTTATCTAATTGTCCTATTTTTTGTGTTTTCTCTTATAATTGTTCAGTGCTTAGTTTAACACTCACGCTTCACCTAAAAACATAAAGCCGTCCCCATACTGATGAGTGGCTAATCTCTATTAGCCTTCGGCATCGAAGAGCATTGGGACATATAAAATGATTTGAAATAATTAAAGAACTTTATTTTTATTTTAATTTAAGGACTTATGCTTAGCCCCGGGTTAACGACGCATAGGACCACATAATCGATTTGTGGGCTCTATTTCTGTTATCCATACGCAATGCTGAGAGGCCGCACGTATGTACCGATCCCCCTTGGGTAAAGAGAACTGTGTAAGCCCCCTCGAAAGAGGAGAAACGTAATTCTGCCGGATTGTGTTCCCCACCCAATAGCGGGGTTCTTAGCGTAATGCGGGCATTAAGGGGAATCCCTTCGTCGGACTAACGTTCGGTCGAATAGCCTTAGCGCCCAGGTGAGCGATATCCCTAGACCAAGGTGAGCTCATGTTCTTGGAACCTCCACGTCCAAGTGCCTTTTATTAAATTAAAAACAAAGTTCAATAATTGTTAAGAATTATTTTAGTCTTAATCCGATTCGATGCCGAGCGTTAACCCGTCATCGAACTAACTTAGCAAAATTCAGCTCTCTTTCTTTCCATTTTAATTAGACTAAAAAATCCCACCTTACTGATAGTAAGATAATAGTGTTCCTGGAAGAGTAGATATAATCAACGCGTCCCTGGCAACGGCGCCAAAAACTTGATGGCCGCGGAACAGAGACCGACTGTGGTTGGTTCGAAATGGTCAGATTCTGCGGGCCGGTTATAAGATCGAGTTTTCTAACGAGAGGAGGCAAGTGCACCTATCACAAGTATTAGTAAAATACGCCTTGGCAGACTTAGGCGCGAGCATTAAATTGATGTCGTTCTCGCTCTTCCTGCGTTTAGGTTTGGGTACTCCTGCTCCTACCAATATGCGCATCCAACTAGCGGATTGCTCGGTTAGGTTCCCCATCGGGGTTGTTGAGGATGTCATTGTCCGAGTAGACAAGTTTCACCTTCCCGGTGGACTTCGTCATCTTGGACATCGAGGAAGACGCCAACGTATTAATAATACTTGGTCGCCCTTTCCTCACGACCTCACGTGCGTTAATCGATGTAAGTAATGGTCAGCTTCTCCTTCGGGTAGGAGACGACCAAGTTACTTTTTCTATTAACTCCTCTATGGAAGACTCGTCGCCGAGCGACAATTTCTGCTACTCTTTAGATTCTTTTTATGGAGATTGTTCTTCTCCGGTTTTCGAGTCCGAGTTTTTAAACGAAAATATTTTTTCACTCGAAAATTTTTATTGCGATGAGGACGCGTTTACTAATATGCCTTTTAAACCAATTGGTTCAAATACATTAGCACTAAAACCTCACTAGATGAACCGCCCACCCTAGAACTCAAACCATTACCCGAATCCCTAAAATACGCCTTTTTGGGGAAAAATGATACACTCCCGGTAATCATTTCTTCGTATTTAAGCGATTCGGAGACCTCCGATTTATTGGAGGTTTTGCTTAAACATCGCCACGCAATTGCGTGGCAAATTTCTGACCTAAAGGGGATTAACCCTTCTTTTTGCACTCACAAAATTTTCCTAAACGATAATTGCCGCAAAACCATTCAGCCGCAGCGGTGTCTTAATCCAAACATGAAAGACGTCGTGAAAGCTGAGATAATTAAATTATTAGATGCGGGGATTATTTATCCCATTTCTGATAGTGCATGGGTTAGTCCCATTCATGTCGTGCCCAAGAAGGGCGGTCTAACCGTAGTGGCGAATGAGCACAACGAGCTCGTCCCAACTCGTACTGTTACGAGTTGGCGTGTGGTCATCGATTATCGCAAACTTAATGATGCCACCCGCAAAGACCATTTTCCACTACCGTTCCTTGACCAAATTCTTGAGCATCTTTCTGGTCATCTTTTTTATTGTTTTCTCGACGGTTTATCGGGTTTTTCCAAATCCCCATTTCCCCCAAAGACCAAGAGAAAACAACTTTTACTTGCCCCTTTGGCACCTTCGCCTATCGAAGGATGCCATTTGGCCTCTACAATGCGCCAGCTACATTCCAAAGATGTATGCTGGCAATTTTTGGCGAGCTAGTAGAAGATATTATGGAAGTATTTATGGATGACTTTTCTGTATTCGGGTGCTCATTCCCGGATTGTCTTCGTAATCTTGATCGTGTCCTCCAGCGATGCGAGGACACGCATCTTGTTTTAAATTGGGAAAAGTGTAACTTTATGGTTCGAGGAGGTTTGGTCCTCGGCCATAAGATTTCGATTAAGGGGATAGAGGTCGATAAGGCCAAAGTAGAAATCATAGAAAAGCTTCCTCAGCCGACAAACATAAAATCCATTAGGAGTTTTTTAGGCCATGCGGGCTTTTATTGGCGCTTCATTCAAGATTTTTCAAAAATAACAAAGCCTCTTACTCACCTCTTGGAAGAGGAATCACCTTTTGTCTTTAGTAGCGATTGCGAGTCTGCTTTTAATTTTATAAAACAAAAACTTATCAATTCTCCTATTCTAGTGGCCCCTAATTGGTCCCTTCCGTTCGAAATCATGTGCGACGCGAGTGATATTTCCCTAGGCGCCGTTCTTGGCCAACGCGTAGAAAAACATTTTCATCCTATTTATCACGCTAGCAAGACTCTCACTTCCGCACAAGTGAATTACACGACGACGGAAAAGGAACTCTTAGCCGTCGTTTTCGCTTTCGATAAGTTTCGTTCGTACCTTACGCTATTTAAAGTTATCGTTTTCACCGATCACTCCGCCCTTAAGTATTTACTAGCCAAAACCGACGCGAAGCCCCGCCTTCTTCGATAGATTCTCCTCCTACAAGAGTTTGACTTGGAGATCCGGGATAAGAAGGGCGCGGAGAATCTAGCGGCAGACCACCTCTCCCGTTTAGAAAATTCAGGTGCGGAAGCGCTCGTCGAATCTGAAATAAATGATAGATTCCCCGAGGAACGCCTTCTCGCCATTCGTTCGTCTTCATCATCTCCGCCTTGGTTCGCAGATTTTGCGAACTAATTAGTCGCGTGGGTACTCCCAAAAGATTTTTCAAGTCATCAAAAGAAGAAATTCTTTTCCGACTTGAAAAATTCTTTTGGGATGAACCATTTCTTTTCCGTATCTGCGCGGACCAAGCGGTTCGAAGATGCGTCGCGGGAGTGGAGTGCACACAAATATTGAGGCACTGCCATGAGGGTCCAGCCGGGGGCACTATCAAGCCAACCGGACCGCTAGAAAGGCGCTAGAGGCGGGCTACTTTTGGCCCACTCTCTTCAACGACGCGCACAATTTTGTGCGCGCATGCGATAGCTGTCAGCGGTCGGGTAACATCTCACGTCGAGACGAGATGCCCCAAAATATGTTTTTAGAATGCGAAGTTTTCGATTTATGGGGCATAGATTTTGTTGGCCCCCTACCTCCTTCTTATAAAAATATGTATTTTTAGTGGCGGTCGACTACGTATCAAGGTGGGCGGGGGAAGCGCAAGCTCTCCCCACCAACGATGCGCGAGTCGTCGTTACATTTCTAAAAAATTATTTTCTCGCTTCGGTACGCCTCACGCTATTGTTAGTGATAGGGGAACGCATTTCTGTAACGCTCTAATGGCTAAGACGTTAGCTAAATACGGAGTTACGCACAAGCTTGCCACCCTACCACCCGCAAACAAGTGGCCAAGTTGAGGTAGTAAATCGAGAGATAAAACGCATATTAGAAAAACCGTTTCACTTAATAGGAAATATTGGTCCGCTAAGCTTGACGACGCGTTATGGGCGGATCGTACTGCGTACAAAACCACTACCGGTTGTACTCCGTTTCGATTAGTCTATGGCAAAGCGTGCCATTTACCCGCAGAACTGGAGCACCACGCACTTTGGGCATTAAAACTCTTAAACCACGACTCTAACTTAGCCGCTCAAATAGAAAACTGCAACTAAACGAGCTCGATGAATGGCGTACGAATGCTTACGAGAGCAATAAGTTCTATAAGGAGCGTTCAAAGTTTTATCACGATCGAAAAATTAAAACCCCCAAAAATTTTTCTCCGGGCGATCTAGTCCTTCTTTACAATTCACGTCTTAGGCTTTTCCCGGGTAAGCTAAAATCGCGATGGTTCGGCCCCTTCAAGGTTGAAGAGGTTTGGCCATATGGGACCATACTCATCTCCCACCTCGAAAAAGGCACTTTTAAGGTGAAGGGTAATCGGTTAAAGTCTTACATAGCGGGAGACCCTGTGATCAGTAGGAGCGAAACCATAACCCTTCTCCATATATAAACTCGCCGAAATAGTCAAGCTACGCGACTATAAACAAAGCGCTCCTGGGAGGAACCCCACGTCTATTTTTTTACGTCTTTATTTATTATGTTTTCTATTTTTCTAATAAATGCAGGGTTTCTAATGGGCTTCCCCGAGCGCGGATCAGGGACGTTTTCTGCCACCCTCTTTTTTCCTTTTTTTATACATATACCTGCTGTCTTGTTTCTCATGCTTAGCATACAACATTGGGGACAATGTTGGATCTAAGTATGGGGGTGTTTTCGTATTTTTGTACTTTCTTTTTTTTTACTTACAAAAACAAAACTTAAAAATCCAAAAAAATTTAAAAAAAAACAAAACTTCAAAAACAAAAAAAATATAAAAAATCAAAAAAAAAAAAATTTGAAAATTTTGAAGTTTCATTTTTGAAACTTTGACTTATTTTTGACTTTGTCCGCGAGATCCGACTCATCGAGCCATCCACATAACGAGTCATCTCGCGGCAACCTAGTTTATATTTTTGTAAATATTTTTGTAAATATTTTTGTAAATAATTTTTATAAGTACTTTTTGTAAATATTCTTTCTCTTTCCCCTCTCCCTTTTTCCCTCTCATCCTTGTAAATATTTTTTCTTTTTCCCAAACTTTTGTAAATAGAATGAAAATTTCATTAAAAATACAAAAAATTCACAAAACTTAAAAATCCAAAAAAATTTTATTTTCGCATTTTTTTCTTTCTTTTTAGTATGTATATATTAAAGATATAAATAAAAAAATACAAAAAAAGAGCAAAACTTCAAAAAAAAAACAACAAATTTGTTTTTTATGAAACAAATAAATCAAACATCTCATTCTTAAGTTTCTTGCTATCCAAAACTTTCGTTTTGAGTTTATTTATATGCGAATTTGATCAATTCTTTGTTCATTATTCGTTTGTTAATTATAGATTGAAAAATCTAAAATGCCGGGGTTAAGTTTTAAAAAATTTATTATACTTTGTTAAAAATAGGGGACTCGTTTTAGACACTACTTCTAATTTTTCATAGATAGGAGTATGTGTACCATGTTAGAAAATAACGACTATAGAATTCAATTATGCTTGCCTTTAGCTTTCTGAAAAATTGGAACGTACAATTTATAAAGGTTGCTCTCAATTATTTTTCAATTAAAAATCTAGTTCTCTTTTCTCCCCTTACCTATCATAACTACTTGGTATGATAAAAATATTTCCCCAAAAAGAAAAAAAAAGATCTTATGTCAATGGGAATAAGATTTCATTCCGTAAACATAGGCACCCAATAAATTAAAAGATTATACGTTACGGAGTAAGAGGATAAAATTCATTACTCCAACACATATACATTGGGTTATTTTTATGAAGAAGAAAAAAATTTTTATGTTAAGGAAAATAAGATTTCGTTTTCTTTAACATCCAAATCAAAAAAAAAATGGAGGTTCGAGAAAAAAATAATAACTCGCCTCAAAATCCAAGCATCTTCATAAACCAACATCAACCCCCCTTAGCCAATTTCATTACTCTAGAATAATTCAAAAATCTTTTTGAGAGCATAATTCCTAAATTGCATTATTTCCGGTAACACTCCTATAAGCTAAAGCTCGTATAACTCCAAACTATTTTCTGTTAATCTAACCAATACAATTATTGCTTTCTATTTTGATTACATCAAGAAGTCTTTTGGCCAAAACTTTTGCCATGTTTAAATGGTTTAAAGCTTTTATCTTTCTTTCCACAATAGCTCTAAGAGAGGTGTTTAGAGTCTCTTTCTTTTTGAATACTCCATTCACCCCCCCCCCCCCATAGAGTAGTAAGTATCTTATCCCTCACTTTCATATTTTTCCTAAGATCTTCTAGTGCTTTCTAAGAAGCTCCTAGATCAGCATTTAGCTTTAGAGGGGAAGCGCTCAGAGATCTTTCGGGTAAGAGGTGGGACCTCCCAGCTGAGGCTTTGGGTCGGCTTTTGGTCCTTTACTGCCAGTCAAAGGTCTCAGCTTGGGAGAAGTAGGTGTTGGCTACACCCCTGATTTCAAACTTTCGTTGAGGTCAAATTTTGTCTTCAACAGAGTACATCAAATAAAAGGAATCTATCATCAAGGATCTTGAAGAGAAACTTGAAAGGGAGAAGAGGATTGTGGCCAATTTCTCTAAGATAGATTATATCAAGAGAAAATCTGAATCTTAGTGGATTTCTAAAGTTTTCCAATCTCAGAGGAGAGGCCAAGCTCCTGTCAGGCCTCAGTCCACATCTCACAAGGTAATTCTCCCATCCAATAGGTTTGACCAAGATTGTAAGTATGGTCACTAGAGGTGTGGGAATCTTTCTTACAAGAACACAAATGTATCTTACAATAGAAGAAGAGAGGTCATGGGATTAAGGGCATGGTTTTGGAATACCCTATTACTGAATTGGGCTAGGATTTCAATTCTTTGTTATTATCTTTAGTTTGACCCAACATATATAGACTAGGGTTCATAGGATTTTTTTCCAGGGTTGTTACTATAGAAGGAAATCTAGAGAAGTTTAGTTCGACGAATATCAAGCTCAGTTCGATGAACTCAGGTTTCTAACTCTGAGTTTAGCTTGACAAATGCTTTGCTTCGTTCGATGAACTCCGATCTCAACTAGGCTCAGCCTAGGCTCACTTCGATGAAATATAAAACTCAATTCGACGAACTCCAGGCTCAGCTCGACGATTTCCTTGATGTGTTTGACGATCAGGCAGTTTCCTTATTAAGAAAACAGAATGATTTCAAAAGCTTAATTTCAGTCATTTACAACTCTGATATTTAATGCTAAATATTCTAATTGAATATAGTCATTTAAGGCCGTATTAAGTATAGATTTATCACAGAGTTTTAATTCTAATTAATTCCTAGGGTAGTTATAATTCTCAAAGATTCTTCAGGCATTTCAAGAATGGTTTTAATTCAAATGTTTGAATTCTTCTCAGAATATATATATTCCCAGAAGATTATTGCTTCAGTGTGACAGAATTAGATATAAAAATATACTGAGACAGATATTCTGTTTAAGCTTATTACTTTAATAAATCTTCAATCTGAGACATCCATATTCATATCCCTCAAAAACATCTACTAGACACTGAAGCATACAAGAAGGCCTACACCCTGAGGAAAAGTTCCCTCTCCTGATCACAATCTCTATCCAAATCATGGGGCGCTTTTTGCATCTTCATCCACTAAAGTCTTCTCAAAGATATTTGACAGAGAATACAACATTATTTCATATAAATTCTTTCTAAACTGTGTACAGGGTTTTTAACTACCTTCAAAAGTTAACTCTTAGTTCCTAAGTCACCTAATCAAAAGACTTAAGCTTGGTTTTTGGGCACCTGGTCAAAAGCTCAAAGTGTTACTAGATCTCTCTTAGAAAATAGATCTTGTGGTGACATGGCACCTGAGTAAAAACCTATAGTGGATACCTAGCAGGGTGATAGAAGAGTAGACGTACCAAGATTTATTGGGGAACTACTATAAAAATCCTTTTGTCGTCTGTGATTGCTTTACTTTCTATTGTGTGCTACGATTTTCCTATTTATATATATATATATATATATATATATATATCTTACTTTAATTTGCTATAAAAATAAATTAAAGTTTTAAAATACTCAATTCACCCACCTTTAGAGTAAAGTTAGATCTATACCTCACTTTCAATTGGTATCATAGGTTGGTTATTTGGTTTTACAGGCTAACACCTAAACCAATAGATCTGATAGATCTTATTTAGTCTAGTTTGTTTTATTTATCATGCCACAAAATAAAGAGTATTCAAGCACTAGACCTCCTGTTTGTAATCTAAATAAGTTTGCACTATATAAGGCAAGGATTAGATTATATATGAATTCTATTGATGAGGATATCTACAATTCTATTTTGACAGGACCACATCTACCACTGACAACAACAAGCACCAGTGTTGTACTCCATTAGAATGGACAGAGGCTCAGAGAAAAGCAAAAAATGTTGATGCAAAGGCTATGAATATACTAGCCTAGACATGGTCTGATGATTTTTTAGAAGGTTGCTGAATACACCTCAGCAAAAGCTATCTGGGACTCCCTCACTGCAATGGTAGCTAGATCAGCAGATAAGAGAAAAGAAAGAAGATCTCACCTGATTTCTCAATATGAGAATTCAAAAAGGGAGAAATGGAATTTGTTGCTGATATGTACACAAGATTGAGTCTCATAATTAATGAACTGAAAACCTTGGACAAAGATATTACACTGACAGAAATTAATGAAAAAATTCTCATGTATTTCCCTAGCACATGGGATTCAAGAATTTGGCCAATTAGAGAAGCCAGAACTGTAAATGAGATTTCAATAGAAACCTTATTGGGAAAGCTCAAATCATATGAGCAGCTCATCAAAATAGAGAAGCTGAACAAAAGACTTTACCTAAGTAAAGAAAGAAAAAGAGTATTGCTTTTCAAGAAACTGAGGAGGAAGAATAACTTTCAGAGAATGAAGAACTATTGAGTCTTTTGGCTAAGAGATGTTACAAAATTACATGGAAAGTCTTTAGGAGAATGTTTTCCAGAAACAAGGATAAACCAATGTATGACAAAACACTAACTAAAGAAATTGTTTGTTATGGTTGTAGGAAACCAGGACACATTCTTCCAGAATGTCTTTAAAATCAGAAGAAAGACAAGAAGAAGGAGAAAGACTTCAAGAAGCATTCACACAAACCCTCTTCTGGTAAACACAAACAGAAGGAGAGAGGTTTTGTAGCTGAAATACGGAGTGAATCAGATACTAAATCTTCATCCAGTTTAAGTGAAGATAAATAAGAATCAAAGGCTAAAGAAGTCTGTCTGACGGCAAACAATGCATTATGCAGTAATTCTGTTGATGAATCTGAGTCTGAGGAAGACCGGGTAATTTCTACCTTTGATTTTACTTAAGAACAATTTAAAGAAGATTTCAAATTACTTTGTAAAGATTTAATACAATCTGAGAAGAAAATAAAACTTATCAAAGAAAAATTAATTGAATTAAACAGACTATCTTCAAAAAATAATAAACTTGAAGAAGATTTGAAAATACTTAAGGCACAAGTAGTTTTTCTAGAAAACAAATTATTTGAGGCAAAGAAGTTTGAAGATTTTCTTAATAGGAGAAGTATCAAACTGATGAACATAACAAGCACAGTCAATGACAGACTAAATCATAAAATTGGCTTGGGAGCTTCATCCAGTCAACCTCACCTTCTTTAGAAAATATCTTAACTACCCCTGTAAAATTTATTTCTGCTAAAGGAAAAGAAAAATTAGAAGATATAGATAAAGTTACTGAAGTTTATCAACAGAATAAATCAAAACAAAATAAAAAACTTTCAGAAAAATTATGTTCAACAAAGTTCGTCGAACCGAGATTAACGAAATCAATATTATTCGTCGAACAGCAATCGACAAACTCTGAACATAGGATTTGAGTTTAACTACTCAACGAATGGTGCTCGACGAAATCAATATGATTCGTCGAACAGAGATCGACAAACTCTGAACACCAAAATGAATATTACTATTCTGTGAATGGAGCTCAATGAACTCACTCTAATTCGTCGAACGAAGCTCGACGAAATAAATATAATTCGTCGAACTCAAATTTTTTAAACACAAATTTTAATTCTTTTCAAAAGAATAGTAAGACATAAAGATTTAAAATCCAATTACTTAGTGGATCATTCCTCCAGGAGATAGCATCCACTTGGTTATAAAAATCAACCAGAATGTTCTTATAGTTCTACTTATTATGAAAGAAAATTAGGACCCAAGGTAACTTGAGTCAAGAACACCTAACTGTTTTTATATAGGAAAATAACAATCCTACTACAGAGGAACAGTGGTATTTGGATAGTGGGTGCTCAAAACACATGACAGGAAGCAAGGCAAACCTAAGAGATTTCAAAGGAAAGCTTGGACCAAAAGTCATATTTGGAGACTCCAATTGTGGCCAAACAAAGAGCTATGACAATGTCAAGGTTGGAGAAGTTACCTTCAGGAAGGTAGCTTATGTGAGGGGTCTTAAGCAAAACCTGATCTCCATCAGTCAACTATGTGATGAAGTTTATCAGGTATCTTTTAATAAAGCTTTATTTTATTACATCCAATACTAACAAAATTCTTTTAACTGGAGTTTGACAACGTAACATTTATTTAGTTGATTTTAACTCTGCTAAAACTAAAATATGTTTGTTTAATCAAATAAGTAAAACTAATGAACTGTGGCATAAAAGGTTAGGACATAAACTTTAGAACTATTGATAAGTTGTCTAAGGACAACCTTGTCAGAGGACTACCTTTTGGATCTTACAAGAAGGAAGGACTTTGTAGGGCTTGTCAATTAGGTAAGTAAACCAAAAATAGTTTTAAATCCATATATAAAAGTGATTCACCCAAAATTTTGTATCTAGTACAAATGGACCTTTTTGGACCTATTGCAATACAAAGTTGGGATTAAAGTCATACACTTTAGTGATTGTTGATGATTTCTCTAGATTCACTTGTGTGTTCTTTCTTAGAAACAAGTCAGATAACTTCAAAGTTCTTTCAGACATTCTTAGGAACATCAAGATTGAGGACTCTACTCAGATTGTATTGATCAGAAGTGATCATGACACTGAGTTTGAATCTCTTCTGATTACATGAAATTTTTGAGAAAGAAGGAATCATGCAATGTTTCTCTGCTCCTAAAACTCCTCAACTCTAATTGAATCTACAAGAACATTACTTGCAGATGCTCACTTACTCCTATCCTTTTGGGCAGAGGCAGTAAGCACAACAAACTATGTTCTTAACAGAAGTCTGATTCATAAACTAAAGAGTAAGACTCCTTATGAATTACTTAAAAATAAGAAACCTAAAGTAAATTATTTCAAAGTTTTTTTGTGTAGATGTTATATTCATAATAATGATACGAAATACTTAAGAAAACTTGAAGCTAAAGCTGCAGAAGGAATATTTCTTGGATATTCTCAAGTCAGCAAGGCTTATAGGGTCTTTAATAAATTTACACTTAAATTAGAAGAATCTTTGCATGTATCTTTGATGAATCTAACATGTTTTATAAGGAGAAGAACACTTCTACCATAAACTCTTTTCAGGTACTAATTTTGTGTGAGAAGTTAGATGAATTAAACCTTAAATAAGAGGATACATTGCATCCTTCTCAACAAAATGCTGAAGATAGTGATGAATACAATCCAGAAATTTATGAAGAAAAAATTGTAGCTAATGAAATTACCCAAGAGGAATTAACTACACAAGTTATTGAAGAACCAACTCAACCTGTTGATTTTGTCACACTTAGAGATCATCTTATATCTCAAGTGATTGGAGACATATCAACTTGTATGCAAAGAAGGCATCAACTCAATTAAGATCAGATACATACATGCTTTCTTTCTCAAATTGAACCTTAATCCATAAAAGATGCGGAACAAGATCCCACTAGATCATTGCAATGCAAGAGGAAATCAATCAGTTTGAGAGATGTAGATTTTGGGACTTAGTTCCAAGACCCAAAGATATCAAGTCATCGGAACCAAATGGGTCTTCAGGAATAAATTGGATGCTCAAGGAGTTATAGTAAGAAATAAAGATAGATTGGTAGCTCAAGGATACTTATATGAGGAAGGAATATACTATGATCAGACTTTTGCTCCTGTTGCAAGATTAGAAGCTATCATAATATTTCTTGCATTTGCAGCATTAAAGAAATTCAAAGTATTTTAGATGGATATGAAGAGTGCATTTATGAATTGAGAACTCAAAGAGGAAGTTTATGTTGAGCAACCTCTGGGTTTTATTTCTTCAACTTATTCTACTCATGTATTTAAACATAATAAAGCTCTTTATGGTCTTAAACAAGCTCCAAGAGCTTGGTATGAGACTCTTGCTAGTTTCTTATTAGAACATAAATTTTGTACAGGCATGGTAGATAAAACATTATTTTTTAGATATCAAAAAACCAAAATTGTACTAGTTCAAATATATGTTGACGATATAATTTTTGGTTCTACAAATTCCAAACTTTGCAAAGGTTTTCTGACCTAATGCATTCAAAGTTTGAATTGAGTATCATGGGTGAATTATTTTAATTCCTAAAGAATCTCACTTAATTTTTTTTAAAAATAATTTAAGATATATAAAGGGCTATCCTGATTTAGAACTCTGGTATCCTACTGAGTTAGGATTTGAATTAACTAGATTCATAGACGCTGACTATTCTTGATGCAGAGTTGATGGAAAAAGCACATCAGGAACTTGTCAGTTTCTTGGTGATAGGCTTGTATCATGGTTTTGCAAAAAGCAAACATCTGTTTCTACTTCAACTCCTAAAGTTGAATATATTGCAGAAGGTAGTTGTTGTTCACAGATTTTGTGGTTTCAAAATTAGTTACTAGATTATTGTTATAACTTAAATAATTCAACTATATTTTGTGATAATACTAGTGCAATTTCTATTGCACAGATTCTACTTCTTCATAGTAGGACTAAGCATATAGAAATTTGGCATCATTTTCTCAGAGATAATATAGATAAAAAAATTAGCCTAGAATTTATTTCTACTAATTTACAAAGAGCTGACATTTTCACCAAACTCTTAGATGATAAGAAACATATTTTCTTCTTAAATCAATTAGGAATGATGGATGGAGAGTCTTTAAATTGATTTTTGTTCTGAGATCAACAAATTGTGCATCTTTTGTCGAACAGAGATTAATGAATTGTGACTTTTCGTGAAACTTTCATGGAATGGAGATTGACGAATTAGTTTTGAGTACATTTCGTTTAACGGAGCTCAACAAATGTAATTTTTTGGTAAACCTTTCGTCGAATGGAGATCGACGAATTGTATTCCTTTGATTTTTTTGTCGAATAGAGATCGATGTTTTGTGTTTCATAGGATGGAGTTCGTCTTTTCAACTTCTGAAAACTTATATTTAGATTTTTATCTAACTCAATCGCACGCATTCTCTATTTCTTTTTCACTTGATCTTTCTATTTTGCAGGACAATGGCGATTTCACAAGCGATTCTCTAAGCGATGAAGTTCGATGCAGGATTCGATATCGACCTACAGTCCTTCCAACATTCAGATCAAATTTTCAAGGACATCTTACAACTATTTGAGACGGAGAATCTGCGACACTTTATGACTACCAGAATTAAGCTTCCAGTCGCAGAAATTAAAGAATGGATTCATACAGCCAAGTTCTTGATATCTCAACCATTATTAGTTCAATCTCAGGCAATCAGGTTCCTCTAACACCTGAAATTCTTTCTGAAATTCTTTCTGAAATTTTCGGTTTTGTTAAAGGAGAAGACAATATAGAGTTATCTAGTACAAAATTTGATATCATGCTAGATAGATTGGGTCACTCTCAGGAAACCCTAATCATTTGTTGAAAAATAACGTTTTATATAATATAAGTTCTTAGATGATATCGTAGGAAAGGTACTTCTGGACAAAAACTCAGCCCACGATTATGTTACCAGGCACCAATTTTTGTTGATGTGTACCTTGGTTGAATATAAAACCATTAACTGTGGGTCAATTTTATTTGATTCAATTAATAAGAAGATCACTAGTAATTTTGCAGGATATGGCAAAATTCTGGGCATCTTTTTACATGCCAAATGTCCAGAGGTGTTGGTCTCTCAGACTATACACATAAAAGATTCAAAGAGGCTAACCTCTGCCCTATTTGGAAAATGGGAGAGGGTGAATCCAAATCCCCAAAGGGCATCTCCCTCTAGGGTAGCTTCTGAAAGCACCAGGGCTGTTCCAGCCACACTTCCTAAACTAGAAGACGTTTCTTCTCCCCTTGTTTCTTTAACTCAACCATCTCCACATCATTCACCTAGAATTTCCACACTGCCTTCTCTACAACATACTTTATCTGAAGATTTTCCATCCACATCCTTCCATACTAGTTCCACAGTTCTATAGTCACCTCATCAGTCATAACCTTCATCTCCACCTCACTTCTTTCTACTTAATTCATCTCCACCTCATTCATCTCCATAACAATTATCACCACCTCACTCATCTATCCAGGAGATAGTTACTGATGACATTCCCCCTGTTATCAATCCTACCTCTTTACCTGAGTCATCTTTTCTATGTTCCAACTGTGCTAACAGTTCCATTCCCTCTTCTTCCATTCCATCATCTACATCTACTCAGGCTCCGCCTGAGTTTATGTATCTTGATTTCTCTACCATTGCTTCTAACGTTCTCGAATTCATCACTCTGACTCTCAAAAAACTCTTGGATGATGCTTTCGCTCCTGTTCTGACTTCTATAGCAGAACTTTCTTCTAAACTAGCCTCTTCTAATTAATACCCTTCTTTTAGGGGCCTAGATTTAGGTATCCCTAGATCTAGACAGGGGGAGACTCATAATGAAGAAGCTCCAATTGTTGCAGAAATTCCAATTATAGCCAATGTAGAAGTTCTAGTTATAAAAGCAGCAGTTTTTGATGAAATCTGGATTCAGAAATGATAAGTACAGCGGAGGATGAGTTATCAGTAGACCAAAAAGTTCTTACTATTGGTGATGTCATTATTCATCCCATAGTTGACTTATTTACTTTATTATCGGATTTAAATTTACAACATAGTTATTCTCCTAGCTTACCAGTTTATGAAGAAGATCTCTCAAGAGCAGTAGTTTGCTACTCTGCTCACATTGATGGTTTAGTTTTAGAAGATCTTAGATCTAGTTTCAGAGTTGTTTTTACTAGTTCTACTCCTGTTCCACGGCCTATAGAAACTGATAATATAATGGATATAATAAATATTTCTATGCAAGCTTCTTCCCCTCCTACTTTTGTATGGGATGAAACCCCTATGCCCAATTTTGATGATCTTCTTAATGAAGATATGGAAGAGGTAGCTAAGGAAGATGACAATGTATATATACAGCCATAGGATCAGGTTGATGATCATACTGATGTATATAAGCAAATTGATGCTTTATAGGATCAGCCAGAGGAAGAATCTTATGATCATGCATAGTCTGATGATTGAGAAGACTCTAATTCTTAGAAAATAAAGTTAAGGAAATAGGCTCCAACTAAGGTTTCTCCTCAACTTTCTTCTACAACAGACATTCCATATTACATTATGCATGGGATACTCTCACTCAAGACCTTCTATACTAGATGTGGTATTCCAAAAATAAGCAGAAGAATTTGATGAAGATGAAGAGGTATCATTCTCCAGCAAAGTCTTAGAGAGGACCTCCTCCTCCCCCTCCAGCAGCAGGATCAACTGGCAATGTTTCTTCTTCTCAGAGGCCTTCCTCTCATTCTTCTAGACCAACACAATACAGGCAGGATAGACCTACAAGGTTTGATACTCATAGCAGTCAAAGAAGCCATCAAATCTTTAGACAAGAAAGGCTAGCTTCACCAGTATTTGATACTCACAGTAGTTCAATGAGCAAGTTGCTCTTTCTCAGATTAAGAAAGCAAGGATAGAAGGTAAGGGAACCTATCAATTCTCCACTATGTCCTCCTACAAGCAACAAGAATGGGATAGATATCTGAAGAAAGCCTATTTAATGTTGACAAGTATATGAGTTTGCATCCTGAAGCAGTTGTTCCAAGAACCACTTCCCTGAAGATCATTGGTTCTCAAGATCTTAAAATGAGTAAATGAGAAGTTGAAGATCCATCCAGGAAGCTAATTTTTACCAAATCATCTTCAGATTCTCCTTCTGCTGCTCCTAAGAAGGACTCTTAATTTTTATTTATGCCTTTAAACTGTGTTGTTCTCAAAGCATCTTTTTATATCTGTTAAACATTTATAATCCTGTAAGATAATTATGTTTGTGTTATTCATTTTTTTCTATAGTATCCTCACCCAAATAGGGAGAAATTTTTAGAACACTCTATTACTGATTTGGGCTAGGATTACTATTCTTCTTTTAGGATGTTTAGTTTGACCCAACTTGTATAGACTATATAGGATTTTTCCAAGGTTGTTACTACAGAAGTAAATCCAGAGAAGTTCTGTTCGACGAACGACGAGCTCAGTTCGACGAACGTCGAGCTCAGTTAGACGAACTCAGGTTTCTAACTATGAGTTTAGCTAGACGAACGCTGAGCTCTGTTCGACGAACTCTGATCTCAACTTAGCTCGGCCCAGTCTTAGTTCAACGAACCATAAAACACAGTTTGACGAACTCTAGGCTCAGCTCGACGAATTCCTTGATGTGTTCGACGATCAGGCAGTTTCTGTAACGACCCCATCCATTACATGACGTATAGTAGAAGGTCCGGCCGGGGCCCCACACTATACGCCACAAATAGACGGTGAGGTCACATGATAATACCAAACCATACACGCATCCTAACTCAGAGCATGCTAGCGGAAGCTTTAAGTTGTAAATTTGAACTCTAAATAGGAATGTCCAATATATAAACCACAGTTATATATACAGCCACGGAATGTACAACATAGGTTTGGCCTTAAGGCCTTACAGTTCCTCTTTCCATACAACATGGATTACAAACATCGGTGCGCAGGCCGGCCATACATGAGGAAAAGCAAAACAAACAAAACCAATTTCGCAGCCTTCAAGGGCTAGCCGCAGTAGCAGCAGCAACAGCAGTAGGGCTCCAGCCCTTCATTTACCACTTGGCTCTCCAGCACCTGCATAGGGACAATCCACCCAAACGGTGGCAAACACGGCAACGGTCAGCATTCAGCTGACCCAATTATAACAATCCTACCCCTTTCTCGGGGCAGTAGCATTCTTTCCCTGCACAGCATGGTATCAACAATAGCAACTATGTGCGTGCAGGCACATTCAAGCCATCACAACCGTCGGCCACACGGCCCGACAGTCCGTGCACTCAGGGCACATTATTGGTGCACCGGAAAACCAGGGTCAACACCACCGTTTACACGGTATTGAGCATTCTAGTCTTTTTGGCGCGTGGGCCTAAGACTCTCATTAGGCGCTCCAACAAAATCCACACCAGGCTTCCAAGTCGGACGGACCTAACGCAGGTACGGATCAGCCACCCCCCGTTGCTCAAGTCACTGTGCCACCTCGAATACGGAAGTATCCATGGTAATTTATAGGCGCGGGTCGGTTTCACCTTTCCTGTTCGGCAATCTGCCTTTTCATCGAGTTGCAGCCCAACGGCTCAACCGCACACAAAGTGGCAACGCACGGCCACAAGAGTTGCATCCAACCCTCTTCATTTCCTGGACTTCATCCAGTACTTCCTGCTGCACCAAGCAATAGGTAGGCACAAGGCAAACAAGCCATAACCACGGAGTCTTCTCCGATATGCAAACAAGCATCACCAATCCAGTCCAGCATGTCCAGATGGGCTTTACACAGCATGCCTAGATCCGTACTCTAATTCCGGACTCTAACAAGGGGGACTTCACATATCTACCCCAAGGGACACCACAACCACCGCACACTCGCGGGGAAGGGTTTTCCCTATGCAATGCAGAAAAGAAGGACTTCACATGTCCAAGAAGGGAGATCGTTACCCTTAACGATCTCTTGGCGCCATCGAAATCTAGCCGGTGAGAAAGAACCGCAGCAGCTTTGCCTTCACAGCGCTGGCCTCGGATCTCAAATCGGACCACGGGAGCTCCGCCGGTGGCTTGATTTCCTCCTCCTTCTTCTTCCTCCTCTCTCTTTCTCTCTTCACTTAACCAAATGAAGAATGAACTCTTCATCAGCCTCTGGTGACTTAAGCAAACAAGGAATCACCTGAGCCTTTGGATCCAAAGAGAGAAAATGAACGGCCACGATTTTCCGAAAATCCTACTTTTTTGGCTGACACGGCCTGTGACACGCCCGTGTCACAGGCCGTGTACCCTTAAGCGGCACATGCGGTACTCGTACCGACTGAACTTTACCAGAACACGGGCATCGACACGCCCATGTCGAACCGGACACGCCCGTGTCAGTCCTGTGAAACGCCCGTGTCAACCCTGCCTCATCGAGCTCCAAAACCAACCAGCAGTACATGGGTAGGCACACGGCATCGGACACGTTCGTGTCAAATCTGACACGGCCGTGTTCAAGGCTTGGTTCCGGGCTGTGTAATCTTCTGACTCAATCCGCCTATTATTTGAGTGACACGCCCTGGGACACGCCCGTGTCCCAGGCCGTGTACCCCCGACATGCCCTGGGACACGCCCGTGTCCCAGGCCATGTCAAACAACCTGCATCTCAAAAACCAGATTTGAGATTTTTGGGGTGTTACAATCCTCCCCCCCCCCCTTAATAAAATTTCATCCCGAAATTTGACACGGTAAGGAAACAAGCAAATACAATGCTATAACTTGATAACTCTGTTATAACAAAAGGTACACGGTCTACAGTTTATACAAACAGCTCGGGAAATTCAGCTCGCATGGTCTGCTCTCGCTCCCATGTTAGCTCTTCACAGCCACAATTGTCCCATCGGACTTTGACCATCCCGATCACATTGTTCCGCAACTGTTTCTCGGCTCGATCCTCGATCCAAATGGGTCGAACCCTCGTCGTTAGCCCATACTCGACCGGTACCCAATCATTCTCTACTACTTGAGCTGGATCCTTAACAGCCTTACGAAGTACTGAGATGTGAAATACATCATGTAATCCACCCAAGTCTGCTGAAAGTGCTAGTCGATAAGCAGCTTCCCCAACTCGCTCCACCACCTCAAATGGACCAAGATACCTCGGACTTAGCTTTTTAAAACGCCGAATCCTGGACACGCCTTTGAAGGGTTTGATCTTCAAATATACCCAATCACCCACCGCGAACTCCACGTTCCGGTGTTTGGTATTGTAGTACTTTGCTTGACGATCTTGGGCTATCACTAGCCTCTCCCGAATAGAGCGTATGAGCGAGGTAGCTTCTTCGATTTCCTTTTTCCCACTCAGCTTAGATTCGCCTGCTTCTGCCCAAGCTAACGGTGTACGGCATTTACGGCCATAAAAAGCCTCAAATGGTGCCATACCGATGCTCGCTTGGTAGCTATTATTATTGGCAAATTCTACAAGAAAAATATAATCTTCCCATCTCTTACCAAAGTCTAGGGCGCACATGCGGAGCATGTCCTCCATCGTTCTGTTGGTTCGTTCAGTCTGGCCATCCGTTTGGTGATGAAAGGCCATACTAAACGCTAAATTTTTACCCAACATTTGATGAACTAGCCGCTAATCATTCGATGTGAATCGCCCATCACGGTCACTGACGATGCTCCGAGGAACACCGTGCAGTCGAACAATCTGCTCCACATAGAGCTTGGCCAAGGTTTCCACTGAATTGTCTCTTTTGTTTGGAAGGAAGTGCGCCACTTTTGTCAACCGGTCCACAATCACCCAGATTGAATCATGACCGCGTTGCGATCTCGGCAACCCGTGCACGAAATCCATCGAAATGTCATCGAACTTCCACTCCGGAATGGGTAACGACTTCAGGAAACCGCCAGGCTTCTGGCATTCTGCTTTCACCAATGCACAGGTATTGCATTCCGCCACATAACGTGCTACATCTTACTTTAGTCCGGGCCACCAGAACAGCTTTTTCAGATCTCAATACATCTTTGTGCTCCCTTGGTGAACTGAGTACTTTGCAAAGTGAGCTTCGTACATCAACTCTTCCCTCAATTTACCCACACTCGGGATGCACACTCGACCATTCCTTCGTAACAAACCGTTATCCCAAGAGAATTGGTCATCCGGCCCATCTTTAGCATAGCGCTGGAGACTTTCATCAAGCTCCGTTGCTCGCCGAACTCTGTCCGTAAGGTCATATTGAACCTCCGTCCAGTTCAAGCATGCATCGGTCGACGAACCCTTGTCAACACAAGATATCTCCAATGCTTCCAATTCCTGGATTAAATGTTGATCATGCCTCTGCAACCAGCTTGCCCGTACCGGAATCTTCCGACTCAAAGCATCAGCGACCACATTTCCCTTCCCGGGAGTATAGTGAATCTCGAAGGTGTAGTCCCCAAGGAACTCCATCCATCTTCGTTGTCGCATATTCAGATCCTTCTGATCCAACAAGTACTTTAGGCTTTTGTGATCTGTATAGATGTCCACTTTAACGCCATAAAGATAGTGCCGCCACAACTTGAGCGCAAAGATTACCGCCGCCAACTCCAAATCATGGACGGGGTAATTCCGCTCATGCACTTTCAACTAGCGCGAGCCATAAGCAATCACTTTACCAAACTGCAGAAGAACGCAGCCTAAGCCGCTCCCGGAAGCATCACTATAGATCACATAGCCATCTGTCCCACATGGCGATGTCAACACAGGCGCCGTGGTCAAACGACTCTTCAAGTCTTCAAAAGCTCACGCGCACTCCGGCGTCCAAATGAACTTTTGATCTTTTCTCGTCAGTGTGGTCAGAGGTAAAGCAATCCGTCAGAAGTTTTCCACAAACCGTCTATAGTAGCCCGTAAGCCCAAGGAAGCTCCTGACCTCGGCCACTGAAGACATCACTGGCCAATCTCGAATGGCACTTATCTTCAACGGATCCACCGCGATACCTTCTCCACTTACCACATGGCCTAAAAAGGCTACTGAAGAGAGCCAGAACTCACACTTTGAGAACTTGGCATAAAGCTTATTCCTCCGCAGGGCATGCAAGACCAACCGCAAATGCTTTGCATGATCCTCTTCCGACTGAGAGTATACTAAGATGTCATCAATAAACACAATCTCGAACAAATCCAAGTACTCTCGGAACGTTCGATGCATTAGATCCATAAATACCGAAGGCGCATTACATAGGCCAAACGGCATTACCGTGAATTCATAATGACCGTAGCGTGTTCCAAACGCCGTCTTGGGAATGTCACCTTCCCGAATCCTCAACTGATAATATCCCAATTTCAAATCCAACTTGGAATAGACGTTGATCCTGCCAGCTGATCAAATAGGTCATCAATCCGTGGAATCGGATATTTATTTTTCTCCGTCAGTTTATTCAATTCGCGGTAGTCAATACATAACCGCAAACTACCGTCTTTCTTTTTCACAAAGAGAACAGGCGCGCTCCAAGGTGACATACTTGGGCATATGTATCCCTGCTCCAACAACTCTTACAATTGGACTTTCAATTCAGCCATCTCTTTTGGCGCGACGCGATATGGTGAGCGGGCCACAGGTTTAGCACCTGGCACCAACTCAATAGAGAAGTCAATCTCCCGCTGGGGTGGTAACCCAGGAAGATCTTTAGGAAACACATCGGCAAACTCTGACACAACCAGAACTTCACCGACACTGGCCTTTGGCTCAACAGCCTGAATTAGCGTGAAGAATAACTCCGCGCCCTTCCGAACAACATTGACGACATGGACCGCAGTCAACAAAGTCCCGCCAACTCCTCGGATACCAGCAAACTTCGTCACAAGTCCGGTATTCTGGCCCAGTGTGATCTCCTTGGAGTTGCAATCAATAAATGCATGCTGCTCCGAGAGTCAGTCCATTCCAAAGATCACATCAAACTCCGATAACGGTAGCACAACTGCACTCAAACCGAAATCCCGACTTCCTATTTGAACATCCACATTGCAAGCCCTATCCGAAGCATCACACAGCCATTCGGCAATAGCACCCTTGTACTATCAACCGTCACATGACTCGGCACCCCAATTCGAGATACGAAGTCCTCAGACAGAAAAGAATGCGAAGCACCCGTATCAAACAGGGCTCTCGCCGGACGATTCCGAATCAGGACAAAGCCTGCAGCACATACATCATGCACAAGCTATACATAACCAAAAGCAATAGCACGTAAGCAAATAATCTATATTCACTCGTACCTGTGACGACGTCACTTTGCTTAATCGCCTCCTGCTGGCCAAGGTGATAGATTCGGGGCTGTGCCTGGGACGCAGAGGAATCAACCACTGCTTTGCCCTTCTTATCAAAAGACGCACCCGTCCTCTTTTCCCCTTTGGGCTGAACAACCCGACAATCACGGGCTATATGCCCCACCCGGCCACAGTTATAGCATGTACGAGACTCCGGCCTTGATGTCGCCCCCGACACAACGGTCGTAGTCACTTGCCCAGACGGCTTGGACCTCTTGCCCCCAATCTTCTGGTAGAACGATTTGCTAGGGCAAGGTGCTTGACCCTCTAACTTTGACACAACCAAGCCCTTGTTCCCTTGAACCTGCCGCATGTCCTTCTCCAACGCACACGCAGTATCAACCAACGCCTGAAACCCTTGGTTCACTGAACTCGAAAGCAGGAACCTCAACTCATCCCGCAATCCTTCATAGAACCGATTCGTTTTCCTTTGGTCATCCGCGAAGATTATTCCCGCATACCGTCCCAACCTGGTAAACTCATGTAGGTAGGTATCCACGCTATCTTCTCCTTGCTTTAACCATTGGAACTCATTTTCCATGGCAATGCGTTGCGCCGCTGGGACATGCTTCGCCAGAAATATTCGAGAGAACTCCTCAATCGATACTTGCGTTAATTGCCTGCCCGCCAAATGGTGTACCTCAACCTCGTCCCACCACAACCGCGCCTCTTCTTCGAGCATGAAGGTGGCCAAGGTGACCTTTAGAGTTTCCTCCGCCCTGATCGCTGTCATTATCCACTTGACATGTGATAACCAATCCTCTGACTGCGTTGGGGATCCCAGTCCCGTAAACGTAGGCGGATTGAAGCTCATGAATTTCTTCAACTGTCGGTCAGCTGCTCGTGGATCGACAGCCTCAACCGGCTCGGGTCTTACATCAATACGAACTGGCACTACTGCCGGCTGCGCTTGCCCGGTCGGCTGAATCATGGCAAATAGAGCCTCAGCAACTAAGTGAACAGTTTCTGCAGATGGAGGAGGTGTTGGCACCTCAGCTGGTGCCGCACTCTCATCAGAGCGTTGGGGCTCGGACTGCCCAGCACCACTACGCGTCACCTATAGGTGGACAAGACACATATTAGCGATCGTATGCAAGCAAAACAACAGAAAAGGAACGCGCAGATTCCTCAAACAAGATGATGTACATTCCTTAGTGGACATTCCTGAGTTCATTAGCATTACAGCAGGGCGCATAAACACGCGCTCACCACCCCATAAAAGAATTCGACCACGAAGTCGAAAGAGGAAGACCGAACGAAGCTAATACCAAAATGTAACGACCCCATCCGTTACATGACGTATAGTAGAAGGTCCGGCCGGGGCCCCACACTATATGCCACAAACAGATGGTGAGGTCACAGGATAATACCAAACCATACACGAATCCTAACTCAGAGCATGCTAGCGGAAGCTTTAAGTTGTAAATTTGAACTCTAACTAGGAATGTCCAATATATAAACCACAGTTATATATACAGCCACGGAATGTACAACAAAGGTTTGGCCTTAAGGCCTTACAGTTCCTCTTTCCATACAACATGGATTACAAACATCGGCGCGCAGGCCGGCCATACATGAGGAAAAGCAAAACAAACAAAACCAATTTCGCAACCTTCAAGGGCTAGCCGCAGCAGCAGCAACAACAGCAGTAGGGCTCCAGCCCTTCATTTACCACTTGGCTCTCCAGCACCTGCATAGGGACAATCTACCCAAACGGTGGCAAACACGGCAACGATCAGCATTCAGCTGACCCAATTATAACAATCCTACCCCTTTCTCGGGGCAGTAGCATTCTTTCCCTGCACAGCATGGTATCAACAATAGCAACTATGCGCGCGCAGGCACATTCAAGCCATCACAACCGTCGGCCACACGGCCTGACAGTCCGTGCACTCAGGGCACATTCTTGGTGCACCGGAAAACCAGGGTCAACACCACCGTTTACAAGGTATTGAGCATTCTAGTCTTTTTGGCGCGCGGGCCTAAGACTCTCATTAGGCGCTCCAACAAAACCCACAACCATGCTTCCAAGTCGGACGGACCTAACGCAGGTACGGATCAGCCACCCCCCGTTTCTCAAGTCGCCGTGCCACCTCGAATACGGAAGTATCCATGGCAATTTATAGGCGCGGGTCGGTTTCACCTTTCCTGTTCGGTAATCTGCCTTTTCATCGAGTTGCAGCCCAACGGCTCAACCGCACACAAAGTGGCAACGCACGGCCACAAGAGTTGCATCCAACCCTCTTCATTTCCTGGACTTCATCCAGTACTTCCTGCTGCACCAAGCAACAGGTAGGCACAAGGCAAACAAGCCATAACCACGCAGTCTTCTCCGATATGCAAACAAGCATCACCAATCCAGACCAGCATGTCTAGATGGGCTTCACACAGCATGCCTAGATCCGTACTCCAATTCCGGACTCTAACAAGGGGGACTTCACATATCTACCCCAAGGGACACCACAACCCACTGCACACTCGCAGGGAAGGGTTTTCCCTATGCAATGCAGAAAAGAAGGACTTCACATGTCCAAGAAGGGAGATCGTTACCCTTAACGATCTCTTGGGCGCCATCGAAATCTAGCCGGTGAGAAAGAACCGCAGCAGCTTTGCCTTCACAGCGCTGGCCTCGGATCTCAAATCGGACCACGGGAGCTCCGCCGGCGGCTTGATCTCCTCCTCCTTCTTCTTCCTCCTCTCTCTTTCTCTCTTCACTTAACCAAATGAAGAATGAACTCTTCATCAGCCTCTGGTGACTTAAGCCAGCAAGGAATCACCTGAGCCTTTGTATCCAAAGAGAGAAAATGAACGGCCATGATTTTCCCAAAATCCTACTTTTTTGGCTGACACGGCCTGTGACACGCCCGTGTCACAGGCCGTGTACCCTTAAGCGGCACACGCGGTACTCGTACCGACTGAACTTTACCAGAACACGGGCATCGACACGCCCGTGTCGAACCGGACACGCCCGTGTCAGTCCTGTGACACGCCCGTGTCAACCCTGCCTCATCGAGCTCCAAAACCAACCAGCAGTACACGGGTAGGAACACGGCATCGGACACGCCCGTGTCAAATCTGATACGGCCGCGTTCAAGGCTTGGTTCCGGGCCGTGTAATCTTCTGACTCAATCCGCCTATTATTTGAGTGACACGCCCGTGTTCCAGGCCGTGTACTCCCGACACGCCCTGGGACACGCCCGTGTCCCAGGCCGTGTCAAACAACCTGCATCTCAAAAAACCAGATTTGAGATTTTTGGGGTGTTACAGTTTCCTTATTCAGAAGGTAGAATGTTTTCAAAAGCTTAATTTCAGTCAGTTATTACTATGATATTTAATGCTAAATATTCTCATTGAATATAGTTGTTTAAGGCAGCTTTAAATATTGTTTTATCACAAAGTTTTAATTCTAATTAAATCCCAGGACAGTTACAGTTCTCAGAAATTCTTTAAGCATTTCAAGAATAGTTTTAATTCAAATGTTTGAATTCTTCTCAGAATATATATATTCCCAGAAGATTGCTGCTTTAGTGTGACAGACTTAGATATATAAATATACAGAGACAGATATTCTGCTTGAGCTTCTTTTAACAACAAATCTTCAATCTAAGACATCCTTATTCATATCTCTCAGAAACATCTACTGAACAGTGAAGCATACAAGATGGCCTACACCTTGAAGAAAAGTTCCCTCTCCTGATCACAATCTCTATACAAATCAGGAAGAGATTTTTACATCATCATCCACTAAAGTCTTCTCAGAGATATTTGATAGAGAAGACAAAATCATTTCTTATAGTTTATTTCTAAACTGTGTACAAGGTTTTTAACTCCCTTCAAATGTTAACTCTTGGTTCCTAAGTCACCTGATCAAAAGACTTAAGCTTGGTTTTTGGGCACCTGGTCAAAAGCTCAAAGGGTTGCTAGATCTCACTTAGAAAATAGATCTTGTAGTGGCAGGGCACTTGAGCAAAAACCTATAGTTGATATCTACCAGGGTGGTAGAATAGTAGACGTTCCTAGATTTGTTTGGGACCTCTATAAAAATCATTGTGTCGTATGTGATTGCATTAATTTCTATTGTGTGCTATGATTTTCCTATTTATATATATACATATATATCACTTACTTTAAATCCTCTATAAAAATAAATTAAAGTTTTAAAAATACTCTATTCACCCACCTCTAGAGTAAAGTTAGATCTATCCCTCACTTTCACACAAAAGGCTTTCCATGTAAAAGTCCCAAAGGCCCATCCTGGACCTTTTGTATTTAGTGCTACAGCCCCCTATATCAAGGATGTGGCAATGACCTATCCTAAGGTTCTTCCAACAAGAACTCAAACCAAAGGTAAGTCAATTAGTGAGGATACCTTGGTTGTCCCTGAATCCATGAAGAACATGCCATCTACAAAGAAGACTGTAGCTAATGATGTTCAGAGTAAGCCAAGTTCCTCTGCTGACAGATGCACTTTTGGTCAAGCTCTTGCTCAAAGAAACAAGAAGAAGGCCCCAGTTCTCCCCACTGAACTGGAAGCTAGAAGTGGCTTGTACACTTCATCGTGTGTTCAAAAAAGGAGATACAACATCCATCAATGTTGGTGTTGTGGCAAAGTGGGCCACTTTGCCATAGATTTTTGGCATAACCCCAGTGTGCCAAAGGCAAGGCAGTGTCTTCCTGACAGGACTCCTGTAGTTAGACATCTGCATTCTTATGCTAATAGGAACCTAGGACCCAAGTCAGCTTTGGTTCCTAAGGTAAGGTAAATTCTATTTTGAATGACTGTTCAAGTGGCCATACCCATTTATGGTCATTAAATAGAGTTGTACCAGACCTAAGTATTGGTACAAGGATTGGATTAAATGACCAAAATGCATAAGATACCTTACACATGTGCAATTGTTGAGGGGGAGCTAGGTGGATCAGTCAGATAGGGGCAGATGGAAATATGTGGCAAAAAAGGAGACTTTGCAGGATACAAGGAAGTGGTTGTGAATCCAGCAATTGATCCAATACTATAGGACAAAGATATGTAGAATTCATCGGGTTTATGACTCTAATGAATGTTCTCTTAATTGCTAAAATTATTAATTTTAAAGATAAGATAGTAGAAATTAAAAGTCTGAGAAGAAGTGTCCAAAAACTCTTCTAAATAAATAAGTTAGTGGCTCACATGTTCACTATGTTACAGGATGTAACAAGATTCAACATCCTCAAAAATGACATGGGCATGTTGAAGCTAGTTCAAATTGGACTCCACTAGGAAACATATTATAATGTGCATTGCAGGTCATCTTAATCCCTGCTAAATAGGCAAATTTAGCTATCCTTGAAATTTCCAACTAAATACAACTATACTCTACATCTTCAAACATGTTATAGGCATGTTGAATTTATTTCTAGTTGCACTCCACTTGCACACACATTAAAATATATTTTTTTTGCAAGAAAATTTTAACCCAGTAGTATTGGTCGACCCAGTAAAACTTATGAGTAAATGCAAAAGTTGTCTGTGGGCGGATAAGTAAAAGGACTTAATCCTGACCGTTGATCAAAATTTGATCACCAAATCGGGTAAGTGACTTTCTGCCTTCTCTTAAGAAATAACTCTAAATAGTATAGCTTGTGCATAAAGCAAAGTCACTGTTCCTTTCCCTCACCAGCCCGTATTCACCAAATCATCGAGAAGCTGTTCTCGCTAGGTAGCAAAATTCTCAAGCGAAATGGTGCCCCAAGGGACAAGATTTCCTATTCGAGGGCTCAGAATTGGTGAGAAATGGATTCAAAGATGCTCCTGAAGAGTTACAGTATGTTCTTTGTAACACCCCCATCCATCACATGGAATATAACAAAAGGTATGGTCGGGGCCCCAAGCCATATACCACAAATAGTTAGTGGAGTTACGCATTAATAAAAAATTACGAGTAATAGGAACCGAAATACAATAGCATGAATGTTCATACTAAACCCAAGGGTGGATTGACAGCAAAATACACAAAATTTTCGGCCTTAGGGGCTTACAAGAGTTTACATAATCAATACATGTTTTCCATACATCAGTACGTAGGCCGGGCACACATGAACATAAAAAGTAAGCATTTTTACTTGGCCTTAAATGGCTAGCACAGCATCAAGGGCTTCAGCCCGCTACTTGCCATTATGCTCACCTGTCCCTGCATAAGACTAAACCACCAAATGGTGTTAAAACAAAGCAACGGTTGATAGTACGTTTTATAGCCTAAACTATTATAATATTTTTCTAGTTTTGAAGGCGATAATCTTGCCTTATAAGGTTATTTTTTATCTTTCTTATGTAAATATTATTGCGAATAACATTTTCTTGTGTTTTTTGCAGGTTTCTAGAATTTTGGCCAAAAATGACTTGACATGCCCCCCTTTCACGCCCACCTTGGGCGGGTCACAGGGCGAGTCAGCCGATCCCGAGGAAGCTAGCTGAAAGAGACAAAATAACTGGAAAAATGGCTGTCATGCCCCCCTAACACGCCCTCCCTGGGCATGTCCCTGGGCGTGACACGGGGCGTGTCGCCCTCTGCCTGAAGTTAGCCTCCGTATTAAATGCATTTTTACCTCAACACGCTAATAGTACTGTCACGCCCCCCGTCACGGGCGTGACCCAGGGCGTGTTCGCCCCCTTTTCCAAGACAAACGGATTTCCGACCAATGATTAAGACTTAACGTACGTGTCACGCCCCCCCTACACGGGCATGACCCAGGGCATGTCAGCCATCGTACAAAAGAAATCATCCTTCCTGCCAGAATGCAGAGCCTGAGATCAAACCCGTACATGTCACGCCCCCTAACACGCACTCCCCGGGCATGACCAAGGGCGTGGCCAACCCGAGAATTTTTCCTATATATTCAAGGCAACCCCTTCAATTTCAGACAAGCTTGGGTTGAGACGGGAGGTGCTGCCCTTTGGTTTACTAGTGTTTTTTATGCTTTTTCTCCCTCTCTCTCTCTTTGTCATTTTTGTTTTTCTTTACCCTAGTTTAGTTTTAGCTTTTGTAATAGCTTTTGTTGTAATCTTTGCTCTTGCTCTAGTTGCTTAATGAATGGCTAGAATAGGATTTTTCATTTTATGCAATTGTATTTCCATTTCAAGTTGTTGTAGCTCTTTTTAATATTAATAAAAGTGCTCTTTTAATCTTTGCATTCTTAATACTGATGGCGCCGTCATCCTCGGGCTTGTTGATTTGGAGCGTCCCCCTCTGGACGATGATAGTGACCCGGTACATGTCATAGATCCGCGTCATGTTACTACAGAAGATCCCCTTCCAGATGACTATGGTGACCCGGTTGATGTTGGTGCCGGCTCACACTTGATGTTCCCTCGCCGCCTTGAGATGATGATTTACTTGTTGGTGCCGTTGTTCGTCTCCATATGGAGCTTGAAGATCTTTATGACCGTACCGTAAGTCGGAATGTTGAAACTTTGCCGCGACATCCACCGCCATCGCCGCGTCATTTTAATGTTGGAACTTTGCCGCGGCATCCACCGCCATCGCCGCGTCATTTAAATTATTATTTCAAATTCTATAATTATGTTTTTAATTGGCCTATGTTTAGCCAAAGTATTAATTATCTTGTAATTCATTTTGGCCTTTGTTTAGCCACTCTTGGGGTGCATTTAGCCCATGTCTTTGTAAAGCCTATAAAAGGCTAAGTTGTGTTGGATTTTGGGAGAATGAATGAAAATTTAAAACCTAATTTCAGATTTGGAATTACTTTCCCCTCTTCCCTCTTCCTCTTGGCCGCCCCCTTCCCTTCTCCTTCCCTCTTTGGCCGCCGGCCTTCCTCCTCCCCTTCCAAGGCTTCAGCCACCTCCTCTCCTCCTCCCTTCCCTCTATCTCCCTTCTCTCTTCAAGAATTACACCTAGCCGCCTCTCCACCTCCATCTCCAAACCCGATCAACCTCCTTCTCCACCCCCAATTCGGTCACTCTTATCCATCCCAAAAAAACCGACCCCCTCTTTCCATCAAATCGGCCTCCATCATTTCCCTCACCAAAGAAATCAACCCCTTTGTGAGATACCCAAAACAGCCCCCATATCTATTGTGAAGAAGATTTTTTGGTCAAGGCATGAGGTGAAACTTGTGGATCTTCAACGATGACGTGAAACCAATGAAGAACTTGGTGTTTCTCTCCAATCAGCACGCCTTCGGTGGATCTGGAATGGAACGATCCAAAGAGAGTTGAATCGGAATCATCCATTCCGGTTGGGGTAACGAACGTCTCCACTCTCGTGTTTCTCTCTTAGATATTTTCTTGGGGCATTTAACGTAACGCGTGATTTGTGATTGGTTAGAATTTCGTGGTTAATATCTATTTAGTTATTGTTATTGTTTCTAGTTTAATTTTTCGTTTGATTTCGTGAGGCGTGGCGGCCCTCGTTTTTTTTCGTTGGGAGAGAACCACCCGTTATCCGGATCTTTATTTTCGGTGGTGTCTCTTTTGGTACAACGAACGCTCGACCGAACCGTGTGGGTTCATTTCGCTTGAGAGGACCTTGGCCTATAGCCTCGGTATTATCTTGAAGGGTTTTGCGAACCCTCTATAATTTTTATTAAGTGATTATCCGGTGATAAAAGTCGCTACATTTTATCAATGATTGGGATAATTAGAAACTTAGAGAGCGTCGTATTTTGGTATGTCCGTCACGGTGACGCGAATATCCCAAGCCTACATCAATTTGGTATCAGAGGGAGGTTCACGTCAATTTCTTAATTGGCACCCCTCCCCCTTCTTGTAGCACGTTAACACGCACTCACACGTCGAAATATCATTCATGAAAAATCAAATTTTTAACTATTGGTCTGCAAAGAGCGACCTTAAGAAAATTTTAATTTTCTTAAAATTTAAAATTTAAAATTTCTGGAATTTATCCATCTAATTATTAGTAAGAAAATCAAAAAAAATATTTATTTTTCTTTAAGTATATATTTTTATTAATAAATTTGAAATTTAGTATTTGGTGTGTCAATAGCAGCCTAGATTTTTATTTTCTCAGTAAAAAAAATCCAGCAAAAATTTTTAATGATCCTCATATTTTTCCAGCAAACACCATATTTTATCATATTTAAGACCCTAGTGGTTAAGCAGGAACAATTTCATCTTCGTTAGAGTTAAGTTGTCCTGGTACCCTTTTCCTTGCACATGCACTAAGTCCGGGTGAATTTTTCTCCCCGGTTCGCGCTAAGATGGCTTATGACGTACATGCTACTCATTCCCACACTTATCCTCCCATGTTTAGTAGGACCCCCACGTATGATGGTTTAGGGTGTCCTAAAATTTTTAGGGATTGGCTTAAGGGTATAGAACTTTATTTTAATTATCACTTTTGGGATGACTACGATAAGGTTAACTTTGCCCGAGAGCAATTAGTTGGCCGAGCCCGATTATTTTGGTTAAACGAAGAGCGTCGTGTTGGTAGCTATCGTTATGCTTGGCCGCACATGCGTAGCCTCCTCTCGGATCAATTTTATCCCGCCTACCTCCGCACTGCTGATCCCAAGCCCGTGAGTTAGTATCGTTGTGGAGCAAGACCCGTAGCTATTCATAGGAGTTACCCTATGCCTCAGGTTAGATCTTTTCCCCACAACGATAGGATTACACCTAGTGTGCCTAATTCCACTCCTAGGGAAAATACGCAGTCTATACCCTATGTTATGGAATCGAAAAATGTTACTACTAGGGTTATGCCTCCTTTAGCCTTGACATCAAAGCCCCCTGATCTAGTGACTGATACCCAAGAGGATGCTGATATAGATGTGGTATCAATTGATCCTGCAGATGCTGATGTTGATATACTAACTGTGGGTTCTGAAGATGACCAGCTAAGTGAGAGTATTCCTTCACATACGATAGTGCTTAATGGGGCTAAATATGCTGAAGATTTGAGTGACGATGAGGAGATTCGTTACCCTAGTGACCTGGATGAGGATTTATCCTCTGAGGAATCATCTCCGCTTCCCTTTGACGATGTTTCTGAGGCGTCTCCCTTGAATATCAGAAAATCTTCGATTGGATCTGTGTTGGAAGACATTTCAACTGAATTAGTAGATATTTCGACGGTGCTGGAAGAGCCCTCTATGGATGACAGTTTATCGTGGGATGATCTATTTGATGAAGTTTTGGAAGATAGTTCGTTGATGTTATCGCCCTTGTTTGCGGCTCCAGCTATGTTTGATTTGTCCCAGGATTCGATTCACTCTCCTGCTTTTGATGACTACCTACGTCGTGGGAAGCTTTGGCTAAAGAAGGAGTGATATTATTATATGACTCTAGCGTTAAGGAAACGAGAAATAATTCTTTGATGTTATTACCATTTACTGAAGTTCAAATTGAATTAGAAAATTTGTCGGGTTCAATTGAATCTATTTTTGAGACTGTTATTGATACTAAGTTTGATGTAGTATCTAGTGAGTGGGAAGAATTTTCTAGCGAAGGAGATACTCATGTGGATGACGTTAGTGGTATAGACCCGGGCGTGGTGCTTGCTAGACATACTTATATACCACACCCGGTTGCACGCATTTACCCCCCACCTTTTGTTGACCCTATTACGCACACATCTGTGAAGGAAGTTGGGTACTTAGAGTTGTGTCGCTCGCACTTCCGATCATTTCTGAAAACGTCCAATCCTATATGTGGTGATGAGTGTTTTCCGTTAGCTTTTCTTCATGACGTTTTAAAATTTAAATTTAAGTCTAAATCTAAAGCTACAACGTTGTATTGCGTTGAATTCACCACTGTTTTTATAGCACCCATGCCACATGACTTGGTCCCGTTACTTTCCATTGTTGAAACAAGTCACATTGCACATGGGTTCTCCCCACACAACTCTAAGATTGTTTGTTTGTATCAGAGAGTATCCCACAGTTATATAAGTGATTTGGTTTTGGCTTGTCTCACCCCTGAACGGATGCCTTCGGGCACCTTAGAAATATTTACGAATCGGCAAGTCTATTACTTGCGAATCTTATGGAAACTTAGTAGCATGACATTTCTGGTAGAATATTCCACTGATTGGGGCATCGCTCCTAGTTTCGACTTTTCATACTTTACGCGTCCTGTTTATATGCCTCTTGAAAAGTCTATCTCTCCGTTTACATTTTCCACTATGCTTTCTCTTGGGGTGGGTGGTGTTAGTTCTTCTGGATCATTTTCGTCCACGGTCTCCATCGGAGGTATGTGGATTGATGTTGTGAAAATTCCTTGTTCTTATTTGGCTAATGCGTCTTTGAGGTCCCCCCAAGACCACTTTTTGCCTTGCAGGTTCCTCTTCCTCGACGATCATAAACGGTACTACTCATCAGTGATGAGTATTTTTGAGAGGGGGAGGATTGATGGCGTCGTCATCCCCCGGCTTGTTGATTTGGAGCGTCCCCCTCTGGATGATGATGGTGACCCGGTACATGTCATAGATCCGCGTCATGTTGCTGTAGAAGATCCCCTTTCTGATGACTATGGTGACCTGGTTGATGTTGGTGCCGGCTCACACTTGATGTTCCCTCGCTGCCTTGAGATGATGATTTACTTGTTGGTGCCGTTGTTCGTCGCCATATGGAGCTTGAAGATCTTTATGACCGTGCCGCAAGTTGGAATGTTGAAACTTTGCCGCGACATCCACCGCCATCGCCGCGTCATTTTAATGTTGGAACTTTGCCGCGACATCCACCGCCATTGCCGCGTCATTTAAATTATTATTTAGGATTTTAAAATTATGTTTTTAATTGGCCTATGTTTAGCCAAAGTATTAATTATCTTTTATTTTATTTTGGCCTTTGTTTAGCCACTCTTGGGGTGCATTTAGCCCATGTCTTTGTAAAGCCTATAAAAGGCTAAGTTTTGTTGGATTTTGGGAGAATGAATGAAAATTTAAAACCTAATTTCAGATTTGGAATTACTTTCCCCTCTTCCCTCTTCCTCTTGGCCGCCCCCTTCCCTTCTCCTTCCCTCTTTGGCCGCCGGCCTTCCTCCTCCCCTTCTAAGGCTTCAGCCACCTCCTCTCTTCCTCCCTTCCCTCTATCTCCCTTCTCTCTTCAAGAGTTACACCTAGCCGCCTCTCCACCTCCATCTCCAAACACGATCAACCTCCTTCTCCACCCCCAATTCGGTAACTCTTCTCCATCCCAAAAAACTGACCCCCTCTTTCCATCAAATCGGCCTCCATAATTTCCCTCACCAAAGAAATCAACCCCTTTGTGAGATACCCAAAACAACCGCCATATCTATTATGAAGAAGATTTTTCGGCCAAGGCATGAGGTGAAACTTGTGGATCTTCAACGACGACGTGAAACAAACGAAGAACTTGGTGTTTCCCTCCAATCTGCACGCCTTCGGTGGATCCGGAACGGAACGATCCAAAGAGAGTTAAATCGGAATCATCCATTTCGGTTAGGGTAACGAACGTCTCCACTCTCGTGTTTCTCTCTTAGATATTTTCTTGGGGCATTTAACGTAACGCGTGATTTGTGATTGGTTAGAATTTCGTGGTTAATATCTATTTAGTTATTGTTATTGTTTCTAGTTTTATTTTCCGTTTGATTTCGTTAGGCGTGGCGGCCCTCGTTTTATTTCGTTGGGAGAGAACCACCCGTTATCCGGATCTTTATTTTTGGTGGTATCTCTTTTGGTACAACGAACACTCGACCAAACTGTGTGGGTTCATTTTGCTTGAGAGGACCTTGGCCTATAGCCTCGGTATAATCTTGAAGGGTTTTGCGAACCCTCTATAATTTTAATTAAGTGATTATCCGGTGATAAACGTCGCAGCGTTTTATGAATGATTGGGATAATTAGAAACTTAGAGAGCGTCGTATTTAGGTACGTCTGTCACGGTGACGCGAATATCCCAAGCCTACATCAAATGCTTTACTACAAATCCCCCCTCTACCACTTCTCTATGATTAACTAATCCTCCTTGTACTCGATCTTGATGATCCAAGGTTCGAGTGATTAAGTTATGATGCTTTGAATTTACCTTTTCTTTTTAGGGTTTAGGCCTTCAAATTACTCTTGATTTTTCTCGTTTGGAATTATATTGTCGATATATAATTTCCAATTCTACTTTCATTCTTGGCTAGCCGAGAGGCCGATAGTTTGAAGTGAGCATTCAAGAGTAAAGAGAGTTTTATGCACCCCTCGAGAGAGGCAGATGTCCAAATCTCCCGGATTGTTGTAAAATCCAATAGTGGGGTTCACCGCGTAAAGCGACCTTTAGGCCTCCGTTTTAGATGAGAGTCTGTCGGACCTTCCAAAACTCAGTTGGGCATGACTTCGAGAGAAGCGTGTTCAAGCTTTAGGAACCTTCACGGTCACGGACCTTTACCCTATTAAGCTTAGGTTTATTTATCGTGTTTTAAATTTACTTTTGCCGAGGAGATTCTCGATCGAGTGCATTTCCATTTCATCGTTCTATTCCCTTATCGTAATCTTTTCTTTTATGCTCTCTACTTAACTGCATTTAGTTCTCCTTTAGTGCTATTTTCCTTTCATTAAGTGCGTTTATTTTTCTCTTTAACCCTGAAGATTTTCCGTCGATAAAATAATAGTCTTCGTGTGAGTAAGTTTACTCAACAGTTCTCGGATTTCAATACGACACTTGTGTCCCCTAGCTACAGTTCGATAGGTATACTTGCCTAATTGGATTGCTAGTTCGGCTATCTTTTCTTAAGCGGAAAGCGATCACAAATGGTAAGCTAAAGCTGACCAAAATATAACGAACCCGCCCCTTAACCTGGGCGGCGGTGCTCCTTCCCTGCATTTCATTAGTATAACCAAACAAGAATGTGAATGTACAATTTAAGCACACTTAACTACAGGCGTAAGCACACATGACCCCACACTCCGTGATCTCAGGGCATATTCTCGGTGAACCCGGTCCACCACCACCACCAGTATGGAAACATCGTGAGCAAATAAGTCTTTTTCGGTCGAAGCCTAAGACCCGAAGTCTATACCATCGGCAAGGTCCATGTACCTTAGTTCTCTTTAACTAAACCATATATAGCGGGTACGGTTCCACTCAACCTGTTGCTCATGCCACAAAGTCAACTTAACTCATCGACGCGGGTCAAGCTTACCTGAGTCCCAATGTACCGATCAAACAATAATACATAACCTAGTTATGTACAGGGTTGGCTCCTGGTCCACCAAGATGTCAAAAATGCGCTTCTGCCTAGTTTTCTAGGTGCAACTTGGAGTTAGTCCCCGAGGCTCCCTGTTGCAATCTACCACATAGAAAACCTGCAAAACAAATGGCACAAAGTCTTCTCTGGAAATACAAGAATAATGAAAACATCACCGATCCAGACCTACTTGTCCGGATAGGCTTCACAGACCATTCCTATGTCCGTACTTCGATTCTGTACTCTAAATGCAAAATGACGGGGATAAACCATATCTACCCGAAGGAAAACCTCATACTCACCGCCCACTCATGGGAGAGAGTTTCCTATGCAAAAAGGAAGAGGACTTCGCATGTCAAAGAAGAGAATCGTTACCCTAAAGATTCACTTTGTTTCCATGGAAAACTAGCCAGATGAAAAGCACGGCAACAGACTTGCCTCCGCAGATCTGGACTCGGCTCGCAATTCGGAGCTCCGAAGCTCCAACAATGGCGGGATTCTTCCTTCTTCTTCTCCTTTTGCTCTCCTCTCTCTCAACCTCTTATAAATACGTTGGTTAAAAATAAATGAGGCCTAAACCCTCATTTCCCGGCCATATACTAACCGGGGGAAAGCTGGGCCGTCGGATCCCTTAGAAATAAAATGAATGACCTTGATTCATACTTAAAATCATCTAACTTTGTCTGCACATGACTTGTGACACGCCCATATCACAGGCCGTGTATCTCAATAGTTAGAGAAATCATCAATCTCAGAATAAGACACGGTTTCTGACATGCCCGTGTCAACCTTGGACACGCCTGTGTCAAACCAGGACATGCCCGTGTCATATATCGTGTGCCTCAATCAACACAGAAACTGTCATGCTCGAATAGGACACGACTTTGTACACGCCCGTGTCCCAAGCCGTGTGCCTCAGTCGACAGAACCCGGAAAACACAAAGAAGGACACGGCTTTGGACACGCCCCGTGTCCCAGGCCATGTTGTAAACAAAGAGCAAGACACGGCTTTGGACACGCCCGTCTCTCAGACTGTGTTGCTCAACAACATAGCCCAACAATTACCGAGTTTTGGGACGTTATAATTATCCTCCCCTTTAAATAATTTCGTCCCGAAATTATAGAAGGAAAAAGTACACAACTAAATTGTACCTGAGTAGAATAGCTCGGAATACTCCTCAAGCATGGTCTACTCTCGCTCCCACGAAAGCTCCTCACGACCGCAATTGTACCATCGGAAATTGACCATCCTGATAGCTTTGTTCCGTAATTGCTTGACCTCAGATTCCTCGATCCTAATGGGTCTAACTTTCGTTGTTAGACCACTATCGATCGATACTTGATCCACAATAACCACTTGCTCTGGTTCTTTCACGTCTTTGCATAGGACCGAGATGTGAAATACATCATGTAAACAACTCAGCTCTACCGACAGAGCCAACCGATAGGTGACTTCACCAACCCGATCCAAGATCTCAAAAGGCCCTACATACCACAGACTAAGCTTCTTTAAGCATCGAATCCTTGATATGCCTTTAAATGGCATTATCTTGAGATATACCCAGTCGCCCACCGCAAACTCCACATTTCGATGCTTGGCGTTGTAGTACATGGCCTATCTGTCTTGAGCAATTAGTAGCCATTCTTGAATCAAACGTATCATTGAAGTAGAATCTTCAACGTCCCTTCGCTTGTACAGCTTTGATTCTCCCGTTTCTACCCAAGACAATGACGTAAGACACCTCCTTCCGTATCGAGCCTCAAAGGGCTCCATTTGAATGTTGGCCTAGTAACTGTTATTGTATGCGAACTCAATCATGTAAAGATGGTCCTCCCACCATTTACCAAAGTCCAAAACACACATATGAAGCATGTCTTCCATCGTCTTATTCACCCTTTCAGTTTGCCCATCTTTTGTGGGTGAAAAGAAGTGCTGAATTTAAACTTGGTTCCCAAAAACTGATCAATGAGCCTCCAATCATTGGATGTGAACCCGCCATCACGGTAACTAACGATGCTCAGGGGTACACCATGCAAATGGACGATATTATCCACATAAAGTTTCACCAACTTCTCCTCGGAATCATCCTTCCTAATGGGTATGAAATGTGACACCATCGTTAATCGATCCACCACAACCCAAATGGCGTTGTTCCCCTTATGCGATCCCGGCAAACCGTGCACAAAATCCATAGAGAACTCGTCAAACTTCCACTCTAGTATAGACAAGGACTTTAGAAATCCACCTGGCTTCTTGCATTCGTCTTTCACCAAGGCATAAGTCTGACACTTCGCCACATATAGCGCTATGTCTTTCTTCATACTGGGCCACACGAATAGCCTCTTCATGTCTTTGAACATCTTTGTGCTCCCAAGATGAATTGAGTACTTGGTAAAATGCGCCTCGTGCATCAATCTTCTCGTAATTTTCCAACATTAGGGATAAACAACCGACCACCTTTCCATACATGGCCATCGTCAACAATGAACTGGTCATTCGACCCATCCACGGACTCTGCCAAGCGACGTTTCAAGATTACATCAGACTCTGAGGCCTGTCGAATCCTATCCGCGAGGTCGTATTGAGCCTACGTCATACCCAAACATGCATTAGCACTAGATCCCTTGTCAACACACGAGATCTCCAAAGCCTTAAAATCACGAATGATCTGCTCGTCATGCATCTGCAACGAGTTGTCCTGTGCATGGGTTCTACGACTCAGAGCATCTGCCACAACATTCCCCTTCCCGGGAATATAATGAATGTTGTAGGTGTAGTCCCCATGGAACTCCATCCACCTATGTTGGCGTATGTTCAGGTACTTTTAATCAATCAGATAATTCAGACTCTTGTGATCTGAATATATATCGACCTTTACTCTATAAAGGTAAAACCTCCAAAGCTTGAGAGCGAATACCACGGCCGCCAACTCCAAATCATGGACTCGGTAGTTCCTCTCATGCACCTTTAACTGACGAGATCCATAGTGAAAGTGAGGATAGATACAACTCTAGAGGGGGGTGAATAGAGTATTCAAAAATTATGACACCCTACTCAAATCCCTTAGAGTTAATTTGCGGAATGACTTTATAGATATTTGAAACCCTAGAGCCTAACAAAAAGTGAAGTGCACAAGAGAAAGCTAACTGTAATTACAGTTGAGCTTTGGTCCTATCACAGCAACTAGCAATCCTAGTTATTTCTACTCACAGGCACAATGCAATAAATTAATTAAGCAACAAAGATGACACAAGAAGTTTATAGTGGTTCCCTCTAAATAGGTACGTCCACTCTTCTACCACCCTGGTAGGAATCCACTATAGGTTTTTGTTCAGGTGCCCTGCCACCAACTTATCTGCTTCAGGTAGATCAAGAAGACCCTTTGAGATTTTGATCAAGAGCTCAAAATCCAACACAGGTTTTTGATCAGGTGCCCTGCCACCAAGGTTTACTTTTGAAGGGAGTAATAACCCTTTATACAGGAGGTTGAGAGAGGGTTAGAGGGTCTTCTATATTATTAAAACAATATTAGAGAAGCAAGTGGATTGTACAGAGCTAGAAAGCTCTAAAGAATCAAGGCTCCCCCTAGCTTAGTGATATCCAGGAAGAAGTCTTGCTTCAGGGTGCAGGAACTCTTCTGAACTTGTGACAGAGAGCTGTCTTGAAGTTCTTGAAGGAGTAGTTTGAAGAAGACTCTTGATTTGTAATGGATGTTCTTCTTCAACAACTTTTCTTCCTTCTTCTTCTTTTTCTTGAGACTCCGAGTGAATGTTCCTGGCAGCAGGATGAACTCAGGATTGAAGAAGAGAGAGATGAAGAAGGTCGATCTTCTCAGTTGGATGTAACAATATCTGAGAGTTGTATCTCTTCTTTTTTTTGAATCTGTATATGAATATCTGTGAGTTTCTCTCTTCTATATGTTGTGTTGTTGTATATATTTTCTTCTTTCAAAAGAAGCTCTTTATATATGGGCCTTCGTAACGGCTCTAATCTTTGTTTGAATTTTGTATTCTTCTGAGATCTTTGATCTGGGCTGTAAGTAGCACAAAACAAAACATATCCTGCAGACAGACATGCTATAAAGGGATAACGCTTTCTAAGAAGCTGCAAATCGAATCTGATAAAAGGAGTACTAAAGAAAGTCACATCAGACTAAACTCTTTACGGCCATAGAAGTCTTTTGTGTCTATCGGCTATAAAGGACAGCATGGCAGAATAAAGCAAAAAGATTTTTCAACTAATAATACAAAAGACTTTGTCAGATAAAGCTTGACTTATGCACAAAGGATGAGGCAAAGATTGCCTTGAGATGTATGCACAAAATCAATGAAATAATCTTTAATAAAATATGCTAAATAAATAGGAAATAAATCAAAGAACAGAAGGAGTACAAAATTACTAAAGGCAGACAGAAGAACGTCGAACGATCCTCGGAGATCATCGACCGAACCACAGAGATCATCGACCTATCAGAACAGATAGTCGAATGACACAGATAGTCGAACTATCAAAGCAGATAGTCGAGCTATCAAAAAGATAGTCGATCCATCAAACAGATGGTCGAACTATCAACACAGAGCAGATAGTCGAACTATCAAACAGATAGTCAAACTATAAACAACAGAACAGATAGTCGAACTATCAGAGCAGATAGTCGAGCTATCAGATAGTTGAACTATCAAGGAAGATAGTCGAACTATCAAACAAAATAGATAGTCCAACTATCAAACAGATAGTCGAGCTATCAGATAGTTGAACTATCCAAGAAGATAGTTGAACTATCAAACAGAACAGATAGTCGACCTATCAAACAGATAGTCGAGCTATCAGATAGTTGAACTATCAAGGCAGATTGTCGAACTATCAAGAAATCTGTCTGGTCAAAAGAAGTCGAGCGGGGTTCGACGATCGATGAGGCAGATACCACAGATCGTCGAGCTAGTAAGAGTTGAACTAACACAGAGATAGACGATTTGCTGACTTACGATAGTCGACCAACTGATAGACGATCGTCGAACAGTTAATAGATGATAGTCGAGTGGCGTTCGACCATAGTCGAACCAAAAACAACTTAACCATATTTTTATCTGGATAAGTGACAACTCTATAACTAAAGCAATCTAACCAAACAACTAACCTTTGACCATAGATAAATCTTGGGTCTAGATACTAATTGAGAAGACTAAACTCAAATCCAAACTAGGGTACCAAAAATCTCCCCCTATTTGGGTTAAGTCTCTCAAAACAAAAACTACAGAAAATTAATATAACTCAGGAAAAGAAACACCTAAGCAACAAATTGCATTAAACAAACAGTAAAAACAATCTGACAATAAATAAAACTTAAGCAGCATCAGAATCTGGTTTAGATACAGAAGAACCAAGAAGAAAAGAAATTTTTCTGAAAGGATCTAGAGCTTCCTTCTTTGATATCTTTAAATCTTGTTCTCCAATAATTTTAGATTCTCCTGTTCTTGGCACTACTACTTCTGGGTGCTTTTCCATATATTTCGAAGGATCAAAAACCTCAGGTCTAACCTGGAATTTGTCTAGCTCCTTCTTTCTGAATTTAGACATAGTAGTTAAGCCTGTAATATCTTTTCCTTCAGCTTTGGCCTATCTGATTTGAGCTGATCCAACTAGTTCAAGAAATCTAGCCATCCTGAAATCAGGATTTAGCTCTTGGCTTTCATATTCATTTTCACCAGTTGAATCTAAAGGTTTTATAGTTTTGAATTTTGTAGAGAGTTCCTGCAAACTTGCAGCTGGCTCTTTATTTTCTTGAATAACTAAAGAAGCTGGAGGAGCAAACTCTGCATATTTTTTTACTTGATTTTTCAGAGTGAATAATCCTTTTACCTTTTGAATCAGTTTTCTTCGTTTGAGCTGGCTTTTTGGATGGTATTCTTTTGATTTCTTTTGGAGATGATGCTTTCCTCTTGGGTGAAGGAGGAGGAGAAAAGGTTGGCTTCTGATATACTATCTCCTTCACTTGCTCTTTTGTATCAGCATCTTGTCTTTGATGTCCAGATTGATATCTGCTTTAATATCCTGGATTGCTTCTTCTTTGATGTGCTTGAGACGGAGTGAATCTAGCAGAAGAGGCTGATGGATTGGCAGAAATATTTCCAGATGCTCCTGCACTTGGAGGTGGAGGAGGAGGTCCTCTGGGATTCCACTTTGGAGCCTGACTGTCATACCTTTTGCTTTTCTTTTTCTGCTTTTGTTGGTTTCTGGATAATCCCATCCAATGTTGATATTCTTTAGACTTGGGATCTATCCCTTTCAGTATATAATAGGGAACATCATGATCAGGATTAGGAAGAGGAGGAGCAGCAGCTTTCCTTTTCCTTTTTGCTGTTTTCTTCTTCTTAGAATTTTCTGACTCCTCAGAATCCTCCCCATCATCAGAATGAGATGATGGAGGTTGATCATAGAGATAAAAAGCCTCTTGCTCAGCTTGTTCTTTGGCTTTTAATGCAGCTTTCTCTTTTTCTTCTTCTAAGGCATCCTGTGCCAGAAGAGTATCCAAATCTAGTCCTGGGGTGTCATCCCAGACTGTTGATTTTTCTTCTTGTACATCTGAAACTTTCTCTTGATCATCTAGCACAGCTATCTGAGCTGGAGGAGTAGATAAAGGATCTTGAACAACAGGTTCTTGAGTTGGTTCTAGAGCTGGTTCTAGAGCAGCTTGAACTTCTTGAACTAGATCTGAAACCAAAGGGACACAAAGGTGTTCTAAATGGTATCTAAACATTCCATCCAGGTATTCACAGGCTAGCATGTCAGTTAACATGTCAAGGAATTGAGTAAATGAATTACCTTCAGGATTTTCTTCAGAATTTCCTAACTCCCACAAGTCATCTAGATAGGAGGTGATGACTCCTTCTAGGAATTGAGCAACTAAGGGAGTGGAGGCTTCTTCAAGGCACACTTTGAAGGAAAATTCTGCTTCCATTATGATATCAGATGGCCTCTGAACTAGTGCTGGTTCTGCAGAAGATGTTGCAATGTCAACTGGAACTACTGTTTCTTTTTGAATTTCTGCTTGGGGATCTGCTGGAAGAGTAACAAGGGGCAGTCCTGAGGCATCTTCCTCGAACATCTCCCCCTGCCTGATTTCAGTAGATACTGAAGTCAGGCCCCTAACAGAAGAGGGCTCAACAGACTTAGAGAGGGCTATGATGGAGGATGTCAGGGAAGAGATGGTAGAAATAAGAGGTGCAATTGCTTCTTCAATCATGATTTTGATTGAAGGAGTATTTAACTCAAGGATGTTTGCAATGAAAGCTGGAGTTATTTCAAATGAAGTTGGTGGAATCACAGTAGATGGAAGATCATCAGGGACGGTGGTCTCCTGATGAGATATGTTGTGAACTGGTGATTGATGGGTGAATGCAGGAGGATCAATATGATCTGAATGAGAAATTGGTGACTGAGGTGGAGTGTGGAGAGTCTCAGAAGCTAACAAATCAAAACTAGGATGAGAAATCCTAGTAAGATGTGAAGGGAGTGGAGATGCTGGTGGTGATGCATGGAGAATAGTAGAGGAATCAAGTAGAAGAGAGACATTAGATGTAGATGGTAATGCAGAAGTGGATGGCAATGCAGAGGAAGAAGTAATGGGTGAAATGGAGGAGCCTTCTTCATGTAGGTGGGGAGTGACTGATACAGTCCTTGTGCTCTAAGATAAAACAAGAGCTACCCCTGCTGGTGAAGGCTTCTGAAAGATCCTTTTCAACTTAAAAAATAAGGTGGGATCCATTTTCTTACTGGCATTGATGGAAGTTGCAATTGTACCCAACAGTTGAGGATATTTTTCTTTTAGAAATATTCCTATTACCCTTCCAAGGGTTACTTCCTTCTTGCTGTTCTTCTTTCTGAGCAATTCGAACATTATCCTTGCCAAATTTATCTCTTTCTTATTGATAATTGCACTCATCAGGGCAAACTGCTCCCTGGTTATATGATCATGAGCCGAGTGCTTTCCTAACAGCACTTTTCATACAAGTTCAGCTAAGAACTTTATTCTCAACGGGAAGTTCACTTTAGGAAACTTTGTAGGAATGCCCTCAGCATATCCTAGCTCTACGAGCATTCTTCCATACTCTTGAACATCTTGGTCATATTCATCTTGTCCATTCAATAATCCAAAAATTTCAGTCAGAACGGTAGGAGTAAGGATTACCTCTTCACCGCCTATTGTCCCGGTCATGAATTCGTCGCTGGAAGACGAAGAGTAAACCCACTCTTTGATCTATGGGATGTTGATCTTGATCCTTGTTGACATAAGCTTTTCCAAACCTTGATCGTTGCAAAGCTATAGCATCTCTATAATCTCTGCATCGCAAGCGCTGAACGAGTCGAAATCGACGTTGAAACCGGCATCAAACTTCATCGCTGTCAGGAGAGCTGGAGCAACCGCCATTGATTTTGTTAGAGAGGACGACGAAGACAAAACGGCAGAAGGCGCGGGGCAGAGCTCAAGCAGAAAGATGGAATACAAAAAGACGAGCTCTGTCGACTACTAAAAAGACGATCTCTTAACCTAGGTCGACCATCGGATTATATTAAAACAGCAATCGTCGATCTATTTTAACAGATACTGGAGACGATAGTCGAACGGTTGTTCGACGATCGTTTCCTGAAGTAGAGTAGTCGATCAATCGTTCGACAATTTCTGTCTTCACAAACAAATAAGCCGTCATCACTCATAGGTCGACGATAGGCTCGACCTGTTCGAATATCATCGAACGTCGTTCGACGATCTTGAAACAGATTTCAACAAAGGCAGAAGTCAAACTTAGTCTTTTCCATTAATCATGCCTAGTTGAACCAAAAAGAACAGATGCTTCTGTTCATCTAAAGGCTTGGTGAAAATATCACCTCTCTGAAGGTTAGTGGATATGAACTCAAGGTTGATCTTGTTCTTTTCCACACAATCTCTCAGGAAATGGTGTCTAATCTCAATGTGCTTGGTTCTAGAGTGGTGCATAGGATTTTGTGCAATGGAGATAGCACTGGTACTGTCACACATGATTTTGGTATTCTTGAGTGTGTACGCATAATCCAAAAGCTGGTTTTGAATCCACAGGAACTGTGAACAACAACTAGCAGCTGCTATATATTCAGCCTCTGCAGTTGAAGTTGAGACAGAAGCCTGTTTCTTACAGAACCAAGAGACCAGTCTCTCTCCAAAGAACTGACATGTTCCTGAGGTACTTTTTCTGTCAACTCTATAACCAGCATAGTCAGAATCAGAGTATCCAATTAACTCAAATTCTGATTCAGCTGGGTACCATAGTCCTAAATTTGGACATCCCTTTAGGTATCTCAAAATTCTCTTGAGAAGAATCAAATGAGATTCCTTGGGGTTGACCTGGAATCTAGCACATAGGCATGTGACAAACATTATATCTGGTTTACTTACAGTTAAATACAATAGGGAACCAACAATGGCCCTATAGTTTTTCTGATCAACTGGATTACCCTAATCATCAGAATCTATAACTACATTAGTAGCCATATGTGTATGCATTGCTGAAGCATCAGCCATCCGAAACTTCTTTACCAATTCCTTAGCATATTTGGATTGAGAGATGAAGATGCCATCAGTATCTTGCTTTACATGGAGACCAAGAAAGTAAGACATCTCACCCATACTACTAATCTCAAACTTAGAATGCATAAGGTAAGAGAACCTTTTGCAAAGAGTGGGATCAGTGGAGCCAAAAATAATGTCATCCACATAAACTTGAACTAACAGGATGGTATCCTTGTAGTGCTTAACGAAAAGGGTTCTATCAACTACTCCCCTAACAATGTTGTGCTCTAACAGGAAACTAGCTAGAGTCTCATACCAGGCTCTGGGTTCTTGTTTAAGTCCATAAAGAGCTTTTTGCAACTTGTAAACAAATGATGGTTGATTTGAGGAGACAAACCCAGGAGGTTGTTCAACAAACACCTCTTCCTTTAGCTCACCATTTAGGAATGCACTCTTGACATCCATCTGAAATACCTTAAACTTCATATAGGCTGCATAGGCTAGAAAGATCCTTATTGGCTCTAGCCTTGCAACAGGGGCAAAGGTTTGGTCATAGTCTATACCTTCCTCCTGTCTGTAGCCTTGAGCTACAAGCCTAGATTTATTCCTTATAATAATTCCATTTGCATCCAACTTGTTTCTAAACACCCACTTGGTGCCTATGATCAGTTGGCCTTTAGGTCTTGGAACCAAAGTCCATACTTTACATCTTTCAAATTGATTAAGCTCCTCTTGCATAGCAATGATCCAGTGGTGATCTAGCTCAGCATCTTTTATGGTGAGGGGCTCAATTTGTGAAAGGAAACAAGCATGCATCACATCTTGTCTTAATTGATGTCTTGTTTGCACACCAGCTGATATGTCATCAATCACTTGAGATGTAGGATGATCTCTAAGTGTGACAAGATCAGCAGGTGGGATGTGTTCTTCAGCAACAATTGGGATTAATTCCTCCCGAGGAATTGGATCAACTGTTGGTGGTACAGCAACTGCTTCCACAGTGTCATCATCACTGTCTGAATCAGTGATATGAAGAGTTGATAGATGGAGAATCTCTTGAGTGACATCTTTACATGATTCTGGTACCTACAATGATCTTGAGGAAGGAGAAGTTTCCTTCTCCTTGTAAAACATCTTTGACTCATCAAAGAAACATGCACAGACTCCTCAATTTTAGATGTTGATTTATTAAACACCATATAAGCTTTGCTTACTTGGGAATATCCAATAAAAATTCCCACTGAAGCTTTTGCTTAAAACTTTCTAAGATATTCTTTGTTGTTATCGTGAATATACACTACACAACCAAAGACTCTAAAATAATTAATTTTAGGTTTCTTTCCTTTAAGCAACTCGTAAGGAGTTTTACTCTTAAGCTTGTGTATAAAAGATCTGTTCAAGACATAATTAGTTGTGCTAACAGCTTCTGCCCAATAAGAGAGAGGCAAGTTAGCATCTGCCAAAAATGTTCCAGCAGCTTCAATCAGGGTTATATTCTTCCTTTCCAGTACCCCATTTTGTTGTGGAGTTCTAGGAACAGAGAATCTATGTTTGATACCTTCTTTCTCACAGAATTCTTGCATGAGAAGAGACTCAAACTGAGTACCATGATCACTTCTGATCAAGGCAACATGAGTAGAATACTCAGTCTGCACACATAGCAGAAAGTCTGTAAGAACTTTGAAGTTATCAGCCTTAGTTCTCAAGAAGAACACCCAAGTGAACCTAGAGAAGTCATCTACAATCACTAAAGTGTAATACTTCCCTCCTAGACTCTGTACATTTATTGGGCCAAAAAGGTCAAAATGTAATAAATACAGGATTCTAGGTGAAGAAGTTTTTTGTTTGCTTGCCTAATTGACAAGCCTTGCATAGGCTCTCCTTATTGCCGGGGCAAGAAGGTAAACCTCTAACAAGGTTATATTTAGATAACCTAGATATATTCTTGAGGTTAATATGGCTAAGCCTCCTATGCCATAAGGTGTTATTATTTGTTACTTCATTAAACAGGCAGATTTTAGATTGAGTTGAGTTAAAATCTACTAAGTAAATATTACCATGTCTAATGCCTACTAACACAACATTACTATTTAAAGTAATATTACAGAGAGTGTTAGTGAAAGATACCTGATATCCTGCATCACATAACTCACTTACTGAGATTAGGTTGTGCTTCAGTCCAGTTACATATGCAACCCTTTTGAATGTTACTGCTCCAATGGTAATCCTACCAAATCCTTCAGTTTGACCACAGCTGGAATCCCCAAAGATCACCTTTGGTCCAAGCTTGGCCATGTATCTTGACAAATTTTCTTTGTTTCCTGTCATGTGTTTGGAACATCCACTATCCAAATACCATTTATCTTTAGTAATTGGATAGGTCTTCACCTTCAAATTAAACAGTTAGACATTGTGGACACAGACAACATTGGGTCCATTATTCTTCACATAATGAAAACTTGAAATAAAAGAATAAGCAGGTTGGGGTTTATATCTTAAAGGGTAAGATCCCCTAGGTGGGATACTCCATGTAGTTGATTGGTCAACAAGCCTAGGATTTCTATTTACATTAGGGTTTCTAAGGTTCAGGTGATTATTTTGAAAATCATATTGAAATCTTCGATCATCGTTCGACAATCGATGCTCAGATCGTCGAGCATCGTTCGACAATTGAGCCTTCGATCGTCGAGCAGCGTTTCACGACTTTTGTAGTTTCTTAAATTTTTGCTTCCTCTTTTCTCTCTTAGCTTTATTTAAGGCTTTGTTAACTAGATTTACTTGCTCAGTATGCTTTATTCCATCAGCTGAAATAAAGTTTACTGGAGTTGAAAGATGATTTTTAAGAACCAATGGGGGTTTACTTGATGAGGCTCCTAATCCTAGCTTATTATTGCCTGACCTAGTGTGTGTAATGCTAGTGATCACTAGCAGCTTAAGGCTTCTACCATTTAGATATTCTTCTAATCTTTTCATTTTAGCTAGTTCATTTTTAAGAAATTTTATTTCTTCACTGGACTTAGTGAGTTCTGCTTCTAACCTAGCATTTTCAATCGAGAGGATTTCTGATTCTGCTATCCTATTTCTAAGCTCCTTAATTTCTTTTTCTGAACTAATTAAATCTAAACAAAGGGATTTAAATTCATATTTAAATTAAGCAAAAGAAAAATCATAAGAAGATAATACCTGATTTTCTGTAGGCATTTCTTCTTCATCATCAGAACTCTCTACAGCTGAGTGATTGTTGCAGGCATTAATTGCCATAAGGCAAAATTCCTTTGCCTTCTTCTCTTCCTCATCTTCATTGGAGCTTGAGGAGGAAGATTCCTCATCTGAATCACTCCAGGTTTCAGCAACAAATCCTTTCTCCTTCTTCTTATTTTTGTAGGAGGAGGACTTGGAGTGCTTCTTGTGATGTTCTTTTTCTTTTCTCTTTTCTTTGTTCTTTTCCTCTAGACACTCTAGTAGAATGTGTCCAGGTTTCCTGCAACCATAACAGATAATTTCTTTAGCAGGAGATCTGTCATACCTTGGTTTATCTTCATATCTTGAAGAATTCTTTCTGAAGTCCTTTCTGCCCATCTTGAGAAACCTTTTGGCAAAGAGTTCAATCAGCTCCTCATTAGATTGGCTTCCTTCAGAAGCATCAATAGCTTTGAGAGAAAGAGTTTGCTCTTTCCTTGTTGGAGTTGGAGTCTTGGCTTAAGCCTAAGCTTCCCTGGTCTTTAAAACATGCTCAAAAGATTTGAGCTTTCCAAGGAGGGCTTCAGTTGAGATCTCAGTAGTACTTCTGGCCCCTTGATGTGCTAGATCTTAAGATCCTATATGCTGGGGAAGCACATCAGTATCTTATCATTGACCTCTGTCAATGTTATCTCCTTATCAAGGGTTCTCAGCTCATTGATGATTGAGCTGAGCCTGGTGTACATTCCTTCAACTGATTCAGCTTCAGTCTTCTTGAAGTTCTCATATTGGGATATAAGGTTGGACCTTCTGTCCTTCCTCTCATCAGCTGAACCAGCTACAATCTAATTCAGTGAGTCCTATATGGCTTTTGCAGAACTGCAATCAGCCACTTTCTGAAAGGTTTCATCAGACATAGTCTGAGCCAGAATATTCATGGCTTTTGCATCAGCTACTTTGGCTTCTTGTATGCATCATTGTAGTCTCGAGGTGGCACTGCACTGAGATTTGTAGATGCTGTAGCAGTGGCTGTAGCAGAATGTGTTGGAGGTCCTGTCAAAATAGAAGAAAAAATATCTTCATCAATAGAATTTATATATAACTTGATTCTTGCCTTCCAGATGCTGAACTTAGCTAAGCTGCATACTGGAGGTATAGTGCTAGAATAATCCTTGTACTGGGCCATGAAGTGAATATCTATAAGATTAGTATCTATCAGGATCTTGTGACCCAGGTGTTAGCCTGTACAGTCAGTCAACCTCCCTCTGATACCAATTGAAAGTGAGGATAGATACAACTCTAGAGGGGGGGTGAATAGAGTATTCAAAAATTATGACACCCTACTAAACTCCCTTAGAGTTAATTTGTGGAATGAGTTTATAGATATTTGAAACCACAAAGTGAAGTGCACAAGAGAAAGCTAACTATAATTACAGTTGAGCTTTGGTCCTATCACAGCAACTAGCAATCCTAGTTATTTCTACTCACAGCCACAGTGTAATAAATAAATTAAGCAACAAAGACGACACAAGAAGTTTATAGTGGTTCCCTCTAAATAGGTACGTCCACTCTTCTACCATCCTGGTAGGAATCCACTACAGATTTTTGTTCAGGTGCCCTGCCACCAACTGATCTGCTTCAGGTAGATCAAGAAGACCCTTTGAGCTTTTGATCAGGAGCTCAAAATCCAACACAGGTTTTTGATCAAGTGCCCTGCCACCAAAGTTCACTTTTGAAGGGAGTAATAACCCTTTATACAGGAGGTTGAGAGAGGGTTAGAGGGTCTTCTCTATTGTTAAAACAATATTAGAGAAGCAAGTGGATTGCATAGAGCTAGAAAGCTCTAAAGAATCAAGGCTCCCCCTGGCTTAGTGATATCCAGGAAGAAGTCTTGCTTCAGGGTACAAGAACTCTTCTGAACTTGTGATAGAGAGTTGTCTTTAAGTTCTTGAAGGAGTAGCTTGAAGAAGACTCTTGATTTGTAATGGATGTTCTTCTTCCATAGCTTTTTCTTCCTTCTTCTTCTTCTTCTTGAGACTCTGAGTGAGTGTTCCTGGCAGCAGGAGGAACTCAAGATTGAAGAAGAGAGAGATGAAGAAGGTCGATCTTCTCAGTTGGATGTAACAATATCTGAGAGTTGTATCTCTTCTTTTTTTGAATCATTATATGAATATCTGTGAGTTTCTCTCTTCTATATGTTGTGTTGTTGTATACATTTTCTTCTTTCAAAAGAAGCTCTTTATATATGAGCCTTTGTAACTGCTTTAATCTTTGTTTGAATTTTGTCTTCTTCTGAGATCTTCGATCTGGGCTGTAAGTAGCACAAAACAAAACATATCCTGCAGACAGACATGCTATAAAGGGATAACGCTTTCTAAGAAGCTGCAAATCCAATCTGATAAAATGAGTACTAAAGAAAGTCACATCAGACTAAACTCTTTATGGCCAGAGAAGACTTTTGTGTCTAACGGCTATAAAGGACAGCATGGCAGAATAAAGCAAAAAGATATTTTAACTAATAAGACAAAAGACTTTGTAAGATAAAGCTTGACTTATGCACAAAGGATGGGGCAAAGATTGCCTTGAGATGTATGCACAAAATCAATGAAATAATCTTTAATAAAATATGCTAAATAAATAGGAAATAAATCAAAGAACAGGAGTACAAAATTACTAAAGGCAGACAGAAGAACGTCGAATGATCCTCGGAGATCGTCGACCGAACCACAGAGATCGTCGACCTATTAGAATAGATAGTCGAACGACACAGATAGTCGAACTATCAAAGCAGATAGTCGAGCTATCAAAAAGATAGTCGATCCATCAAACAGATGGTCTAACTATCAACACAGAGCAGATAGTCGAATATCTATTAAACATAAACAGAGCAGATAGTCAAATCAATAGTCCAACAGATAGTCGAACTATCAACAACAGAACAGATAGTCGAACTATCAGAGCAGATAGTCGATCTATCAGATAGTTGAACTATCAAGGCAGATAGTCGAACTATCAAACAAAACAGATAGTCGAACTATCAAACAGATAATCGAGCTATCAGATAGTTGAACAATCCAAGCAGATAGTTGAACTATCAAACTTAATAGATAGTCGACCTATCAAACAGATAGTCGAGATATCAGATAGTTGAACTATCAAGGCAGATAGTCGAACTATCAAGAAATATGTCTGGTCAAAAGAAGTCGAGCGGGGTTCGACGATCGACGAGGCAGATACCACAGATCGTCGAGCTAACAAGAGTTGAACTAACTCAGAGATAGACGATCTGCTGACTTACGATAGTTGACCCACTGATAGACGATCGTCGAACAGTTGATAGACGATAGTCGAGCGGCGTTCGACCATAGTCGAACCAAAAACAACTTAACCATATTTTTATCTGGATAAGTGACAACTGTACAACTAAAGCAATCTAACCAAACAACTAACCTTTGACCATAGATAAATCTTGGGTCAAGAAACTAATTGAGAAGACTAAACTCAAATCCAGTCTAGGGTACCAACACATAGGATATCACCTTCCCGTGCTGAAGCAGAAAAAAGCCTAAACCACTCCCAGAGGCATCACTAAAAACCTCAAAGCCTTTAGAACCACAAGGCGAACATAAGAAAGGTGTCGTGGTCAAATGACACTTTAGCTCTTTGAAAGCTTGTGCGCACTCAGGCATCCAAACGAATTTCTGATCCTTCCTTGTCAAAGTATTAAGGGGCATTTTATCCGTGAGAGTTCTCCATGAAGCGCCTGTAATAGCCGGCATGCCCCATTCCCCTTACGCCACCGTAGACCACACAGTCACCCGTATAGAAGCTATCTTTGTCGGATCTACCGCAATTCCTTTCCCACTAACTATGAAAGTGAGGGATAAGATATCTTTCCCCTCTAGAGGGGGGGGGGGTGAATAGAGTATATTAAAATAATTTTCAATAAAAAAATGTTTGCAGTGGAAGACTCATAAAATTAATTAAGTGTAGATGTTTGCAATAAATTATTATCAATAAAGAAAACACAACACAAAATCACAGCACACAGCAAAGCAAAACACAGCAATCCAGAAGAGACAGGATCTATATCTAAGCCCCAAACAACCGTTGTATCATCACCACTCATCCACTCTCTCCACCCTAGGTAGGAATCCACTACAAGAATATTTGATCAGGTGTCCTGGCACCAATGAGCTTTTGATAAGGTATTCAAATACCAAAACCAGGTTTCTTACCACCACTGAGTTTTGATCAGGTCTCAGAAAACCAACCACAAAACTTTTGAAGGGAGTTTTGAGTAACCCTTTTACAGGAGAGAAAGGGAAAAGAAAAAGAGTGTTGGTGTTCTCTCTGTCAACAATCTAAGAGAAGACTAGTGATGATATTGTTAAAGCTCCCCTGAGATCTGCAATTGTTCAGGCAAAAGAGCTTTTGCTTAGGGTGATAGTCTTCAGTAGATCTAGATCTCCAGCAAAGGATGATTTCAGCAGCTGCTGAAATGTGGAATGTCGGAGTCTTGATGAAGAAGCCTTAAACACTTGAATCAAGAAGATCTTGAAGGATTAGATAAAATCTTCTCTTTGGTTGATGATCTCCTTCACAGTATTGTTCTTATGTTCTTAATGAATTCTAATTTGTAATCTGTATACTTGTTATCCCCACAAAAAAAACTGTATCAGAATAGTTGTGTTGATTCTTGAATGATATCTCTTGTATTTCTTTCTCAATAATTCTCTGGAGATAGTCGTTAACCAGTCATAAATGACTACCTTAATTGACAACTGTCTCTGGGGGAGGTCCTAGAATCATTCCTATATTCTTCCTTGAAACTTGCTCCAGATTAGTTGAAACGGCCACAGAATCCTTTGAATTAAATGCTGATAATAAATTAGATTGATTTCCGTAACCGTCTGAATTTGATTTCTTGAAATCGTTGATCTCTCAAGAAAATAATCGATCTGAGCTCAAATATCGTCGAACTGAGCTCAGAGAATGGATCTAGATTTGAAACAGAAATCGTCGATCTGAGCTCAACTATCGTCGAACTGAGCTCAGAGAATGGAATTTCATCTAGAGACAGAATCGTCAATCTGTGCTTGAGGATTGTCGAACCGAGTTCTATGACTCATTGAACTGGGCTTAGAGATAGTCGAACTGAGTTCGACGTTTCATTGACCTAAGCTCGACGAAAATTGTCTTAGTCTTCAGCACTTGAGTTCTGATCTAATAAGGTCTTGGGGGCAGCTTCCAAACCTAAGTTCTAACCCTAAGACTTATTCTAATTAACCTTTAAGACTATACAAGAAGGTCAAAACAATTTCCTAAGAACATAGTGATCCTTGCCCAAATTAGTAATAGGGTGTTCCAACAATCTCCCCCTATTTGGGTTAGGATTACTATTTACAAGACAAATAGGAAATAATAATCATATAGGCAGAATTCAAAAGCAAAAACAACAATGCAGAGAAAAGAGATTGTAGCATTGCAGAAGCATAGAAAGAATTCAGTAGACAGTCAGAAATAGATGTATTGTCAGCTTACATATTCACTTCTTTTTATTGCCCTTCTTGAATAAGATTTCTCTGTTAGGGTTTAGAGCTTCCTTCTTAGATCTCATGTCATCAGCAGCACCTAGAGAGGTTTGAGATTTGGGCCTGGGAACCACAGCCTCTGGGTGCAGCTTCATATAAACTCTCTGGATCAAAGAATTTTCTGGATGAGTATCTTTCTTGTTCTCTTTTTCTTTGCTCAGTAAGGTTGAGATGTTGAAGTGTCTTTCCCTTGTTCTCTTGCTTTCTTATATGATCCAAAGCTGCTAATTCTTTCATTCTAGCAGTAAAAGATAGTGGATTGTTTTCAGGATCTTCAAAAGGAACTGGAGGTTCATATCTGTTCATTGTGTCATCAGAAGGAGGAGTTCTTGTAGTAACAGTTTCTTTCAGCTTATAAGGGAAAGGACCAGAGGTTGAGTCAATAGGTCCTGTCCATCGTTTGGTATGGAAGTTGCCTAGAGTAAACTCTGTAGTCTCTTTGGCTTCCTCTGTATTGTCCCTCTTCTTGATTGATAATTCTCTGATAATGTCCTCTAGGTTGATATCTGTCTGAAGATTGAAAAGAGCTTGTTTTTGCAGTAGATCCAGACTGAGAAGGAGAACCTCCACCATACCTGAATCTGAGGAGGAGGGGAGGATTTAAAATGAGAAGATCCTTTATCATACTTAGCAATCTTCCTCTTTTTCTCATACCTTGATGCTGGTTCTTTGAATATTGCATCCAGGGTTCTGAGATGGGGCAGTCATGCAGAATATAGTAAGGAATATCATTGTCATCTTTCACCTTTTCTGGAGGTACCCTCATCAATGCTTTTCTTCTAGATTTCCTCCTTCCTTGCAATAGTTGTAAGGAGTCATCAGAATCAGTTTGGAATTTGTCACTGTCTGAACTCTGAGGATTGTCATATAATTCATCAATCCTTTTAAGGTATTCTTTTATTTTTTGATTGTTCAACAGAGATACACAGCAGCAACAGTAGTAGCAATAGTGACAGAAGTAGCACTGACAGATACACTAACAGCAGCAGAGACAATTGGAGCAACAGGAGCAACAGATACAAACACTTTAGTAGCATAAATAGAAACTGAAATTACATCATCAGAGATAGTAGATTCTTTAATATAACAGCAGGCTCATCAGCCTCTGTCATCAGTAAGTCAGCAGCACTATCAGAACAGATTACATTAACAGAAAAAGCATGTTCCACAGCCTTAAGTGATTTGATATAATCAGAAATTTGGCTGGGCTCACATCTAGCAATAGACACAATGGCCTTAGTAAGATCTTCAACTTCCTGGGCTGGTGGACAACTGAAGTGAAGAGTATCATAAACTTCCTGAGCTGGTGGACAGCTGAAGTGAAGAGTATCAAACACTGATAACAGTGACATGAGGTCAACTGTTAGAACTGGAGATGAAACTGAAGCTTTAACTGTCTCTAGCAGGAATTCTTCTGATGAAGCAAGCGCCATCTCTTCTTTATATAGCATCTCCCCCTGCCTAGATTCAGTAGAAACTGGATCAAGGCACCCCATAGAAGGGATTGCTTGAGGAGGAGAAATAGAGGATAGCCTGGCAGAGAGCTCCTGGATGGATTTTAGGAGTGGAGTCATGGACGTCTCCAGCGGGACTATTAGCATGGGAGCTAACATCCCATACACCCTGTCTGCCAGGGCAGGAAGATCTACTTGCTCAAGTGAGACTCGAGTAGAGATAGAGACTAAAGTAGAAGGGGCTGCAGAAGTAGTAATAAAAGAGGTGGAAGGTAGGATGGATGGTTGAGAGATTGGAATTGTGGAGATGGAAGTTATTGGAGTGGAGATGGATGGGGTAAAGGATGGTTGTGCAAGAATATCATGTAGAAGTTATTGGTATGAGGAGGATGATGGAGGCTCAAGAGATGAGGAGGGGGAATCATCCATGTAGGACTCATCCATAAGATTGAAAGATGGGATGGATGAGGAAATGTCAAAAGGTGGATAATAATGAAAGGGATGGAAAAGATCTTCTGTTGTTGCTGGTGGTGGTGAAGGAGTTGATAGTGGAGATGAGATGGTGATGGGGGAGGAGATTGAGATAGTGATTGTGGAGGTAGAAATGGAGGTATAAACAATGGGTGGAGAAGGTGGAGATGAGGAGGAGACAGACAGTTCTTCCAATGGGGCAGATGCCTGAGGGGAAGTGACTTGAACAGTCCCTGTGCCTGAAGATGAGAATGCTGCAGGAGCTCTGCTTAGCTTGACAATTTGCCTGTCCCATTTACCAAATAGGGCACAGGACAGCATCTTAGAGGCATTAATGTGCATACCACTGGACACAAGCAGCTGTGGGCATCTGTTATGCAAGAACAGCCCTAGGATCCTCCCAAAGTTAACAAAATTTTTGTTCACCTTTTTATTTATCAAATCAAAGAAAATTTCTCACCAGTTGAGATGTTTCTTATCCACTATGGCTGCCATCAAACAAAATTTATACCTAGAAATGGTATCAAGTGCAGAGTGCTTGGCCAATAGCACTTTTCCTACCACATCATCTAATAACCTATATTCAACTGACATATTCTTCTTCAGCAGTTTGTTTAGGGTTTGCTGAGTCCCGGCAATAGTACCAACTTCTGTATTCTGATCAAGATTATGCGCCGTAAATACCCATTCTTTGATCTCATCGGTAGCAAGTTTCATCCTCGTGGTCATAATCTGTACCAACTGCTGTTCTTTGAATAAGTCGAGAATGTCTTTGAATATCTGGTCACTGCCCTCAAATGAGTCCATATCAATATCGAATCTTGTATCGAGTTTCATGGCGGCAAGAACTGCAACTGAAACAGCCATTATTTACTTTCAAAAACGAAACAAACACGATCAAGTGCAGAGAAGTTTGGAGGGAAAGAAAAGTTTCTGCAGAGAGTATGAAAGCGCAAAAGGAGAACGACGGCCGAAAAATGAATTTTATATTAGGGTTCGACGCCAGAAAGGAAAAATCGTTGAACTCCGTTCGATGATCTGGGCTTCTAAGGAATCTAAAGAGCCTTCAACATCTTCGATCTCCGTTCGAAGATATTGGAGAGCGTCGAGCTCCGCTCGACGATCTTTGACCAGAAAAAGATAGGCTAGCGCTATCTGAAAGCGCTGAACTCTGGTCGACGTTTTTGGAAAACGTCGATCTCCGTTCGACGATCTTTGGGAAAATCGTCGAGCGTAGTTCAGAGACCAGAAACACCTTATAGAAACTAGAAAAATCAAGTTTTTAACCTAGTCTTGATCAATTTTAGGGTTTTTAAATCTTGGATCTTATTTTAAGCTTCCTCCATCTAACATTCCTAACTGATTTAGGAAGAAAGTGTGTTTCTTTTCATCCAAAGGTTTGGTGAAAATATCTCCCCTTTTCAAATCAGTTGCGATATAATGAAGTTCAATTTTATCTTTCTCAACATTATCCTTTAAAAAGTGATGCCTAATCTCTATATGTTTTGTCCTACTATGGAGGACTGGATTTTGTGCTATAGAAATAGCACTAGTATTATCACAAAAGATTTTTGACCTTTCTAAGTTGTAACCATAGTCTAGGAGTTGGTTTTGAATCAACAAAATCTGTGAGCAACAACTACCTGCTGCCATGTATTTAGCTTCAGCAGTTGAAGGGTGACACAGCTGTTTGTTTCTTACAGAACCAGGGGAAAAGTCTGTCACCAAGAAACTGGAAAGTTCCACTGGTGCTTTTCCTGTCTACTCTACATCCAGCATAATCGGCATTTGAAAATCCAGTTAATTCAAATCCTGAGTCTTTTGGATACCATATATCTAGATTTGGACAACTTTTCAAATACCTAAGAATCCTTTTTACTAATGTTAGGTGTGACTCTCTCGGGCTTACCTGGAATCTAGCACATATGCATGTAGCAAACATTATGTAAGGTCTACTAGCTATAGGGTACAATAAAGAGCCAATCATTGCTCTATATGTTTTCTGATCAACAGGTTTCCCATGTTCATCAGCATCTAATACAGCATTAGTAGGCATAGGTGTTTTCATACATGATGCTTCAGACATACCAAATTTCTGAACCAATTCCTTTGCATACTTGGTTGAGAAATAAATATGCCATCAGCATGCTGTTTGACTTGCAATCCTAGAAAGAAGGAAAGCTCACCCATGCTACTCATTGCACAAATTTGAATCAGTAGATCCAAATATAATATCATCTACATAAATTTGCACAAGTAGGATATTGGACTTATGGGTTCTAATAAAAAGAGTTTGGTCTACTCTACCCCTTATAAAATCATTTTTCAGAAGAAAGCATGTTAAGGTCTCATACCATGCTCTAGGTTCTTGCTTGAGACCATATAATGCTTTATGCAATTTAAAAACATAGTCAGGATGAGTTGGAGAGATAAAACCTGGGGTTGTCTAACATAGACTTCTTCCTTGATGTCTCCATTGAGAAATGCACTTTTTACATCCAACTGATAGACCTTGAATCCTTTGTGAGCTGCATAAGCTAGGAATATTCTTATGGCCTCCAATCTTGCAACTGGTGCAAAGGTCTGGTCATAGTCTATTCCTTCTTCTTGAGAATATCCTTGTGCAACTATCCTTGCCTTGTTCCTTACAATGATTCCTTGATCATCCAACTTGTTTCTGAACACCAACTTTGTTCCAATAATGGAGTGATTCTTAGGCCTTGGCACTAGCTCCAAAACTATGTTCCTTTCAAATTGATGTAATTCCTCTTGCATTGCAATGATCCAGTGTGGATCTTGTTCTGCATCTTGTATGGATTAAGGTTAAATTTGAGATAGAAATCAGGTGTGCATCAGGTTTTGGTTTACCTTATTTCTGGTTTGCACACCAACTGAGAGGTCTCCAATCACTTAAGAGATTGGATGATCTCTTCTTGTTACTAAATCAACAGGGGTGTTGATTGTTCACCAACCAGTGTTGTTGTTTCCTCTTGTGGAACAACAACTTGCTCTTCAAGATGATTTTCTCAAGGTTGTTGAGCATCCTCTTCATCTTCACTGCTCTCATCCTTTTGTGTTGTATCTTTTTCTACAATATGTAACCTGTCCAAATTTTTTGAAAGAGAGTGTACCTACAATGGTTCTATGGTAGAAGTATTCTTCTCCTGTTAACACAGTTGTGTTATCCTCTTATTTGATTTTGCATGAGGATTTGTTGAATGTCACTTGGTAGCCTTCATCACACAGTTGACTGATGCTGATTAGATTGTGCTTCAGTCCTTCCATATAAGCCACCTTTTCGAATGTGACTGAGCCAATCTGGACAACACCATATCCTTTTGTTTGTCCAAAGTTTGAATCTCCAAATATTACTTTGGGTCAAAGTTTGGCTTTGAAGGATATGAGATTCTCCCTTCTTCATGTCATGTTCTTTGAGCACCCACTATCCAGATACCATTGTTGGTTCATTGCTGGATAGGTCTTCACCTGCACATAAACAACTTATATGTTTTTGACCCAGTTTACCTTGGGCCTAGGTTGATTACTTTTAAATTCTGAAATAAAAGAAATCCCTGGCTGACTCTTATAACCTTCAGGATGATATCTCCTAGGAGGTATTATCCATTCAGTATAAGGGTTAATGTTTTGGGATGTAGGACCTCTAGGATTGAAATTTGATTTGCCTTTGAAAAAAATTTCCAAACTCTGATCTCCGTTCGACGATCTCTGAGCTGAGTTCGACGATCTTGGGTCAGATCGTTGAGCTCCATTCGAAGATCGATTATGCCAGAGTTCAGAGTTCGGCGATCGTCGATCTGAGTTCGACGATTTAGCTTGAGATCGCTGAGCTCCATTCGACGATCGTCGAGCTCTGTTCAACGTTTTCCGTTAAACTTTAGTTTTCTTAGGCAGATCAGAATTCTTCCTAGCTACCTCTACAACACCCTTTCCTTTATCTGAGATAAACTTGATTGCGGTTGTTAACACTATAGGTTGGCTGGATGAAGCACCCAAGCCCAGTGTACTATTAAGTCTAGAATTCACTGTGCTTGTGATGTCCATCAGTCTGATGCTTCTCCCATTAAGGGATTCTTCAAACTTCTTTGCCTGGGATAGTTCACTTTTCAGTGAAGCTATCTCCTCCCTACAACATTCTAACTTCTAAGAGAGTTTGAGGTTGTCTGATTTTAAAGTGCTATGTTCAGACAATTGATTTCTGAGAGAGATAATCTCTTTCTCAGACTTTAGCAGGTCTAAACACAGTGCCTTAAATTCAAATTTAATGTCCTCTGAATAAAATCAAAGGAATCTATTACCTGGTCTTCTTAATCTTCAAGTTCAGATTCAGATTCTGACTCATGTTCTGCATCAAAATTATGTTGGGAGGCATTGATAGCCATCATGCAGAACTCCTTCTCTTCAGCATCATCTTCATCATCACTTGAGCTTGATGAAGCCTCTGACTCTTCTTCAATTTCACTCCAGGTTTTAGCTACAAATCCCTTCCTGGTGTGTTTGTTTTTGTTGGAGGAAGATTTGTCATTGTGGTTTCTCCTGGAGTCCTTGTCTTTTCTCCTATATTTCCTATCCTTCTTGTCCTTATTCTGATTTTCTGGACAATCAGGCACAATGTTGCTGGTTTCCTGCATCCAAAACAAATAATTTTTTTATTATTGGATTTATCATACCTTGGCTTCTCATGCCCTCTGGATGACCTCTTTCTGAAATCTTTCCTGGCCATATTATAGAATCTTTTGGCCAGTAAGCTCATCAATTCTTCATTTCTTGTGACCTTGTCTTCAGGCTGATCTTCTATAGCTTTGAATGCTATTGTCTTTTCCTTCCTGATTACTGGAGAAGCAACCTTTTGTTCTTCCTCTCTATTCTTGATGAGCAGCTCATAAGATTTGAGCTTGCAAAACAAAGCTTCAGTAGTAATCTCAGTTAGGCTTCTGGCATCCTTGATTGGCCAGATCCTTGAGTCCCAAGTGTTGGGGAAGCACATTAGGATTTTGTCATTGAGTTCAGTTAGTGAAATCTTCTTGTCCAATGTTCTTAACTCACTTACTATTTGGCTGAGCCTGTTGTACATGTCAGCAACTGACTCAGTTTCTCCCTTTTTGAAATTCTCATACTGGGTTATGAGATGGGATCTTCTGTCTTTCCTTTCATCCGCAGATCCTGATATAATTTCTAGCAGTTTGTCCCATATTTCTTTTACTGAATTACATTCAGCCACTTTTTGAATATTTCATCAGACATAGTCTGGGCCAGAATATTCATTGCTTTGGCATCTGCAACTTTCCACTTCTTAATTTCTGCATCTGTTCCTGAAGGAGGTGGAACAGCTCTTGTACTTGTAATTACTGGGGGTCTTAGACACACTATCAAAACAGAATTATAGATGTCCTCATCAATAGAATTCATATATAATTTTATCATTGCCTTCCAAAGTGCAAACTTAGAAAGATTGCACACTGGAGGTCTGGTGCTAGCATAATCTTTGTTTTGTGCCATGGTTTTATATGAATATAAATATAATACAAATAATAACCCTCTATAGAAGATTGATCTTATCAGAGATCTTTTGGTTCAGGTGTTAGCCTGTAGGAACAACCAATTTAATGAAGATTCAGTTGTTGAGTAACCAACCTCCCTCTGATACCAAATGAAAGTGAGGGATAAGATCTGTCTTAACTCTAGAGGGGGGGTGAATATAGTATATTAAAATAATTTTCAATTTTAAAAAAATGTTTGCAGTGGAAGACTTAAATTTAATTATAAGGGTAGAGTGTTTGCAGTAAATTAACAATAAAGAAAAAATAACACAAAATCACAGCACACAGCAAAGCAAAACACAGCAATCTAGAAGACACAAGGATCTATAGTGGTTCCCCAAACAACCTGGGTACATCCACTCTTCTACCACCCTAGGTAGGAATACACTGCCAGAATAGTTGATCAGGTGTCCTGGGAACCAATGAGCTTTTGATAAGGTGCTCAAAAACCAAAACCAGATTTTTTAATCAGGTGTCTTGCAACCACTGAGTTTTGATCAGGTCTCAGAAACCAACCACAAAACTTTTGAAGGGAGTTTTCAGTAACCCTTTTACAGGAGAGAAAGGGAAAAGAAAAAGAGTTGTTGGTGTTCTTCTCTGTCAACAATCCAAGAGAAGACTAGTGGATGATGTTGTCAAAGCTCCCCTAGAGATCTGCAATTGTTCAGGCAGAAGAGCTTTGCTTAGGGTGATAGGTCTTCAGTAGATCTAGATCTCCAGCAAAGGATGATTTCAGTAGCTGCTAAAATGTTGAATGTCTGGAGTCTTTTATGAAGAAGCCTTGAACACTTGAGTTAAGCAGATCTTGAAGGAGTAGATAAAATCTCCTCTTTGGTTTGATGATCTCCTTCACAGTATTGTTCTTGTGTTCTGAATGAATTCTAATTCTGTAATCTGTAGACTTGTGTATCCCCACAAAAAAAACTGTATAAGAATAGTGGTGTTGATTCCTGAATTATATCTCTTGTATTTCTTTCTCAGTAATTCTCTGGAGATAGCTGTTAACCAGTCATAATTTAATACCTTAATTGACAACTGTCTCTAGGGGAAGGTCCTAAGAATCATTCCTATTATTCTTCCTTGAAACATGCTCCAGATTAGTTGAAATGGCCACAGAATCCTTTGAATTAAATGCTGATAATAAATTAGATTGATTTCCATAACCGTCTGAATTTGAATTCTTGAAATCGTCGATCTCTCCAGAAAATCGTCAATCTGAGCTCAACTATCGTCGAACTGAGCTCGAAGAATGGATCTAGACTTTAAAAAGAAATCGTCGATCTGAGCTCAACTATCGTCAAACTGAGCTCAGAGAATGGAATTTCAGCTAGAGACAGAATCGTCTATTTGAGCTCGAAGATCGTCAAACCGAGTTCGATGACTCATTGAACTAGGCTTAGAGATAATCGAACTGAGTTCGACATTTCGTCCACCTGAGCTCGACGAAAATTGTCTTAGTCTTCAGCACTTGAGTTCTGATCTAAGAAGGTCTTGGGGAAGCTTCCAAACCTAAGTTCTAACCCTAAGACTCATTCTATTTGACCTTTAAGACTATACAAAAAGTTCAAAAAAATTTCCTAAGAACATAGTGATCCTTGCCCAAATTAGTAATAGGGTGTTCCAACAAACTATATGACCAAGGAATACTACCGAGGACAACCAAAACTCACATTTGTAAAACTTGGTATACAGTTGGTTCCTCCTCAATGTCTCCAACACCATACGCAGATGCTTAAAATAATCCTCCTTGCACTACGAGTACACCAGTATATCGTCAATAAAGACTATCACGAACTGGTCCAAGTATTCTCTGAACGTTCTGTTCATCCCATCCATAAACACGAATGGCATGTTTGTTAGCCCAAACGGCATGACGGTGAACTCATAATGCTCAAACCGTGTGCTGAAAGCCTTCTTGGGGATGTCACTTTCACTTATCTGCAATGGATAGTATTCGTATTTCAGATCCAACTTTGAGTACACAGTCGACCCCACCAGCTGGTCGAACATATCATCAATCCTTGGGATTGGATACTTATTCTTCTCCACTAGCTTATTCAACTCTTGGTAATCTATACAGAATCATAAGCTTCCGTCCTTATTCTTAACAAAGAGGACTGGGGCGCTCCAAGGTGACGAACTTGGATAAACATAACCTTGCTCCAACAGCTCTTGAAACTATACTTTCAATTCTACCATCTCCCTAGGTGCTAACTGATATGGAGAGCATGACACAGGTTTGCCACCTGGCACTAGCTCAATGGTTAAGTCGATCTCTCGCTGAGTGGGAGCTCAAGGTAGAACTTCAGGGAATACGTCAGGAAACTCAAATACAACTGGGATGCTGTCCAAACGAGGCTTAGGCTTTGAAACGTCCACTAAAGTGAGAAACAGCTCCGCACCACCACGAACTACCTTAACCACCTAGAGAGTAGACATCAAAGTGTTGCTTGACCCCTTCAAGCCTGAGAACGTCGTCTCACGATCTGTATCCAGTCCCAATCTAACCACCTTATGGTTGCAATCAATGTACGCATACTGCTCTGATAGCTAGTCTATTCCAAAAATCACATCGAACTCTGATATCGATAGTAGCGACGCTCACAAGTCATAAACGTGACTCCCAATACTTACATTCACGCAGCAAACTCTATCTGCGTGCATAGAGCACCCGTTCAGTAGCAACACATCCAATTTGTCCCTTACCATCGAAGATGTTACTTCGATGCGCGATACAAACCCTTCGAACAAAAAGGAATGCGAAGCTCCCGTATCAAACATTGCTCTCGCCAGAAAATCAAAGATCGATACAAAGCCTAACACAACTAGTCGTAAGCTAATATGCATAAAGCAACAGGTATATAAAGCTAAACTGTTATAAATAAAACCATACCAATCACAACATCAGCCTGCTTCATGGCATCCTTCTGGCCCAGGTTGTACACACAAGGTTGGGCTGGGGTATAATGTGATGCGGTTGACTCAAATGCCCTGCCCTTCTCCTCTTAAGTTTCTCCAGGCTTCTTCTCAAACTTTGGTCGTCTGCTCCAACAATCTCGGGCAAAGTGTCCCAGCTTCCCACAGTTATAACATGCGCTCGGGGTTCGGCCTGTAGTTTCCCCAGATGCACCAGAAGAAGGGGTTGGACCGAAAGTCCTAGCCTTCCTATTCCACTTATGGAACACAGATTTTGAGGAGGTCGGCACCTTGAACTCCGTCTTTTTTGCACTAGAGTCCTTCTCTTTTAATCTATTCAGATCTTTCTCCAACGATCGGGTCGTATTGACCAGGGTTAGGAAGCTCTGCGTCATAGGCCTCGAGAGTAGTAGCCTTGGGTCATCACGCAAACCCTCGTAGAACTAGTTGGTCTTATGCTCCTCAACAGCCAAAGTAGAGCTAGCATAACGACCCAACTGCGTAAACTCGTAGAGGTGCTCATCCACGCTACTCTCTCCCTATGTAAGTCTCTAGAACTCATTCTCCATAGCAATCTTCAGAGCCGAGGGGAGGTATCTTGACAAGAATAACCACGAGAACTCCTCAATCGAGACATCCGTGAGTTGCCTTCCAACCAAGTGATGTAACTCCAACTCTTCCGACCATAACCTCGCCTCACCATCCAATAGGAAGGTTACTATGGTGGTCTACTGCCATTCTTCCATTTTTGTGTCCTTCAAGACTCTCTTCTCCCGAAAGAGACAATCTTCAGCCTGGGATGGGGTTTCAGTCCCCAAAAATAGCGGAGGGTTATAGCTCATAATATGTTTAAGCTGTTTCTCTGTTGCTCTTCTTGGTACCACAGGAGCTATCATCACTTGTTCCACCCTTCTAGGTTCTGCCGCATGAAGTGGTACCTACTCACCTACAGGGGCAGGCAGCTGCACTTGCCTTCCTGGCTGGGCATTAATCATCGCAAACACCGCCTCAGCCATAAGTCTTATAGTTTCTGCCTAAGGAGGGGTTGCACGCACGTCATTAGGTATACTACTTGCCTTAGAAAGCGGGTGCTCTAACGCCCCTGCGCCACTCCTGGTCACCTATAGCCGTACAAAACACCATTAAGTTACCAAACAAAATTGCAAAAAGAAATTATAGGAACACGTAGGTTCCTCAAACATGTGTATTTTTTCATTCCTAAGTCGACATTCATGGGTTCTTTTTAAGTTTTAACGATGACGCACATACATGTTCTCACCACCCCTTAAAAGAATTCGTCCATGAATTCCAATAAGCAAGACTAATGCCTTAGTCTGATACTAAATTGTAACACCTCAATCCGTCACATGGAATATTACAGAAGATCCGGCCGGGCTCCGCGTCATATACCACAGACATTTAGTGGAGTTACGTATTAATTCAAAATTACCAGCAATAGGAACACGCATCCTAACACAGAGCATTCTAGTGGAAGATTTTGAAAATAGTTATAAGAACCCAAATACAACAGCATGAATGTCCACACTATACCCAAGGGAGGAATGACAGCAAAATACAAAAAAGTCTCGGCCTTAGGGCCTTACAAGAGTTTACTTAATCAATACATGTTTTCCATACATTGGCACGCAGTCCGACCACATATGAACATAAAAAGTAAGCATTTCATCTTGGACTTCAAGGGCCACCACAGCATTAAGGGCTTCAGCGCGCTACTTTCCACTAGGCTCACATATCCCTACATATGACCAAACCACCGAATGGTGGTAAAACAAAGAAACGGTCAGCTAAAGCTGACCAAAATATAATGACCCCGACCATTAATCAGGGTGGCGGTGCTCCTTCCCTGCATTTCTTTAGTATAACCAAACAAGATTGTCAAAGTACAATTTAAGCACACTTCACCACAGGCGTAGGCACATACATCCCCACACCCCGTACTCTTAAGGCAGTTTCTCGGTGAACCTGGTCAACCACCACCCCCAGGATGGCAACATCGTGAGCAAATAAGTCTCTTTTGGTCGAAGCCTATCTATTCCATCGGCATGTGTCATGTACCTTAGGTCTCTTTAACCGAACCACATAGGGCGAGTATGGTTCCACTCAACCCGTTGCTCACACCTCCATGTAAACTTAAGTCATCGGCGCGGGTCAAGCTTCCCAGAGTCCCGAAGTACCGATTAAACGATAATACATAACCCGTTTATGTACAGGGCTGGCTCCCAGGCCACTAAGATGGCAGAAATACGCATCTGCCAAGTTTTCCGGGTGCACCATGGAGTTAGTCCCCAAGGCTCCCTAGTACAATCTACCACGTAGAAAACCCGCAAAACAAACGGCACGGAGTCTTCTCCGGCAATACAAGCATAATTAAAACATCACCAATCCAGACCAATTTGTTCGGATAGGCTTCACACACCATACCTACATCCGTACTTTGATTCTGGACTCTAAATACAAAACGATGGGGATAAACCATATCTACCCGAAGGAAAACCTCATACTCTCCGCCCACTCGTGGGAGAGAGTTTCCTATGCAAAAAGGAAGAGGACTTCACATGTACAAGTAGAGAATAATTACCCTAGAGGTTCGCTTTTGCGCAATGGAAAAATATCCAGAAGAAAATAACCTCAACGGACTTGCCTCCGCGTATTTGGACTCGGCTCGCAATTCGGAGCTCCGAAGCTCCAATAATAGAGGGATTCCTCCTTCTTCATCTCCCTTTTCTCTCCTCTCTCCACCTCTTATAAAGTGGTTGGGTCAAAAAAAATTAGGCCTAAACCCTCTTTTACCGACAATATACCAACCGGGGAAAGCTAGGTCGTCGAATCCCTTAGAAATAAACGAACGGACAAGACTCACTTAAAATCATCTAACTGGAGCCATACACGTCTTTTGATACGCCCGTGTCATAGGTCGTGCCTCTCAATAGTAAGAGAAATCGTCGATCTCAGAACAGGACACAGCTTCTAACACACACGTATCAACCGTAGACACACCGGTGTCAAACCAGGACACACCCATGTCATAGGAGGTGTGCCTCAATTGACACATAAACCGTCACGTCCTAACAGGAAATGGATTTGTACATACCCGTGTCCCAGGCCGTGTGCCTTAGTGACATAACCCGGAAAACACGGAGCAGGTCACGGCTTTGGACACGCCTATGTGCCAGACTGTGTTGCAAACACAGAGAAGTACATAGCTTTGTATACGCCTGTATCCCTGGCCGTGTTGCTCTGTCAACACAGCCCAACCATAACTGAGTTTTGGAGCGTAACATTCTTCATCTTCTCTGAACATTTCACCTAAAGTTCATCTTATCAGAACCTTGTTTGCTTTGGAAATGGGAGGTTCTATAATTATTCACCAATGCCAAGAAAGATGCGGCAGCCTTAAAAATCAAGACATCTATGAGTGGAACAAAAGTCAAGATAACATCAAGAAGGCTAAGCAAAGCACTAAAGCTGAAAAAGTTTTCTGTGACTAATGACAAAGATGAAATGTAAAAAGATGATGTAAAGACTGCCCTAAAATGGTATGGGTTGTCAAAATACTCCAATGAATCAATCATAAGGAAGGAATTGAACCTAAAAGGCAAGATCTAGGCAGATGTCACCGGGAAGGCTCTGTTATGTAAAACAGGCTCCCACGACAAAATCTCGAAAAATATTTTCAAGCTGATGTGCAGGGTCATATTGACTAGGAGAACTTACTAGGGAAGAATTCTCTTTGAAAGGATTACTAAGTGCATAAATGTACCGAATTTAAGGAGAATTCTATCCCTGTATCTACGACAAACTATTCCAGAGATTCTTAACCTTAAATTAGGAGCAAGAATACATCACATGAGAAGAATGGGCGTCAAGATGATGGAAAGGTGGGACAGGGTACTTCAACCCCATGGACAATCAGCTGCAGAAAAGAAAGAAAAGAAGATATTTATTCCTGAGCCCAGCTCCACTAGTAGCTCTTTTAATGAGGAATAACCTCATGATCCAGAACTGACAAGTTTTGAAGATCTGTCCAGGAAGGATGTAGGTGCTCAGAAGTCAACTGAATCTGAGCAAGAATCTCTTTCTCCTCTAGTTGAAGAGACTAAGCAAGTGGCATAGACAGCAATCAACAGGCTCTCTACAGAGATGGAAGGGGAGGCCTTGGAGTTCCCAAGAGGTGCTGTTGCTGCCCTCTCACCACCCCAAGAACCTCTTATTGGACAGAATCATCAGAGTAAGGGGGAGATAAATCTGAATTCTGAAATTGAAACTACAATGTCTGAAGATGAGCATCTACTTGAAAATGTCATGGAAATTGCATTTTCTGAGAACAAGACTGCAATGGCTAAGGGGGAGCAGATTGTAAAAGAAATAATACAAGATGCATTAGTTGTGGGTGAGCAATTTGAGATCCACTCTATAGAAATTCAACCTACAAATGATAGTACAATTGCTGTTACTGTTAACCTACATGCAAATGAAGGCATGGCAAAGGTTGAGGGTATGATTCCATCTAAGCTCCCAGCTCATGAAGTGCAAGATCTAATTTCCTCTGAATATTAGAAAGAGGAATCAATTCATGAGAAAACACACTCCTTAGTACATACAAAGAATGACTACTCCAAGAGTGACTCTGCTCAAGGAATAGGGAACAAGACAGTACAAGAAGCTCTAGATAAAGGCACATCTATCAGAATAGATCAGCAGCCACCAGAATTTCTTGCTCAACTGAAGGGACTTGTAGATGAACAAAGGAGAACCCTAAAAACATTTTTGGATGATGTATTAAAAGATATATAAAATGATCTGGCAACAGAAATCAATTCTATAAGATTTTAAGTTAACTTGTTGAAAGCAGAAACTGTAAAGTTCTTTAAAAGGGCTGCCCCAGCTATGGACAACACCATTGACAAGCTAGATATAACAAGCCAGAATGTTGTCACTATCATAGAAAATGAAAATATTCAAAATCAGAACATGCAGGCCATTCATAATGCTGATAATGTTCTGAGGGTTAAATAGAAGATAGAAATCATTACCATGGTGGATGCTTGTACAAAGCTGCTTGATGATCATATGTTGGAAGTAAAGAATCATGTTATCTTAGGGGTTAAGTATCTAGAAATAGAAAGAAGCAAGTACTGTACCTCCGAGACCAGTAAAATAGTTTAAGAAGAAACAAAGGGGAAGTGTGAGGCTATAACAACTAATACTGAGAGCATGGTCTGGGCAACCAATTTGGTGAGAGGCTCATTGGTAATGGAGAAAATTCAGTATGATAACATCCCAATGATTCCCGCTCATATAAAATATGCCCTGCATAGAATGTATGTTGTTGATAAGGCATAAAATAAACAAGAGTATATCTAGTACATAGAAGATGGTGATAGTGTTGTTGCTCAGTGGGGAGAGTAGTCAACTGTTAATAAGATTCCTTCTTTCAGCACCACTGTACAACAGGCATTACACACCAAAGAAAGGGATACAATTGCTGAAATTGAAGAAGAGATCAGGCTGAGGAAGAAAAGATATAGAGAGGAAATAGAGAAGAGACGTGATTTTGAAGTATGGATCCCAGAATCCAGGTATATCATTCTAATTGCCTGGGATCAAGTAAAGTCCAAGAAGATAGATAGATACAAATTATACAGCACTGTCGAATGGGATAAGATGGACAAGAGGGAGACCTTAAGGAGGTTGTACTGGAGAAACAAAAATGCAAACCTACTATCTCCTGGTGAAGTTGAGCCCTCCAAGTAATTTCCAAAGACCTACAGCTACTTTTAGAGACAGAAAGATAAAGCTTAAGCTGAGAGGGAAAAAGAAACTAAGGCCAAGGAAACTGATGAAGTAGATAAGAAGGTAAAGAAGATAGCTGAAGAAGAAGAGAAACCTACTAAGAAATCCAAGAGCAGTGAAATTGTAATAAGAGAACCTGAAACTTGAAAAGTTTCTTTTTCTGCTTATAGGGATAAGGAATGTAACAATTTAATTCATGCATAAACATTTAGAATTCCTCATATGCTAAATGAAATATCATTTATTATGATTATGTTCATTATTTTTCTGAATCACGAAGTGTTAATGCTTTATGTATATGTTGTATAAGTATGTTAGTGTATACATTGGCATATGTTTTGACTTCTTCAAATAGGGGGAGATTGTTGGGTCCATTGATCTCAATGTCCAAGATTTGAAGAAGGCCTAGCAAACAATGTATACACATGTGGTGATCTAACTTGTGCTCAATTTTAGTGATTGCAGGGATGTACTAGTAACAATGATGGGACAGGTAGCCTAAGTGTCTAAGTCAAGTAAACACTTAGCTAAGATGTGGAAAGACAGAAATTTGCCTAAGTCCACAGGCGTTGAGTGAAGGTTACACACTCAACACCAGATGACTTATATCACTGAGTGGAGCCTATATAGTCAAAGCTAAAGGAGTAGCAAGATATAGTGTAGCCCGGCCCTCCAATAGTGTGGGTCACCTCGATAATACGACTTTAGGCCTTTTTGAGTTGAAAGTGATTTCGGTCAGAACGTCTATAAGTCAGGGGATTTAATGCTCTAGCAAGATTATTTCCTAATATCGGATCCGTCACAGTCGACTATGATTTGTAAAATTAAAACTATGCCTTTTTATCTCTCTCATCTCATTTCATGGTGATTCACTAATCGGGTGCCATCTCTTTATTATAAGTTTTTCGGCTACAAAATCGCCTTTTATTTTACTTTTAAATTCTCAAATTCCAATAGTTTTCCGATAGGATAATCGTAAAGCGTGAGTAGCAGTACTTGACAACCCCGAGTTTAAATACGACCTTGATACTACGATTCGACAGGTACACTTGCCTGTTCCGGTTTTGGCACATCAAGTTTTTGGCGCCGTTGTCGGGGATTTTCTTCGTCAATATTTTGAAAACGCTTTCGTTATTACTTCTGCAAAACTATAAAAAAAAAATTATATTTTCTTTTATTATTATAATCAACTCACATCATCTTATTTCTACCCAACCTAAATTCTCTCGAAAAGGGTAAGGGGCTTTAAGTGCCACCATTTTACCTAGTACCTTGCGAACCCTTTACAGGGTAGCCCTTGGGATGTTCGAGAGCCAATCCTTAAAAAAATATATTTTCAAAAAAAAATCCTTTCTTCTCTTTTTCTTTTTTTCAAGTTTTCATTTCCATTCTCCTTCGTTTTCTTTTCTAGTGCATGACCCGCACGAATCCGTTGCTACTTGTTGATTTGGACCCAGAAATCGAATGCTCCTTTCGGAGACAACTGCAATTCGGGGCTTCCACTTCTCAAACAACGGTTGAGGATTCATACAGGGATTGTAAACTTAATTCTGCACTGGGAGATCCTAACCCAGAAATGGCTCAGCAAAGGACCATGTCCAATTATGCTCGACCCAATCTGGAGGGGACTGAAACAAGTATTGTTCGACCTGCAATTGCGAACAATAACTTCGAGCTTAAGCCTAGCATCATACAAATTGTGTAGCAATATGTACAGTTCGACGGATTACAAGATGAAGATCCGAACTTGCATATTGCTAATTTTCTTGAAATCTGTGACACCTTTAAAATTAATAGTGATTCAGACGATGCTATAAGGCTAAGACTCTTCACATTCTCCTTAAGGACCAAAGCCAAACAATGGTTGAGTTCTCTTCCAAGAGGATCAATCACTACTTGGAACATTTTAACTGAAAAAATTCTCTCTCGATACTTTCCCCCCGCCAAAACTGCTAAACTAAGAAATGATATAACTTCATATTCTCAAATTGCTTCTAAGACCCTCTTTGACACTTAGGAGAGGTTCAAAGAACTTTTGAGAAGATGCCCACATCATGCTCTGCCTGTATGGTTACAGGTCCAGACATTTTACAATGGGCTAAATCAAGAAACTAAGCAAATGATAGATGCCGCTTCCGCTGGTTCTTTGGAGCGCAAAACTCCCGAAGCCGCTCTTGAGATTATCAACGACATGGCAATGAACACTTATCAGTGGAATTCGTCTAGGACTCGCCCAGCTAAACCTGCAGGTATCTATGAAGTGGATTTGGTGACGCAACTGGCGATGCAAGTTGAAATGCTGAACAATAAGATTTCGGAGATGACTGCTGCCTCCGCTGCTAAGGTATTTGAAAATGTGAATGCTGCTGCTACTGCCGAGCAGGTGGATTATCTGGGGAACATACCCAGGCCTGCTCAAAATAATTCTGCGAACAATTTTTCTGCTTTTTCGAATTTTTTCTTCTCCTCCTGGTTTTAATTCTTCTTCTAATTTTTATCACCCTGGATGGCGTAACCATCCTAATATTTCTTGGAGCAATAATGCTAATGTCATACGCCCACCGCACTATGTTACACCACTACCACCACCACAACAAAACCAAAATCTTCAAAAAAACTCTCTCTTTGGAAGTAATTTTATCTAGATATATAAGCTCAAACGATGTTATTATTAGAAACTTAACAGGGTCAATGAAAAATTTAGAAAATCAGGTCGGGCAACTCGCCAAGGCTTTTTCCGAGAGACCACCTGGAACTCTTCCCTCAAACACTGAACCTAACCCAAGGGAGCACGCAAATGCGATTTCCCTTAGGAGTAGTAAGGTTGTTAATGAGCCCACCACAAGGGAAGAGCCAAAGGTGATTATCCCTCCTGTTGTGGAAACAATTATCCCTTTTGAAAATGAAAACTCTACTTTTGATAAAGAAAAAGATATTTATGTTTTATTTGATTTTGGAAAAGAAAACGATGACGTTCAGAATGATGCTCCAGTTATTATAAACGAATTTCCGCCACCTCCTTATCCGGCTCGACTTAGGAAAGAAAAAATATACGATTAGTACCAATGCTTCCTTGAAATGTTCAAACAAATTCATATTAATTTGCCATTTCATGAAGCAATTAGTCAAATGCCTAAGTACGCCAAATACCTTAAGGATATATTAATGAATAAGACGAAATTGGAAAATTTATCACATGTAACGTTAAATGAAGAATGCTCGGCGGTCGTTAAAACTCTAATCTTCCTAAAAAGATAAACGATCCGGGTAGTTTTTCCATTTCTTGCGTTTTCGGTGATCTTTTCGTTAAACATGCGTTAGCAGATCTTGGAGCGAGCATCAATTTGATGCCCTTTTCTTTATTCAAAAAGCTCGGATTGGGAACTCTTAGCCCTACAAGAATGAGTATCCAATTAGCTGATAGGTTATTTAAGTATCCGTTAGGTATCGTTGAGGATGTGCTAGTGAAGGTCGACAAATTCATCTTCCAGGTGGATTTTGTCATTCTCGATATTGAAGAGGACGTCGAGGTCCCTCTTATCCTTGGCCGACCCTTCCTAGCCACCTCTCGAGCGGTCATCGATGTTAGTAACGGAATGTTGTTTTTGTGTGTGGGCGATGATGAGGTCACATTTTCTTTCAATCAATCATTGAAAAACTCTTTAAAAAATGATGACTCATGCTTCTTTATTGATGTTTTAAATGAAGATTCTTCACTTTCTCTTTCTAACATCTCTCCAAATGAATTTTCCTCTTCTTTTTCTGAAATTTCTTCGAATGATTTTGAAAACACGGTGATGTCATTACAAGCAAATTTTGAAAATGATTCTGTCTTTGATAGAAAAAAGTATGAAAATCTCATTTTTGAAAAAGAAAAGAATTTGAAAAACTCAAATGATGAACCACCCCATCTTGATTTAAAACCACTTCCTGACCATCTAAAATATGCCTTTCTTGAAAAAGATTAAAAATTGCCCGTTATAATCTCGGCCTATCTTTCTAAATCCAAAAACGATCAGTTGATCGAAGTACTACAAAAACATCGCCGAGCTATAGCGTGGCAAATTTTTGTTATTCCTGGCATCAGCCCCTCCTTCTGCACTGACAAAATATTTTTTTTGAAAATAATTCTAAGGGTGTAGTCCAACCTCAACGTCGTCTTAATCCTAACATGAAAGAGGTTGTGAAGGGTGAGGTTCTTAAGTTATTAGATGCGGGGATAATTTATCCTATTTCTGATTGTCATTGGGTTTGTCCGGTCACGGTTGTTCCTAAGAAGGGAGGGGTCACGGTAGTAACAAATGAAAACAACGATTTAATTCCAACTAGGATGGTAATGGGATGGAGGATGTGCATCGATTATCGTAAATTAAATGATGCCACTCGTAAAGATCACTTTCCCCTCCCTTTATCGATCAAATTTTAGAACGCTTATCCGGGCATAGTTTTTATTGTTTTCTCGACGGTCTTTCGGGATACTTCCAAATCCCTATCGCACCGAAGACCAAGAGAAGACAACATTCACTTGCCCCTTCGGAATTTTTGCATATCGTAGAATGCCTTTCGGTTTATGCAACGCACCCGCTAACTTTCAGCGGTGTATGCTTGCTATTTGTGATAAGTACGTAGAAAATATTATGGAAGTGTTCTTGGACCATTTTTTTGTTTTTGGTGACTCATTTAACTTATGTTTAGTAAATTTAGAAAACGTTTTACAGCACTGCAAAGAGACCAACTTTGTTTTAAATTGGGAGAAGTGCCACTTTATGGTACGTTAATTCTTAGTCCTTGACCACAAAATTTCCGCTAAGGGAATTGAAGTGGACAAGGCAAAAATTGAAGTAATTGAAAAGTTATCGCCACCTACAAATATTAAAGCAATTAGAAGTTTTTAGGGCACGCGGGTTTTTATCGACAATTCATTAATGACTTTTCGAAAATTACTAAGCCTCTTACCCACCTTCTCGAAAAAGACACTCCTTTCATTTTTGATGAATCTTGTCTCGCTGCGTTCTAAGTAATTAAATCAAAACTTATAAATGCTCCTATTGTGATCGCCCCAGTTTGGGATTTACCATTCAAAATAATGTGCGATGCGAGTAATCATGCGGTAAGTGCGGTTCTAGGACAACGAATTACTAAGAACTTTCATCCGATTTTCTATGCTAGTAAAACTCTAACTTCTGCTCAAGAAAATTACACCACGACGGAGAAAGAACTCTTAGCTGTTATTTTTGCTTTTGATAAATTCCGACCGCACATTACTCTTTCTAAAGTTATTGTTTTCACGGATCATTCCGCTTTGAAGTACCTCCTTTCTAAACCGGATGCCAAGCCGCGTCTTATTCGTTGGATCCTCTTCCTTCAATAATTCAACTTGGAGATTCGTGATAAGAAAGGAGCGGAAAACCTAGCGGCTGATCATCTCTCTCGTCTTGAAAATCCCACACTTGACATTTTAAATGAAAATTTTATTAATGACTCTTTTCCGGATGAACGAATTTTAAACATTTCTTCTTCTACCCCCTGGTTCTCCGATCTGGCCAATTATCTTGTGGCCCGGGCCCTTCCAAAAGAATATTCTTCTCATCAAAAGAAGAAATTCTTTTCAGAGTTGAAGTATTATTTTTCGGAGGACCCCTTTCTATTTCACATTTGTGCGAATCAGGTGGTTAGAAGATGTGTTTCCCGGGAAGAAGATCAACAAATTTTAAAGCATGTTCATGAAGGTCCGACTGGCGGGCAATATCAAGCGAACCGCACCGCCCACAAAGTGCTTAGTGCTGGCTTTTACTGACCAAGCATATTTAAAGATGCGCAACTCTTTGTGAGTGGGTGTGATCGGTGCCAACGGACTGAAAACTTATCTAATAAAAATTAAATGGAACAAAATTATTTCTTGGAATGTGAAGTTTTTGATTTATGGGGCATTGACTTTGTAGGCCCGTTTCCCTCAAGTTTAGGAAATAAATATATTTTAGTTGCAGTAGATTACATTTCCAGGTGGGCGGAGGCCCAAGCTTTACCAAGTAATGATGCTCGCGTTGTAGTTGCTTTTCTTAAAAAAGTATTTTTCTCGTTTTGGTTTTCCTCGAGCGATCGTTAGTGATAGGGGAAGTCATTTTTGCAATGCCCAACTTGCTAAAGAATTTTGGAAAAAATTTCAACTTTTTATCACCCCCAAACTAACGGTCAGGTCAAGGTAGTTAATCGAGAACTTAAAAGAATTTTGGAAAAAAACATTTCTACTTCTCGTAAGGATTGGTCTTTAAAGTTAGACGATGCTCTTTGGGCCTATCAGACAGCATACAAGACCACTATTGGTTGTACTCCTTTCCGATTAGTCTACTAAAAATCATGTCATCTTCCGGTAGAAGTAGAACACTTTGCGTATTGGGCGTTAAAGTTTTTTAATTTCGATCCGCACTCGGTCGGTGAGCATCGAAAAAACTAACTAAATGAGCTTGACGAGTGGCGAGTGTACGCTTATGAAAATAATAAAATTTATAAATAACGCACGAAACTTTATCACGATAAGAACTTGTGCCATCCTAAAACGTTTAAACCTGGCGATCACGTTCTTCTTTTCAACTCTCGCTTACGTCTTTTTCCTGGCAAACTTAAATCTAGATGGTATGGACCGTTTACGGTCAAACAAGTTTTTCCTTACGGCACTGTGTTACTTTCGCACCCCGATAAGGGGGACTTTAAAGTGAATGGACATAGACTTAAACTTTATTTATCAAATGATTCGGTATCTCCTACAACGGAGAATCTCGTTTTGGACCCTTAAAATTTTATCTTGTTATGGAACATTTTTTATTTTTGGAATTATTATTATTATTATGAAACTTTTATTCGGACTTTCAATTGTTATAATAAAGAACAATTTTGGGCACCTGACAACGGACTCTATTTTTTTCTACTTTTATTTTGCTCTTCCTTCTGGAGGCCAACCAAGCAAGTTCGTGATCGCTGCTCCAACGCTACTGATATCAAGATGGATCAAGTCAAACCTACTGACGATCAAGAGCGCTAAAAAGCAAGCATGGGGGAGAGATATCCGCCTTCATCTCACAAACCCGGGGAAGTCCTTTTTTTTCATTTACTTTCTGCATTTTTCTCCTTCTCAGTCTCCTTCTCTTTTTCTTTTTGTTTCCTTCATTGAGGGCAATGAAGAATTTAAGCAAGGGGGAGGGTCTAGTTTCTTTCTTTCTTCTTTCCTTTCTCAAAAAAAAATTGTGTTTTAAAATTAGTATAGTTATAATATTGCTTTTTATTTTAACATTATCAAAAATAAAAAAATTATAAAATACAAAACCAAAAAAAATGAGAAAAACAAAAATAAAAATTTTTTTTTGCTAAAATCTATTTGAAAATAAAAATAAAAAAATATTTCTATTTTTATTTTTATGTTTCTACTAGTGATGTGTATGCCCGTGCGGTTTCTTAGTTCAATTTAGATTTCTTTGAAACGGTTTTCTAAACTTAACCTTTTAACATAGCTTAGTTTTACTAGTTTCTTTTTCTTTAATATAGGCATCCGTTTTTTATGTTGTAAGTTATCAATTTGTAGTTATGTCTTTTTATTCGGTCAAGTTGCTTACGAATGGTTGTTAGGTAATATTAGCTCTTTTTCATTTGTGGGGTAGTCTTTCTTGGTGTCTAGAACTTGTCCCAAGCTACTCTCGAAGAATTTGCGTCGTTTTTACGTTCTTTAGAAATGATTTAGGCCACCCGTTTGACTAGTTTGAGCTTTTCTTGCCCACCAAAAAAAAATTACCATTGCAAAACAATTTTGGGCCTTTTCCATGTTTTTTTTGATTTAGCTCCACCTTCTTTTCATTATTTTCACCAAAGCCAGAAATGCCTTTCCTATTGCACACTAAACCTTGAGCTTCATTTTAAAAATCATTGTGTGATGGGTTATCTCTTTATGAAAAAATGAAAAGGAATTTTTTATCTTACATTTGGAGCTTTCCAAAATATTTGTTTCTCAATGAATGGAAAAAAATGATGAAAAAATCAAAATAAAAAAAATGAATGAAGAAAAAAAGGTTTATGTTTGGCCAAATTTATAAAAGAAAAATGTATGTCCTTGTTTTGTATCTTTGTTTTAATTGGAGAAATGGCATACTAGTCATTTCTCATTTTGGTTATGGTTTGTTTATTTTTGAGCTCACCTTGTTTTGTGTTTAAGCCCTCATGTTTATCCTTGTTTTCATTTCCTAATTATTTACCTAAGCCAAGTCTAAACGCCTATTTTAAGTCCTATTGATCTTTAGAACGTAAATTCGCGTAGTGGAGAAAGTGTGAACGTAAGAGCCTATGGCCACCATCATTGATGGATTTCTTTGGAGGTTACCTTGAGGTGTTTTAGGGTTAATTTTTATCTAGCAACCTAGTAGTTCGTTAATGCACCATTTTTTTAGAACCTCTACTTTTTTTTTCCTTATTTTCATTTATTTTGGATGCCTTGTTTTAAGATTTAGAAATGTTTAAACTTTTCTTATGTTTTAAAGAGATTTTTAGGTCTCCACTTTAAAGTTTTCTTTTGTGCACTTCTCACCCCACTAGTTGATAACATGGAAATAGGATAGTTTAATTTTTCATGTTTTTGTTTTCTTAACTATGGAATCTAAAAAATATATAATAATAAAAACATCTTTTGCTTTTTCCTAGTTCTTATTTCTATTTACTTGAGGACAAGCAAATGTCTAAGCATGGGGGCATTTGATGACAACTCTTAGTCATCATTTTTGGGGTAATTTAGTAGCCTAAGTTCCTAAGTTTATTTATAGTTTCTTTTATTTTATGTTTGTTTTGTTTTATTTCTTGTTTAAATGTCTCTTATGTTAGGATTTTATAATTTCTAAACTTTATTATGTGTTTTTGTTATGTTATGTTTATGTTTAGTTTTAATATTTAATATGTTTGTTATTTATTTTTATGTTTTGTTAAATGTCTTATTTAATATCTTATTATTGTTATATTTATGTCTTATTATGTTGCATTATATTATGTGATGTTTAGTTATTATGTTCAATATTTATACAAAATATTATGTATCTAATGTTTGTTTTGTTTTGTTTTACTTTGTAGGTTCAAGCATGTGCAACCCGGCCCCCTCCAAGCATGCTACTCGAGCCCCCCCCCCCCATGCAAGATATAGTGCAGCCCGGCCCTCCTTTGGTGCAGCCCCTCACTTGCAAGCTAGCCCGAACCCACTTGGAGCAGCTCACATGAAGCCCGACCTCACACATGCATATATGCAGCCCTGAAGACAAGCCCAAGCCCTCAAGTCAAGACCTCATGAAGCAGCCCTCCATGCCTACATGAAGCCTACCTGAGCCAATGTGCAGCCAGCCCACTTCAAAGCTATGGCCAACCCTCTACAACTTGAAGCAGCCCCCCCTTCATTAATTTTCATGCAAGAACATTTCCCCACATGCATTGGCCCGCCACCCTCCTTCCCCTCCACATTCATTCTCTCTCTCTTCATTATCACATGCATTGGTCGGCCCTCCTCTTTTTCCCCTTCTACACACTTCCACTCATCCCCCTCCTCTTTATTTTATATTTTTATTTTCACTTCCATTAAATCAAATACAATGCATCCATACCTTCTCTCTCCCCTCATTTAAAGAAATGCATGAACCAACCCCCTAAGCATGGCCGACCACCCCCCTTTGTCCCTTCTTATTTCTTATGATCTAGAACCTTATCCCTCTCCTATATAAGCAACCCCATCCCTCAAGCCAAAGGATGACAATTTTGGAGTGAAGTTTTTAAGTAAAGTTTGAGTGTTGAATTGGAGAGTGGAGAGTGCTTGTGATTTGTAATTTTCTTTTCATTATTGTTATAGTTTTTCATTAGTGCAAGTTTTCATTTTCATGTTTTTTTCCAAGTCATAATTTCCTTGTTATTGTAGTAGCATAATATTGCCTTGTATTCTCTTATTTTGTGTACTCTTCTCTTTCTTTTCAAGAAATGAAAATGTTTTTCTCTTATTTTATTTTTTCTTTCCTTTCAAATATGCGTAGCTAATTTTCTTGTAGCATTCGATCGTGAGGATCCATAAAGTGAGATAAGAGTTTATTTTCTTTCTTAGTTTTATTTTTGTTATTTCATGCTCGATCCTTCTTTGATTTATTTTGTGCCGACTCCGTATTTCTGGTATACAGTAGTAGGTTTTGGATCTCATATTTAAGTAGCTGAGAGGCTCGTGAATGTGAAAGATCACTCAAAGAGGGAAGGATGTCTATAAGTCAGGCTCGTAAATCTTCCGGATTGGAGTCAAATCCAATAGTGTGGGTCACCTCGATAATACGACTTTAGGCCTTTTTGAGTTGAAAGTGATTTCGGTCAGAACGTCTATAAGTCAGGGGATTTAATGCTCTAGCAAGATTATTTCCTAATATCGGATCCGTCACAGTCGACTATGATTTGTAAAATTAAAACTATGCCTTTTTATCTCTCTCATCTCATTTCATGGTGATTCACTGATCGAGTGCTATCTCTTTATTATAAGTTTTTTGTCTACGAAATCGTCTTTATTTTACTTTTAAATTCTCAAATTCCAATAGTTTTCCTGTAGGATAATAGTTAAAGCATGAGTAGCAGTACTTGACAACCCCGAATTAAAATACGACCATGATACTACGATTCGACAGGTACACTTGCCTGTTCGGGTTTTGGCCCATCAGTCACTCAACGCTCCCAATGCGTAAATTACAGAAATCATGGCTAAGGAATAAGGCGGTTAGTGAGGCTTGGTCACTCAATGCTCTCAACGCTAAGCGTACAGAAAAGGCTAAAAATGAGATAAGGCAAAAAAGCGTTGAGTGAGGCTTGATCACTCAATGCTATCAATGCCTAATGGTATAAGAATTATCTAAGTGTTTTGCCGTTGAGTGAGGCATGCTCACTCAACGTTGTCAACACCTAGATAGACAAAATTCCGTATAAGTGTTTCTATGCTGAGTGAGGCTTGCTCACACAATGCCTATGTTGTTGATGCTTGATTATTGGCTAAGTCCAGAGATGGTGATATTAGTAAGTCAACAAGTCAACTTAATCACTTGTTAGTGGAAAAGCTACAGTACATGACAAAAGGAGCCGCAGAGCTACTGTACGATAGTTGGTGTTAAAGCAAGGTTGCAGCAGCCCATCAATGGTGTGGGGCCCACTACTAAAAGAGTCGTTGGGTTGCAATAAATAAAAGGAGAACATTATTACAAAAAAAAAGGTGATGTTGATGTGTTTCTTCATCATCGCCATTGTTGTTGTGACTGAAGTATAGGAATCTCAAGTCAGCAAGACTAAGAGCAAAAAAACTTAGATGTTTGACTTCATCATCGATTACATCAAGATCAAAGTAGATCTCTCAAGAGGAAAAAGAAAGTTAGTTGGTGCCATTTTCAATCTGCACCAACAAGTTCCTCACAGATCTAGCTATTCAACTCTTAAGAACATTTACTGGAGGCTATGGAGAATAAGTTAGGGTTGAACATCTTCAACCCAGGAAAGTAAGAAGAAGCAGAACTGTTACTCTACAAGTTACTTCAAGCATAAGTCAAAGCAGGATCTGTATCCTTGCTGTTATGAAGTAATTGAGCTGAGAATCCTTCAGCCCAGGTAACAACAAGTTTTGTTACAGTCACTTCACAGTTCTAGAAGTAAAATTCCTTGGTGTTGTGAAGAAGAAGTTAGGATTGAGTATATCTCAGTTCAAGTAAAGGTAGACTTAGGAAATATATTCCTGGAGTCAGTGTTGGGCTGAGTCTATCTCAGTTAAGGTAGATTGGCACAGAGAAATTTCTCTTGTGTCCAATCAAGACTCACCAACCCCCTTCAATCTTCTAGGATCCTCTTGGATCTGAGTGGTAGGAGATATTTTTCTCTGAGGTAGGATCCCTACTGGATCTAAGGTAGGGCTATCCTCCCAGCCTGAGTGTAAGGCTTTGGCCTGAGGTAGGTGATCAGTTGATCACTGAGTTGTGCTCACCTATGGCAGAGTTGTAAGTCTTAAAGGAGATTGAGAGATCCTAAGGGATCTGAGGTGTAAGCTTTTTGGAGTCAATTTTTGGAGAAGTTCCTAGTCCAACAAGATAGGTGGATACGTGTGTGGGAAAGTGGATGTACCCTTGTTAGGGGAACCACTATAAATCTTGTGTGTTTTCTTTGTGTTTATTGTGTTGTAGGTTATATTTCTTGAAAGCAATAACCAACCAACTAATAAAGCACCAAAAGAAAAGAAAACCAAAGATAAGTCACTAAGGACTAAGAAACCTATTCAGCCCCCTCTAGGTGATTTATCTATACATGAAATCAAATACTTTCAGAGCTTTCGAGAGCTCTACAACTACACTACAGGAGGGCTCGAATTCTTGAGGAAAGGAGTGGAAACGACTGTTGGGGATCCAAGGATTATTTTAAGATAGCTAAGTGGGGGAGAGGGAGGGTCATGACTTCTATGCCATTAATGACCATGAATGGTGGTTTTCGGCCATGGTGGAATTCAAAAAATTCAGCTGCTGAATAGCCTGAAAAACCTCTTAATCTCCCTAAAATAGACCCAGTAAAATGAATCCAGCAAGTGGAGATGAAGAGAGGTGCCATTGGCCTTCCAAGCCATGAATGCCTTTTACTCCTCTCTTTCCCTCTCCTCCATTAAAGGAAAAAATGGACATTTCTCTCTCCTATTCATCACCTCAAGAAATTGAGTGGCATTTTAGGTAAATATCAGCCCCTAAGGCTGATGGGCATTCCAACTTGGCTTAGCCCAAGTAGATTGGGTTAGGTTAGGTCAACTTGAGCTAATTTGACCTAAACCTAGGTTGACTTGACTTTAGTCAAATTGACCTTTTGGGTTGCCCCCAATGGGTCATTGGTGACCCATTAGCCTCCCCTAAGGTCTTGGAAGGGTTGGATAGGGTTTGTTTGGAGCCTTGAAGGGCACTTGACCCTTAATTTGGGCACGTTGACCATTTTTGTCTAGGGTTGACTTTTGTCAACTTGACCTTTTGGATTGACTCCAATGGGTCATTGGTAACCCATTAACCTCCCTAAAGGTTAGGGGTGTTATGGTGGAGTCATGGAGTCAAGTTGAAGCCTTAAAGCCAAGCTCTAGGGTGGGTAATTGAAAATTACTATTTACAACCCAAGGTGGTTTTCACCTTCATGCTTAAGTTCATTTGGTCTTCTTGGGCAACCTAGGGTTTTGTCATGAACTAGTCATGAAAAAACCACTATTAGAGGTCTAGTTATTTGAGGGATGTTACAAATCCCAATATATATATATATAAAATTTTGTCCCTGAAATTAAGGTTAGGCCAACGGGGTTTCTACTAGAATAAAAGCATGTAACATCCCTAGAAAATTGAAGGTTTACTTGACTCGAAGAGATCTGGGTACCTCTACCACATCTGGTACCGTGGCTCCCAGGTGTGATCCTCCTACCCATGGTTCCTCCATAGTACCTTAACCAGCAGGACCTTCTTATGCCACAAGACTCGCACTACTGTATCATCGATCCTAATCGGCTCTATACTAAATGATCGATTCGAAGCCACCGAGCCATCTGTAGTGGAAATCAGCTTTTCAGGTCATAGCTCCGAAGTGAAGAAATATTGAAGAAATCGTGCAATCCCACAAACTCTAGTGATAGCTCAAGTCTGTAAGCCAAGGGGTTGATCTGCTTATGGATCCTGTAAGGCTCCATATATCTCGGACTGAGATTCTTCCGCCCGTGAACCCACGGGAGTCCATGCATTTGTCGTATATTCAAGAAAACCCGGTCTCCAACATGGAACTCCACCTGACGATGTCGCACATCGTAGCATTTGGCATGTCTGCTCTGGGCCTTCAGCATCCTATCCCGGATCAATCTCACCTGAGAATCTGTGTCCTCCATGAACTCCGAGCCAAGTGTAATTGGATCCTCATCCTGGATCCATTATAGTGGGGTCGTGTATCTCCGTCCATAAAATGCCTTTTAAGGGGTCATGCCTACGCTAAACTGATGATTGTTGTTGTAGGAGAACTCGATCAGCGTCAATAGTCTCTCACAGGGCTCTCCACGGTCCAAAATGCATAGGTGCAGAAGATCCTCCAATGTCCGGTTAGTTCACTCCGTCTTCCCGTCGATTTGAGGGTGGAAAGTCATGCTGAAAGCCCACCGAGAGCCTAGTTAGGCTAGAAATGACCTCCACTCCTTGGATGTAAGTTGTCCATCCCGATCAGACTCGATCGTCCTGGGCACTCCATAGCAGCGGACAAACTAATCCACAAATCTCCACACTAGATCACTGACCAGAGCGTCCTTTCTAATCGGAAAGAATCGGGATACCTTCATCAGTCTGTCGATGATCACCAAGACTGAGTCATTCCCCGCATGGGATCGGTGCAGCCCATGTATGAAATCCATGGATATGTCCTCAAACTTCCACTCTGGCACCGGAAGTGGCTGGAATAATCCGGCCGGACTCTTGCACTGCGCCTTTACGAGCTGACAAGCCATGCAATGCATCATAAAGTATGTAATATCCATCTTCATGCCCGGCCATTACATTGTCCTCTTCTGATCTGATGTCATCTTTGTGATACCTGGGTGCACTGAATATCTACTGCAATGAGCCTCTGCCATGATATACTCCTGAATTCGTCCTCCTTCCGGTATATAAACTTGGCCTCTAAAGCAAAATATCCTATCTCTCAGAGAGTAATCCCCTATCGTTCCTTCCTTTAATGCCCTAAATAACGGCTCCATCCACGCATCCATCCTTTGCCCGTCCCTAATGTGATCCCGGATGTCGTCGGTGGTGCTTGATGTTTTTAGTTGTCTACCTAAATCACCTAGAGGTGGCTGAATAGGTGAGGTCTGCGCCTTTTTAGGGAATAAAAATTGAACGAATGAAGCACAGAAAATAAGCACGCACAACACAGAGAACAGCATATCTATAGTGGTTCCCCAATCTTGGTTATGTCCACTCTCTACCTCTCCGATCTAGCAACACGCTAGACTCGGCTACTTCACTATTATCTCTGATTTAAAACCAATCCTATAACTTTGAGAAACGCCCCTACAACTCGATCCACAAAACGAATCTACACTCGGAGACAAAATCTCCTATAAGATAAAGATTTTGTAAATAAAATTATACAAACAGAATATCTCAGATCTGAATCTTCAGCCTTTCTTCTTTCTTGAATCTTAGAAGGTTTCTAAAAAATAAGTCCAAGAAGACAAGCCGAAAACTGTTCTTTATCTGAAAAACTAGATCACCATGATCAAGATGAGGATCTGTGAGAATAAGAAGGCCTTGATTTGTTGTATCTAATCTTGCTCTGAATCTCTAGAATAAGAGAAGGAGCGGTGGCAAAATCGTAGATGAAGAGCGGCAGCGGCTTCCCGATTTGGAATGAAGAAAATCGATTCAGAAAACTTTATCTCTCTGTTAGGGATATTCAAATATGATAAGACCTTTTATAAGAATAGTCTAACGGTCTTAATCATAAATGACATAACACGTGGACCAATAATCATAGAGATTCATTTGAAATCGGGTCCCATCAGACATAACAAAATTTCAGAAAAAATGTTTGCATTGCTCGAGTGGAATATGACTACTCGAGTAATCACTTTAATTTTTCAAGAAAAGGATGTAAAGTTCTCTAGAATAATTCTTAGAGAAAAATCTGGAAATAACTTCTGGCTACTCGAGTAAAAGAATTGACTTCTAGAGAAGTAGTTGGACTTCTCAAGTACTAATGCTTCACTACTCGAGAACTAGATGTACTTCTTGAGTAATCGACTTCTATTACTCAAGACAAAGTCTTGCATTACTTGAGTAATAGCCTTAGTTACTCGAGTATTAGACTTAGAAGAATTTCTTAGTTAGATATTTCAGATAACTCTAGAACAAGTAGAGATGTACTCGAGTACTAAGCAGTTTCTCCAGAACTAACTTTAAATCATCTCGAGAACTACATCAGTTACTCGAGTGCTAGACTTAGCTTACTCGAGAACTGACTATAATTCTACTCGAGTACTTATGTTACTACTCGAGTAAAACACTTAGAAAAATTCTGCTTTATGAAAATTTTCTTTCTTCATGAAATATGGTACTAGTCTTTTTCCTACAGGTTTTGTGCTTGAAAATGAAGTGTATCCCAATCGAGAGGCTATACATGAGTTAACACCATGGATAACACAATGAGTGATTACATTGTATGGTCCTGTGTTTTGTGACTCATTGTAGACTTACACTGGACTGCACTTTGGCAATAAAGTCTTGCAAACACATAACTCAAACAAGACATCAAATACAACTTAATTCATCTTAGTTTAAGAGTGACTTCATACAAATCTTGGTTACTGTGATACAATTTCAAACAATCTCCACCTATTTGTAGAAGTTAGAACCCTCTAAACTAAGGTGAATTATATCAAGATAAACAAACAGAGTGACTAGCTACCACAAAGATATTAGAAAATAAAATGTTTTGTAATGACAAGAAAATCAGATCATCAAAATTAAAGATTTATATCAATATAGAATTATCCATGAAATCCATTTCAACACAATCTCAAAACATAATCTAGATCATTTGTCATTCCTTTCTCTACTGTTGTTACTATTATTGTTGCTGTCTTTCCTTTTTCTCTTGCTGTCTCCTGTGATAGCTAAAGGGTTTTGGATAATACTTTGGGGGGTCTAGGAGGAGCATTTGGATTGTTCCTTCCATACTCTCTATCATAAATTCTTCTCTTAGTTAAGGATTTCTCATGCAGTTCCCACTCAGAGGAGCTATAATGATTATTCCTGCTTTCATTGTTATCCATAACTAGTTTTAGAGTATCAAGGATTAAAGACTTAGAAGTAGGGCTCAAAATTTCAGCAAATTCTTGTGCTCTCCTCTTTTCAGCTTCTGGATTAGGGATGGACTTTCTTGCAGATGCTCCATCACCATACTTTCTCCTCTTAGATATTTGAATTTTAGTATGTAGGTGCTTGATGAAGCACATCTACCTGATCAGTTTCCCAAACTTGAGCATAAGTATCTGGATGTGGTGCTTCTGATCCTTCAGGTCTTGGAGAAAAAGTTGGCAGAGGAACTTGAGGATGCTGAGCAGTAGGATTTAGATGATGGGGAATCACATTTGGATCATCATTGAAATCAGGTAATATTTGATTATGCATCCACACAGTTGTATCATTAGTATGAAACTTTACACTATCTATTTTATCTTGGACATCAACATGAATTTCCTTCAATTCAACTTTTCTTCCCAGAGAGTTTTCATGTTTGCATATGATTTATCTAAGTATTCTTTTACTAAGTTCTCCCCCTTTCTGACTTCTACAAATAGGGTTGTAATAGCAGCTTCATTGAAGGTGCCAACTTCTTCACAAGTTTTGAAGTTATGTACTTGGGCTTTCTTTTCTAACTGGATTTGATTATTAGCAAGAGTTACTGACTGATCCTTCACCTGACCAATGCTGGTTATAGTGTGGTCCAGAGCTTTCCCACTTATTTTGAATAGATGCTTCAGCTCATTAGTGTTATGCTTGATCTCTGCAAATCCTTTGCTCATCTCTTTTTCCAGAGCAGTTACTTTATCAGTCACAACCTTTAGAGATTCATCAAAATACTTTCTATATTGTGCTAGCAGTAATTCAATCTTACCCAAAATATCATCAGCAGCAGGAGTTTGAACTTGAGGAGGGGGAGGAGCAGTCCATCGAGAAATTTCTTCAATGACAACTATGCTCTTGGCTCTTGTAGTTTGAATCAAAATATCATCTTCCTCACCAAGAATGGTGGGAAGAGAAAAATCCAAGCTCTTGAGAGGAGCCGCCACTGGTTCTGGGGTGGCTTCTTTCTCATTAGAAATAAGAACTATTTTTTCCTCTTGAATGTCTGCAGCAAGTGGTTGATGAGGAGATTCTTGTTCAGAATGATGATGAGAGGTAGATGGCTCTTGAGATGGCTCTAGTGATGGAGACTTCTTTGTATGAAAAGGGGAAAGAGGCATTTTGGAAGATAATTCCTCTATCATTTGGATTATGTCTTCTTCTGTGGATAGAATGTTCTCTTAGAATTGGGACTCTTAGAGTGCCTCTTTTGGGGTAGCAGGATGGAGTGCAATACCTGGAAAAGGGGTAGAAACTCTTTCTACTGGAGTTGAAGAAGCAGGCTCCCCCTCGGCAGATGCACCAGATGTTTCAGCTACTTGAGGTAGAGGAGGAGATGGAGTCCTGTCCTCATTCTCTAGATGATCCTGTGCCTTTGGAGCTTGGACAGGATTCTTGAGTTTAAGCTTTCATCTTTATATAGAAGATATAAAGATATTCTTTATGTGGTGAAGGGTTGTACCTTTTGATAAGTCAAAAATCTCTTGCTTGAAATCATGCAGAAGTAGGGAAATAATCCTTGCATAGTTAGGTGATTTGATGCTTTATCTTATCTTATCAAAAATCTTCATTCCAAACTAAAATTTCTTCCTACATATAATTGCTGTCATTATATAAAAGAAGTCTGCAGTGATGAATCTTATAGAAGTAGTTTTGCACAGAAGTACTTTGCCAAGAATATCAACTAGAAGTTTGCCCTCTGCATTTAGGTCAGGTCGACGAATATTGTTTATAACAACAGAAATTCCACAGAAACTATAGGCTCTGTCAAAGTCCTCAGCAGTTAGGTCGTCTTCTTCTTCAATCACAGGAAGTCAAAGAAGCATAGAAACAACTGTCTTAGAGAGTTTGATTTCTATTCCACGAACTATTGTCTTAAGAATCTTTCTATTTCTCCTTACCTTTGCATTATGAAAGAACTCTTCAACCTCTGGAAATAAAATTTTACACGGTTGCTATAAAATGAAAGATAATCGGGCAGTTTTTAGAAGGAGAAGAAGATTTTGAAAGTCGTCTTAAATTCTGCAATCCCAGTCGAAACAAATTCGCTTCCAATCCCTATCTTGGAAGTAGGAGCCATAGATTCAGAGAAGAGCAAGAATTTATTGCAGGGAGTTAATCAGTGGCAAGTTCTGTGATGACGGTGGAAGGCAAAAAGTTTCCTTCATTTCTTTCGAGAAAGGGTTTAGAGATCGAGTGATTTGGAGATTTCCGGACTTTTCTATTTATATAAGTCTGAATTTATGATAATTAAGGAAATAATATAAGTAACATACCTGAGAATATTGCGGCATAACATCTGAGTGCAAATATAAAAATTTGAACTTGAAGACTCAAAGTTGCTTCAGATTTCTCGAGTGGACAAGCATTACTCGAGTTAATAGACTCTAGTTCTCGAGTAATAACTAGAAGTTCTCGAGAAGTATCTTGTAATGACCCGGCCCGAACAGCCATGGGACTACCGCACCCGATCATGGGCCGCACATTATGGCCTAGACACCGGCGCCGTTAAGAAGGTCTACAGGTCGTACACCCCAACACAAATCTCTGCGGCTGTTTCTCACCGCAGCATGTTGTTACCAAGGGGTTTCGAACCCGAGACCTTGATCATAACACTCTCTTCCAACAGAGCTGATCACCAACTGAGCTGCAGAGATTTGTGTTGGGGTGTACGGCCTGTAGGCCTTATTAACGGCCTGATGCGGCGAGAAACAGCCGCAGAGATTTGTGTTGGGGTGTACGGCCTGCAGGCCTTGTTAACGGCATCGGTGTCCAGGCAATACTGTGCGGCCCATGATCGGGTGCGGCAGTCTCTGAGCTGTTCGGGCCGGGTCGTTACATATCTTATTACTCGAAAAGCATTTCTCGAGAGGAAGACTTATTTCTCGATTGGTCCAAATTAGTACTCGAGTAGTAAGGGTCTTACTCGAGAAATGAAGTCCAAACTTACGAATTTTCTAATTTTTGAAGTGTTGCTTAATCCTTGAGCTTTCTTGTGAGTTCTCCTTCTTTATTCTTCTTTGTTGAGCATGCCAAGTTCTGTTTTGAAGAACGACAACTTGGCCTCGTCAAGCGGCTTTGTGAAAATATTTCCAACCTGCCTGTCAGTTGGGACATACTGGAGGTCTATGCTCCACATGCTCCCTGATGAAATGATACCTCAGCTCTATGTGCTTTGTCCTGCTGTGAGAGACTGGGTTATTGACGATTGCAATTTCACTGGAAGAGTCGCAAAATATTGGAATATTTTGGAACTTCATGTTATAATCTTCAAACTGATTCTTTATCAATAGCAGTTATGCACAACAACTGCTTACAGAGATATACTCTGACTCGGCTGTTGAAATTATGACACAGTTCTGCTTCTTGCTACTCCAGGATATGAGCCTTATTCCTAGGAATTGATAAGTCCCTAAAGTGTTCTTCCTATCATCTTTGCTTCCTGCAAAATCTACATCTAAGAGACCAATTAGTTTGATATTGTTACTTCTTGGGTACCATAAACAAAGATTTGGTGTACCTTTAAGGTATCTCAAAATCCGTTTTGCAGCAGCGTAGTGAGATTCCTTACAGTTCACTTGAAATCTAGCACACACATGTTGAAAACACTATGTCAGGCCTACTAGTAGTAAGATAGAGCAAGATCCAATTATGCTTCTGTACTTGGTTTCATCAAAAGGTTTCCCTTTCTCATCCTTGTCCAGAGACATGGCTGAACCCATTGAAGTCCTCATAGAGGTTTGTGTTCTCTATTCCGATTTTCTTAATTAACTCCATGGTGGACTTCGTTTCATAGATGAAAATTCCATTTTCAGATTATTTCACCTGAAGTCCTAAGAAATACTTTAGCTCTCCCATATTGCTCATTTCAAACTTCCCTTGCATAAGTTTTGAAAACTTCTTGCAGTGGTTGTCGTCAGTAGAGCCAAAAATAATGTCATTGACATAGATTTACATTAGCAAAATCTTGTCTTTTATTTCCCTAAGAAATAATGTCTTATCTATCTTTTCCCTTGTGAACTTGTTGTCAAGAAGAAAGCTAGACAGCGTGTCATACCAAGCTCGAGGAGCTTGTTTCAAACCATATAATGTTTTAAACAAAAGATAAACATGATCAGGAAAGTTAGAATCAATAAAACCTTGGGGTTATTCCACATACACATCTTCCTTTATGTAACAATTAAGGAATGCCAACTTCCCATCCATCGGATAGAGAGTGAAGCCCTTAAGTACAGCATCGGCTAGGAACAACCTGATTTCCTCCAGTCTTTCCACTAGAGCATACGTTTTGTCAAAGTCGATTCCTTCTTCTTGTCGGTATCCCTTGGAAATGAGTCTGGCTTTGTTCTTTATGATGGTTCTATTTTCGTACATCTTGTTCCTATAGACCCACTTAGTTCTGATAACGTTCTTACCTTTGGGTCTTGGAAAAAGCTTCCAAACTTGGCAATGCTTGAATTTATTCAATTCTTCTTCCATTGCCATTATCCAAGATGCGCCTGAGTTTGCTTCCTCAAACTTCTTTGGTTCAACCTATGAGAAAAAACTCAAATATAAATTTTAATTAGTCGTACCTCTACGAGTTCTGACACCATCCTAGGATCTCCGATGATTTGATCAATTGGGTGATCCTTCAAGTGTCTGAGATCTAGGTTCCTTGCTTCTGGAGCTTATTCTATCCCTTGAGTGACTTCATTAACTTGGATGATGTCTTCATCATGGTGATCATCTTCTCCAATAGGGGTTGGAGTGGTGATCATGATGAACTCTTTATATTTTTCCTTAACATGCTCATCCAAGCACAATTCCTTCAGTCGTGAACCTGCATCTTCAATGAACACACTAGAAGAACTGTCTTGCAGCAAACTCATCTCATCAAAAACCACACTGATAAATTCTTCTATAACCTGGGTTTTTTTATTGAAAATCCTATATGCCTTACTATGACTACTAAAATCTATAAAAATACCTTCAAAGCTCTTTTCACTAAATTTAGTGGTGTGATACTTGCCAATGCTAAGGACGAAGCATTTAATACAAAAGATTATAAAATATGAAATAGTTGGTTTCCTTCCCTTTAGTAGTTCGTAAGGTGTCCTATTATAGTTTTTGTTTATAAGTGCTCGATTTTGCATGTGGCATACAGTGTTGATAGCTTCAGCCTAGAAATATTTTGGTAGTGAGGCATCACTCAACATGGTCCTGCAAGCCTCTATGATTGTTCTATTCCTTTTCTCAGCAACTTCGTTCTTTTGAGGAGTACGAGGAGAGGAAAACTCATGTAACATTCCAAGACTTTCACAGAATTCTTTCATGGCCCCAGACTTTAACTCTATTCCATTGTCACTTCTGATTTTGACAATGGAGCAGCTGTATTCATTCTAGACATGCTTGACAAAATTCGTAAAGATAACAAAGGAATCTGACTTGTGTTTTAGAAAGAACACATACGCAAAGTGAGAGTAATCATCAACAATAACCAATGTATATTCCTTACCTACAAAACTTCTAATTTGCAGTGGACCGAACAAGTAATAGGAAGTAAGTGTAAACAACTATTAGAATCTTTGCCAATAATGCTTTTAAAGGTAGCTGTTGTTTGCTTGACTTTTACACATGCATGACAAGGTCTATCTTTAACGCACTTGACATTTGGGCCATCACGTACTAAATTCATAGAAAATAATTTATTGATAGTTTTGAATTTTATATGTGCTAATCTATTGTGCCATTAGTCACCAAGAGACACACTATCTTTTGCCAAAAAACACACTGGAGTAGAAAAGTCTATGCATATAAAATTTAAGCAAAATATATTCCTACTACGAGTGTCTAATAAAATTGTTTCTAAATTATCAACCGATTTCAGAGCTGGTTATGCTTATAAAATTGTGTTCCAATCCTTTAATATAAGACACATCGGAAAAGGATACACTACCATTAGTGATCATACTGTATCATTTAGTAATCCTTATGTCTTAACCTCCAAAGATGACCTTTGGTCCGTTCATGACTGGAGAATAATTTTGAAGAAGGCTTCTAGTCCTAGTCATATGCCGAGAGCATCCACTGTCCAAATACAAGATGGGATTTTTTGTTGCCTTTGGACATTCTTGCAAACGTAGAATAAAGTTGCCTTAGGAACCCAAACTTATTTGGGCCCATGGTCTCCAGTTAGCATACTCCCCCTACGTATGTTAACATTTTGAGCGGTATTTCTCACATTATTAACTTGAGGAGTTTCATAATATCTGGGATTAAACCAACAATCTATGGCGATGTGACCAACCTTGCCACAACACCAACAATCAAATCTGTTATATCTTTGCCTAATGATCTCCTGCTTGACCTTTTAAGATTGTGGTCTAGCAGGGGTAGTAGATTTGGATGTAGAAGTTTCGTGATGATGGCACTCACATGACTTCTTATCCATAATAGGATTTTCTACAACGGGTTTGGCTTTTGGATCATTCTTGATGTTGTGACCACTATCATAAAAATTCTAGGATCCACAGCTTCCATGAAGAACTTTATTCTTTCTTTCCACATAGAAAAATTATTATTTATGTGCAGAGGAAGCTTTGCAAAATCCTTAACTCTGTCCATGCTTGAATCCTCAATAGATAACTAAGAGCAAATCTGTTTAAGGTGTTAACCTTTTTGATGAACAACCTCCCTCTGATACCAATTGATGTTTTTATTTGTCTACCTAAATCACCTAGAGGGCAGTGAATAGGTTAGGTCTGCATCTTTTTGCAGAATAAAAATTGAACGAATGAAGCGCAGAAAATAAGCACACATAACACAAAGAACACCAGATCTATGGTAGTTTCCAAATCTTGGGTACGTCCACTCTCCACCTCATCAATCTAGCAACACGCTAGACTCGGCTACTTCACTATTTACCTCGGATTGAAAACAAATCCTATAACTCAGAGCAACGCCCCTAAAACTCGATCCACAAAACGGATCTACACTCGGCAGAAATACTTCCTACAACACTCGGAGACAAAATCTCCTACAAGATAATGATTTTGTAAAAAAAATTATACAAACAAAATATCTCAGATCTGAATCTTCAGCCTTTCTTCTTTCTTGAATCTTTGAAGCTTACTAAAAAATAGGTCGAATAAGACAAGCCGAAAACTATTCTGGATCAGAAAACCTAGATCACCACGATCAAGATGAGGATCTATGAAAATAAAATGCCTTGATCTATTGATCTAATCTTGCTTTGAATCTATGGAATCGGAGAAGGAGCGGCGGTGATATCGTCGATGAAGAGCGGCGGTGGCTTCCCGATTTGGAATGAAGAAAATCGAATCAGAAAACTTTATCTCCCTGTTAAGGTTAGTCAAATATGATAATACCTTTTATAGGAATAGTCTAACGGTCTTAATCCTAAATGACATGACACGTGGACCAATAATCATGGAGATTAATTTGAAATCGGGTCCCGTCAGACTTAACGAAATTTCAGAAAAATTGTCTGCATTACTCGAGTGGAATATGACTACTCGAGTAATCACTTTGACTTCTCGAGAAAAGGACGTAAAGTTCTCGAGAATAATCCTTAGAGAAAAAACTGGAAATAACTTCTGGCTACTCGAGTAATAGAATTTACTTCTCGAGAAGTAGATGGACTTCTCGAGTAATAAAGCTTCACTAATCGAGAACTAGATGTACTTCTCGAGTAATCGACTTCTGTTACTCGAGATAAAGTCTTGCATTACTCGAGTAATAGCCTTAGTTACTCGAGTATTAGACTTAGAAGAATTTCTGCGATAGATATTTCAGATAACTCGAGAATAAGTAGAGATGTACTCGAGTACTAAGTAGTTTCTCGAGAACTAACTTTAAATAATCTTTAGAACTACTTCAGTTACTCGAGTGCTAGACTTAGCTTACTCGAGAACTGATTATAATAATAGTCGAGTACTTAAGTTACTACTCGTGTAAAACACTTAGAAAAATTCATCTTTCTGAAAATTTGCTTTCTTGTAGGAAATGTGCAACTAGTCTTTCTCCTACAGGTTTAGTGCTTGAAAATGAAGTGTATCCCAATAGAGAGGCTACAAATGTGTCAACACCATGGATCACACAATGAGGAATTATATTTTACGATTCTGTATTTGGTGACTCATTGTAGACTGATATTTGTCTACACTTTGGCAATTAAGTCCTGCAAACACATAACTCAAACAATCCATCAAATACAACTTAATTCATCTTAGTTCAAGGGTGACTTCATACAAATCTAGGTTATTGTGGATACAATACCCAACAGTACTTATTGATGACAGGTACTCCTCGTAAAGCTCTAGATCATCCTCGGATACCAGAGATATCCGCATCTCTTCCAATATCTACACCAGCTCCATAGCCAACAGCTGAGGCCCTGCTCCTGGTGTAGTGGATCTCCGACTCAGAGTGTATGATACCATATTGGCCTTCCCGGGATGATAGTGCATACTGTACGGATAGTCTGACAAAAACTCTACCCAGCATCTGTGTCAGATGTTCAGCTCCTTCTGTGTGTCCACGTACTTAAAATTCTTGTGATCCGAGAAAATATCTCAATGGACATTATAGAGATAGTGTTGTCACATCTTAAGAGTGAAGATAACGGCTCCCATCTCCAAGTCGTGCACCGGGTTGTTCGGCTCGTGTTTCTTCAGCTATCTGGAGGCATAAGCTATCACGTGGCCGTTCTGCATCAGAATGGCACCCATCCCCTGATACAGCACGTTGGTATAAACATAAAATCCTTACTTCCCAGATGGAAAAGCAAGGATAGTGGCCAAGGTAAGCCACCCCTTCAGCTCCAGGATGGCTGCCTCGCACTGCGGCATCCAAAAAAAGGCTTCTCCTTCTTCGTCAGAGATGAGAGCGGGAGAGCAATCAGGGAGAATCCATATATGAACTTCTGGTAGTAACCGGTATGTCCTAGGAAACTCCTCACATTTGTGGTCTTCTTAAGAGGTGGCCAATCCCGAACTGCATGAACCATTGCCGGATCCACTGCCAGTCCTGCTCCACTGATAATATTTCCCAAAAAAGCCACCTCCTTTTGCCAAAACTAGCACTTGCTGAACTTGGCATACAGACTGTGCTCCCGGAGCCTTTCCAGAGTTAGTGCTAAATGACACGCATGCTCCTCTTCGATACTCAAATAGATGAGGATATCGTCAATAAACACTTTAACGAAGACATCTAGGTAATCCACGAACACCCAATTCATCAATCTCATGAACGCGGAAGGTGCATTAATGAGCCCGAAGGGCATCACGGTGAACTCGTACACCCCGTATCTACTACTAAAAGTGGTCTTCGGGATGTCCTCCTCCTGAATCAATAGCTGGTAGTACCCTTGCCTCAAATCCATCTTTAAAAACCAGTGATCTCCCTCCAACTGAACAAACAACTTGTTAATCCTCGGTAGAGGATACGTGTTTCGGGAGGTCAGCCTATTCAGTGCCCTGTAATCGATGCAGAGTCGGAATATCACATCCTTCTTCTTCATGACAAGCACTAGAGATCCCCATGGAGAAGAGCTTGGCTGGAAAAATTCGGCTTCCACTAGATCCTATAGCTGGCTTTGTAACTCCACCAACTCCTTCAGGGCCATCTGATAACGAGCTCTGGATACCGTCTTAGCCCCGTGCATGAGTTGTATCTAAAAATCCATCTGTAGATGCGGCGACAACCCTGGCAAATTCTCTGTAAATACATCTACAAAGTCCCGCACCACCAGAATTCTAGCAAAAGGGTCTTGGGCCTCAGTCATCTCAAATAACACATGATAAACCTCATTTCCCTGCATATGGGCCTTGACGGCCTGAATAAAAGAGAGCAGAAGACGAGAAGCTGGGGCAATACCTTCGAAGGTTGCGTAATTTTGGCATATCTCAGTACGACCGTTCTTTCTAGGAAATCAATTTGAGCATGGTTCTAGGTGAGCCATGTCATGCCCAGGACAAGGTCAAAATCTGGCATCCTCGGGATTGTTGTCGGGGCCTCGAAAGTTACACCATTAATGGTCACTCCCAGAATACACTTGGCTGTAGACTGGATCTCCATCCCGTTGGGGAGACGGACCATCCTAATGACTCCCTCAAAGTTCTCGAACTTGTACAGGTCTCTGATAAACTCCTCCGAGAAAAAATTATGTGATGCTCCCGTGTCGAATAAGATGTGGGTGGGCTTGCCTCACACAATCACTATCCCAGAGTTAGTTAAGTTTTTCCTCTTAGATATCTAGTCTCAACTTATTCCAAAATTCTTCAGTTTTATATTCATGTAATCTAGCTTCTAGAAAGTAAAGAAAACTTAAATCACCAGAGTACCTGCTTTCACCCGCTCCAGGTTCCGGGGCAAAGCCAGATCCAAGAAAATACCTGACCTCTATCCTGTCTGCGGTCTCCGCCCTGAAATCCACATACTCGGTCGCATTCTCGACCACCAAACTATCGTGCAGGTGGGGCATTCTGATGTGCTGGTGGGAGTTCTTCCCTTATAGGGCAGTTCCTCCACATGTGCCCCAGCTTGTTGCACCGGAAGTATGTCAGTGACTCATCCACTTCCCTATGCATCTCCCACATTTATAATGGCTGAGGAGCCAAAACCACCGGGTTCCTCTGCACCTGCATGTCCTCCTGGAGGGGTTGGTTCCCATTCCTCCTTTACCCTATGACACGACCTATGGGCTAGCCTCTCCTGCCACTAATCACTAAGTCATTAGCCAGTCTCTTCCGACCCCGGACTGTAAGCTGGTCTGCCTCCAGCTTCTTGGACATCTCCAAGATCCTAGCCAAGCTTCCATCAGAAATGAAATAGAGGGCCTGCCTCGTGTTATCGTGAAGGCCCGTGTAGAACCTCTTCGCATAGCCCGCGTTAAGAATAGAAGAAAAACCCACCAGGTGTAATGATTCACAAACTTGTATTAAGGTGGTGGTTCTTTATCCACTACAAACCAAAGGCCACAAATAATCATTTAATATATTAATAAAAAAAAGAAACCCAAGAATTAGCATCGGATTTCCACGACAACTTAAAAGGAAGAGAACCAAAAGTTTCCTCAGGTATACTCGACGAATTACAATTCACTCTATAAATTGGACTTAGCTAATTGGAGGACACTCGACGCCAAGGCATCACTTGACACCTTACTGAATTCACTTTATTCCAAGGCATCACTTGACACCTTTCTGAAATCATTCGATGCCTTTCTGAAATCACTCGACGCCAAGGAATCACTCGACTCCAAAATTAAATCACTCGACGCCTTTCTGAAATCACTCGATGCCAAGGAATCACACGATGTCAAACTGAAATCAATAAACTCCTTTCTGAAATTGCTCGACGCCTTTCTGAAATCACTCGATGCCACAACATAAATTGACTAAAAACTGAAATCACTCGACGCCTTTATGAAATCACTCGACGCCAAACTGAAATCACTCAACACCTAGGCATCACTCGACGCCAAACTGAAATCACTCGACACCAAACCCTATTCCTACCATGATCTTTCCTATCTAAATGGAGGTTATTAGACCTAGAAATTTTGACAACATTTAGACCTTGACCATGAATAAGTTCCAAAAAATAATAGAGAAATTGGGTAGACTAGAAAAGAGTCCAAACACATACAAAAGAACCCCACAACAACAAAACAAAAAGAAAGGTAAATTTACAACTATTCTTTATAAGGTAAAGCTAGAAGTAGACAAAAGAAGTGATATGAAAATATAAGAACTAACAGTAGGATTGATAGAAAATAGAAAATGATACATGTAGAATTTATAAGAGGCTAAGCATGGGAGAAAACCACCACTTGCCTTAAACATCCTTATCTTAACCTTCTGAAAATTTCACGACACAGATCGGCAAAAAAGAAAGAGCGGCAATGAAATCTGGAGGGAGTTAGACAAAACGTAGGTTTAGGGCCACACACCCCAATTCCATAAGTCCACAAACAGAAAAATACCTACCAACAACGTGTAGTTCTCGGTGAGAACTTTCCAGATCTATGCTCAGCTGAAGATTTCGTCCATCGAAGATCCTGAAATGTCTGACGAAAGGTTCAAGATGAAAACATACCATCTCTCTAACGACCCTCTCGATCATACCCTTATGGCAAAGAAGGATGAATAGGGTTTTCTTTTTATAAGTATATATATAATATTATATTATTAATATAATAACTACCATTCTCAAATGACGAGAGTGAGCAAACCATCTCAGTTTCAATTAAATTCACGCCAAAGCTAAATGTCAGTGCTATGAATCCAACAGAGAAGTCGAAATCAGGATCCGACAAATCAAACTCGGGTTAAAATTCCACGAAGTAAAAATAATGATAATCCTTATAAAATTCACTGAGACTTCAAATTGGCCAGGATTGCCACGAAACTTTACATGCATGACTAGAATCAAATACTTTAGTCTTTGTTTTAAGCTTAAAACCCCAATTCCTATAAGTATAAAATCTACCAACTCACTCACCCTAACGGACGCAATCATGCACTAATGATGATGCACCGTTATTTACGTGCCAACATAACACCCTTATGTCATAAATATGCCGCTAAAGAGATTAAAAATAATTATAAAAAAAATCAGGGGCATTAGGGGCATTACAGCCACCCCCCCCCCCCCTAATAAGAAGTTTCGACCTGAAACTTTTTATACAAATAGAATATAAAGAAGAAAAGCAATAACCAAAGGTTATAACTAGAAAACTTACCAAGGAAGCTAGGAGGAAAGGTGAGGATGAGACTTTCTTATGGACGATTCCAACTCTCAAGTCGTTCTCTCGACGTCTAGGTGTCGCCAAAGAACATCGAACATGGGAATTGTCTTCCTTCGCAACACCCGATATTGAGTCTCCAAAATACGAATAGGCTCTTCGACATTAAAAATATTAGACTGCAAATGGGCCACCAAGTCAAGGACATGACGATCACTGAGCACACACTTTCACAGCTAGCACACATGAAACACATCGTGAACACCAGGGAAAGTAGCGGGCAAATCCAGCCTTTTAGCTGACACTCCAATGCACTCAACAATTTGGAAAGGTTCCACATACCTGGGATCCAACTTGTGGTTTCTTCCAAACCTCTTAACACTTTGAATCAGAGAAACCTTCAGAAAAACCATGTCCTCAACTAAAAACTCCAGATAAACTCTTCGTCGATTTGCATACTTCTCATAACACTCCTGAGCTACATGAAGCTTCTCACGAATATGCGTTATAGAAATACTCATTTCTTACAAGACTTTCGGACCCAACAATGGTCTCTCACAAACCCCAGTCCAAAATTAGGGAGTTCTGCAACGCCGCCCATACAAGGTCTCAAAATGGGCCATTTACAAACTCTCTTGATAACTGTTATTTTAGGAAAATTCCATCAGTCTAAGATGCTTATCCCATGATCAACCATGGTCCAAAATATAGCATCTGATCATATCTTCCAAAATTTGATTAACTCTCTCCGTCTGATTATTGGTCTGCGGATGATAAGCGGTGGAATACCTGATGTCAGTGTCCAACCCATCCTGCAAACTTTGCCAAAAATGTGACATAAACCTAGAGTCCCGATCTGACACAATACTTACCGCCAATCCATGAAATCTAATGACTTCATCAAAATACAACTCCACTATCTTTTCCATGGAATAACAAATCTTGAAGTGTATGAAGTGAGCACACTTTATCAATCTATCAACTATGACCCACACAGAGTCATACCCTCGGGTAGACCTTGGCAAACCAGTAATAAAGTCCATAAAGATGCTCTCTCACTTCCAACTTGGAATATCTAAATGCGTTAGCTAGCCACCAAGACTTCTATGATCTGCCTTAACACGCTTGTAGGTGAATCACTCAGACACAAACTTAGCTATATCATTCTTCATCCCAAACTACCAAACGAGTTGCTTCAAGTCTCTATACATCTTTTTAGAGCAAGGGTGGTAGGGAATACCAGAACCATGTGCTTCACTGCAAATCCTTGCCTGAATATCAACAACAATTGGAATACAATATTTATCGCGGTACTTTAAGGTACCCAAAACATCAAGCGAAAAGTAGAGTAATTCCACTTTTTCATTCCTAATCCGGATATGCTACAAATCGGAAACGTCCTTCTTATACAACATTTTAAATGTAATCCATGAAAGCTCTACCACTTCCAAGCTGCTCGGCGAGTCGCTACTCCCAACAGTAATATTCATTAATAATAAATCCTCCACTAGGGATTGCACAGTAAAGTTAAAGATTTGCGCGGACTTTCTACTCAAGGCATCAACAACCACATTTGCTTTGCCCGGATGATGAAGGATATCGACATCATAATCCGAAACGTACTCAACCAATCTGCGTTGGTGAAAATTCAACTCCTTTTGAGTGAAGAAATACTTCAAGCTCTTATAGTCTGTATAAATCTTGCACATCGCGCCATACAACAAATGTCTCCAAAGCTTCAGAGTATAAATCACTATCACAAACTCCAAATCATGCGTAGGATAATTCTTTTCATTAACCTTCATAATTGCGACGTTGTCCCGCTACTAGTTCATGATGATGTTATTGATGCGGTCGTTAATCCCCGACCTAAAGAGTTTATTGATTTGGACGATCATTGCCGCAAGATTGAAGATGAGATTCTACCATGACATTCCTCACCAACGTCGTACCCCGCTACATGTTATGCATGCCATCTGCTTTCGCCGTTACCCTCTTATAAAAATATATGATTATAAATTAAATGTTCATAATTATATATTTTTTAGCATTTTTATTTTTAAGCATTTTATTTTAGCATTTTATTTTTATGCATTTTATGCATGGAACTATTATTATTTCATTTCATGATTATGATGGGTGCTTATAACCATCTATTGTTTATTAAATTTTGAATGGTGGAGATTGAGTGGTGTAGTCTATATAAGGCCTTATTGTTGAAGCTTTTAGTAAGAATGATAAGAGATTGAAAAACCACAATCTATTGAGATATTTCCTCCTCCCTCTTGGAATTTCAGCTCTCTCTCTCCTTTTCCTCCAACCCCCTGACCACCCCTTCTCCCTCTCTCATAATTCTGGCCTCCTCTCCACCTCCTCATCCCTCCTCAAGTTCTCCACCAACAGCACTTCCTCCTTTCCAATACAAAACCAAGCAGCCCTCCTTCTACAACAAACCTGACCACCCTCCTCTCCCCTTCACCCTCTCGGCAACCCACCTCCATCAACCCGAACAGCCATTCCCAATTTCTCCATCCAAAACCGGCCACCCTCTCCCTCCAAAATAAAGCGAGCCTTCCTTTTTCTCCCTCAAAAACTGACCACCCTCTCTCCCTCCAAAAATCGACCAGCCCTCCTCCCTATACACCAAAATGCCTTGATAATATTCAGCCACCACCTTTCCTCTCTCCTCCTTGAATATTTCCGACCACCAAGGTCTCCCTCTCCTAGGGTTTTGCAAAGGAAAAATGGCTTGCGTATTCATCGTCTGGTGCGGTTTTGTGGATTTCGCGTGGAAATAGATCCAACCACTGTCATCGTGTGCTTCCTCTACTCATCTTTGTGGATGGATTTCTTGGGATTGGGTAACGAATTCTAAACCACCTCTTATGAGTTTCTTTTGAATTATTGTGAGATTTGGTTGATTAGAAGGCTAGTATTTATTCCTGAATTATATTGAAAATTAGTATATTAGTTAAATTTGAATTTCTAGCATTTAATTCTCCGAATATTTTCGTATAAATTGGATCGGGTAGATCTCGTGAACTCTAGAAGAAATCGGGTTCATTAACCCTTAATTTCTCCTTGAGTTCAAGTTATTTGGCACACACCCACAATAATTAATTTTGGGATTGGTTTGTACTTTGCTGAAATCGCTAATTTTAGTCTGGATACTCTCTTACTGGGATTGAGTATGCTTGTGGATTGAAAGTTATTACTTTATGGTTAGCTAGTCACCTAGAGGGGATGGGGTGTGAATATGTCTATGAACTTTCTTAGATCTTTTTGCTGTTTATAAATTTGGTGATCTAGAGTTTGTCCTAATTACCTGCAATACAAGAAGGAAAAAAGCGACACAACAAGCACACAAATATTTATAGTGGTTCTCTAATTGGGTACATCCACTTTCCCTCCCACCTATCCAACTGATTTGTTAGACTACGCACAAACTCCAACAATGTGCTCCTTAGATCTTACACGCCAGGCCCTCATCCTTACACACAGATTCTTTTCAGAATCCAAACTCAGAACCACAAGGGTTCCTCCCTCAAAGCCCTGCAGTGCTCCTACAGCTCAGAGGTCAACTAACCACCTACCTCAACCTTATTTCTAAGGCCTACAGCTAAGGAATCTCATACTGATAACTTCAGGCATATAGCCCTACTCTTAGAGTGTTGTAGTACTCCTACAACTCAATACTCCTCCAAGTACCTACCTCAATGCCCTTCAAGGCACCTACAACTCAGCCTACTCCAAGTCCTACAACTCAGTGGCACACTTGTCACCTACAGCTCAGTGACCAAACAGTCACCTACCTCAGGCACTAGGCCCTATACTTAGGTTGGGACGACATCACTACCTCAGATCCACACTTGGATCCTACCTCAGAGAGCAGCACTCTGAAAGATGATATGGAAATACCACCTGAGGGTTTAGATCAGATTATCTCTAGAGGGGGTGAATAGAGATTTTAAAACCTTTTTACAGAATTAAATTTGTGAAATTAAGATAGTCTTATTACTATGTGTAAAAGGTGAAGTGTAGAAAAGAAAACTACAACACATAACACAATAAGTAAAATCTAGCATCACAGATGACACAAGAAATTTATAGTGGTTCCCCTAAACATGGGTACATCAACTCTTCTACCATCCTGGTATGAATCCACTCAGGTTTTTGATCAGGTGCACTGCCACCAATCAGGTTTTTGCTCATGTGACCTGTCACTACAACATCTATGTCAAGGGAGATCTCACAACCCTTTTGGCTTTTGATCAGGTGCCAAAAAAACCAAATCAAGCCTTTTGATCAGGAGACTTGCAACCATGGTGGATAAATTTTCAGGGAGTTAAGAAACCCTTTATATAGTGGGCGAGAATAAAACAAAAATAATATGGAGTTCTTCTCTTTCTCAAACAACTGAGAAGACTAGTGGATTTTTCTTGACGATGTCAGAGCTCCCCCTGAGATAGAAATTTCATCAGGAAGATGGAAGCTTTGCAGGGTGTATAGGCCTTCTTGAGAATGATCTCCAAAAGGTTTAGTCTAATGGTGATGGTTGTCTCTTGAAACCCTTTGGAGATTCAAAACTGATGATGAAGAAATGTTCTCTATCTCTTGTGTATTCTCAATTCTGTCACTGATTCTACTTCTATTGTATAAAAAGCTTTTTAAAAACTTGATTTATAATTACTATATTTTCTTGCAGCAAAGATTGAATTTCCTTCCTTCATTGACTACTGATTTCTTGGAACTTGGACAAATAGCTAGAAGGCCAATAAAATAATTCCTTAACTGTCCCAAAGAATTAGCTCTATATTAACTCTATGAAATCCAGTAATTAATGTTGCCATTTGAATGGCTATATTCAGAGAATGTAAGCATTAATTACTCCGAGTAAAATAAGAAAAATTTTAAGCCTTAGTCAATTTGAAATAACTGCAGAGAAATATAAAATGAACTGGCAGTTATAATCGATCTGAGATCCAAGATACTCGAACTAAAACCTCTCATTCGTCGAGCTGAGCCTTGAAAACTCTGAACTGAATTGTTACTTTCTATTCTGGGCTCCAAGTTCATCGAACAGAGATAGAAGATTGTTGAACTCAATCCTGATAGAAGATTAGAGTACATCGAGATCAGTTCATCTTTCGTCTATCTCAGTTTAGAGAAGAGACTCTGAGATCAGGTCATTTGGACAAGGGACGAGGAGTGGGCATTCATTTTAGTTCCTGCCAACCTCTAGGTATAGCCCCCACTAAAACGGATGTTACGGTCAAACCACTTACCCAAATGAGTTGAAAGCAATATTAAATTAATGTAGACTCGAAGGCCTACAACTTTCGTGACTGGCCATTTTTCCTAAATCGGCCTCTAAGTGCCTCGTTTTGCAATATCAAAATGACTCATTTAATGTATATTTACCTTATATATTATATGCTTAATTTTATATTATAAAAATATCTTTACTGTTCATCTTCCTCAAAACCCGAAACTTGAACTCAGAAACACATATTTCCTGTAGCTCTTCCGTGATCTATCGTCGGACGTCCGGTCACTTCCCTTGCCAGCCACCACCGCCACCTCCGTCGAGGCGATGGCTATCGGTCGGCAGTGGTTTGGCCGCCGGAGGTGGCGGTTTCCGGCGTACCCGAAAAAATATTTTTCATGGTTTTCCATGAAAATGCGAGATAGGTCCGGCTCAGTTGAGCACGAACTTCCTTTCTAAGATCCAAAGATCTACCCACAAAATAAGAAGTAGAGGTGGACCTTGTTCGCGGTTTGGAGTCGAGATGAACGTCGGATTGTCATGGCGCGGTGGTGGCGTTCCTGAACTTCTCCTACAGCAAGAATAAAAATCTAAATATGTTTGGTCAAGAGTGTAAACTTCTCATCTTGCTCTAAGGGGGCTTTTATAGATCTCCAAGTGGGGAGGGTAAGGGTGAAGCATTCATTGCCATGAATGCTCTCTCTTAATAATATTTCGGTTATGGTGGAGGGAGAGGAAAAGGTGGAAGGTGAAAAGACTGATCCAGGTGGCGATTTCCTATTAGACCCACACTTCCTCATTTTATTAAATAATTAGAGAAGGAAACGTGCCATAAATATTCCTGGTGTAACTTTCCATACCAGAATTTATTATAACGCGTGTTAGCATATTTTCGGGCCTGAACCGACATTTCGGCCTTTGTCACGGGTGTGACACGTATGTCACGGGCATGATAGGCCCGGGTGGCAAATTCTGAGTTCAACGATCGTCTTCCTTAGATCGATGATCGTCGAAGGGTGGTCACGCCCTAGGTCACGGGCGTGACACTTCAGTCACGGGCGTGATATGCTCGGGTTTCCAATTCTGCGCTCGCCGATTGTCTTCCGGAGATCGACGATCGTCGAAGAGGGGTCATGCCCTAGGTCATGGGCGTGACATGTCGATCACGGGCGTGACAGGCACGTGATGCAAATTATGAGTTCGCCGATCGTCGTCCTCAGATCGACGATCGTCGAAGGGGGTCACGCCCTAGGTCACGGGCGTGACAGGTAGGTCACGGGCGTGTCCAACCCGTGACTGAAAATTCAGATCTCGCCGATCGTCTCTCTGTGTTTCAAGATCATTGAAGGGGTCACACCCTAAGTCACGGGCGTGACGGGTCGGTCACGGGCGTGACCAACCCGTGACCGGAAATCTTGGTCGATGGACTTCAATTCTTGGGTTTCCTAGGGTTCTGTCACGATAGACCGACTCCTAGGGGTCTAGCCAGAAATGGGATGTTACAAATCCCAATAAACAAAACAAAAATTTCGTCCCCGAAATTGAGGTTAAGCCTACGGGGATTTCTACCGAAATAAAATAACTTGTAACATCCCATATAGTTTTCCTATTGAGTCGAAGCGAGATTACTTGTTTCATAAACGAAGGCAATCTCCCCAATAAATAAAAATTAGCCCCTACTTTCCTGCGCATGCCTAGGTTCTCGATTTCCCTTATCTAGTCCTACCGGTTATATACAAAAAGGTAATTTATAGTATACCAAGAGGTGGTGAGGTATACCTGACTGAACAACTCCGGGTATTTTTCCCTCATTAGATCCTGTGGTTCCCAGGTGTGCTCCTCCTGACCGTGGTTCCTCCACAGAACCTTGACTAAGGGGATCTTCTTGCGGTGCAAGATCCGTACTCCTTTGTCAACGATCCAAACCGGCTCCATGTGAACAGACCGGTCTGAAGCTACCGGCCCTTCGGTGGTCAAAATCTGATGCTCCGGGCGTAGTAGAGCCCTCCTCAGCGAAGAAATGTGAAAGATGACTTGTAGAGCTGCCAGCTCTGGAGGACACTCCAGCCTGTAGGCTAGGGCCCCGATCCGCTCCAGGATCCTGTAAGGGCCCATATACCTAGGGCTGAGCTTCTTTCTCCGACCGCGCACCCGTGAAACTCCATGCATGGGCCAGATCTTCAAAAACACTCGGTCGCCCACCTGAAACTCGACCTGACGATGTCGGGCGTCATAGTACTTAGCCTGTCTGCTATGCGCCTCTAACATCCTGTCTCTGATCAGTCACACCTGAGCCTCGGTGTCTTCAACAAAATCCGATCCCAATGTCTTCGGATCCTCGTCCTGAACCTAGGAAAGCGGGGTCCTGAATTTCCTTTTATATAAGGCTTCATAAGGCGCCATCCTGATGCTGGACTGGTAGCTGTTGTTAAAGGAGAACTCGACCACGGGTAAGAGCTTCTCCCATGGTTCTCCGCGGTCCAAAATACATAGCCTCAAAAGATCTTCCAGCGTCCGATTGGTGCGTTCCGTCTGCCCATCCGTCTGGGGATGGAATACGGTACTGAAGATCAATCGCATGCCTAAGTAAGCCTGCACGGATCTCCACTCACTGGAAGTGAACAGGCCATCCCGATCCGACACGATCGTCTTGGGCACCCCGTGATATCAAACAAACTGCTCCATAAATCTCCGCACTAGTACTCCCACAGAGTCATCCTTCCTAATCGGAATGAATCTGGCCACCTTCGTCAACCGATCGACGCTGACCCAAATCGAGTCATTTCCCATCCGTGATCGGGGGAGTCCAAGAATAAAATCCATCGCGATGTCCTCAAATTTCCACTCCAGCACTAGGGTGGTTGTAGCAATCCAGCGGGGTTTCCTGCACTCCGCCTTCACCAGCCGGCTCACTTCACCGTGCGTCGCAAATTCATGATGTCTTTCTTATTCTGGGGATACATGTTCTGAGATACATCATACTTCCGGTGATTAAATTTCTTGTTTGTTTGGGTACACAGCGGCTCTATAAAATCTCAAGTCAAAAGATAAGCCCAATAAACAAAGGCAAGTCCCCAATAAACAAAAGATAAGCCCCTACCTACCTTGGGCTATGTATCTTTGTTATTACAATGTTATATCCGTCGTAGCTGGGTGCACAATCCCTAGGGCATCAATCTCTGACTTGGGGTTACAACCTGAAACCTGTTGATATACTCCATACCTTAAACTCTCTGAGTCTCATTTATGACAACCTTATCCGGGTCAAAATGTTCCCAATCCAAAATGGGTATCTTCCGAACTGGAATTCCTATCCGACCCTCGGTGTTTGTCTTGGTGGCTGTCTCAGAGTAATCTTATTATTGGTATGAGGGTTAAGACTACTTGTCTTCTATCATTCTGCTAATGTATTATTGGTCTCAATTCTCCTTAAAGCAGTCTACCGCTTTGAGTAATCCTTAATAGGGACTGTAGGGTCACCTGAGTTATCTATTAGGTTGTCATTCTCATGTTGAACTCCTCCTTTATTCACATTGGGTAACTCCTTACCTTAACCAAGTCCATACCCATGGTTTATTTCGGACTAGGACATACTATAAGTCGTCATGGTTAGTAGTGAGTCCTAGTGGGCTGGGTCTAACTCGTTGACTAGATAATTATGTGATATGTTCTTTACAGCCGGAGGTGCTTCCTGCTGGGGGCAGGGTTTGTCGTAGGCTACAAAGAAGAATTCCAATTAATGAAGAAGTGGACTTCTACATATGATTTCCCTTATGGGCACACCACTGCTTTCGCTGCTTAGTTTGTCCCCAAATAAAACTCGAGCGGGGGTGACCCAGGGTTAGTGGACTGCTACCTTTTTCAGATCGATGATTCATCTGATACCACTTGTAAGACCCCCCTTTTTTTCTTTTAAACATCGGGGTCTTAGGCCCAGGATCGCCACTTTGCGGTGACACCTTCACGTCCTGAAGGGTCATCACCACAAGGCGCCGATTCTGCCTGCCAGATCGATCAAAGAAAGATAGCACAATAAATGAAAAGCAAGTCCAAAGAAATCACATGTATAAAAAATAAATCTCCACGAAGGGAGTGTCCACATAATAATATATTAGAGTACTGAAAGTAAGGGCTTATACCTGATACATCATAATCCTCACTACAGGTCACTCATGCGGAAGCAAAACCAAAACATCTACTCAAGGTCGAGTCTCAAGGTCCCGGCTGGATGAACTCCGGAGCTAGACTGCTCCATCTCCAAGCGCACCGGTATCTGGGGCTGCTCCCCCGTAATGGGCTCCACGATCCCCTAAAATGAAGTGGTTCGAAAACTGTTAGTCATAAAGACTAAGCCCTATCATCCCCTACCCCTTCCCCCATGGCTCTTAGTTACCGAGAGGAGAGGAAGAAAGGGAAGGACATGAAGGTGGAGATTAAATCAAAGGTACAGGTGGCAGCGGAACAAATCTAGCAATTCTATAATAAAAATGACAGAAACAGAAAGTAGGAAAAGTAACCTTAACTTGTGAGCAGAAGCACCTATGCCAAGGGATCTTCTACAGGGCTCCCATTGTATAAAGTGTCCCATACCACTTATACGTTGGGTTGTCGATTATCAAACAACATCATATATATATTGAATTTAACCTTAATTTATAAACTTGCCCACATAAGCTTATAGAACAAGGGGTTATTTTGCAAGTCCTAAGGTATAAGCATCCCATTCCACTTATACTTTAGGTGTCAGAGGTTAAATGATTCGATTATGCTATGACATGCAGTGGGTATGATGGAACATGCAAGTGCAACACACACACCTGACTCTGTACACACAGACCTTTAGTACCCCCTTTCGGAGTCATTACCTGCCACGATACCTCCGTAGTGGCAGACGGAAGCGGTGGGTTGGGCCTCGCCCACCTCTAAACAAGTAAAGCACTACCGGAAAGACCTATCGTACGCCTCAACGCTTGGTGCACGAAGCGGACTCCTACGTACTCTTGCTGGCTGGCGCACCAGACTTCTGTTGGCGAAGTGCTAACCACACTGGCCGAGTCAGCGTACTGGCGTTGGTGCATCGACCCTCCAATACCGAAGACCCACCACCTTAATTTTCTTTCCTTTTATGCACATGCAAATTTAATCGTAGTCAAACAAAAACCGAGCCGAATCTCCCCAGACCAAAATGTCTGTCTCTTAACCAATCGAGCTGAAGCTCCACGGACCATTCCGTCCGTCTCTTAACCAATCGAGCCGAAGCGCCCAACCATCTTCCTGTGTTAACGGTGTTTGTTAAATGTGAGATCCTAATTACTAGGTTACTCTTTTTAGTTTGTTATTACATTTTACGTTAACCGAGGACTGCCCCCGGTATTCCCTGTGAAGGGCTCTCAAAGGGCACTAGGAACTATGATGGTAGCTGAAGCTCATCGTTCCCTTTCGCAAGGCACTTATTGTTATTGGTTGATTCCCTTTACCCATTCCCTTCTCATATTACGATAGACTAACCTAGGGTGATTTTTAGCCTTCCTCTCTTCGGAAAAGATGATCTTTCGTCGAACCCGAGCACCTCTTAACTCTAGCGAAACCACTTCCCCCTACTCTTCATATCATTCTATTGCGATATCATCCACAACTATCCACACAGACAAAATGACTAACTCCAACAACTATCCCAGATCAAGTCCTATTGCAATTTAACAAATTGCTATATGAAGACCAACCTAGACTATATGTCGAAACAATTAGGCAATAATCCAATACTCATCCAAATGCCCCAAATTATTTACTGGAGACTTAACATGATATAATTAGCCTAAGTCCAGAAAATGGTAATTTTCCTAATTTATCTGGCATTTAATTAATTTCCTCAAAATTCCAAGGGCTACTGGTTTGAACATGAATTACCCTAAGTACTCATGCAAGATGTCCAACAATATTATTATAAATATTATGTAATCTCAGTATGGTAAATCCAAAGTATCATAATTTTTCTATCATCAAAAGGGCACTAAAACCATTTTAGCAACATCTCCTATATTTCGTTATTTGTGAATTAAGTACAGAGAATATTCATTTAAAAATTATAAATAAAATATACTATGCAGAGCTTAAAAATAGTATTGGCCAAGTTTCATAATTTTTCAGCAAGTATTAATCTCTGAATAATTTAATTATCAAAAATCTCCTTAAGGTGAACTTGTAAAGAAAGTGCCGTAACTACCATCCTAAAAATCATGAATAAATGTCTACAAGTATATAGTGGCCTGAGAGTCTCAATTCTTAAGACTCATAATTTTTCAACAGAAATATCATCCATAATTAATTTTTACACCATAAAAGCTCTTTTTAACATTTATGAAGGAAGTACTAGATTTACTCAACTAAAAATTATACAAAAATTTAGGAGCAATCATTATGACCTAAAAAATTTACTTCAAAGATTTCATGGGGTTTCAATATACAGAAAGATCCACATAATTAAAACATCAATTAGGGCTATAACAAACGTTATAAATGAAGTGCTGGAAATAGACATCATAAAATTCCAGTAAAATTGCTACAGATTCTACCCACTTTAAAACTCACGCTACCCGAGTTTCACAGCTTTTAGATAATGTTTTGTGACAGATTTTACTTATTTGGTATTTTACTCTAAAGCTAAGGTTAGGGTTTTGAGGTATCTACCTATCTCCAAATCCTCCGAGATTCCATCAAGATGATTTATATTATGTTAACGTCGACTCTACTGAATCTCAAGCAATATGAGGGCATTTGCCCCCATGTCCTTCACAACCCTCAAAACCCTCCATTTAGGGTTTGAGTTTGGATCCTAGGGTAAATCAACCCTAAACTACGCCATTTTTCTCCAAGTGGGTTGTAACAACCCTTCTAAGTCAGTGGTAAAAATATCAGCCTCTGTTGAGGTGATTTGACCATTCCAACCTCTTAGTGCACTTTTTACTCAAAAATGCCTCATTAAAGCCTAGTTAAGGATAGGTGATTTCCTACCCAAAACTCATCCAATTGAGTTGGAATTTTGTACATAACTAGGTTTTATAGCCAGGGACCGCTCACCAAAATTTGGGAGGGTTTGGAAGTCATTTGACCACTTAGATAAATTACTCTAACTATATTAAATTAAAACAAAAACCTTAGGCAACTTATCTCCAAAAAATCCAATTTTTAGACAGCCTTTAGATATGGCTAAGGGTAACCCCCTGTCCAAATTTCAGGTAATTTGGACAAGGGACGAGGAGTGGGCATTCATTTTAGTTCCTTCCCAACTCTAGGTACAGCCCCCACTAAAATGGGTGCTGCGGTCAAACCACTTACCCAAACGAGTTGAAACTAATTTTAAATTAATGTAGACTCGAAGGGCTAGAACTTTTGTGACTGCCCAGTTTTCCTAAATTGGCTTCTAAGTGCCTCGTTTAGCAATATCAAAATGACTCATTTAATTTATTTTTGCCTTATATATTATATGCTTAATTTTATATTATAAAAATATCTTTACTGTTCATCTTCCTCAATACCCGAAACTTGAACTCAGAAACACATATTTCCTGTAGCTCTTCCGTGATCCGTCGCTGGCCGTCCGGTCACTTCCCTGGCCAGCCACCACCACCACCACCTCCGTCGAGGCGATGGCTATCGGTCGGCGGTGGTTTGGCCGCCGAAGGTGGCGGTTTCCGGCATACCCGAAAATATATTTTTCATGGTTTTCCATGAAAAGGAGAGATAGGTCTGGTTCCGTTGAGCACGAACTTCCTTTCTAAGATCCTAAGATCTACACACAAAAGAAGAAGTAGAGGAGGACCTTGTTCGCGGTTTGGAGGCGAGATGAACGTCGGATTTTCATGGCGCGGTTGTGGTATTCCCGAACTTCTCCTACAGCAAGAATAATAATCTGAATCCATTTGGTCAGGAGTGTAACCTTCTCATCTTGATCTAAGGGGGCTTTTATAGATATCCAAGTGGGGAGGGGAAAGGGTGAAGCATTCATGGCCATGAATGCTCTCTCTTAATAATATTTCGGTTATGGTGGAGGGAGAGGAAAAGGTGGAAGGTGAAAAGACTGATCTAGGTGGCGATTTCCTATTAGACCAACACTTCCTCATTTTATTAAAAAATTAGAGAAGTAAACGGCCCATAAATATTTCTGGTGTAACTTTCCATACCATAATTTATTATAACGCGTGTTAGCATAATTTCGGGCCTGAACCGACGTTTCGGCCTTTGTCACGGGCGTGACACATATGTCACGGGCGTGACAGGCCCGGGTGGCAAATTCTGAGTTCGACGATCATCTTCCTGAGATCGACGATTGCCGAAGGGTGGTCACGCCCTAGGTCACGGGCGTTACACTTCGGTCACGGGCATGACAGGCTCGAGTTGCAAATTCTGCGCTCACCGATCATCTTCTAGAGATCGACGATCATCGAAGGGGGGTCACGCCCAAGGTCACGGGCGTGACATGTCGATCACGGTCATGACAGGCACGTGATGCAAATTCTGAGTTCGCCGATCGTCGTCCTAAGATCGACGATCGTCGAAGGGGGTCACACCCCAGGTCACGGGCGTGATAGGTAGGTCACGGGCATGACCAACTCGTGACTGAAAATTCAGAGCTCTCTGATCGTCTCTCTGTGGTCGACGATCATCGAAGGGGTCACGCCTTAGGTCACGGGAGTGACGGGTCAGTCAAGGGCGTGACCAACCTGTGACCCGAAATCTTGGTCGATGGACTTCAATTCTTGGGTTTCCTAGGGTTCTTTCACGACAGACCGACTCCTAGGGGGGTCTAGCCAGAAATTGGATATTACAGACGTACTTTTAACAAATCATCGACCACAGATAAAATTAAAATTAACTCTTCTCCATTAATCATACCTAACTGATTTTAGAAGAACAGATGTTTCTTCTCATCCAATGACATGGTTAAGATGTCTGCTCTTTGTAGATAAGTGGAGATAAAGACAAGATTAATTTTCTTTTTGTCTACACAATCTATAATGAAATGATGTCTTATTTCTATATGCTTATTCCTACTATGATGAACTGGATTTTGTGCTATGGATATAGCACTGGTACAATCACAATATATTGTTGAATTATTTAAGTTGTATCCATAATCCAGTAGTTGATTCTGAATCCATAAAATCTGTGAGCAACAACTGCCAGAAGCTATGTATTCTGCTTCTGCAGTTGAAGTAGACACAGAAGTTTGCTTCTTATAGAACCAGGACACCAGCTTATCACCAGGAAACTGACATGTTCCTGATATGTTTTTTTTGTCCACTCTACATCCAGCATAGTCAGTATCTGAGAATCCAGTTAAATCAAATTCTGACTCTGATGGATATTGAAGTCCTAGATTTAGGCAACCCTTTATATATCTCAAAATCCTTTTTAGCAAAATATAGTGAGATTCTTTAGGGTTCACCTGGAACCTAGCACAAATGCTTGTAGCAAACATAATGTCTGGCCGACTTGTAGTGAAATATAATAGAAACCCAACAATAGCCCTATAAACTTTCTGATCAATAGAATTTCCATGCTCATCAAAATCTATTACAGCATGTGTAGCCATGGGTGTCTTCATTGCTGAGGCATCACACATCGCAAATCTTTTAATAAGCTCCTTAGCATATTTAGATTAGGAGATGAAGATACCATCAGGTGATTGCTTCACTTGGAGACGAAGGAAATATGTAAGTTCACCCATGTTACTCATCTCAAACTTTTAATGCATATGGTCAGAAAACCTTTTGTATAGTTTGGGATCAGTTGAGCCAAATATTATGTCATCTAGATAGATTTGAACTAACAAAATTTTATCTTTATGATGTCTAATGAAAAGGGTCCTGTCTACAATGCCTCTAGAAAACTTATACTCTAACAAGAAACTAACTAAGGTCTCATACCAAGCTCTTAGAGCTTACTTTAAACCATAGAGAGCTTTATGCAATCTAAAGACATAAGAAGGATGAGTTGGAGAGATAAAACCTGGTGGTTGCTCCACATATACTTCCTCTTTTAGTTCACCATTGAGGAAAGAACTCTTTACATCCATCTAGTAAACTTTGAACCTCTTGTAGGCTGCATAAGCTAAGAAAATTTTTATGGCTTCAAGCCTTGCCACTGGAGCAAAGGTCTGGTCATAATCAATTCCTTCCTCCTTTGAGTAACCTTGAGCCACTAGCCTTGCCCTATTTCGTATAATATTGCCAATTAGCATCCAATTTATTTTTGAGCAACCATTTGGTTCTAATGATTGGGTAGTCTTTTGGTCTAGGTATCAAATCCCAAACTCTACATCTCTCAAATTTATTGAGCTCCTCTTGCATTACAGTGATCCAGTGGGGATCTTGCTTTGCATCTTTGATTGAATGGTTCTCAAGTTGAGAAAGAAAGCAAGCAAACATCAAGTCAGGGTTGAGTTGATGCCTTGTTTGCACACAAGCTTATATGTCATATCACTTGAGATATGGGATGATCTCTAAGTGTGATAAGATCAGTGGGAGGAGTTTGAGTAATAGCTTGTGGGATTAATTCCTCTTGCGGAATTGGGTTAGCTATTTGGAAAGTGTCAGGAACATCCAAGTTATATTCCTCACTATAATCTTCAACAGCTTGTGGAGAGGGATTAGATGGAACCTCTGGGTGAGGTTTATATCATCCAATCTTTCACACAAGTGAGGTACCTATAATGAGCTACTTGTAGTAATTTCTTTCTCCTTGTAATACATGTTAGCTTCATCAAAAGTCACATGCACTGATTCCTCAATTTTAAAGTGGATTTATTAAAAACCCTATAAGCCTTGCTAACTTTAGAATATACTAGAAAAATTCCCTCTGTAGCTTTTTCTTCAAATTTTCTAACATGTTTCTTGTTGTTGTTGTGAATATAACAAATACACCAAAATACTTAAAAATAAGTGATTTTAGGTTTTTTCCCTTTAAGCAATTCATAGGGAGTCATATTCTTAGGTTTATGTATTAAACTTCTGTTCAGTATATAGTTTGTTGTGCTCACATCCTTTGCCCAAAAGGAGAGGGGCATGTAAGCATCTGCAAGTAATATGTCTGCAGCCTCAATTAGGGTTCTATTCTTTCTTTCAGCTACACCATTTTGTTCAGGAGTTCTAGGAGCTGAGAAGCAATGCCTTATACCTTCCTTCTAACAGAACTCTTGTATAAGAAGAGACTCAAACTCAGTACCATGATCACTTCTGATCAATGTAACTGGAGTAGAGTATTCAAACTGTATGGTTTTGAGAAAATCTGTAAGATCCTCGAAGTTATCTGACTTAGATCTCAGAAAGAACACCCAAGTGAATCTTGAGAAGTCATCTATAATAACTAGAGTATAAGATTTCCCTCCAAGGCTTTGTACAACAATAGGGCCAAAGAGGTCCATATGTAGCAAGTACAAGATCCTAGGTGAATCCCTTTTATTTACAGATTTAAACCTAGATTTAGTTTGCTTGCCTAATTGACAAGCCTTGCAAAGGCCTTCCTTATTGTAGGGACCAGAAGGCAATCCTCGAACAAGGTTGTCCCTAGATTGCTTAGCAATGTTTTTTAGATTTACATGTCCTAGTCTTTAATGCCACAAATTATTTTGATTGCTAACCTGATTAAAATGACTAATATCTGAAACAGCTGATTGAAAATTTACTACATATATGTTGCCTTATCTATTTCCAATTAAAAAAGTTTTGTTTTCTTTAGTAGAAATAATATAAGAGCTTGTGTTAAATGATACATGATAACCTTCATCACATAATTGACTTATGGAGATGAGGTTATGTTTTAGTCCACTTACATATGCAACCTTTTTGAAGGTTATTGCTCCAACCATGGCTTCTCCAAAGCCTTCAGTCTGGCCATAATTGGAGTCACCAAAGATCACCTTTGGTCCCAGCTTGGACTTGTATTTAATTAAGTTGTCCTTACTATAAGTCATATGCTTGGAGCATCCACTATCAAGATACCATTGTTGATTAAAAGCTAAACAACTCTTCACCTGCATAAACAGAAATTAGTTGTTCTTGACCCAGGTTACCTTAGGTCCTATATTTTTCTGATAAGAAAAACTGGAAATAGTTGAAAATTCAGGTTGGCTTTTATATCCTAATGGGTAATATCTCCTAGGTGGAATTTCCCAACTGGTAAAAGGATTAATAAGTTGTCTTATCAAATTAGAGTTTCTACAAGAATTGAAATTTTTGTTAACTCTGACTGGGTTCGACGAATAATCATAAGTTCGTCGATCTGCGTTCGACGAAATGGGATGAGATCGTCGATCTTTGCTCAGAGTATGAATATATTCATTTTTTGTGTCCCACGTTCGTCGATCGCTGCTCGAAGAACCATATAAAGTTCGTCAATCGTAGTAAGATGAATTTTTATTACTATAGTTAGCATTCATAGATCGTCGATCTTAGTTCGACGAACTATACATATTTCGTCGATCTGAGTTCGACTAAATCTGTTGAACATTATTTTTATTCAGATTTTGATTTTTATTGTTGTTTCTCTTTTGGTTTTTTGATTTTTGAGAAGCTTCTGTTGTTTGATTATCGTATATTACCTCTTTTCCTTTATCTGATATAAATTTTATGGGGGTTGATAATATATTCTTCTTAAGTATGTGGGGTAAGCTTGATGAAGCACCCAAGCCCAGCTTGCTATTTAGTCTGGTATTTACTGTGTTTGTGATGTCCATAAGCTTAAGGCTTCTCCCATTGAGAGATTTGTCAAGTTTCTTGGCCTCACATAGTTCTATTTTAAGAGAAATGATTTGTTCACTTGCTAAAACTAAATCATCTTTAAGCTTAATGTTTTCAGTAAATAGATTATCATATTCAGTTTTCCTATCTCTGAGTATCTTGATTTCTTTTCCATATTTTATTAAGTCATTACATAAGACTTTGAATTCAATTTTAAATCAATTGAATTAAAATCAAAAGAAGAGATTACCAGATTCTCTTCTGACTCGGATTCCTTATATTTTATTTCTACTTGATCTTCAACATCAAGACTGCTGCATGAGGCAATGATTATTAGGAGGCAGACTTCCCTTGCCTTGGATTCTTCTTCATCTTAACTGGAGCTGGAAGATGAAGAATCTTCATCAGTATCACTCAAGGTTTCAACAATGAAACCTTTCTCCTTTCTTTTATGTTTGCTGGAGGAGTGTTTTCTTGAGTGCCTTCTTGAATTCTTCTTGTTTTCCTTCTTTTTTCTTCTGCCTCTTTTCTGAGCTTCTCGGCATTTAAGTAGAATGTGCCCAGGCTTTTTGCATCCAAAGCATACAATCTCCTTTGTAGGAGTCTTATCATATCTTGGTTTGTCATCATTTTTGGATGACCTTCTCTTGAAGTCTTTCTTGACCAGTTTGTAGAACCTTTTGGCCAACAAGCTCATCAGCACTTCATTAGCCTTGAAAGCTATGTTGTGCTCCTTCCTTGAGGGTGTGGAAGTCTTATGTTTAGCATCCTCTCTGGATTTGATCAACTGCTCATAAGACTTGAGCTTGCAAATGAGAGATTCAGTGGAAATCTCATTTAAGCTTCTGGCCTCCTTGATTGGCCATATCCTGGAATCCCAAGTGTTGGGGAAGCACATTAGAAATTTATCATTTATCTCTGTTAATGAGATGTCTTTATCCAGGGTTTTTAGCTCACTGATGATAAGACTTAGTCGGTTATACATCTCAAACACTGATTCAGATTCCTCCTTTTTGAAGTTCTCATATTGAGATATTAGGAGAGCTCTTCTGTCATTTCTCTCATCAGTTTAGCCTGCCACCATCTGTTTTAAAGAGTCCCAGATTTGTTTTGCTAAAGTGCATTTAACCACCTTTTATAATATGTCATCTGACATGGTTTGAGCCAGTATATTTATAGCTTTTGCATCAGCTATCTTGGCTTTCTTCTGTGTATCAGTCCACTCAGGTGTTAGAACTATATGTGTGTTAGCTATTGTTGTAGTCACTAGTGTAGGTTGAGGAGGTCCTGTCAAAATTGAATTGAAAATATCCTCATCATTAGAGTTCATATAAAGCATGATTCTTGCCTTATAGATTACAAACTTATTTAAGTTATGGACTGGAGGTCTGGTGCTGGCATAATCCTTATTTTGTGTCATGCTGTAAAACCACACTAGAGAGAAGACACTCTAACAAGGATCTTGGTTCAGATGTTTATCTGTGAAACCAATGAAATAGCCCTCTGATACCAATTGAAATATTGTATGGCAATACCACCTGAGGGGTTAGATCTTCTTAGCTCTAGAGCGGGGGGGGGGGGGGGGTGAATAGAGATTTTAAAACCTTTTTACAGAATTAAATTTGCGAAATTAAGATAGTGATATTACTATGTGTAAAAGGTGAAGTGTAGAAAAAAAACTACACCACAAAGCACACAACACACAACACAATAAGTAAATGCTAGCATCACAAACGACACAAGAAATTTATAGTGGTTCCCCAAAATTTGGGTACATCCACTCTTCTATTACCCAGGTAGGAATCCACTCAGGTTTTTGACCAGTTGCCCTGCCACCAATCAGTTTTTTGCTCAGGTGACCTGTCACCACAAGATCAATTTCATGGAAGATCTCACAACCCTTTAGGCTTTTGATCAGCTGCCCAAAAACAAAATCAAGCCTTTTGATCAGGAGACTTGAAACCAAGGTGGATAACTTTTGAAGGGAGTTAAGAAACCCTTTATATAGTGGGTGAGAATAAAATAAAAATAATATGGAGTTCTTCTCTTTCTCAAACACCTGAGAAGACTAGTGGATTTTTTATGATGATGTCAAAGCTCCCCCTGTGATAGAAATTTGATCAGGAAGGTGGAAGATTTGCAGGGTGTGTAGGCCCTCTTGAGAATGATCTCCAGAAAGCTTTAGACTAATGGTGATGGTTGGCTCTTGAAATCCTTTGGAGAAGCAAAACTGATGATGAAGAAATATTCTCTGTCTCTTGTGTATTCTCATTTCTGTCACTACTTCTACTTTTATTACATGAAAAGCTTTTGAAAATCTTGATTTATATTTACTATATTTTCCTGTAGCAAAGTTTTAATTTCCTTCCTTAATTGACTGCTGATTTCTTGGAACTTGGACAAACGGCTAGAAGGGTAAAAAAATAATTCCTTAACTATCCCAAAGAATTAGCTGTATATTAACTCTGTGAAATACAGTAATTAATGCTGCCATTTGAACGGTTATATTCAGAGAATATAAGCATTAATTACTCAGTGTAAAATAAGCCCAAATATAAGCCTTAGTCAATCTAAAATAACTGCAGAGAAATTAAAAATGAACTAACAGTTATCATCGATCTGAGATCCAAGATTATCGAACTCAAACCTCTCATTCGTTGAGCTGAGCCTTGAGAACTCTTAAATTAGTTGTTACTTTCGATTTTGGGCTCCAAGTTTGTCGAACTGAGAAAGAAGAACGTCAAACTCAATCCTGATAGAAGATCAGAGTTCGTCAAGCTCAATTCATCTTTCGTCCATCTCAGTTCAGAGAAGAGACTCTTAGATCGTCGAACTGAGAACGAAGATCATCGATCTCACTTCAGAGTTTGTTGAACGCCTTCTTCAATAGAGAAAATTCTTCCTTGTTCTGGTTTCTTTAGTCTTCTAAGTCTTCTGAGGGATTTGTCTGATCAGTATGACTTGTTAACCTACCCTATAATTTAATGAAGACCTATGACCCTAGACTATACAAAGTGGGTCAATCTACTCAACCCTAATAGTGAATCTTAGCCCAAAACCCTAAAACAGGTGGGGTTCCAACACACTCTCTTACCTCAGGAAATTCTGCCCTACAGCTCAGATCCACACTTGGATCCTACCTTAGTACCCCAGTAGGGTACCTACCTCAGTGATAAATTACTCACCTACCACTTAGGCACAAAGTGTCCTACACTAAGATTTAGATAAACTAAATTCTACAGGAAATTAATCATTAAAATTGAAATATTGACACAGAGATAAATCTTTGAGTCTAACGTACTGGACTGAGAAGATATCGGTCCAGCCCACATGCTGTATAAGGAATTAGTATTCTTCTATAGCTACCAATTTCTCTGTTGTACTGAAGGCCAAAAGTGCTTTTGAAGGCTTACAACCCTTCACACAGCTATCTTCTCTTACTGATAGATTGAATTAGCAAACTTGTACTGCAAGGAACACTCTTGTTGAACTGGAAGAAGCTTCAGCAATTTTTGCCTTCTGGCTTTCACTGATTGACTTTGCTTTCAAGCTAATTAAAGAAGATGAAGTCCAACGGCCTCTATTTCATTTTCTGCTTTCGTTCTAGTTTTTGTTAACCCTAATCTTCTTTTCTTCTCTTCCTTTTATATCTGTAAATTTGAAATAACTTTACAATTTGAATATGGGCCGAGCCAAGGATGTTGAGCGCCACCTTCCTCAGAAGAGGACAAAGAGTTGCTTTCGGTGCTACTATAGCTTTCCCATAATGGAATGAAGTAATTGGACTGAGCTCAAAAAAATGTGCAGTCTCAGCACGGTATGAAGTACTTGGAATGAGCTCGACGATCGTTGAGCTGAGATCGACGAACTCTAGATTGAGCTTGATGAACTCTGAATCTTTAACCTTTAACTTGAGCTCGACGAAAGGTGAGCTTAGCTCGACGAACTCTGATTCTTCAAACTTTAACTTGAGCTCGATGAAAGGTGAGCTGAGCACGATGAACTCTGAATCTTCAACCTTTAACTTGATCTCGATGAGCTGTGAGCTTAGCTCGACAAACTCTGAACTCAATTCTACGAGCTCCACTTTCTAGACTCAGAAAATTTCTGCTGGCTTTATCTCAGTGATTCCTTCTAACCTGTCTCAGTGGTTTCTTCTTCATAGCTGAGACTCTTCTGTCTCAACGGTTCCTTCTCAACTGTCTCAGCAGTTTCTTCTTCACAGTTAAGACTGTTCAATCTTAGCAGTTCCTTCTCAACTATAGCAGCAGTTTCTTCTTCATATCTGAGACTCTTTTGTCTCAATGATTATGCCTTTGTCGTATTATCTGACTTCCACCTTCCTTTTCATGTTCACCTATCCAATCAAGTACAACCTGCATGCATGAACTCAAGCACACATTAAATACATTATATTTGTATGTTCACCTGTCTTTTTTGAGATCTTTTATCTTTTTTTTCATCAGCTGTTCATGCTACCATTTTGTTAAGAGAATCCTAAATGGCCTTTTCTAATGTGCATTCTATAACCTTATAGAATATGTCATCAGACATAGTTTGGGCCAAAATATTCATTGCCTTAGCATCAACAATCTTGGCTTTCTTCTGTGCTTCAGTCCAATCAGGTGGTAGCACAGCACTTGTACTTATTGTAGTGGTCACTGGAGGTGGGCGACCTGTCAAAAGAGAATTATAGATATCTTCATCAATTTAATTCATATATAACCTAATCCTTACCTTCCAAAGTGCAAATTTATTAAGGTTGCACACTAGTGGTCTGGTGCTTAAGTATTCCTTATTCTGTGCCATGATATAAAAAAAGACACTAGAGATAATAAGATCTATCAAAGATCTTTTGGTTCAGGTGTTAGCCTGTGAAACAAAATAACCACCCTCTGATACCAATTGAAAGTGAGTGATAGATCTATCTTAACTCTAGAGGGGGTGAATAGAGTATTTAAAAAACTTTAATTAGTTTTTTTAGCGGAATTAAAATAAGTGATATCTATATGTATAGAGAGAAATAAAAATACATACAATAACACCACAACAAATAAAAGAATAGAGCAACCCAGACGACACAATGATTTTATAGTGGTTCTCCTATACTTGGGTACATCCACTCTTCTACCACCCTGGTAGTAATCCACTAACAGGTTTTTTATCAGGTTCCCTGCCACCACAGGTTTTTGCTCAAGTGCCCTGTCACCACATGTAACATCTCATTTCCAACTAGACCCCTAGAAGTTGTTTTGTAATAACAGAATACTAGGAAACCCTAGAATTGAAGTCTATCGACCAAGATTTCGAGTCACGGGTTGGTCACGCCCGTGACCGACCCGTCACGCTCGTGACCTAGGGCATGACCCCTTCGACAATCGTCGACCTCAAAAAGACGATCGGCGAGCTCAAAAATTTCAACATGGGCCTGGCATGCCCGTGACTGACCCATCATGCCTGTGACCTTGGAATGGCGTTGAGTGAGCTGATCTCACTCAACTCCATAGTCTGGATGGCGTTGAGTGAGCTAAGCTCACTCAACACCATAAGCTAGACGGCGTTGAGTGCACAGAATTCACTCAATGCTATCTTAAGTAGGCTGGATGGCGTTGAGTGAGCGAAGCTCACTCAACGCCATAAGCTAGATGGCGTTGAGTGAGCGAAGCTCACTCAACGCCATAAGCTAGATGGCGTTGAGTGCACAAACTACACTAAATGCCACCTTGAGTAGGATGGATTGCGTTGAGTGAGCATAGCTTACTCAACGCCATAATTTGGATGGCATTGAGTGAGCTAAGTTCACTCAACGCCATAGTCTGGAAGGGTTGTATTTTGGATGGCGTTGAGTGAGCAGAGCTGACTCAACGTCATATCTTGGATGTCGTTGAGTGAGCAGAGCTCACTCAACGCCACAACATGAATGGCGTTGAGTGAGACGAGCTCACTAAACTCCGTAGCTTGGATGGCATTGAGTGAGCTGAGCTCATTCAACGCCATTTTACTTAGAAACTTTGTTAAAGCTTGGCTGATGGCCAGCTGAACCGGGCCGGTCTATATAGTGGGCTCGAATGCATTATTGGTCTGTTTCTCTTATTAAGACCCAATTAAGTCTTATTTTAAGATGTTGACCGGTCAATGCCACATGGCTGTTGGTTTTGAAAATGAGGAGGAGCCACGGCCATGGCCGGAAACCAGCTTTCACGGCCATAAATTGCACTTGATGTCGTGGCCCCTTCCCCTCCTCTTTAACGGCTGGATTCAAGTCCTTATGGGGAGAGGAGGAGTTTCCAGCCTTCCTCCAGCTATTTTGAGCTGTTTCAGCTCCCCTCCACCATGGTCGAAGCATGCATGTAAGGAGGCATTAATGGCTGGACAGCCTATATCCACCCGCATTCCTATTTCTCCCCTTTAAAGACTCCCTGGACATAGAGATGAATTTTCCTCCCTGACCTGATAGATTGGAGCTTTGTGCTGTGTTGTAGAAGAATTTCGGCGATGCCACCACCGCACCAATGGCATCCCGACGATCGGCTCGTCTCCAAACCACTAATAAGGTCCTCCCCTCCACTCTTTCTACGGGTAGATCTTAGCCTTCTTTAGGATTGAGAATCGGGCTCAACTGAGCCCGATTGGGAAGTGGTGATCTTCTTGGATATTTCCACAAGAAAAACATAGCTCTCGGGTTCGCCGGATTCCGCCTCTCCGGCTGCCGCGCCGCCGCCCGGCAATGGCCGCCACCTAAACGGAGCTGGTGGTGGCGGTGGCCGGCCACGGAGGCGACTGGATGGCCGATGGCAACACCTGGAATGAGCTCCAGGTTCAGCCAATAATGTCCCTAGGCTTGAGGAAAAGACGACCCAGCACTGTTGTATCTGCTTCAAGATCTATGCTGATCATTTAAATTCTTAATTTAAAAAAGATTTTTTGTATTGAAATAACAGTCACATAGAAAAATTAAGGAAAAATACTTACAGGCTCTATATGAGGAAATGGTCAACATATCACTTGTATCCCAATGGGTCTACTTTATTTTAAAATTAATTTGGGTCAATTTGGTCAACTGGTTTGACCAGGGCACCTCTTTTGGTGGGATCTATACCTAGAGCTAAGTAGAGATTAAAATGTGTACCCACCTTTCATACCTTGTCCAAAGGATTTGAAATTTGGGTAGATAGTCTAACCTAGCTATACCTATAGCCTGTCCAAAAATGGGGATTTTTGGAGAATGTTTTTTTATAGTTTTTAGAAAAACTTAATAATCTTAAGGTAAATTAATTAGATGGCTTAATGACTTCCAAACCCTCACAAATTTTGGTGAGTGGTCCCTGGGTTAGTCTTAAGGTTCTGTATAAATTTTCATCTCATTTGGAGATGTTTTAGATTGGAAATGAACAAACCTAAGCTTTCCTTATTAAGCGATTTTTAGGTCAAGAGTGTACTTTGTGATTTGAGTGGTCATATCACCTCCACAGAGGCTGAGATTTTGACCACTGACTAGGCATGATTCCCAGCACCCTCTTATGGATTTTGAGGTGGATCAGGGTACAATTACCTTAGGACCCAAGGCCAAACCCTAAGGATGGTTCTTGGTTGTTTGTGAACGGCAAGTGGTCAAATGACCTGGTTATGATTTGAAACTTGGTAGAGAGAATTCTAGGGTAGCTAGAATCCTCTTGCATAAATTTAAATGGATTCTAAAGTAAATAGGTCCCTCAAAACCATAACCCTAGTTTAGGGCACAAAAATTATAGTGATAGAAAATGTCACTAAAACTCACTGAACAGTGATGAGATTTGGGTATAGTAGTTTTATAAAGTTAGTACAAGCTCTGGAGATTTTATTATGAATTTAGGATCATTATTTTGGATACTTCATTAACAATTTAGTAATTTGTATCATTTACTTAAGAATTTATTATGAAGTAACTACTTGCTGAAAATTGATGAACTTTATCCAGAGGACTTTTTATTATGTTTAAAAGCTCTGTGAATTCTTATGAGATTTTTGGAAGATTATTTCAAAGAGTTGGTTCTTTAAGTATTGTTTCCCATGAAAACATAATTAAATTATTTTGGTGTCTAGCAAGCCTGTAAAATTATGATTTTTACACAGTGACCCTTTTTTACCATATTAAGATTTTGTAATTTTTATGTTATTTCCTGATTAATAATTTTGGTACTTCCTTCTTCACATATGGTTAATGGAATTATATTGGATAAATGAATTAGAGGCTAAATGAATTCTGTAAAATCATTGAAATTAATATTTATTGATATCTCTCTGTTATTTAGTGATTATAATTTTTGGGTGGCCATTACTTGAGAAAATCATGTAGTTCATGTTTAAAATCACCCATGGCCAATCTTTTGGAAAAATTAAATAAATATAAGATTAATTAGGAAAATTATAAATTTCTTGATTTAGGCTAATTATGTCATGATAGACCTCCAGTAAATTTTATAGGAGATTTGGAAGACAGCTTGGAGTACCTCCCTTTGTATACCTCATATAGCTTAGGATGGTCTGCGTTTAGTAAAAACAGCTGAAATCATATTAAGCTACAGGACGAACTTAGAGGATTGGATATTGGGATAATGGCTTGGAAATGTTTGAATGCATCCTCAATAGCCAAGATGAGGGTAGGTTGGTAGGTTGTCTAGTCATAAGAGGTGCTCGGGACCGACGAAAGTTCGTCCATCCCGGTAGGAGAGGAAGAGTCTCAAACACTAGGTTAGATCCAAAGTAATTTGAAAGGGATTGGGTAATGGGTAGAAATCAATAATATTAAATGCCTTGCGAAAGGGAGCTTTGTGATTCAGCCGATCGTAGTTCCTAGTGCCCTTTGAGAGCCCTTCACGGGGTATACCGGGGCAGTCCTTGGCTAACGTAAACCGTAGGAATAATAAACCAAAAGAGCAACTAGTTTAACAAGGGTTGCACATTCATACACCCCGAAAGTTAGGGAGGTAGATTAGGTTGGTTTGATTGTCATTCAGACGGTAGCTTCTGAAGGTAGATTCACGGACGGGACAATCCGGGGACCCGAGGGCTCGAAGGTTTAAATACATAATAAGGTGGTGGGTCATCGGTATTTGACTGTCGTTCACACCGACGTCGGTACGTAGACTCGGCGGTGTGGGACACTTAGCCAAAGAAAGTATGGTGGATACAACCAGCACTAGTACGCGGATACTCTAGGTTGTATTCTTCTAGGGGCGTACGGAAGGGCTAGGCCCGGTAGTGTGGATACCCGCCTAGGAGTGGGGGGCCCGACCTACTGTCTCCATTTGCCACTATAGAGGTTCCTGGGAGTGATGCTAGATGCCCGAACTGGGGGAACTAAAGGTCTGTGCGCATAGAGTCATGTGCGTGAGGTTCACTTGCATGAATCATGATATAGTATCTCACTACACTCATATTTGCATACAACTGACACCCCAATGTATAAATCGATATGGGACTTTTTATACGATGGGAGCCTTGCAGAAGACCCCTTAACTTATAAGTTTTTATGGGCATTCATATAATTTAAGGTTACTTACTTATTTTCTGATTGTCTTCTTATGTATATACTACTGGCTATATGTCTACTTTACTGCTCACTATCGTAGAACTGCTAGATGTTCTTTATTCTTATTAGCTATTTATACACTATAGGATTACTGTAAGATTAGTTTCGTTGTCACCCGCCTTGCTTATTCTCCACCTTTGTAGCTTCCCTTTCCTCCTCTCCGCTCAGTGCCTAGGAGCCATTTGGGGGAGGGGTAGGGGATGATAGGGCTTAGTCTTTATGACTAGTGGTTTTCGAACCACAACATTACAGGAGCTTCAGATGGGAGACAGGGACCAGCAGTCCAAGGACTAGCACCAGCGGAGAACGGTGCGCATGGAGGTGGGCTTATCTAGTTCCGGAGTACTAGCTCCGTGAGAGATTAGTCTTTCTTATAGCTTCCGCGATGAGTGATTTGTAGTGAGGACTCTGTTGTACCGGGCTGAGCTCGTTTATATATTCATTTGTACTGTTCTTTTACAGTACTTTCTACTTTCTATGTATTGATGGACTTGCTGTGATTTTTATTCATATATGATATGTGGACATGTTGCATTTATTTCTCTCACTTTGTGATCGAAAAAGGCCGGCAGAGTTGGCGTTTTATAGTGGCGGCCTTCCCGAGTGTTGGTGCCACCGCAAAGCGGCATTTCTGGGCATAAGACCCTGATGGTTGAAAAAGAAAAAAATGGGGTCTTACAAGTAGTATCAGAGGAGACCTCGATCGAAAGAGAAGTAGTCCACAAACCTTGGGCCACCCCCGTGCGAGCTTAGTTTGCGGACATACTAGCAGCGGAAGCAGTGGTATGCTCATAAGGGAAATCACATGTGAAAGTCTATCCTACCCCCTTTCTTATATTCTATTCATACGCTATCTAACAAACGGAATTTTTCCTTGTATCCTGCAACGAACCCTACACCACAGTAGGGGACACCTCAGGCTCCGAATGTGGTCCCACCTCCGCCGACTCCAGCTCCGTTCCACCAGACGGAGATGGGGCAAACACTGACGGCCATTCTGGAGGCCTTCAGAGCTCAGCAAGCCCCAACTCAACAGCTAAACCCCGGGGCCAACTGGATGAGCGTCTTCCGGGGACTTTCCCCTCAATCCTACCTGGGGACGAAATCGGTAGTACGCACTGAGGAGTGGTTAGATACCATTTACGAGATGCTTGTGGGGATCCGATGCCCCACTGAGGAGGCAGTTTCTTTGGCGTTCTCCTTCCTGGAGTCACATGGAAAGAGGTAGTGGAAGTAAGAGTTGGACACCACCTTTGCGGGTATGGATTGCGTAGATATTACTTGGGAGGAGTTCAGAGCAGCGCTCCTGGGACATTTCGTACCTCAGTTGGCGAGGGACGAGCTAGAGGATAGGTTCCTGTGGTTGAGGCAGGGGAACAAGACGATACTCGAGTATTATCAAGAGTTTTCTCACCTGGCCCGCTATGCGGATGCTTATCAGTTGGACGATGCTGGCTATGCCAGGAGGTTTTATAAGGGACTGCAAGATGACATGAGACATGCCCTCCTCTTTGTCTCAGAGGGGAGTTTGGCAAAGATTCTGGAGATGGCTGAAAAGAGAGAAGCAGATCAGCTTACAGTCAAGAGCCAGAAGAGACTGGCTGACGATGCAGTGATTGGAGGTCGCAGAGACCGTCCTCAAGGCTAAGTTATTGGGGAGAGAAGGAACGGGGATCAACCTCGTTAGGAGATTGGGCAGGAGAAAAGGAGTCAGGGGGTATTGGATCCCCAACCCTTACAGATGCTGGAGATGCCAAGGACAGTAGAGCAGGCACCGGTGTGCTTCCAGTGCAATCTGCAAGGGCATATCTAGAGGAACTGTTCTATGAGGCGAACACCCCCACTAGCACTTCAGGGCGACCCACCTCCCCAGCAGTTTGATGGCCGAGGAAATGATTGAGGACGAGGATATCAGGGTCGAGGCCACAGACTAGAGAGGGAGCAGGTGTATGCTCTAGACTTGACATAGCCCCGGAACCCGGAGCAGGTTATCGCAGGTATGTTAGTACCTTTAAATTTTTATTTCCCTTCCTAGGAACTAGTTTCTAGACATAGCCTAGTTAAAAACTAAGAGAAGACAAACTATAACCATAATACTAAGACACTTAATTACCTCAGGCATAGTTTTCATTAACGGCAAGCCCGCTCACACGCTCTTTGACACCGGTGCTTCGCACTCATTTATGTCAGAAGAGTTCGTGAAAGGACTGGCAGGCGTGGAACAGTTAAACGGAAAGATAATGAGGGTGCGCCTACACGATGGATCAGAACTAATGACCTCTGCTCATTGCAACATGGAGGCGGAGATCGACGGGAAAGCGTTTAAGGAACCAGCGATGATTCTGAGGATGCCAGATTACGATCTGATCCTAGGCATGACGTGGGTATGCTGGAACCATGCCCAGATTGACTGCGTGGCGAAGAGGATCTCTGTGAGGCACGGGGACTCTTTCATTGTTATCGAAGGTATTATACCAGCACCTCGCATATTATTATCACCTGTGCAGGCCATCAAGGCCCATCTGTAGGGGGAGGAGGTTTATCAGGTTCTTTTGAGGAGGTCGTGGACAAGAACTCCATTTCAGATATCCCAGTAGTGCGGGACTTTGCTGATGTTTTTCCAGAGAAGCTACCAGGGCTGCCCCCGCACCGAGAGAAGGACTTCCAGATTTAGCTCATATCGGGGGCTAAGCCGGTATCCAGAGCTCCCTATCGAATGGTCCCAAAGGAGTTGGTTGAATTTCAAAGCTAGCTTCAGGAGTTAGTGGAGGCTGGGTTCGTCCGGCCTAGCTCTTCACCATGGGGAGCTCCAGTATTATTCGTCAAGAAGAAGGACAGGACTCTTCGACTGTGTATAGATTACCGGGCCCTGAAAAGGTTAACGGTCCGGAATACATATCCCTTGCCAAGGATAGACGAGCTATATGACCAGCTGGAGGGATCACATTGGTTCTCAAAGCTGGATCTGAGATCGGGGTACTACCAGCTTCGCATTCGGGAGGAGGACATCCCGAAGACGGCCTTCAGCAGCAGATATGGTTTGTACGAGTTTACCGTGATGCCTTTTGGGCTCACGAATTCACCCTCCGCATTCATGAACTTGATGAACCGGGTGTTCGAACAATATCTGGATGTCTTTGTTATCATATTCATCGACGACATCCTTATCTATTCAAGGACGGAGGAGGATCACGTGAGGCATGTGGCCTTGACCTTGGAAAAGCTGCGGGAGCATAAGATGTATGCCAAGTACAGCAAGTGCCAGTTCTAGCTAAAGGAGGTGGCCTTCTTGGGCCATGTCATCAGTGGAGTTGGTTTGGCAGTAGATCCAGCGAAGGTCCAGGCAGTATGGGATTGACCACCACTGAATTCAGCCTCGGATGTTCGAAGTTTCTTAGGACTTGTCGGTTATTACCGGAAGTTCGTAAAGGGATTCTCTCAGATTGCCCTCCCTCTTACGTCTCTAACAAAGGAGTCTCCTTTTATTTGGATGGCACGATGCGAATCTGCTTTTCAGGAGATGAAGGATCATCTTACCTTGGCTACCATCCTGCTCTTCCATCAGGGAAGGAAGGATTCTAGGTGTACACAGATGCTTCCTATCAGGGGATGGGTGCCGTTTTGATGCAGAACGGGCACGTAATAGCCTATGCCTCCCGTCAGTTGAAGCAGCATGAGCAGAACTACCCCGTGCACGATTTGGAGATTGGGGCAGTCGTTTTTTCTCTTAAGATCTGGCGACAGTACCTCTTCGAGGTTCATTGCGATATCTTCTAAGACCACAAGAACTTGAAATACGTAGACACACAGAAGGAGTTAAACATCAGGCAGAGACGCTGGGTGGAGTTCCTGTCGAACTACCAGTATACCATGCACTACCATCCAGGGAAGGCAAACGTGGTTGCAGACACTTTGAGTCGGAGAGCGAGTACGTCAGGAGTAGGCCCGTAGTTGATGGCCTTGGAGTTGGTTAAATCATTCGAGGAGATGCAGATATCACTAGTGTCCGAGGATGACCCAGTGTTATACATGGAGTACCTGAGATCGATGGTTACTACTAATGATATTTGGGACCATATCAGAGATGGACAGAAACTGGATGTGAGAGCTGAGCCGATATTCCGATCCATGGAGGAAGGCACGACAAGAGATTACTCTTTGAGGGATGGTCTCCTGTGTTTCAGAGGCAGGGTCTACATACCGGCAGGAGGCCAGATCCGGGAGGACATTATGACGGAAGCTCACTACAACCGCTACTCGGTGCACCCAGGAATCACCAAGATGGTAAAAGATTTGAAGAGGATGATGTACTGGCCGGGTATGAAGAAGGACATTACGTACTTTGTGACGCATTGCGAGGCCCTCCATCTCGTAAAGGCAGAGTGTACGAACCCGGCCGGCTTGCTGCAGCCACTTCCGGTGCCGGAGTGGAAATTTGAGGATATAGCCATGGACTTCATACATGGGCTACCTCGATCCCGTGCGAGAAATGACTCGATCTGGGTGATAGTGGACAGGCTAACGAAGGTGGCCAGATTCATTCCAGTGGCGAAAGACACCCTAGTTGGTGTATTAGTACGGAGGTTCATTGAGCAGTTTGTGCGTTATCATAGGGTGCCAAAGACTATCGTTTTAGATCGGGATGGCCGGTTCACTTCCAGGGAGTGGAGATCTGTACAAGCTTACATTGGCATGTGATTGACCTTCAGCACCGCATTCAATCCCCAGATGGATGGGCAGACGGAACGCACAAATCAGATGTTGGAGGACCTCCTGAGGCTATGCATATTGTACCGTGGGGAACCTTTGGAGAAGCTCATACCACTGGTCGAGTTCTCCTATAACAACAGCTACCAGTCCAGCATAGGCATGGCTCCATATGAGGCATTGTATGGACGAAGGTGCAAGACCCCACTATCATGGGTTCAGGATGAGGATCTGAAGGCACTAGGCTCGGAGTTTGTGGGAGATACAGATGCTCAGATTAGATTGATCTGGGACAGGATGTTGGAAGCCCAGAGTAGGCAGGCCAAATATTACGATGCGAGGCATCATCAGGTGGAGTTCCAGGTAGGAGACCGAGTTTTCTTCAAGATACGGCCGATGCACGAAGTCTCGCAGGTTCGCGGGCGGAAGAAGCTCAGTCTGAGATATATGGGGCCTTACAGGATCCTGGAGCAGATCAGCCCCTTGGCTGATAGACTGGAGCTACAGCCGGAGTTAACGAGCTTTCATGACCTCTTCCACGTCTCGTCACTACGGAGGGCTCTGCTACGGCCAGAGCAGCTGATTTCCACAGTAGACGGCTCGGTGGCCTCAGATCGATCAGTCAACTTGGAGCCGATCAGGATTGATGACACGGTAGTACGGGTCTTGCGACATAAGAAGGTTCCGTTAGTCAAAGTTTTGTGGAGGAACCACGGTCAGGAGGAGCATACCTGGGAATCGCAGTATCTGATGCGACAAAAGTATCCGGAGTTGTTCAGTCAGGTTTACCTCACAACCTCTTAGGACGATCAATTTACTTTCCTGTTTTAAACCAGTAGGACTGAAATTTCAAGAATTGGGGCTAATCTTTTGTTTATTGGGGTCTAGACTTGTCAATTGGACGAATTAGTCTTAGATTTGACTATCACCTTCAAACCTCACATTGCAAACATGGCGTCAAGATGTAAATCTTTCAACTCTCATGGGATGTTACAAGTTTCTTTCTCCCCGATAGGAGCCCCTGTAGGTTTAAACTTGATTTTGGGAACGAAATCGTTGTTTTGTTTAATGGGATTTGTAACATCTCATTTCCAACTAGACACCTAGAAGTGGTTTTGTCATAACAGAACCCTAGGAAACGCAAGAATTGAAGTCTATCGACCAAGATTTCGAGTCACGGGTTGGTCATGCCCGTGACCGACCCGTCACGCCCTTGACCTGGGGCGTGACCCCTTCGACGATCATCGACCTCAGATAGATGATCGTCGAGCTCAGAAATTTCAACATGGGCCTGGCATGCCCGTGACCGACCCGTCACGCCCGTGACCTTTGAATGGCATTGAGTGAGCTGAGCTCACTCAACGCCGTAGTCTGGATGGCGTTGAGTGAGCTTAGCTCACTCAACACCATAAGCTAGAGCGTTGAGTGCACAGACTTCACTCAACGCCATCTTAAGAAGGCTGGATGGCGTTGAGTGAGCTCCACGCCATAAGCTAGACGGCGTTGAGTGCACAGAATGCACTCAACGCCGCCTTGAGTAGGCTGGATGGCGTTGAGTGAGATGAGCTCACTCAATGCCATAGTCTGGAAGGACTGTATTTTGGATGGCGTTGAGTGAGCAGAGCTCACTCAATGCCGTATCCTGGATGGCGTTGAGTGAGAAGAGATCACTCAACACCGCAGCATGAATGGCGTTGAGTGAGCAGAGCTCACTCAATGCCGTAGATTGGATGGCGTTGAGTTAGCTGAGCTCACTCAATGCAATTTTACTTAGAAACTTTGTTTAAGCTTGGCTGATTGTCAGCTGAACTGGGCCGGTCTAGATAGTGGGCCGAATGCATTATTGGACTGTTTCTCTTATTAAGACCCAATTAAGTCTTATTTTAAAATGTTGACCGGTCAATGCCACGTGGCCGTCAGTTTTGAAAACAAGGATGAGCCACGGCCATGGCCGGAAACCAGCTTTCACGGCCATAAATGGCACTTGATGTCGTGGCCCCTTCCCCTCCTCTTTAATGGCTGGATTCAAGTCCTCATGGGGAGAGGAGGAGTTTCCAGCCTTCCTCCAACTATTTCAAGCCATTTCAGCTCCCCTCCACCATGGACAAAGCATGCATGTAAGGAGGCATAAATTGCTGGATAGCCTATATCCACCCACTTTCCCATTTCTCCCCTTTAAAAGACTCCCTGGACTTAGAGATAATGTTTCCACCCTGACCCGACGGATTGGAGCTTTGTGCTATGTTGTAGATGAATTTCGGCAATGGCACCACCGCGCAAATGGCAACCCGACGATCGGCTCATCTCAAAACCACTAACAAGGTCCTCCCCTCCTCTCTTTCTACGGGTAGATCTTAGCCTTCTTTAGGATTGAGAATCGGGCTCAACTAAGCCCGATCGGGAAGTGGTGATCTTCCTGGATATTTCAACAAGAAAAACTTAGCTCTCCGGCGGTCGCGCCGCCGCCCGGCGATGGCCTCCACCTCAATGGAGGTGGTGGTGGCGGTGGCCGGCCACGGAAGAGGCTGGATGGCCGGCGGCAACACCTGGAATGAGCTCCAGGTTCGGATAATCATGGCCCTAGGCTTGAGGAAGAAGACGACCCAACACTGTTTGATCTGCTTCAAGATCTGTGCTGATCATTTAAATTCTTAATTTAAAAATGATTTTCTATACTGAAATAACAGTTACTTAGAAAAATTATGGAAAAATACTTACAGCCTCTATATGAGGAAATGGTCAACATATCATTTGTAGCCCTATGGGTCTACTTTATTTTAAAATTTATTTGGGTCAATTTGGTCAACTGGTTTGACAAGGGAACCTCTTTTGGTGGGATCTATACCTAGAGCAAAGCAGAGATTAAAATGTTTGCCCACCCTTCATCTTTTGTCCAAAGGATCTGAAATTTGTGCTGGGAGTCTAACCTAGCTATACCTAGAGTCTATCCAAAAATGGGAATTTTTGGAGAATGTTTTTCTATAGTTGTTAGAAAAATTAAATAATCTTAAGGTAAATTAATTAGATAGCTTAATGACTTCCAAACCCTCCCAAATTTGGTGAGTGGTCCCTGGGTTCATTTTAAGGTTCTGTATAAATTTTCGTCTCATTTAGAGATGTTTTAGATTGGAAATGAACAAACCTAAGCTTGCCCTATTAAGCGATTTTTAGGTCAAGTGTGTACTTTGTGATTTGAGTGGTCATATCACCCCATCAGAGGCTGAGATTTTGACCACTGACTAGGCATGATTCCTAGCACCCTCTCATGGATTCTGAGGTGGATCGGGGTACAATTGCCATAGGACCCAAGGCCAAACCCTAAGGATGGTTCTTGGTGGTTTGTGAAGGGCAAGTGGTCAAATGACCTTATTATGATTTGAAACTTGGTAGAGAGAATTCTAGGGTAGCTAGAATACTCTTGCAGAAATTTATATGGATTCTAAAGTAAATAGGTCCCTAAAAACTCTAACCCTAGTTTAGGGAACAAAACTTGTATTGATAGAAAATGTCACTAAACTCACTGAACAGTGATGAGATTTAGGTAGAGTAGTTTTTTAAAGTTAGTACAAGCTCTGGAGATTTTATTTTGAACATAGGATCATTATTTTGGATACTTCATTAACAATTTAGTAATTTATATCATTTACTAAAGAATTTATTATGAAGTAACTACTTGCTGGAAATTGATGAACTTTATCCAGAGGACTTTTTATTATGTTTAAAAGCTCTGTGAATTCTTATGAGATTTTTGGAAGATTATTTCTAAGAGTTGGTTCTTTAAGTATTGTTTCCCATGAAAACATAATTAAATTATTTTGGTGTTTAGCAAGCCTGTAAAATTATGATTTTTGCACAGCGACATTTTTTGTACCATATTAAGATTCTGTAATTTTTATGTAATTTCCTGATGAATAATTTTGGTACTTCCATCTTTACATATGGTTAATAGAATTATATTGGATAAATTAATTAGAGGCTAAATTAATTCTGTAAAATCATGGAAATTTATATTTATTGATATCTCTCTGTTATTTAGTGATTATAATTTTTGGGTGGCCATTACTTGAGAAAATCATGTAGTTCATGTTTAAAATCACCAATGGCCAATCTTTTGTAAAAATTAAATAAATATCAGATTAATTAGGAAAATTATAATTTTCTTGATTTAGGCTAATTATGTCATGATAGACCTCCAGTAAATTTTATAGGAGATTTGGAAGACATCTTGGAGTACCTCCCTTTGTATACCTCATATAGCTTAGGATGGTCTGCGTTTAGTAAAAACTGCTGAAATCATATTAAGCTACAGGACGAACTTAGAGGATTGGATATTGGGATAATGGCTTGGAAATGTGTGAATGCATCCTCAGTAGCCAAGATGAGGGTAGGTTGGTAGGTTGTTTAGTCATAAGAGGTGCTCGGGACCGACGAAAGATCGTCCACCCCGGTAGGAGAGGAAGAGTCTCAATACACTAGGTTATATACAAAGTAATTTGAAAGGGATCGGGTAATGGGTAGAAATCAATAATATTAAGTGTCTTGCCAAAGGGAGCTTTGGGGTTCAGCCCATCGTAGTTCCTAGTGCCCTTTGAGAGCCCTTCACAGGGTATACCGGGGGCAGTCCGGGGCTAACGTAAACCGTAGGAATAATAATCCAAAAGAGCAACTAGTATAACTAGGGTTGCACATTCACACACCCCGAAAGTTAGGGAGGTAGATTAGGTTGGTTTGATTGTCATTCAGACGGTAGCTTCTGAAGGTAGATTCACGGACGGGACAGCCCGGGGAGCCGAGGGCTCGAGGGTTTAAATACATAATAAGGTCGTGGGTCTTCGGTATTTGATTGTCGTTCACACCGATATCGGTACGTAGACTCAGTGGTGTGGGATACTTAGCCAAAGAAAGTCTGGTGGATACAGCCAGTACTAGTACGTGGATACTCTAGGTTGTGTTCTTCTAGGGGTGTACGGAAGGGCTAGGCCCTGTAGTGTGGATACCTCCTAGGAGTGGGGGGCCCGACCCAGTGTCTCCGTTTTCCACTATGGAGGTTCCTGGGAGTGATGCTAGGTGCCCAAACAGGGGGATCTAAAGGTCTTTGCGCATAGAGTTGTGTGCGTGAGTTGCACTTGCATGAATCATGGCATAACATATCACTACACTCATATTTGCATACAACCGACACCCCAACGTATAAATCGGTATGAGACTTTTTATATGATGGGAGCCTTGCAGAAGACCCCTTAACTTATAAGTTTGTATGGGCATTCATATAAGTTAAGGTTACTTACTTATTTTCTGATTGTCTTCTTATATATATACTACTTGCTACATGTCTACTTTACTGCTCACTATCGTAGAACTTCTAGATGTGCTTTATTCTGATCAGCTATTTATACAACATAGGATTACTGTTAGACTAGTTCCACTGTAACTCGCCTTTCTTATTCTCCACCTTTGTAGCTTATTTTTCCTCCTCTCCGCTCGGTGCCTAGGAGCCGTGGGGGGAGGGGAAGGGGATGATAGTGCTTAGTATTTATGACTAGTGGTATTCGAACCACAAAATTACAGGAGCTCCAGATGGGAGACAGGGAACAACAGTCCAAGGACCATCACCAGCGGAGCACGGTGCGCATGGAGGTGGGCCAGTCTAGTTCCGGAGTACCTGTGACAAGCTCCCTGAGTGATTAGTCTTTCTTATAGCTTCCGCGATGAGTGATTTGTAGTGAGGACTCTGATGTACCGGGCTGAGCCCGTTTATATATTCATCTGTACTGTTCTTTTGCAGTACTTTCTACTTTCTATGTATTAATGGACTTGCTGTTATTTTTATTCATATATGATATGTGGACATGTTGCATTTATTTCTCTCTCTTTGTGATTGAAAAAGGCCGGCAGAGTTGGCGTTTTGTAGTGGCGGCCTTCCCGAGTGTTGGTGCCACCGCAAAACGGCAATTCTGGGCATAAGACCCCAATGGTTGAAAAAGAAACAAAAATGAGGTCTTACACCACAAGATCTATTTCAAGTGAGATCTAGAAACCCTTTGAGTTTTTGACCAGGTGCCCCAAAAAAAAACAAAGTCTTTTGATCAGGAGACTTGGCAACCAAAAGATTACTTTTGAAGGGAGTTAAAAACCCTTTGTACAGGAAGTTAAATAGAAAATGATTTAGTGTACTCTTTCACAAAGTTTAGAGAAGACTAGTGGATTATTGATGTTGTCAGAGCTCCCCCTGAGATATAGAAGAGTTTAGGAGAATGAGAGATTTGTTTAGGGTGTAGACCTTCAGATTGAATTAGATCTTTAGGAAACTTAAAGACTGATGAAGATTGTTTATCTCTTGAAAGACCTGATGCAAAACTGAAGAAGACTGATATTATATATGAGTTATTCTTTTTTTAGTTTTCTTGTATTCACAATTCATAAGCTTATGTATATTCTTTTTGGCAATCTTCTAAAAAAAAGTCTTTTATATTCCTTGCAGAAAATCAGCCTTTGAATTTTAAATACTATCCTTTATTGACTACAGAAAATCTGGGAAAGTGAACGGCTAGAATTGTCATAAATAAATTCCATAACTATCTCTGGAAATAATCCAAGTAATAACTCTGTGAAATACCATAATTAATGCTGCCATGGAATGGCTATATTCTTGAGAATATAAGCATTAATTATCAGAGTATTACTTGTTAAATATAATCAAATAAATTGATAGTCGAACTAAGAAACTGAAGATTAAAAACATCAAACAAAACTTGAAAGAAAATATTCGACCTCAGGAAGAATTTCGTCAACCTGAACTCCAAGTTCATCGAGCTGAGAAATCTCCTTCGTCGAGCTGAGCTCAGCAATCATGAACTGAAAAAGGACTGCCAATCTAAGCTCCAAGTTCATCGACCAGAGAAAGACTTTAGTCGAGCTAAACTTCCGATATGAGATCAGAGATCGTCGACTTCAGCTAGACTTTCGTCAAACTCAACTCAGAGAAGAAAGTCTGAGTTCATCGATCAGAGATCGACGATCGGAGATCGACGATCGTCGAGATGAGTTCAACTATCGTCAAGCAAAAATTCTGAAGTCTTTAAAACTACTTGTCTCTAAATTCTTGAGTCTCTAAAGTCTTTTGAAGCAAGGTTCAACAGAATAACCTAATAATACTAACCTTAACCTTAGGAAAACAAATGACCCTAGGATATACATGATGGGTCACCAAACCTAATAGTGAACCTAGCCCAAATAAACCCTAAACAAGGTGGGGTTCCAACATTCTCCCCATTTTTTGTGAGTTCACTATGAACAATAATAAAAGAAAAATCACAAAACTTAAAATAATATCTGGCAGAATTATAAAATTTCAACAGATATAAAAAGAAGTGCCTTGTGACAAATTTAGAACATATAACAATTAATATAAAAAGCATAAAATGAAGAACTGTCAAACTTTCTTTGAAGTATCCTGTGAAGTTCTAGCAGAAGGTTTTGTGAAGATAATTTCTATATTGGGATCAATAACTTGCTTCTTTGACATCTTCAAATCTTCTGCTCCAAGAATTGTCACTGAAGCAGCTCTAGGTACAACTGCTTCAGGATGTAAAGACATATGTGTCAACATTAAAGAGCTTGTGTACCTGATATTTTTCCAACTCTTTCTTTCTATATGAAGATATTGAAGTATACTGGAAAATATCTTGTCCTTCTTCTTTAGCTTTCCTGATTTGAGAAAGTCTTATAAGTTCTTTGAACCTAGCAATCCTAGAATTAGGATCCATCTATGTATTACAAACTGGAGATAAAGGCCTTTCAAGACTTGATTTGTCTTGCTTATTTGATTCATATAATTAATGTTGTCTGCTTTGCTTTTGGTACTGTTGATGTCTGCTGCTGCTGGAACTGTGTTTTGTTCTGCTATAAGAAGATTTGGAATGTTGAGAAGATGTAGACTTTGGAGCTTGAGAAACACTTACTGAGGATCAAGCAGCAGGTGGTGGAGGAGGAGGAGGACCTCTCTTGTATTTAGGTAGAGGAGAGTATCTACTGCTCTTCTACCTTGCCTTCATTTTATTCTTTGAATATATCATCCAGTGAGGGGATTCTGGGGTGAGATTTATATTATGCATAATATAATAAGGAGTATCAGCAGTGGAAGAGGGTTTAGGAGCTGCCTTTGGTGTAACTTTCTTCTTGAACTTTCTCTTCTTAGAACTAGAATCTTCAGAGTCATCTAATTCATCAGCATCATCATCATCAATCTCTTCTACAGGATTGTCATAAAGATTATTAATCCTTTTGAGCATTTCATCAAAAAGAAAAGGATGATCTTTTGGCTCTATGACTTCAGCCTGAGGCTACACTTAAACTTCTGGCTCTGGAAAATCTCTAATCACTTGGTCACTGTCTTTTTCCATATCTTAAAATAAGATCTCATCAAGATCTGGCATGGGAGACTCAGCCCAGCCATAATTTGGAGGAGAAAAATCCTTTGACTCTGAGATTTCAGAATCTATGACCTTTTCACTTACTAACAAACTTGTCCTTAGTTGATCCAAAACTAAAGGACTAATAGGTGTTGTTCAGCACAATATACCTTGAGAATTATCAAGAACTACTGAATCAAAAACTTGTAAATAGCTGTTGTATATAGTATTAAAAGAATATAATAAAGAATAAATATCAACTGAGGGATTTATAATGAAATCACCAACAGTATTTAATGCTGCAACAAAAACTGTCTCTTCTGCAAAACACAACATCTTTGTTTCATCATCAAGAATTTCAATGATCTCTGATTCTTGAACATATGCTGCTATTACTGCTACTACTAGAGCTTCTTCACAGAACATCTGCCCTGCATGGTTTCAGAGAGTCCTGAAGCCATGCCCCTAGAAAAAGAAGGGATAGAAGAGGAGGAAGTAAACTGAGCAGAGAGAAAAGAGATAGAAGAAGTAAGAGGGGAAATGGCCTCATCTATAAGCTTCTTTAGAGATGGAGTGATGAATTTTAGAAGATATGAAGCAATGTCAGAGAAGTTGAGATAAAGTGGTTCAAGAGAAGATGGGGTATTGTTGGATTGGTGACCGCAATTAGAACAGACAGAAAATCCTTGAGTGAAGTCTGTTTGTTGGAATTCAGCAAATGTGGATGAAATGTTGGATGGAAGATTGGATTGAGGTAGGTTAGATTCTTGAAGATTAGGGAAATTAGATAGAAGATTTGATGTATGGAAGGTATCTGGAATTTCATCTTGGTGAGGAGATTATTATGGAGATGGAGATGAAATTAGATTGAATTAGGGAAATGACATTGGTTGACTTGGATGAGTAGATGAAGATGGGAGATCTTAAAGATGAGATAGTTAAGGAGATTGAGGAGGTGGAGATGGTACTTCCTAGGCAATATAGATATGTGATATTGGTTGAGATGGTGATACTGAACGAGTGGAGTTAGAGGGTTTTTAAAGAGGAGTTGATGATAGAAATATGGAATAAGGTGGAGATGGAGGAGTAGCAGTCCCTTCTACTAGGGTCGGAGAAGTGGTTGTGTCAGCCCTGGTGTTATCAGAAGCAATCCTAGAGGAGGAGGCCCTGGAGGGATTGGGGATTGTCCTCTCCCATCTGCCAAATAAGGCATAGGTAAGCCTCTTAGAGGCATTGATGAAACTAGTCTGGGAGACAAATAGATCTGGAGCCTTTTCCTGAAGGAAGATTCCTAGAATCCTTCCTAAACTAACATCCTTCTTGTTAACTTTATTCTTAATCAAATCAAATGAAATACCTCCCCAGTTCACTGAATTTTGATTAACTAAGGCACACATTAGATTAAATTGGTGCCTTGGAATGTGATCATGAGCAGAGTGTTTTCCCAATGACACTTTGCCTACAACATCATCCAGAAATCTATATTCTTTTGAAAAAAATTTCTTAAGAAGATGGTTAGGGTTTCCTGCAGTATTCCCTAACCTTTCTAACATCTCCTCAAATTCACTGTTAGATAGTTCTATTTCATCTATACCATTAACAAAACAAAATACTTCGGTCAAAATATCTGGAGAGAGAGGAACCTGGTGACATAAAATTATTCTAATCAGAACTGGTGTTTCCTAAATCTTGGCTGTGAAAACCCATTCCTTTATCTCTGTTACTAGCAGTTATATCCTGGTAGTCATAAATTTCTGTAACTGCTGAGCTTATAAGAGTTGTAAGATGATCTGGATGACTTGATTGGAATGGCTGATGTAATCGATGTCGATGTCGAAGACGACATTGAATTTCATTCCTGAGAGATTCGCCACCAAAATCGCCATTACCTGCAAGAGCAAAAAGATCAAGTGCAAAAAAACTGAAAAGCGTGTGATGGAGTTTGATGAAAACCCAATTATATATTTTCAGAAGATGAAATAGAGAACTCTATCCTGCGAAAAAGAAAAGCTTCTAGCTCAGTTAAACGAAAGAATTTCATGAAGAAATGATATCGTCGATCTTAGTTTAAAGAGGGGGAAAATTGATCATCGTTCTTAGGTCGAAGAAATATTTTCTGAAGCAAGATCGTCGATCTCCGTTCGACGAAAATGACTTCACACATGGATTTCATCGAAATCAGGCCGACGAAAATTCTTAAGAAGAGTGCACAGATCGTCGATCTCCATTCGACGAAATATGACCAATTCTTTGACCTTGGACAGAAAACAATTAAGCCTTCTCCATTAATAATACCTAACTTATTTAATAAGAACAAATGTTTCTTTTCATCCAAAGGTTTAGTGAAGATGTCTTCTCTTTGTACATCAGTAGAGATAAAAACAAGTTTAATTTTATTTTTGTCCACACATTCTCTAATGAAATGTTGTCTAATTTCTATATGCTTGGTCCTACTATGATACACTGGATTTTGTGCAATGGAAGATGCACTTGTACTATCATAATATATAGTTGAATTATTTAGGTTGAAACCATAATATAAGAGTTGATTTTGAATCCACAATATTTATGAAAAATAGCCAGCTATAATATATTTAGTTTCTGCAGTTGAAGTGGACATAGATGTTTGTTTCTTACAAAACAAAGACACAAGCCTATCACCAAGGAACTGGAATATTCCTTATGTGCTTTTCCTGTCTATTCTACATCCAGCAAAGTCAGCATCTGAGAATCCAGTTAATTCAGATTCTGACTCAGTTAGATACCAGAGTCCAAGATTTGGACAACACTTTATATATCTCAAACTTCTTTTTAGGAAAATAAGGTGAGATTCTTTTGGGTTCACTTGGAACCTATCATAAAGACATGTAGAAAATATTATATCTGGCCTACTCGTTGTGAGATACAATAAGGACCCAACGATATCCTTATTTGTTTTCTGATCAACTGGCTTGCCCTGTTCATCAGAATAAATCACAGCATTGAAAGCCATAGGTATTTTCATAGCTTAGGCATCAGACATCCCAAATATCTTAACTAACTCCTTAGCATATTTAGTTTGGGAGATGAAAATTCCATCAGGGGATTACTTCACTTGAAGACCAAGGAAGTACGAAAGCTCATCCGTGCTACTTATTTCAAACTTTGAATGCATCAGGTCAGAAAACCTTTGGCATAGTTTGGAAATAGTATAGCCAAAAAATGATGTCATCTACATATATTGGTACTAACACAATTTCATTTTTATGATGCCTAAAAAATAAAGACCTATCTACAATGCCCCTATAGAACTTATGCTCTAAAAGAAAGCTAGCTATGTTCTCAAACCAAGCTCCTAGAGCTTGCTTTAACCCATAGAAATTTTTATGCAATTTGAAAATAAAAGAGGGATGGGTTGGAGAGATAAAACATGGTGGTTTCTCCATATAGACTTCCTCTTTGAGTTCAACATTTAAGAAAGCACTCTTGACATCCATCTGGTAGACTATGAACATATTATAGGCTTCATAAGCAAGGAATATTCTGATAGCCTCCATCCTTGCAACAGGGGCAAAGGCCTGGTCATAATCAATTCCTTCCTCCTGAGAATAACCTTAAGTTACCAATCTTGCTTTGTTCCTTACTATAGCTCCTTGTGCATCCAATTTGTTTCTAAATATCCATTTAGTTCCAATGACTTGGTAGTCTTTGGGTCATAGAACTAAATCCCAAACTCTGTATCTCTTTAATATAATGAGCTCCTCTTACATTGCATTAATCCAGTGGGGAACTTAATCTACATCTTTTATGGATTAAGGTTTAATCTGAGATATGAAGCAAGCATGCATCAAATCTTGGTTGAGTTAATGCCTTGTTTGCACACCAACTGATATATCTCTAACCACTTGAGATATAGGGTAATCTCTAAGTGTGATAAGATCAGTTGGAGGAGTTGGTTCATTAACAGCTTGGGGAATTAATTCCTCTTGTGGAATTAGGTTGGTTGTTGTTGGCTCAGAAATTATTTCAATGATATCTTCTTCACTATCTTCATCAACTTGTGGATAAGGATGTGATATAACCTCTTGGGTGAGGTTTAAATCATTGAATTTCTTACACAGGTTGGGTACCTGCAATAAATCTCTGGTTGAAGAATCCTTCTCCTTGTAAAACATGTTAGCTTAATAAAATGTTACATGCACAGATTCATCAATTTTAAAAGTTGATTTATTTAAAACCCTATAGGCCTTGATGACTTGAGAATATCCAAGAAAAATTCCCTCTGTAGCTTTGGCTTCAAACTTTCTAAGATCTTTCTTGTTATTATTGTGTATATAACATCTATAAACAAATACTCTGAAATAATTTATTTTAGATTGCTTCCCGTTGAGCAATTCATATGGAGTATTACCCTTAAGTGTATGTATTTAACTCAGATTCAGAACAAAATTTTCTATGCTTACATCCTCTGCCCAGAAGGATAGGGGAAAGTAAGCATCTGCAAGCAATGTTTCTACAGATTCAATTAGAGTTACATTTTTCCTTTCTGCTACCCCATTTTTTTGACGAGTTCTAGGAGCAGAAAAGCAATGTCTGATACCTTCCTTCTGACAGAATTCTTGCATAAGAAGAGATTCAAACTCATTGCCATGATCACTTCTGATCAATGCAACTTGAGTAGAGTACTCAATCTTTATGCTCCTAAGAAAGTCTGTAAGAACTTTTAAGTTATTTGACTTGTTTCTCAGAAAGAACACCCAAGTTAATCTAGAGAAGTCATCTACAAAAACTAAAGTGTAAAATTTCCCTCACAAGCTCTGTACTGCAATTGGTCGAAAAAGATCCATATGTAGCAAGTACAGAATCCTGGGTAAATCACTCTTATTAATAGATTTAAAGCTCTTTTTAGTTTAGTTGCCTAATTGACAAGCCCTGCAGAGACTTTCCTTCTTGTAGGGGACAGAAGGCAATCCTCTAACAAGGCTATCTGTAGATAGTTTAGTAATATTTCTTAGGTTTACATGTCCTAGTCTTTTATGTCATAAATCATTATTTTTACTTATCTGATTGAATAAACAAATTTCTGAACTAGCTGACTAAAAATTAACTACATAAATATTTCCTTATCTAAGTCCAGTTAAAACAGTTTTGTTTTCTATGTAAGTAATAATATAGGAAGATTTAGTAAATGATACCTAATAACCTTCATCAAATAACTGTCTTATGGACATCAGGATATGCTTGAGAACACTAACATATGCTATCTTTTGAAGGTGACAGCTCCAACTTTGGCATTCCCATATCCTTTTATTTTTCTACAGTTTGAATCTCCAAAGATCACTTTTGGTCCAAGCTTTGACTTGTAATCAGTGAGATTTCCCTTGCTACCTGTCATATGATTTGAACATCCACTATCCAAGTACCACTGTTGCTCGGTGGTAGGATAGTCCATCAGCTACATAAAAAGAGATTAGATGTTCTTGACCCAGGTAACCTTGGGTCCTTGATTCTTCTAAAATTTATAACTAGAAATGTAAGAATAATCAGGTTGGTCTTTGTATCCTAAGGGGTGAAATGTTTTAGGGTGAATTATCCATTGGGTAAAGGGATTTACAAGTTTGTGTTTATGATATTTAGTTTGATTAAAATTAAAATTTCTATTTTCAAAGTTTGAGTTTGACGAATTTGGTTGAGTTCGTCGAGCTGAGGTCGACGAAAATTATTTATGTCGTCGATCTAGGTTCATAGAATTATAATGCTCACTTTCTACATTCCACAATTATCGATCTCTGTTCGACGAAACATGTTGATTTCATCGAGCACCGTCTCTTGAGGAATCTTACCCAAAATCTGGGTTCAGAGTTCGTCGATCACCGTTCGACGCAAAATATTGATTTCGTCGATCTGAGTTCATCGAATTTTGTTGAAAATAATTTTTATATCAGTGTTTATTTTTCTTTGATTTAGGTTTTTGAAATACTTTACTTTGTTGGTTGTTATCTACTACCTTTTCTTTTCGCTTTTCAGATATGAATTTTATAGGGGTTGATAATATATTTTTCTTTAGAATAGGTGGTAGTCTAGATGAAGCTTCTAAGCATAGTTTACCATTAAACATGGCATTGATTGTGCTTGTGATGTCCATTAATTTTATACTTCTCCCATTAAGGGATTCTTCAAAATGTTTTGCTTCATTAAGTTTAGTTTTTAAAGAAATGATTTGTTCAGAAGCTATATCTAGATCATCTTTTAATTTTATGTTTTTTAGAAAACAAATTATCAAATTCAATTTGTTTATCTCTAATAAGTTTGATTTCCATCTCAAAATTAATTAAATCATTACATAAAAATTTGAATTCAGCTTTAAAGTGATCAGAATTGAAATCAAAGCAGGCTATTACTTGATCCTCTTCTGATTCTAATTCTTCTGTTGATTCATCAGCAGCTGAATGACTGCACGAAGCATCAATTTCCATCAGGCAAATCTCTCTGCCTTTTGCCTCTTCTTCATCCTCACTAGAGCTGGAAGATGAAGACTCTTCTTTAAACTCACTCCAAGTCTCAACAACAATGTCTTTTTCCTTCTTCTTATACTTGCTGGAAGAAGGCTTGTTGTAGTGCTTCTTGTATTCCATCTCTTTTCTTTTATCCTTCTATTGAGCCTCTGGACACTCGGGAAGAATGTGTCCGGGCTTCCTGCAACCATAGAAGACAACTTCCTTAGTAGGAGTCTTGTCATACCTTGGCTTATCTTCATTCTTTTTTGGCCTTCTTCTGAAGTCCTTCTTCGCCATTTTAAAGAATCTCTTGGCAAAGAGACTCATCAACTATTCATTTAATGGTAGTGCTTCTGATTCTTCAGATGCCATAAAAGCAATACTTTGCTCCTTCCTTCCTATGGTAGATATCTTTTGTTCAGCTGCTTCTTTAGTCTTGATAAGTTGCTCATAAGACTTGAGCTTGCATAGCAAAAACTCAGTAGAAATTACATTTAGGCTTCTGGCCTCCTTGATTGGACAAATCCAAAAGTCCCATGTGCTAGTGAAGCACATAAGAATTTTATCATTGACCTCAGTCAGTGATATGTTCTTATTCAGGTTCTTCAGCTCCTTAAATATAAAGCTGAGTCTGTTGTACATATCAGCAACTGACTTTAACTCTTCTTTCTTGAAGTTATCATATTGGGAAATGAGATGAGATCTTCTAACTTATATTTCATCAGCTGATCCAACAACCATTCTATTAAGAGAATCCCAAATGACCTTTACTGATGTGCATTATGCAACCTTCTAGAATATGTCATCAGACATAGTTTGGGCCAGAATATTCATTGTCTTAGCATTAGCAATCTTGGCTTTCTTCTGTGCTTCAGTCCACTCAAGTGGTGGAACTGCACTTGTACTTATTGTAGTAGACACTAAAGGTAGGTGACCTATCAAAATAGAATTGTAGATATCTTCATTAATTAAATTCATATATAACCTAATCCTTACCTTCCAAAGTACAAACTTATTAAGGTTGCACACTTGAGGTCTGGTGCTTGAGTATTCCTTATTCTGTGTCATGACATAAAAAAGACACTAGAGATAATAAGATCTATCAAAGATCTTTTGGTTCAAGTGTTAGCCTATGAAACCAAATAACCACCCTTTGATACCAATTGAAAGTGAGGGATAGATCTGTCTTAACTCTTGTGGGGGGGGGGGGGGTGAATAGAGTATTTTAAAAACTTTGATTAGTTTTTTTGGCAGAATTAAATTAAGTGATATCTATATGTATAGAGAGAAATAAAAACAAAGACAAGCACAACACAACAAATAAAAGAATAGAGCAACCCAGACGACACAAATATTTTATAGTGGTTCCCCTAAACTTGGGTACATCCACTCTTATACTACCCAGGTAGGAATCCACTAACAGGTTTTTGATCAGGTGCCCTGCCACCACATGTTTTTACTTAAGTGCCCTATCACCACAAGATCTATTTCAAGGGATATCTAGCAACCCTTTGAGCTTTTGACTAGGTGCCCAAAAAACAAACCAAGTCTTTTGATTAGGAGACTTGACAACCACAAGATAACTTTTTAAGGGAGTTAAAACCCTTTGTACAGCAAAGTTAAAAAAAATTAATGTTGTCTACTCTTTCTCAAAGTTATGAGAAGACTAGTGGATTGTTGTTGTTCTCAATGCTCCCCCTTAGGTGTAGAAGAGTTCAGCGGAATTAGAGCTTTACTCAGGGTATAGGCCTTCAGATTGAAGTAGATCTTCAGGAAACTTTTATACTGATGAAGATTGTTTGTCCCTTGAAAGTCCTGAAGAAAAACTGAAGAAGACTGATATTGTATGAGAGCTATTCTTCTTTCAGTTTTCTTGTATTCATAAGCTTCTATATATTCTATTTTGCAATTTTCTAAAAAAAGACTTTTATATTCTTTGCTAAAAATCAGCCTTTGAATTTTGAATCCTATCCTTGATTGATTGTAGAAAATCAAGGAGACTGAACGGCTAGAATTGCTTTAAATGAATTCCCTCACTATCTCTGGAAATAAGCCAAGTAATAACTCTATGAAATACCATAATTAATACTGCCATGGAATTGATATATTCTTGAGAATATAAGCATTAATTATCAGAGTATTACTGCTTAAATATAATCAAATAAATTGACAATCGAACTGAGAAACTGAAGAGGAAAAACGTCGAACAGAATCTGAAAGAAAATAGTCGACCTCAGGAAGAATTTCGTCGACCTGAACTCCAAGTTCATCGAGCTGAGAATCTCCTTCATCGAGCTTAGCTCAACGATCATGAACTGAAAAAGGACTACCAATCTGAGCTCCAAGTTCATCGACTAGAGAAAGACTTTCATCGAGCTAAACTTCTGATTTGAAATCAGAGATCATCGACCTCAGCTGGACTTTCATCGAGCTAAACTCAGAGAAGTAAGTCTGCGATCGTCGATCGGAGATCGACGATCGTCGAGCTGAGTTCAGCTATCATCGAGCAGAAATTTTGAAGTCTTTAAAACTGCATGTCTCTAAATTCTTGAGTCTCTGAAGTCTTCTGAAGTCAGGTTCAACAGGCTAACCTAATAAGACTAGCCTTAACCTTAGAAAAACAAATGACCCTAGGCTATACATGATGGGTCAACAAACCTAGATCATTGAAGCTTTCTCAGAAATTGGTCGAAGAAGACAAGCTGAAAACTTTTCTGGATCTGAAAACCTATATCACCACGATCAAGATGAGGATCTGTGAGAATAAGAATGCCTTGATCTGTTGATCTAATCTTGCTCTGAATCTATGGAATCGGATAAGGAGCGGCGGCGATATCGTCGATGAAGAGTGGTGGCGGCTTCTCGATTTGGAATGAAGAAAATCGATTAAGAAAACTTTATCTCTCTGTTAGGGTTAGTCAAATATGATAAGACCTTTTATAGTAATACTCTAACGGTCTTAATCATAAATGACATAACACGTGGACCAAAAATCATGGAGATTAATTTGAAATCGGGTCCCATCAGACTTAACGAAATTTCAGAAAAATTGTCTGCATTACTCGAGTGGAATATGACCACTCGAGTAATCACTTTGACTTCTCGAGAAAAGGACGTAAAGTTCTCGAGAATAATCCTTAGAGAAAAATCTGGAAATATCTTCTGGCTACTCGAGTAATAAGATAGACTTCTCAAGAAGTAACTGGACTTCTCGAGTTCTAAAGCTTCACTACTCGAGAACTAGATGTACTTCTAAAGTACTCGACTTCTGTTACTCGAAACAAAGCCTTGCACTACTCGAGTAATAGCCTTAGTTACTCGAGTATTAGACTTAGAAGAAATTTTGTGTTAGATATTTCAGATAACTCGAGAATAAGTAGAGTTGTACTCGAGTACTAAGCAGTTTCTCGAGAACTAACTTTAAATCATCTTTAGAACTACTTCAGTTACTCTCAAGTGCTCGACTTAGCTTGCTCGAGAACTGACTATAATTATACTCGAGTACTTAAGTTACTACTCGTGTGAAACACTTAGAAAAATTCTGCTTTCTTAAAATTTTCTTTCTTCAAGGAAATCTGCAACTAGTCTTTCTCCTATAGGTTTAGTGCTTGAAAATGAAGTGTATCCCAATAGAGAGGCTACACATATGTCAACACCATGGATCACACATTTAGGGATTACATTGTACGGTCCTGTGTTTGGTGACTCATTATAGACTGACATTGGTCTACACTTTGGCAATTAAGTCCTGCAAACAAATAACTCAAACAAGACATCAAATACAACTTAATTCATCTTAGTTTAAGGGTGACTTCAAACAAATCTATGTTATTGTGGATACAATACCCAACAGTACTCATTGATGCCAGGTACTCCTTGTAAAGCTCTAGATCATCCTCGGATACCAGAGATATCTGCATCTCTTCGAACATTTGCACCAGCTCCATATCCATCAACTAATGCCCTGCTCCTGGTGTAGTGGATCTCCGACTCAGAGCGTATGCAACCACATTGGCCTTCCCGGGATGATAGTGTATATTATACTGATAGTCTGACAAAAACTCTACCCAACATCTCTGTCGGATGTTCAGCTCCTTCTGTGTATCCACGTACTTAAAATTCTTGTGATCCGAGGAAATATCACAATGGACATTGTATAGAGAGTGCTGTCAGATCTTAAGAGCGAGGATAATCACTCCCATCTCCAAGTCATGCACCGAGTAGTTTTGCTCGTGTTTATTCAGCTATTTGTAGGCATAAGCTATCACGTGCCCGTTCTGCATCAGAACGGCAACCATCCCCTGATACGACACGTTGGTATAAACCTAAAATCCTTCCTTCCCAGATGGAAGGGCAAGGATTGTGGCCAAAGTAAGCCGCCACTTCACCTCCAGGAAGGCTGCCTCGCACGGCGGCGTCTAAAAAAAGGCTTCTCCTTCTTCGTCAGAGATGAGAGCGGGAGAGAAATCCGAGAGAATCCATCTACGAACTTTAGGTAGTAACCGGCAAGTCCTAGGAAACTCCTCACATCAGTGGTCATCTTCAGTGGTGGCCAATCCTGAACTTCATGAACCTTTGCCGGATCCACTGCCAATCCTTCTCCACTGATAATATGGCCCAAGAATACCACCTCCTTTAGCAAAAACTGGCACTTGCTGAACTTGGCATACAGACTGTGCTCCTGGAGCCTCTCTATAGTTAGTGCTAAATGATGTGCATGGTCCACTTTGGTCCTCAAATATATGAGGATGTCGTCAATAAACACTTTAACGAAGACATTTAGGTAAGCCACGAACACCAGATTCATCAAACACATGAACACGGATGGCGCATTCATGGGCCCGAAGGGCATCACGGTGAACTCGTACAACCCATATCTACTACTGAAAGAAGTCTTCGGGATGTCCTCCTCCTTAATCCACAGCTAGTAGTACCTTGACCTCAAATCCATCTTTGAAAACCAGTGATCTCCCTCCAACTGATAAAACAACTTGTTAATTCTCGGTAGAGGATACATGTTTCAGGAGGTCAGCCTATTCAGTTCCCTGTAATCGATGCAAAGTCAGAATGTCTCATCCTTCTTCTTCACAAACAGCACCAGATATCCCCATGGCGAAGAGCATGGCCGGACAAATTCGGCTTCCACTAGCTCCTATAGCTGGCTTCGTAACTCCACCAACTCCTTCGGGGCCATCTGATAACGAGCTATAGATATCAGCTTAGCCCCGGGCATGAGTTGTATCTTGAAATCCTTCTTTAGATGCGGCGACAAACCTGGTAACTTCTTTATAAATACATATGCAAAGTTTCGCACCACTAGAATCCTAGCAATAGGGTCTTGGGCCTTGGTCATATCAAATAACACCTGATAGACCTCATTTCCCTGTAGATGGGCCTTGACGGCCTGAATAAAAGAGAGTAGAAGACGAGAAGCTGGGGCAATACCTTCGAAGGTCAGGTAAGTGTCAGCATATCTCAGTACGACCCTTCTTTCTGTGCAATCAATTTGCGCATTGTTCCAGGTGAGCCATGTCATGCATAGGACGAGGTCAAAATCCGGCATCCTCGGGATTGTTGTCAGGGCCTCGAAAGTTACACCATTAATGGTCACTCCCAGAATACACTTGGTTGTAGACTGTATCTCCATCCCATTGGGGAGTCAAACCCTCCTAATGACTCCCTCAAAGTTATCAATATGGTTCAGGTCTCTGATAAACTCCTCCGAGACAAAATTATGTGGAACTCCGGTGTCGAATAGGGTGTGGGTGGGCTTACCACACACCATCACTAACCCTGAGTTAGTTATGTTTTTCCTCTTAGATATCTAGTCTCAGATTCTTCCCTAATTCTTCATTTTTATATTCATGTAATCTAGCTTCTAGAAAGTAAAGAAAACTTAAATCACCAGCGACCTGCTTTCACCTGCTCCGAGTTCCGGGGCAGAGCCAAATCTAAGGCAAATACCAGACCTCTATCCTGTCTGCGGTCTCCTCCCTGAAATCCACGTACTCGGTCGCATTCTCAACCACCAGACTACCATGCAGGTGGGGCATCCTGAAGTGCTGGTTGGAGTGCTTCGCTCATAGGGCAGTTCCTCCGCTTGTGCCCCGGCTAATTTCACCGGAAGAATGTCGGTGCCTCATCCACTGCCCTCTGCATCTCTCGCATCTATAAAGGCTAAGGAACCAACACCACCGGGTTGCTCTACTCCTGCATGTCCTCCTAGAGGGGATGGTCCCCATTCCTCCTTTACCCTATGACATGACCTCTGTGCTAGTCTCTCCTGCCACCAATCACTAAGTCATTAGCCAGTCTCTTCCGGCCCCGGACTGTTAGCTGGTCTGCCTCCAGCTTCTTGGGAATCTCCAAGATCCTGGCCAAGCTTCCATCAGAAATAAAGTAGAGGGCCTGCCTCGTGTCATTGTGAAGGACCTTATAGAACCTCTTCACATAGCCCGCGTTAAGAAGAGAAGAAAACCCACCAGGTCTAATGATTCACAAATCGGTACTGAGGTGGTGGTTCTTTATCTACTACAAACACAAGGCCACAAATAATCATTCAATATATTAATAAACAAAAGAAACCCGAGAATTAGCATCAAATTTCCACGACAACGCAAAAGTAAGAGAAGCAAAAGTTTCCTCAGGTATACTCGACGAATTACAATTCACTCTACAAATTGGACTTAGCTAATTGGAGGACACTCGATGCCAAGGAATCACTTGACACCTTACTGAATTCACTCGATTCCAAGGCATCACTTAACGACTTTTTAAATCACTCGATGCCTTTCTAAAATCACTCGACGCGAAGGCATCACTCGACACCAAAATGAAATCACTCGACGCATTTCTGAAATCACTCGATGCCAAGGCATCACCCGATGTCAAACTGAAATCAATCAACTCCTTTCTGAAATCGCTCGATGCCTTTTTGATATCACTCGACGCCACAACATAAATTGACTCCAAACTGAAATCACTCGACGCCTTTATTAAATCACTCGATGCTAAACTGAAATCACCCAACACCTAGGTATCACTCGATGCCAAACTAAAATCAATAGACGCCAAACCCTATTCCTACCAGAATCTTTCCTATCTAAATGGAGGTTATTCGACCTATTAATTTTTATAACATTTAAACCTTGACCTCTAATAAGTTCCAGAAAATAATAGAAAAATTGGGTAGACTAGAAAAGAGTTCAAACATAGACAAAAGAACCCCACTACAACACAACAAAAAGAAAGGGAAATTTACTACTATTCCTCATAAGGTAAAGCTAGAAGTAGACAAAAGAAGTGATATGAAAATATAAGAACTAACAGTAGGATTGACAGAAAATAGAAAATTATACATGTTGAATTTGTAAGAGGCTAAGAATGGGAGCAAACCACCACTTGCCTTAAACCTCCTTATCTTAACCTTCTAAACATTCCACGACACAGATCGGCAGAAAAAGAAAGAGCGGAAATGAAATCTGGATGGATTTAGACAAAACGTAGGTTTATGGCCACACACCCCAATGCCATAAGTCCACAAACACAAAAATACCTACCACTAATGCGTTGTTATCGATGAGAACTTTCCAGATCTATACTCGGCTGAAGATTTCGTCCACCGGAGCTCCTGAAATGTCTGACGGAAGGTTCGCGATGAAAAACATATTGTCTCTCTCACGACCCTCTCGATACGAACCTTTTGGCGAAGAAGCATGAATAGGGTTTTCTTTTTATATGTATATATATATAATATTATATTATTAAAAAAATAACTAGAAAAACTCAAATGACGAGAGTGAGCAAACCATCTCAGTTTCGATGAAAGTCACACCAAAGCTAAATGTCAGTGCTATGAATCCAACAGAGAAGTCTAAATCAGGATCCGACAAACCAAACTCGGGTTAAAATTCCCCGAAGTTTAAACAATGATAATCCTTATAAAATTCACTGAGACTTCAAATTGGCCCGGATTGCCATGAAACTTTACATGCACGACTAGAATCAAATACTTTAGTCTTCTAAAGCTTAAAACCCCAATTCTCATGAGTCTAAAATCTAGTTAACTCACCATAACGGATGCAACCATGCACTAATGATGACGCACCGTTAATTACGCGCCAATGTAACGCCATTATATTATAAATATGATGCTAAAGAGATTAAAAATAATTATCAAAAAAACATCAGGGCCATTACAGCCACCCCCCCCCCACCCTAAAAAGAAGTTTCGTCCATAAAATTTATATACAAATCGAATATAAAGAAGAAAAGCAATAACCAAAGGTTATCAGTTGGAAAACTTACCACAGAAGCTAGGGGAAAAGGTCAAGATGAGACTTTCTCATGGACGATTCCAACTCTTAAGTAGTGCTCTCGACGTCTAGGTTTCGCCAAAGAACCTTGAACATGGGAATTGTCTTCCTCCGCAACTCCTGATCTCGAGTCTCCAAAATATGAATAGGCTCTTTGACATTAAAAATATTAGGCTGCAACTGGGCCACCAAGTCAAGTACATGACTATCACTAAGCACACACTTTCACAGCTAGCACACATGAAACACATCGTGAACACCAGGAATAGTAGTAGGCAAATCAAGCCTATAAGCTGACACTCCAATGCACTCAACAATTTGGAAAGGTTCCACATACCTGGGATCCAACTTGTGGTTTCTTCCAAACCTCTTAACAACTGGCATCAGAGAAACCTTTAGAAAAACCATGTCCCCAACTGTAAACTCCAGATAAACTCTTTGTCGATTTGTATACTTCTCATAACACTCCTGAGCTAGATGAAGCTTTTCACGAATATGCATTATAGAAATACTCATTTCTCCCAAGACTTTCGGACCTAACAATGGTCTCTCACCAACCCCAGTCCAAAATAAGGGAGTTCTGTAATGCCGCCCATACAAAGTCTCAAAAGGGGCCATTTGCAAACTATCTTGATAACTGTTATTATAGGAAAATTCCATCAGTCTAAGATGTTTGTCCCATACTCCACCATTGTCCAAAATATAGCATCTAATCATATCCTCCAAAATTTGATTAAATCTCTCCGTCTAACTATTGGTCTGCGGATGATAAGCAGTAGAATACATGAGGTCAGTGTCCAACCCTTCCTGCAAACTTTGCCAAAAATGTGACATAAACCTGGAGTACCGATCTGACAAAATACTTACCGGTAATCCATGAAATCTGATGACTTCATCCAAATACAACACTGCTATCTTTTCCATGGAATAACAAATCTTGAAGTGCATGAAGTGAGCACACTTCATCAATCTATCAACTATGACCCACAAGGAGTCATATCCTCGGGTAGACCATGGAAAACCAGTAATAAAGTCCATAAAGATGCTCTATCACTTCCAACTTGGAATATCTAAATGCGTTAGCTAGCCACCAGGCCTTCTATGATTTGCCTTAACACGCTTGTTGGTGAATCACTCAGACACAAACTTAGCTATATCATTCTTCATCCCATACTACTTAATGATGTGCATCAGATCTCTATACATCTTTGTAGATCAAGGGTGGTAGGTAATACTTGAACCTTGTGCTTCACTGCTAATCCTTGCCCAAATATCTCCAACAATTGGAATACAATATCTATCGCGGTACTTCAAGGTACCCAAAACAACAAGCGAAAAGTCATGTAATTCCCCTTTTTCATTCCTAATCCGGATATGCTACAAATCAGGATCATCCTTCTTATGCATCCTTATAAGTGTAATCCATGATGGCTCTGCCACTTTCAAGTTGCTCGGTGAGTCGCTACTCCCAACAGTTATATTGATTAATTTTAAATCCTCCACTAGGGATTGCACAGTAAAGTTAAAGATTTGCGCGGACTTTCTACTCATGGCATCAGCAACCACGTTTACTTTGCCTGGATGATGAAGATATCAACATCATAATCCGAGATGTACTCAACCAATTTGCATTGGTGCAAATTCAACTCCTTTTGAGTGAAGAAATACTTCAAGCTCCTATTGTCTGTGTAAATCTTGCACATCGCGCCATACAATAAATGTCTCCAATGCTTTAGAGTATAGATCACTACCACAAACTCCAAATCATGCGTAGGATAATTCTTTTCATGAACCTTCATGATGGCGACGTTGTCCTGCCAGTAGTTCATGATGATGTAACTGATGCGGTTGTTGATCCCCGATATAAAGAGTTTATTGATTGGGATGATCATTGTTGCAAGCTTGAAGATTAGATTCTACCATGACATTCATCCCCAACGTCGTGCCCCGCTACATGTTATGAATTCCATCTGCTGTCGTCGTTACCCTTATATAAAAATATATGATTATAAATTAAATGTTTATAATTATAAATTTTTGAGCATTTTTATTTTTAAGCATTTTATTTTAGCATTTTATTTTTATGCATTTTATGCATGGTACAATTGTTATTTCATTTCATGATTATGATGGGTGCTTATAACCATCTATTGTTTTTTTAATTTTGAATGGTGGAGATTGTGTGGTGTAGCTTATATAAGGCCTTGTTGTTGAAGCTTTTAGTAAGAATGATAAGAGATTGAAAAACCTGAATCTATTGAGATATTTCCTCCTCCCTCTTGGAATTTCGGCACTCCCTCTCCTTTTCCTCCAACCTTCAGGCCACCCCTTCTCCCTCTCTCAAAATTCTTGCCTCCTCTCCACCTCCTCATCCCTTCTCAAGTTCTCCACCAACAGTCCTTCCTCCTTTCTAATACAAAACCAAGCAGCCCTCCTTCTACAACAAACCCGACCACCCTCCTCTCCCCTTCAACCTCTCGGCCACCCACCTCCATCAACCCGAGCAACCCATCCCTTTTTCTCCCTCCAAAACCGGCCACCCTCTCCCTCCAAAACCGAGCAGCCCTTCCTTTTTCTCCCTCAAAAACCGACCACCCTCTCTCCCTCCAAAAATCGACCAGCCCTCCTCCCTATACACCAAAACCCCTTGATAATATTCGGCCACCACTTTTCCTCTCTCCTCCTTGAATATTCATCATCCGGTGCGGTTCCATGGATTTCGCGTTGAAATATATTCAACCACCGTCATCGTCTGCTTCCTCCACTCATCATTGTGAATGGATTTCTTGGGATTTCGTGGATTAGAAGGCTAGTATTTATCCTAGAATTATATTGAAAATTTGTGTATTAATAAAATATGAATTTCAAGCATTTAATTCTCCGAATATTTTCGTATAAATTGGATCGGGTAGATATCGTGAATGCTAGAAGAAATCGGGTTTATTAACCCTTGATTTCTCCTTGATTCAAGTGATTTGGCATACCCCCATATTAATTCATTTTTGGATTAGTTTGTACTTTGCTAAAATTGCAAATTTTAGTCTGGATACTCTCTTATTGGGATTGTATATGCTTGCGGATTGAAAGTTATTACTTTAAGGTTAGCTTGTCACCTAGAGGGGAGGGGGGTTAATAGGTCTATGAACTTTCTTAGATCTTTTTGCTATTTATAAATTTGGTGATCTAGAGCTTGCCCTAATTACCTGCAATACAAGAAGGAAATAAGTAACATAGCAAGCACACAAATATTTATAGTGGTTCTCTAATTGGGTATATCCACTTTCCCTCCCACCTATCCAACTGATTTATTGGACTAGGCAAAAACTCCAACAATGTGCTCCTCAGAACTCACACCTCAGGCCCTAAGCCTTACACACATATTCTTTTCATAATCAAAACTCAGAACCATAAGGGTTCCTACCTCAGAGCCCTATAGAGCTCTTACAGCTCAGTGGTCCACTGACCACCTACCTCAGCCATAATTCTAAGGCCTACAGCTCAGGCTTCTCATACCGACAACTTTAGGCAAATAGACCTACTCTTAGAGTGTTGCAGCACTACTACAACTAAGTACCCCTCTAAGTACCTACCTCAGTGCCCTTCCAGACACCTACAACTCAGCCTCCTCAAAGTCCTACAACTCAGTGACACTCTTGTCACCTACAGCTTAGTGACCCAACAGTCACCTACCTCAGGCACTAGGCCATACACTTAGGTTGGGAGGACAGCCCTACCTCAGATCCACATTTGGATCCTACCTCAGAGAGCAGCACTCTGAAATATGATATGGCAATACAACCTGAGGGGCCCCATGTATCGAGGGCTGAGCTTCTTGTGCCTCCGTACCCGAGAGACACCGTGCACTGGACGTATCTTCAAGAAAACTCTGTCTCCAACCTGGAATTCCACCATTCTATGTCGAGCATCATAATACTTTGCTTGCCTGCTCTGGGCCTCTAGTAGTCGATCCCTGATCAAACAAATCTGAACCACCGTGTCCTCCACTTAATCAGAACTGAGAGCCTTGGTGTCCTTATACTTAACCCTAGACAGCGGTGTCCGACACTTCCTCCCATAAAGTGCCTCATATGGCGCCATCCTGATGCTAGCCTGCTAGCTGTTATTATAAGAGAACTCGATCAATGGTAGTAGCCTTCCCAAGGCTTCCCTGTATCCAATATGCATAGACAAAGCAGATCCTCCATGGTCCGGATGGTCCGCTCGGTCTGGCCGTCGGTCTTCGGATGGAAGACGGTGCAAAAGGTAAGTTGGGAACCCATGTAAGAATGCACTTCCCTCCACACCCTAGAAGTGAACCAACCGTCACGGTCCGAGACAATTGTTTTGGGAATGTCATGGTGCCTGATGAACTTCTCCACGAATAACCTCACCAGAACAGCAACTAGAGAATCCTTCCTTACTTGAATAAACCACGCTACCTATGTCAGCCTGTCGACTATGACCCATATAGAATCGTGCCCAGAGTGGGAGCGAGGCAACTCGTGTACAAAGTCCATAGCAATGTCCTCGAACTTCCACTCTGGGACTGGCAGTGGCTATAATAAACCTCCTGGGCTCTTACATTCCGCCCTCATGCGCTGACAAGTCTCGCAGTGTGTCACAAAGTAAGTGATCTCCCTCTTCATCATAGACTAGTACATGATCTTCCGTAAGTCTGCCCATATCTTGGTGATGCCGGGATACACCGAATATATGGAGCAATGTACCTATCTGAGTATGTCATCCCGGATACCATCTCCTGCTGGTATGTATACTCGTCCACGAAATCGAAGGATATCATCTTGCAGCATGTAATCCTCAAACCTGCTCCCTTCTAGGGCACTGAAAATCGGATCTAAAGCATCATCCAGTCTCTGATGTGTAGTAATGCGCCCCCGAATATCATCATCACCTATCAATGAGCTCAGGTATTCTCGTTATACCACTGGTTCGGCCTCAGATACCACGGTAATATGCATGTCTTCCATCATCCGTATCAGCTCTATAGACATCAACCGAGGCTCCGATCTAGAAGTGTCGGCTCTTCTGCTCAAAGCAACTGCTACTGTGTTTGCCTTCCCCAGATCGTAGTGGATCTGATAATCATAGTCACAGAGGAACTCCATCCATCTCCTCTGTCGCAGGTTCAGGTCTTTTTGCGTATCGATATATTTGAGATTCTTGTGATCCGAGTAGATATCACAATGAATCCCGTATAAGTAATGTCTCCATATCTTTAGGGCGAATACCACAGCCCCGAGCTCTAAGTCATGTACTAGATAGTTATGCTCATGCTTCTTCAACTGTCTTGAGGCATATTACAATAACATGTCCATGCTGCATCAGTACCGCACCCATCCCTTGGTAAGAGGCATCCGTGTAGATCTAAAATCCTTCACTCCCGAATGGGAGTGCAAGGATAGGGGATGAGGTAAGTCGGTCCTTCAGCTCCTGAAAAGCTATCTCGCACTGCTCTGACCAAACAAAATCAGCATCCTTATTCGTCAAGGACGTAAGGGGGAGGTCTATCCTCGAGAATCCCTCCACGAACTTACGATAGTAACCTTCTAATCCCAAGAAGCTGCGGATGTCAGACGCTGTCTTCGGTCGTGGCCAATTCTTTACTGTCTCTATCTTGGCTGGATCTACTGCCAATCCAGCCCCACTGATAGTATGCCCCAAGAAGGCTACCTCCTGTAGCCAGAACTGGCACTTAGAAAACTTTGCATACATCTGGAACTCTCTCAGCCTCTGCAAAACCTATGCCAAATACTCTGCGTGTTCCTCCTGAGTACGGGAATAGATCAGGATATCATCGATGAACACAATGACGAAGCGTTCTAAGTAAGGTTCGAATACATGGTTCATTAGGGTCATGAATGTGGAGGGGGCATTCGTTATCCCAAAAGGCATCACCGTGAACTCGTATAGCCCATAACGTGAACTGAATGCCGTCTTCAGTATGTCCTCTTCCCAGATGCGGAGCTGGTAGTAACCGGATCGTAAATCTAGCTTAGAGAACCAGAAGGCTCCTTATAGCTGATCAAATAGCTCGTCTATCCAAGGCAGTGGATAGGTATTACAGACCGTCAACTGGTTTATCTCCCGGTAATCTATGCATAGTCGCAACGATCCGTCTTTCTTCTTCACAAAAAGAATTGGTGCTCCCCACGATGATGAGCTCGGCCGCACAAATCCCGATTCAACAAGCTCCTGAAGCTGAGTCCGGAACTCTGCCAACTCTCTGGGAGCCATCCTGTAAGGTGCCCGGGACACTTGCCCCGCCCCTAGCACTAACTGGATCCTGAAATCCAAGTCCCGAACTGGTGGTAGTCGGGGCAATTTCTCTGGGAATACATCAGAGAAATCCCGATCCACCGGGATATCGGCTATAGAACTCTCTGCTACTGCCATCTCGAAGAAGATGAGGTATACCTCCTCCCCCTGCTCATAGGCCTTGACAGCCTGTACAGAAGATAAAGAAAGGTGGGGGATAGGTTAGATACCTTCAATAGTGACGTAAGAGTCTCCATATCTGAGCATGATCATTTTCGAGGGGCAGTCGATCTGAGCATGATTGCAATGAAGCCAGGTCATGCCCAGAATAAAATCAAGGTCTGGTAATCTCAAGACCGCCTCCAGAGCTTCGAATGCCTTGCCTCCGATCTCAGCCTCCATGTTACAGCAATCTGTGGTCTGTAGCTCCGAGCCATCAGGAAGACGCACCCTCCTTTCTATGCCAGGGAACCTTTCCACGCCCTCTAGCCCTTCAATAAAAGTGTCCGACACGAATGAGTGTGAATCACCTGTGTCGAAGAGGGTACGAGCGGGCTTGCCGCTGATCATAACTATGCCTGGGGTATATTTGAGTTAAAAGGGAGATTATTTTCTTTTATAGTTTTCAAGGTACTATAAAGGTTGAAAATTCTAAATTACAATAATTGAAGTACCTGTAATCACTTCTTTAGGGTTCCTTTGCTCCGTGAGGTCTAGTGCATACATCTGTTCCTAAACACGTCCTCGGCCATGATGTCCATAACCTCGTCCTCGCCCTCATCCTCGTCCTCGGCCGTGGTGTGCTGGAGGGGCCACTGGAGGTGGAGGAGGAGGAAGAGGGTGGATCTGATGTGGGCATTGTGACTTGATATGCCCAGACTGGCCGCATTCAAAGCATATGATTTGTCTCTGGCCCCGATCATCTTGTCTCTGACAACGATTATCTTGCCTCATCGGTCCCTGCATCTGTAGAGGTTGGGGAGCTAGGACTGTAGGAGGCCCCTGCTTCTGCCTGATGTTGGGACGATGACGTACCCCACCCCTCCTATATCCAATAACCTTGCCTCTCTGGGATGCCCTGCTACCTTCTCTGGATAATGACACTTCTAGCGGTCTCTTTCCTCTGCCTTGCACCATTAGTTGGTCAGCCTCCAGCTTCTTTGCCATTCCTATAATCTGTGCAGTGGTGCCATGAGATATGTATAATAAGGGCTGCCTCAAGGAGTCTCAGAGCCCGTGGTAGAATCTTTTAGCATACTTCCGGTCATCCCAGTCATGGAATCCCGAAAATCTAGCCAGATAGGAGAACTCTCTTTGGTATTCGATCATGGATCTGCTACCCTGCTAGAGGTTCAGAAACCTCGCTTCCAAAGCATCTCTATCTGTAGTGGATACGTAGTGCTCTAAAAACGTATCGCTGAATTCTTCCCAAGAAATATCCATCAGCTCCCTATCGACATATACAGAGTCTCATACAGACTTCCATCATCTTTTCGCATGTGCATCCAGTACCGAAGTGGCAAAAGGGACTGCCTAGCTTACTGGGCAGCTGATGCCAGCCAACAGCTCCTGAATAGTCTCTAGCCACTCCTTTGTCTTCACAGCATCCTCCGTCTCGCGATACACCGGCGGAGATAGACTCTTAAAGGCACTCAACCAGTTCGACCCCGGATTTGGCTATGGGGCCGGAACCTGCTGGGCTCTGAAGGCTTCCAGGATAGCTGTCAGAGTCTTCCCCATCTCAGGCTTCAAAAACGGGGTGGCTGCTAGAGGGGGAGGAACAATATTTGGCTGCGGAGAGACCTGCAGAGGTTAAAAAATAGGTAAAGTTTAACTAGAATTGGGCTAACTCATTGTGTTACCTGGACTGATCGTGTGACTTTTACATGGGCACACCATCACTTCCGCTGCATAGTTTGTCCGCAAACTAATGCTCAAGCGGGGTGTTCCAATGTTGTGGACTCTGTTCTCATATGATCATGTGGGCACACCATCACACCTGAATCTTATGCCCAGAACCGCCGCCTTACGGTGACACTAGCACACGGGCTAGTCGACACCGCAAGACGCCGATCCCGCCGGCTAACACGATAATATTCCAGAGCAATATGAGTAACAAAAGCAGTAAACAATCCATAACCACATCACATATATATATGTGAAATAAAATATGAAACAGTCCAGACATAGTACATCAATAATAATAAGGGCTTATGCCCTGTACATCATATATATAAGATCTCTCGCTCTCTCTAACAGCGGAAGACTCAAGCATCATAACTAATCCCACCTGTGGCAGCTCTGCTGTAGTAGTAAAAGGTGGTAGTCAAACTGGCTCCTCAGGTCCTGTCACCTCGCCCTGCTGGTCGTGATGGTACTCCATCTCCTCGAGCACCTAAAAATAGTTGGTCACTGACCGTTAGTCAAAAGACTAAGTCGTTTCTTCCATACCTCGCCCCGCCACACCTAGGCACCGTGCGGGAGGACGAAGTGGAAGGTAACAAGGGGTGACAAATATAATCAGATGACAGTGGCCCTATTCTATCATATACATGAGGAGTAATAATAGTTCTACACTACTAGTGCTAAGTAAGAAATAAAGGTACAGTAAACAAAAGAAAAGAACAACAGTAAATATAGTATGTAACAACTGTAAGAAAGGTAAAGTTAGAGCAGTGCTATGTAAGAAGTAAAGTTACAGTATACTAAAGAGAAGAACAGTAGTAAATAAAGTATGTAATACCTGTAAGTAAGGTAAAGTAAGAGCAGTGCTACGCAATATGGTAACGTAAATATGCTACATCTAATGTACCCTAACTTATATGAGTGCCCATACAAACATATAAGTTAGAGTTTTAAAAATTAACTTATCATATAAAAGAGCCCATACTAATTTATATGATAAGGACCCATGAAACGAAAGCCTACAATGTATGAATGCATGCTGGTTATTATGCAACATGCAAGTGCAACGCACACACAACAACTCTGTGATCACAGACCTTTAGTTCCCGCTTTTCGGAGCTAGCATCACTCTCTGGTACTAACGTTTTGGCTACGGTAGCAGTGGAGCGGGCGACTCCACTCCTAGGCAGGTATGCACACTACCAAACCTAGGCCTCCCATATGCCTCTATACACGTCCTAGGTGTACTCTAGAGTCTTGCGTACTAATTGCTGACTACCCATCAGTCTTGTTGGGTTGGGTGTTCATTTTCGGGGATTGTCCAATAGACCGCAGTATAAACAACCTACTAGCCCCTCAAACCCACAAATCCTCTTAAGTAACTGTACTTCCATCGGTGTGACGATTTGGCCAGAACCGCATGACCCACCACTAGTATGTTTTATCCACATGTAACTCGAGCCTTCAGCTCACAGGACAACCCTGTCCTTAATCCCTCCAACCCTACATGGGTGAGTATATTCTATAGATCCCTCCAACCCTACACGGGTGAGGGTAATGGTGTGATGCCTAACCTATTAGGCTACTCTTGTCTATGGGTATTTATTCTTAGTGTCTTAAGGTTAATACCAGGACTGCCCAAGGCATACCCAGTGAAGGGCTCTCGAAGGCACTAAGAACCAAGATGGGATGACAAGCCCAAAGTTCCCTTTAGCAAGGATAATTATTCTTATTGGTGTCTACCCAGGATTATCCCCAAACTCTCTTGTTACTCTAGAATAACCCTAATGACTTAAGGTGTTATTAGGAGCGCAGCAGACCTCCGTCGGTCCCCATTATTGTTGCTGTCATGGGACTTGCACTCCTCCACACATGGTTAAGGAATCCTCCAAGAAGCCAACCAAGGTTATTTCTTCTTCTAAGATCCTCACCTTGCTAGTTTACCATATCCCTCCCCTGGTGACCCTATTAATACGAATATCAGTGTGATACCCTTACCCAAGCCCCAATACCACCCACAAATGTGACCTTCTAATTCCTTTGGCTATATGCTTCAATTTATTTATACTAGGATGATATGGACCTACATGATGACCATAATGATTTTCATAATTTTCCAAGTTATTTACACCATTAAATTAATTCATTCAAGTAATTTTCCAGGTCATTTAACACATGAAGTATGACAATTTATAGTCCTACTGAAGTAAGAAATTTTCTTGTCAATTAAGATGGTGCAATATCATTATCTTCCCAGAATCATAATTTTCCATTAAATATTTCTATTTATTCATTAATTAATGTAAAATTCAAATAATTGTCACTTTCCAAATAAAGTATAAGGAATTCATTAGCCAAAATTCTAGAAAAATTACAGAGTACATAGATTAATAAGCTAAGGTTGAATACAGAGTTTCATAGACTTCTAAGGTACAATGGCATACCAATTCTCTTTTCAAGTAATTTACAAAAATGCCATTATGGGGCTTTGAAAATTATTGAGACTTCCAAAAATATTGAGATAATTATACAAGGTTCTTTATACAATAATACATCTCTAGAAATTTTTCACAAATTTTCTACTGCATATTTCTATCAATTTCAAATTAAGTGTAATAAGGCTAAAATGGTATGTCCACATAATTCTAGTTACAAAGTTCATAAATCAGAGAAGTCAAATTTCTAGGATCTAACAATGTCATCTTGGTGGTCATGCCAAAGTTAGGGAATTTATTTCCATGCAAAACCTATTTTCTAATTTATTTATCAAGATGGCCTAATAATTCCAAAAAATTCCAATAATAGGATTCTTGTTTCCAAATATCCCAAAATTTCTATGAGGGGTAAAATTTATCCTAATGAGCCTCTGGAATAAGTTCCAAGATTTTATAAGGTGTCAAATAGATTGAATATGCAATATTTCAAAATTTGCTATTTACACCCCAAGGGGTATGTAGCCAACGCATGCAAGTGGACTAAGCCATCATGCAGTGGTCCATTTGTGCTGAAAATTTTTCCATGCACCTATTATGTCCCCAAGGACATGCCACCTGAATTTGGGGCCCATTGGAGTCATAATACTCCAAAAATTTCATTTATTTAGATTAGTGTATTTTGATAAAAACTATAGGAAGTTTTCTTCCAAAAATTCCCATATTTTTGCAGGGTTAAGGTATTTCCCTAGCAAGCATCTGACCCAAATTTAAGTTCAGGAGGATGTGTGATTAGGCTTGGGCATGCTTTTGAATTTCTGGTCTTTCCTAGGACCAGTTTCAGTAGAACAGCCCTACAGGGAGCCCTATTGCCCTAGATCCTATGTTTAGGATAGCATATGAAAGTTAAGACCAAGGCCTACAACTTTCGTTTAGGGTCCAGGCTCTGGAAATGCATATAAGAGGCCTATTTTTGACAAGGAAAACTCTGTATAGTGTGTGACAGAAAGGCACTGTTCATTTATTTCATTTCAAATATATAATTAAAGATTTGCACGAATCTTAAAGCATTATTCAACTGCATCTGGTCATCATCCCCAATCCTTGTACGGCTAAGATTGAGCCATCCTGGACGACCTTTGCTGGCTGTTCCCGACCAGCTGAGCCACCGCCACCGCCAGCGATTGTCGCCACAGCCTCCGTTGAGGTGGGAGCTAGCATTTCCCGGCGGTGAGGGCGCCGGAATTGGCCCCTCCGGCGATCCCGAGAAAGAAAGAAAAGCTCAGAATTTTAGCATTTCCTCTCATTGCATCGGGCTCAATTGAGCCCGATATCTCCCCTAATCGATCTAGAAAGCTAGTGCGAGTAGAGGTGAGGCGAAACAGACCTATTCCAGGACTTGGCGGCGGTTGCGGCGGCGGATTTCCATTTCCAAGCTGCTCCGGCGATCTACTCTCAGTTTCCTTGATTCTTCACAAAATGTCCAGCTCCAGGTATCGAATTCAAATTCTCTCGGTCCTCTGAAGCTGATAGAGTGAGTAGATCGGGCTGAGAGGGGTATATTGGGAGTTAACATCAAGGGGAGCTCGGTTAAGGCTTTGGTTGTATCACCATTGCTGCCATGTGGCCACCAACAGTTCAAACTCCCTCTAATTGTCACAAGTGGGTCGGCCAGAAGCTTTGGGGCTGATGGAATAAAGTCCATGTGGCCTCCTTTCACTTTATGCCATTTCTCTCTCCTCTTTTTGGGTGATTTCTCCAAATTGTCCCTTGCATGCTTTATCTCTCTTCAAATTCAGAGTGGTAGGCCTGGTCTTTGACACCTTGGGCTGATAATGGGATAGGTTTGGTGGGCTTGACCCAAAGGGAATGGGCCTAGCACCCATTTTCTTCTTTAGGCAACATGTTTGACCAAGTTGACTTTTTAGGTTGACTTGGTCAACATGGCTAGTAGGCTGACCCCACTTGAGGGTCATGGACCCTATGGCATGACCCAACATGGGTTGGGCCATGGTGATGTCTCACTTGGGCCATTTGGGCCTTTAGGTGTAGGTTTGATAAACTTAGGGCTAAGGTTGACTTTGGTCAACTAGGGTCAAAAGGTGACCCAATGGCATGCTTAGGGTTCACTTAGATTGTCCTTAGGGTTAGGTCAATGTGGTGGGGTTCATGGTGTGTCTAGGGTTCTTATTTAGGCTAGTTTGACCTAGATTGACTTGGTCCCTATAGTGGGCCCCACATGGCTACAACCCATTACTTAGGGTCAAACCTAGCTAATTTCCCTAACACCCACCCCATTCCTAACCCAATCTAAGTTAAGGGGTTTAGAAGTAACATGGAATGTTACAGTAGGTCTTCTTGAGAATGATCTCCAGTAATCTTTAGACTAATGGTGATGGTTGAATCTTGAAACCCTTTGGAGATGCAAAACTGATGATGAAGAAATGTTCTCTGTCTCTTATATATTCTCATTTCTGTCACTACTTCTACTTCTATTGTATGAAAAGGTTTTGAAAATCTTGATTTATATTTACTATATTTTCCTGCAGCAAAGTTTGAATTTCCTTCCTTAATTAACTGCTGATTTCTTGGAACTTGGACAAATGGCTAGAAGGCTAATAAAATAATTCCTTAACTATCCCAAAGAATTAGCTGAATATTAACTCTGTGAAATCCAGTAATTAATGCTGCCATTTGAACGGCTATATTTAGAGAATATAAGCATTAATTACTAAAAGTAAAATAAGCCAAAATAAATGCCTAATCAATCTGAAATAACTGCAAAGAAATAGAAAATGAACTAAAATATATCGTCGATCTGAGATCCAAGATCGTTGAACTAAAACCTCATTCGTCGTGCTGAGCCTTGAGAACTCTGAACTGAGTTGTTACTTTCCATTCTGGGCTCCAAGTTCGTCGAACTGAGATAGAACAATGTAGAACTCAATCCTGATACAAGATCAGAGTTTGTCGAACTCATTTCATCTTTCGTCTATCTCAGTAGAGATAAGAGACTCTGAGATCGTCGAACTGAGAACAAAGATCGTCGATCTCACTTCATAGTTCGTTGAATGCCTTCTTCAATAGAGAAAATTCTGCCTTGTTCTGGTTTCTTCAGTCTTCTAAGTCTTCTGAGGGATTGGTCTGATCAGTATGAGTTGTTGACCTACCCTATAATCTAAGGAAGACCTATGACCCTAGACTATACGAAGTGGGTCAATCTATGCAACCCTAATAGTGAACCTTAGCCTAAATCCCTAAAATAGGTGGGGTTCCAAGTCACTCTCCTACCTCAGGAAATTCAGTCCTACAGATCAGATCCAAACTTGGATCCTACCTCAGTACCCCAACAGGGCACCTACCTCAGTGACAAAGTACTCACCTACCACTCAGGCACAAAGTATCCTACACTCAGATTGAGATAAAATTAATCCTAAAGGAAATTAATCAATAAAATTGAATATTGACTCAAAGAAAAATCTTTGAGTCTAACTTACTGGACTGAGCAGATATCAGTCCAGCCCACTTGCTGTAGAAGGAATTAGTCTTCTTCTACAGCGACCAATTTCTCGGTTGTACTGAAGGGAGCAACTGCTGTTGAAGGCTTACAACCCTTCACACAGCTATCTTCTCTTACTGATAGATTGAATTAGCCAACTGGTTCTTAAAGGAACACTCTTCCTAAACTGTAAGAAGCTTCAGCAATCTTTGCTTTCTGGCATTCACTGCTGGACATTGCTTTCAAGCTTATCAAAGAAGATGAAGTCCAACCGGCTCTATTCTATTTTCTGCTTTCGTTCTGGTTTTCGTTAACCATAATCTTCTTTTCTTCTCTTCATTTTATATCTGTAGATTTGAATCAACGGAACAATTTAAATATGGGCCTAGCGAAGGATGTTGAGCGCAACCTTCCTCAGAAGTGGACAAAGAGTAGCTTTCGGCGCTACTGTAGCTTTCCTGTAATGGCATGAAGTACTTGGATTGAGCTCGACAAAATTTGCAGTCTTAGCACGACATTAAATACTTGGACTGAGCTCGACAATCGTTGAGCTTAGATCGACGAGCTCTGTTCTGAGCTCTATGAACTCTGAATCTTTAACCTTTAACTTGAGCTCGACGAAAGGTGAGCTCAACTCGACGAACTCTGAATCTTTAAACTTTAACTTGAGCTCAACAAAAAGTGAGCTTAGCTCGATGAACTCGGAATCTTCAATCTTTAACTTGATCTCGACGATCTGTGAGCTGAACTCGATGAACTCTGAACACAGTTTGACGAACTCCACTTTCTGGACATAGAAAATTTTTGTTGGCTTTATCTCAGCGATTCCTTCTCAATTGTCTCAGTGGTTTCTTCTTCATAGCTGAGACTCTTCTGTCTCAGCGGTTCCTTCTCAACTATCTCAGCAGTTTCTTCTTCACAGTTGAGACTCTTCTGTCTCAGCGGTTCCTTCTCAACTATAGCAGCAGTTTCTTCTTCACAGCTAAGACTCTTCTGTCTCAGTGATTATGCCGTAGTCATATTATCTAACTTCCAGCTTCCTCTTCATGTTCACCTATCCAATCAAGTACAACCTGCATGCATGAACTCAAGCACACATCAAATACATTATATTTGTATGTTCACCTGTCTTCTATGAGATCTTTTATCTTTTCTTTCATCAGCTATTCCTGCTACATTTGGTTAAGAGAATCCAAAATTGCCTTTGCTGATGTGCATTCTAGAACCTTCTTGAATATTTCATCAAACATAGTTTGGGCTAGAATATTCATTGCCTTAGCATCAACAATCTTAGATTTCTTTTGTGCTTCAGTGCACTCAGGTGGTGGTACTGCACTTGTACTTGTTGTAGAAGTCACTAGAGGTGGGGGACCTGTCAAAATAGAATTTTAGATATCTTAATCAATTGAATTCATATATAACCTAATCCTTTCCTTCCAAAGTGCAAATTTATTAAGGTTGCACACTAGAGGTCTGGTGCTTGACAATTCCTTATTATGTGTCATGATATAAAAAAAGACATTAGTGATAATAAGATCTATAAAAGATCTTTTGGTTCAGGTGTTACCCTTTGAAACAAAATAACCACCCTCTGATACCAATTGAAAGTGAGGGATAGATCTGTCTTAAATCTAGAGGGGGGGGTGAATATATTATTTAAAAAACTTTGATTAGTTTTTTTAGCAGAATTAAAATAAGTGATATCTATATGTATAGAGAGAAATAAAAAAAAGACAATCACACAACAACAAATAAAAGAACAGAGCGACCCAGACGACACAAAGATTTTATAGTGGTTCTCCTATACTAGGGTACATCCACTCTTCTACCACCCTGGTAGAAATCCACTAACAGGTTTTTTATCAGGTGACCTGTCACCACAAGTTTTTGCTCAAGTGCCCTGTCACCACAAGATCTATTTCAAGGGAGATCTAGCAACCCTTTGAGCTTTTGACCAGGCGCCCAATAACCAAACCAAGTCTTTTGATCAGGGGACTTGACAACCAAAAGATAACTTTTGAAGAGAGTTAAAAACCCTTTGTAAAGGAATGTTAAAAATAAAATGATGTTGTCTACTCTTTCTCAAAGTTCAGAGAAGACTAGTGGATTTTTGATGTTGTCAGAGCTCCCCTTGAGATGTAGAAGAGTTCAGGAGAATTAGAGATTTATTTAGGGTGTAGGCCTTCAGATTGAAGAAGATCTTCAGGAAACTTTTAGATTGATTAAGATTGTTTGTCTCTTGAAAGTCCTGACACAAAATTGAAGAAGACAAATATTATATAAGAGCTATTCTTCTTTCAGTTTTCTTGTATTCACAATTAATAAGCTTCTGTATATTCTTTTTGGCAATCTTTTGAAAAACTTCTTTTATATTCCTTGCAGAAAATCGGCCTTTGAATTTTAAATACTATCCTTGATTGACTACAAAAAATTTTGGAGACTGAACAGCTAGAATTTTCTTAAATGAATTCCCTGACTTTCTCTGGAAATAAGCCAAGTAATAACTCTGTGAAATATCATAATCAATGTTGCCATGGAACGGCTATATTCTTAAGAATATAAGCAAAAATTATCAGAGTATTACGTGTTAAATTTAATTAAATAAATTGGCAGTCGAACTGAGAAATTAAAGAGGATAAACATCTAACAGAACCTTAAAGAAAATATTCGACCTCAGGAAGAATTTCGTCGACCTGAACTCCAAGTTTATCAAGCTAGGAAATCTCCTTTGTTAAGCTGAGCTCAGCGATCATGAACTGAAAAAGGACTGTCAATCTGAGCTCCAAGCTCGTCAACCAGAGAAAGACTTTCGTCGAGCTGAACTTCCGATATGAGATCAGAGATCATCGACTTCAGCTAGACTTTCGTCGAGCTCAACTCAAAGAAGAAAGTCTTAGTTCATTGATCGGAGAACGAAGATTGTCGAGCTGAGTTCTACTATCGTCGAGCATAAATTCTGAAGTCTTTAAAACTACTTGTCTCTAAATTCTTGAGTCTCTGAAGTCTTTTGAAGGAAGGTTCAACAGGATAACCTAATAAGACTAACCTTAACATTAGGAAAACAAATGACCCCAGGCTATAAATAATTGGTCAACAAACCTAATAGTGAACCTAGCCCAAATCAACCCTAAACAAGGAGGGGTTCCAACATTCTCCCCCAATTTGGTGAGGTCATTATGAACAATAATAAAAGAATAATCACAAAAAATAAAATAATATCTGGCATAATTATAAAGTTTCAGCAGATATAAAAAGAAGTGCCTTGTGACAAATTTACAACAAATAACAATTAAGATCAAAAGCAGAAAATGAAGAACTGTCAAACTTTCTTTGATGTGTCTTGTGAAGTTCTAGTAGAAGGTTTTGTGAAGATAATTACTTTATTGGGATCAATAATTTGCTGCTTTGACATCTTCAAATCTTCTGCTCCAAGAATTGTCATTGAAGTAGCTTTAAGTACAACTGCTTCAGGATGCAAAGACAAATATGTGTTAGTAATAAAGAGCTTGTGTACCTAATATTTTTCCAACTTTTCTTTTTGTATGAAGACATTATAGTATACTAGGAAATATCTTGTCCTTCTTCTTTAGATTTCCTGATTTGAGAAAGTCTTATAAGTTCTTTGAACCTGGCCATCCTAGAATTAGGATCCATCTCTAGATTACAAATTGGAGATAGGCCTTTCATGACTTAATTTGTCTTGTTGATTTGATTCAAATAATTTCTATTGTCTGATCTACATTTGGTACTGTTGCTGTATGCTGCTGCTGGAACTGTGTTCCTGTCTTCTATAAGAAGACTTGGAATGTTGAGAAGATGTAGACTTTGGAGCTTGAGAAACACATCCTGAGGATCCAGCAGCAGCTAGAGGAGGAGGAGGAGGACCTCTCTTGTATTAAGGTGGAGGCGAGTATCTCCTACTCTTCTACCTTGCCTTCATTTCAATCTTGGAATATCTCATCCAGTGAGGGGATTCTGAAGTGAGAGTTATATTATGCAAAATATAATAAGGAGTATGAGCAGTAGAAGAGGGTTTTGGAACTACCTTTGGTGTAACTTTCTTCTTGAACTTTCTCTTCTTTGAACTGGAATCTTCAGAGTCATCTAATTCATCAGCATCATAATCAACAGACTCTTCTACAGGATTGTCATAAAGATAATTAATCCTTTTGAGCATTTAATCAAAAATAAAAGGATGAACTTTTGGCTGTATGACTTCAGCCTGAGGATACACTTGAACTTCTGGCTCTAGAAAATTTATAATCACTTGGTCACTCTCTTCTTGTATATCTTGAAATAAGATCTCAAGATCTGGCATGGGAGACTCAACCCATCCATAATTTGGAGGAGAAAAAGCCTTTGACTCTTAGATTTCAGAATCTATGACCTTTTCACTTACTGACAAACTTGTCCTTAGTTGATCCAAAACTAAAGGACTAGTAGGTGTTGTGCAGCACACTATAGCTTGAGAATTATCAAGAACTGCTGAATCAAAAACTGGTAAATAGCTGTTATACATAGTATCAAAAGAATATAATAATGAATAAATATCAACTGAGGGATTTATAATGAAATTACCAACAGTATCTATTGCTATAACAAAAACTATCTCTTCTGCAAAACACAACATCTCTATATCATCATCAAGAATTTCAATGATCTCTAATTCTGGAACATTTGCTGTTGTTGCTGCTACTACTAGAGCTTCTTCACAGAACATTTCCACCTGCCTGGTTTCAGAGAGTCCTAAAGCCAGGCCCTTAGAAGAAGAAGGGACAGAAGAGGAGGAAGTAAACTAAGCAGAGAGAAAAGAGATAGAAGTAGTAAGAGAGGAAATGGCCTCATCTATAATCTTCTTCAGAGATGGAGTGATGAATTTTAGAAGATATGAAGAAATGTCAGAGAAGTTGAGATAAAGTGGTTCAAGAGAAGATGGGGTATTGGTGGATTGGTGTCCGTAATTAAAACAGACAAAAAATCCTTGAGGGAAGTCTGTTTGTTGGAATTCTGGGAAAGTGGATGAAATGTTGGATGGAAGATTGGATTGAGGTAGGTCAGATTGTTGAAGATGAGGGAAAGTGGATGGAAGATTTGATGTATGGATGGTATCTTGAATTTCATCTTGGTGAGGAGATTATTGTGGAGATGGAGATGAAATAAGATTTAATGAGGGAAATGTCATTGGTTGATTTGGATAAGTAGATGAAGATGGGAGATCATCAAGATGAGATGGTTGAGGAGATTGAGGAGGTGGAGATGGTATATCCTCAGCAATATAGATATGTGATTGTTGTCTAGATGGAAAGACTAGAGGAGTGGATGTAGAGGGTTGTTGAAGTGGAGTTGATTAAGGAAATATGGAATAAGGTGGAGATGGAGGAGGAGCAGTAGCTTCTACTAGGGTTGGATAAGTGGTTGTGTCAGCCCAGGTGTTCTCAGAAGCAATCCTAGAGGAGGAGGCCCTGGAGGGCTTGGGGATAGTCCTCTCCCATCTGCCAAATAAGGCATAGGTAAGCCTCTTAGAGGCATTGATGAAACTGGTCTGGGAGACCAATAGCTCTGGAGGCTTTTCCTGAAGGAAGATTCGTAGAATCCTTCCTAAACTAACATCCTTCTTGTTAAATTTCTTCTTAATCAAATCAATTAAAATAACTCCCCAAATCACTGACTTTTGATTAACTAAGGCACACATAAGATTAAACTGGTGCCTGGAAATGTGATCATGAGCAGAGTGTTTTCCCAATAACACTTTTCCTACAACATCAGGCAGAAATCTGTATTCTATTGAAAAAAATTTCTTAAGAAGATGGTTAGGGTTTCCTGTAGTATGCCCTAACCTTCCTAACATCTCATCAAATTCACTGTTAGATAGTTCTATTTCATCTATTGCATTAACAAAACAAAATACTTCAGTCAAAATATTTGGAGAGAGAGGAACCTGGTGACCTGAAATTGTTCTAATAACCACTGGTGTTTCCTGAATCTTGGATGTGAAAACCCATTCCTTTATCTCTGTTACAAGCAGTTTGATCTTGGTAGTCATAAATTTCTATAACTGTTGAGCCACGAAGAGTTTTAAGACGATCTGGAAGACTTGATCGGAATGGCTGAAGTAATCGATGTCGATGTCGTAGCCGGCATTAAATTTCATTCCTGAGAGAGTCGCCACCAAAATCTCCATTACCTGTAAGAGCAAAAAGATCAAGTGTAAAAAAACTGAAAAGCACGAGATAGAGTTCGATGAAAACCCAATTATATGTTTTCAGAAGATGAAACGGAGAACTCCGTCATGCGAAAAAGAAAATCTTCGAGCTCTGGTTGACGAAAAAATTTGATGAAAAATGATATCGTCGATCTTAGTTTAAATAGGGGGAAAATAGATCATCGTTCTCTGGTCAACGAAATATTTTCTGAAGCATGATCGTCGATCTCCGTTCGAAGAAAATGACTTCACACCGAGATTTCATCGAAATCAGGCTGACGAAAATTCTCAGGAAGAGTGCACAGATCGTCGATCTCCGTTCGACGAAATATGACCAATTCTTCGACCTTGGACAGAAATAAATGAAGCCTTCTCCATTAATCATACCTAACTGATTTAATAAGAACAGATGTTTCTTTTCATCCAAAGGTTTTGTGAAGATGTCTTCTCTTTGTAAATCAGTAGAGATAAAAACAAGTTTAATTTTATTTTTGTCTACCCAATCTCTAATGAAATGATGTCTAATTACTATATGCTTGGTTCTACTATGATGCACTGGATTTTGTGCAATGGAAGTTGCACTGGTTCTATCATAAAATATAGTTGAATTATTTAGATTGAAACCATAATACAGGAGTTGGTTTTGAATCCATAATATTTGTGAAAAACAGCCAGCTTCTATATATTCAGCTTCTACAGCTGAGGTGGACACAGATGTTTGTTTCTTACAAAACCCAGACACAAGCCTATCACCTAGGAACTGGCATGTTCCTTATGTGCTTTTCATGTCTATTCAACATCCAGCAAAGTCAGCATCTGAGAATCCAGTTAATTCAAATTCTGACTCAGTTGGATACCAGAGTCCTAGATTTGGACAACACTTTATAAATCTAAAAATTCTTTTAAGGAAAATAAGGTGAGATTCTTTATGGTTCACTTGAAACCTATCACAAATACATGTAGCAAACATTATATCTTGCCTACTCGCTGTGAGATACAACAAGGACCCAAAAATAGCCTTATATATTTTCTGATCAACTGGCTAGCCCTGTTCATCAGAATCAATCACAACATTGGAAGCCATTGGTGTTTTCATAGCTGAGGCATCAGACATCCCAAATCTCTTAACTAACTCCTTAGTATAATTATATTGGGAGATGGAAATGCCATCAGGGGATTGCTTCACTTAAAGACCAAGGAAGTATGAAAGCTCACCCATGCTACTCATTTCAAACTTGGAATGCATCAGGTCAGAAAACCTTTGGCATAGTTTCGAATCAGTAGAGCCAAAAAATGATGTCATCTACATATATTTGTACTAACACAATTTCATTTTTATGATGCCTAAAAGATAAAGTCCTATCTACAATTCCCCTAAAGAACTTATGCTCTAAAAGAAAGCTAGCTAAGGTCTCATACTAAGCTCTCGCAGCTTGATTTAAACCATAGAGAGCCTTATGCAATTTGAAAACAAAAGAGGTATGGGTTGGAGAGATAAAACCTAGTTGTTGCTCCACATAGACTTCCTTTTTGAGTTCACAATTTAAGAAAGCACTCTTTACATCCATCTTGTAGACTTTGAACTTCTTGTAGGCTTCATAAGCAAGGAATATTCTGATAGCCTCCATCCTTGCAATAGGGGTAAAGGACTAGTCATAATCAACTCCTTCCTCTTGAGAATAGCTTTAAGTTACCAATCTTGCTTTGTTCCTTACTATAGCTCCTTGTGCATCCAATTTATTTCTAAATACCCATTTAGTTTCAATGACTAGGTAGTCTTTGGGTCTTGCAACTAAATCCCAAACTTTGCATCTCTTAAATATATTGAGCTCCATTTGCATTGTAATAATCTAGTGGTGATCCTGATCTACATCTTTTATGGATTAAGGTTAAATCTGAGATATGAAGAAAGCATGCATCAAATCTTGGTTGAGTTAATGCCTTATTTGCACACCAACTTATATATCTCTAATCACTTGAGATATAGGGTGATCTCTAAGTGTGACAAGATCAGTAGGAGGAGTTGGTTCATCAACAGCCTTGGGAATTAATTCCTCTTGTGGAATTAGGTTGGTTGTTGTAGGCTAAGCAATTATTTCAATGTTATCTTCTTCACTGTCTTCATCAACTTGTGGAGAAGGATGTGATATAACCTCTTGGGTGAGGTTTAAATCATCGAATTTCTCACACAGTTGGGATACCTGCAATAAATCTCTGGTTGAAGAATCCTTCTCCTTCTAAAACATGTTAGCTTCATCAAATGTTACATGTACAGATTCTTCCATTTTAAAAGTTGATTTATTGAAAACCCTATTGGCCTTACTGATATGAGAATATCTAAAAAAAATCCCTCTGCATCTTTGAATTAAAACTTTCTAAGATTTTTCTTGTTATTATTGTGTATATAACATCTATGACCAAATACTCTGAAATAATCTATTTTAGATTGCTTCCCTTTGAGAAATTCATAGGGAGTCTTACCCTTAAGTTTATGTATTAAACTCATATTCAGAACATAATTTGTTGTGCATACAGCCTCTACCCAAAAGGATAGGGGCAAGTAATCATCTGCAAGCAATGTCCCTACAGATTCAATTAGAGTTCAATTTTTCCTTCTACTACCCCATTTTGTTGAGGAGTTCTAGGAGCAGAGAAGCAATGTCTGATACCTTCCTTCTAACCGAATTTTATCATAAGAAGAGATTCAAACTCATTGTCATGATCACTTCTTATCAATGCAACTTGAGTAGAGTACTCAATCTTTATGCTCCTAAGAAAGTCTGTAAGAACTTTGAAATTATCTGACTTGTTTCTCAGAAAGAACACCCAAGTGAATCTAGAGAAGTTATTTAAAATAACTAAAGTGTAAAATTTCCCTCCCAAGCTCTGTACTGTAATTGGCCCAAAAAGATCCATATATAGCAAGTACAAAATCCAGGGTGAATCACTCTTATAAATAGATTTAAAGATATTTTTAGTTTGCTTGCCTAATTGACAAGCCCTACAGAGACTTTCCTTCTTATAGGGGCAAGAAGGCAATCCTCTAACAAGGCTATCCCTAGATAGTTTAGTAATATTTCTTAGGTTTACATGTCCTAGTCTTTTATGCCATAAATCATTATTATTACTAATCTGATTGAACAAACAAATTTCTGAACTAGCTGACTAGAAATTAACTACATAAATATTTCCTTGTCTAAGTCAAGTTAAAATAGTTTTGTTTACTATTGAAGTAATAATAAAGGAAGATTTAGTAAATGATACCTGATAACCTTCATTACATAACTGGCTTATGGATATCAGGTTATGCTTAAGACCACTCACATATGCTACCTTCTTGAAGGTGACGGCTATAATTTTGGCATTCCCATATCCTTTTATTTTTCCAAAGTTAGAATCTCCAAAGATCACTTTTGGTCCAAGCTCTGACTTATAATTAGTGAGATTTCCCTTGCAACCTGTCATATGATTTGAACATCCAATATCCAAGTACCACTATTGCTCTGTGGTAGAATACTCCATCACCTACATAAAAAGAGATTTGATGTTCTTGACCCAGGTAACCTTGGGTCCTTGATTCTTCTCAAATTTATAACTAGAAATGTAAGAATAATCAGGTTTGTCTTTCTATCCTAAGGGGTGAAATGTTCTAGGTGGAATTATCCATTGGGTAAAGGGATTTACAAGTTTTTGTTTATGATATTCATTTCAATTAAAATTAAAATTTCTATTTTCAAAGTTTGAGTTCAACGGATTTGGTTGAGTTCGTCGAGCTGAGGTCTATGAAAAGTATTTATGTCATCGATCTCGATTCACAGAATGATAATGCTCACTTTCTGCATTCCACGATTGTCTCTCTATTCGACGAAACATGTTGATTTCATCGAGCACCGTCTCTTGAGTAATCGTACCCAAAATCTGGGTTCAGAGTTCGTTGATCACCGTTCGACGTAAAATACTAATTTTGTCGATCTGAGTTTAATGTATTTTGTTGAAAATAATTTTTATGTGATTTTTTATTTTTCTTTGATTTAGGTTTTTGAAATACTTTACTTTGTTTGTTGTTATCTACTACCTTTTCTTTTACCTTTTTAGATATGAATTTTATAGGGGTTGATAAATTTTTTTTTTAAAATAGGTGGAAGACTAGATGAAGCTACTAAGCCTAGTTTACCATTAAGCCTGGCATATACTGTGCTAGTGATGTCCATTAATTTTATACTTCTCCCATTATGGGATTCTTCAAATTGTTTTGCTTCATTTAGTTTTGTTTTTAAAGAAATGATTTGTTTAGAAGCTATATCTAGATCATCTTTTGATTTTATGTTTTCAGAAAACAAATTATCAAATTCAATTTGTTTATCTCATAGGAAGTTTGATTTCCTTCTCAAACTTAATTAAATGATTACATAAAAATTTGAATTCAGCTTTAAAGTGATCATAATTGAAATCAAAAAAGGTTATTACCTGATCCTCTTCTGATTTTTATTCTTCTACTAATTCATCAGCAGCTGAATGACAGCATGAAGCATCAATTGCTATCAGGCAAATCTCTCTGGCTTTTGCCTCTTCTTTATCCTCACTAGAGCTGGAAGATGAAGACTCTTCTTTAGACTCACTCCAAGTCTCAACAACAATGTCTTTTTCCTTCTTCTTATACTTGCTAGAAGAAGGCTTGATGTAGTGCTTCATGTATTCCATCTCTTTTCTTTTATCCTTCTTTTGAGCATCTGGACACTCTAGAAGAATGTGTCTGGGCTTCCTGCAACAATTGTAGACAACTTCCTTAGAAGGAGTCTTGTCATACCTTGGCTTATCTTCATTCCTTGTTGGCCTTCTTCTGAAGTCCTTCTTAGCCATTTTGAAGAATCTCTTGGCAAAGATACTCATCAACTCTTCATTTACTAGTAGTGCTTCTGATTCTTCAGATGCCTTAAAAGAAATTATTTGCTCCTTCCTTCCTATGGTAGAAGTCTTCTGTCCAGTTGCTTCTTTAGTCTTGATAAGTTGCTCATAAGACTTGAGTTTCCTTCCAAAGACTCAGTAGAAATTTCATTTAGGCTTCTGGCCTCCTTGATTGGCCAGATCCTAGAGTCTCATGTGCTAAGGAAGCACATAAGGATTTTATCATTGATCTCAGTCAGTGATATGTTCTTGTACAGGTTCTTTAGCTCATTGATGATCAAGCTGAGTATGTTGTACATATTAGTAACTAACTCTAACTCTTCTTTCTTGAAGTTCTCAAATTGGGAAATGAGATGAGATCTTCTCCCTTTTTTTCATTAGCTGGTCCTGCTACCATTCTATTAAGAGAATCCCAAATGGCCTTTACTGATGTGCATTTTGCAACCTTCTGGAATATGTCATGAGAAATAGTTTAGGCCAGAATATTCATTGCCTTAGCATTAGCAATCATGGCTTTCTTCTGTGCTTCAGTCCACTCAGGTGGTGACACTGCACTTGTATTTATTGTAGTAGTCTCTAGAGGTAGGTGACCTATCAAAATAGAATTGTAGATATCTTCAACAATTAAATTCATATATAACCTAATCCTTGCCTTCCAAATTGCAAACTTATTAAGGTTGCACACTAGAGGTCTGGTGCTTGAGTATTCCTTATTCTATGCCATGATATAAAAAAAGACACTAGAGATAATAAGATATATCAAAGATCTTTTGGTTCAGGTGTTAGCCTGTGAAACCAAATAACCACCCTCTGATACCAATTGAAAGTGAGGGATAGATCTTTCTTAACTCTAGTGGGGGGAGGGTGAATAGAGTATTTTAAAAACTTTGATTAGTTTTTTCTAGCAGAATTAAAGTAAGTGATATCTATATGTATTGAGAGAAATAAAAAGAAAGACAAGCACAACACAGCAAATAAAAGAATAGAGCAACCCAGACGACACAAAGATTTTATAGTTGTTCCCCTAAACTTGGGTACATCCACTCTTATACCACCCTGGTAGGAATCCACTAATAAGTTTTTGATAAGGTGCGCTGCCACCACAGGTTTTTACTCAAGTGCCCTATCACCACAAGATCTATTTCAAGGGATATCTAGCAACCCTTTGAGCTTTTGACTAGGTGCCCAAAAACCAAACCAAGTCTTTAGATAGGGAGACTTGACAACCAAAAGATAACTTTTTAAAGGGAGTTAAAAAACCTTTGTACAGGAAAGTTAAAAAAAATGTTGTCTTCTCTTTCTCAAAGTTATGAGAAGACTAGTGGATTGTTGCTATTCTCAAAGCTCCCCCTGAGATGTAGAAGAGTTAAGCAAAATGAGAGCTTTACTTAGGGTGTAAGCCTTCAGATTGAAGTAGATCTTCAGGAAACTTTTAAACTGATGAAGATTATTTGTCTCTTGAAAGTACTGAAGCAAAACTGAAGAAGATTGATATTGTATGAGAGTTGTTCTTCTTTCAGTTTTCTTGTATTCATAATCTTCTTTTTATTCTGTTTTACAATCTTTTGAAAAAAGACTTTTTTATTCTTTGATGAAAATCAGTCTTTGAATTTTTAATCCTATCCTTGATTGACTGTAGAAAATCTAGGAGACTGAACAGCTAGAATTGTCTTAAATGAATTCCCTCACTGTCTCTGGAAATAAGCCAAGTAATAACTCTATGAAATACCATAATTAATGTTCCCATGGAATGGATAAATTCTTGAAAATATAAGAATTAATTATCAGAGTATTACTGCTTAAATATAATCAAATAAATTGACAGTCGAACTAGGAAACTGAAGAGGAAAAAAGTCGAACAGAACCATAAAGAAAATAGTCAACCTTAGGAAGAATTTCATCGACCTGAACTCCAAGTTCATCGAGCTGAGAAATATCCTTAATCGAGCTGAGCTCTGCAATCATGAACTGAAAAAGCACTACCAATCTGAGCTCCAAGTTTGTCGACTAGAGAAAGACTTTCATCGAGCTAAACTTCTGATATGAGATCAGAGATCATCGATCTCAGCTGGACTTTCGTCGAGCTAACTCAGAGAAGAAAGTCTGAGTTCATTGATCGGAGATCGACGATCGTCGAGCTGAGTTCAGCTATCATCGAGCAGAAATTCTGAAGTCTTTAAAACTTCTTGTCTCTAAATTCTTGAGTCTATGAATTCTTCTGAAGGCAGGTTCAACAGGCTAACCTTATAAGACTAGCCTTAACCTTTGAAAAACAAATGACCCTAGACTATACATGATGGGTCAACAAACCTAATAGTGAACCTGACCCAAATCAACCCTAAACAAGGTGGGGTTCCAACAGAAACAAATGACTTTAGAAAAAGTTTGTTTGCTAGAGTTAAGAGCATACATGTCCTCCTTAGAGGATCTCCTTCTGTACTGCAAGGAAAAGGAAGGCCTGGTGTTATTCCTATGCTCCATCTTCATGAATTTACGAAACTTTCTGGAGAAGGCAGCAGGTACTCATCAGACATATTGCTGTCTGAGGTGCTGATCTTTGAGATCTCAAAATCTGACTTAGTGATTCTCCTTAGTGGAGAGTTATTCCTTATGCTCTTGGTTGGGGCATCAACTTTATAGGCCATAGACTTCTCCTTGGCCTGTTACTTATGCTCTTTTCTTCTTCCTTTCTTGCAGCAAGCTGCATCTCATATGATAGTAGCTTTCCAAACAGGGTTGGAGGAGTAGTTTCAGTTAACTTGGCCATTTCCTTAATGGAATAAATATTTGTGTCCCAATCCTTTGTGAGGGACTTGAGAAATTTGTCATTCAGCTCATATGTGTTGAAGACCCATCCATATGTTCTCAGTTCATTTACAATTCTGAAAAATCTTTCAAAGCTCTCAGCAATGCCCTCAGACATTCCTTGTCTGAAGGCCTCATACTCCTGGATGAGAATGATTTTTTGTCATCCCTCACCTCTTCCGAACCCTCCATGAACATAACTAAGGTGTCTCACATCTCCTTGGAGGTCTTGCAGTGCACCAGATTCTGGAAGATTGAATCATCTACTGCACTAGTAATAATGTTTTGAGCTCTTTTGCCCATGGAGGCAAGAATGAGCTCATCTTTGTTCATTTCTTCTTAAGATTTAGGTGTCTCGATGTTGGCATCCAGAACTGAGATTTTCATAGGGATGAAGGGTCCCTCTTTAACTATGATATATATCCTAGGGTCAACAGCTTCCGTGAATAGTCTGACCCTTTCCTTCTAGAGGCCAAAGCCCTCCTTTCTGTAGATTGGTAATTTCATGGCCCCCAGTTCCTTGTAGTTTACACCAGACCCCATTCTTATATCTTATAGCGAACCTTGGAGGTGTACTCAGATTATTAAATCCTTTTTCAGTAATCTCTCTCTGATACCACTTGAAAGTTATTACTTCAAGGTTAACTAGTCACCTAGAGGGGGTGAATAGGTCTTTGAACTTTCTTATATCTTTTTGCTGTTTATAAATATGGTGATCTAGAGCTTGTCCTAATTACCTACAATACAAGAAGGAAACAAGCAATATAACAAGCACACAAATATGTATAGTGGTTCCCCAATTTGGTACATCCACTTTCCCTCCCACCTAACCAACTGATTTGTTGGACTAGGCATAAACTCCATTAATATGCTTCTCAGAGCTTACACCTTAGGCCGTCTGCCTTAAACACAGATTCTTTTCAGAATCCAAACTCAGAACCATAAGGGTTCCAACCTCAAAACCCTACAGTGCTCCTACAGCTCAGTGGTCCATTGAAAACCTACCTCAACCTTTTTCTAAGGCCTATAGCTCAGGCTTGTCAGCCCTATAACTTCAGGCACACAACCCTACTCTCAGAGTGTTGCAGCACTCCTACAACTTAGTATCCTTCCAGGTACCTGCCTTAATTCCCTTCCAAGCACCTACAGCTCAGCCTCCTCTATGGCCTATAACTCAGTGACACACTTGTCACCTACAGCTTAGTGACCTAACAATCACCTACCTTCGGCACTAGGCCCTACACTCATGATGGGAGGATAGCCCTACCTCATATCCACACTTGGATCCGACCTCAGAGAGCCGCACTCTCCTACCTCAGGCAATTTAGACCTATAGATTAGATACACACTTTGATCCTACCTTAGTACCCCAGCAGGGCATCTACCTCAGTGACAAATTAGTCACCTATCACTCAGGCACAAAGTGCCCTACACTCAAATTCAGATAAACTGAATCCTATAGGAAATTAATCAATAAAATTGAAATACCTACTAGAAGATAAATCTCGTAGTCAAACTTGCTGGACTGAGCAGATATTAGTCCAGCCCACTTATTGTGGAATGAATTAGTCTTCTTCTACAATTACCAATTTCTCTGTTGTACTGAAGACAGCAACTTCTGTTAAAGGCTTACAGCCCATCACACAGCTATATTCTCTTGCTCATAGATTGAATCAGCCAACTTGTTCTTCAAGGAACACTCTTGTTGAACTAGAAGAAGCTTTAGCTATATTTGTCATCTGGCCTTCACAGCTGGGCTTTGCTTTCAAGCTTATCGAAGAAGATGAAGTCCAGCCGCCTCTATTTAATTTTCTGCTTTCGTTCTTATTTTCGTTAAACCTAATCTTCTTTTATTCTCTTCTTTTTATATCTGTTGATTTGAATCAACGACACAATTTGAATGTCGGCCCAAACAAGGATGGTGAGCGCCACCTTCCTCAAAAGAGGACAAATAGTAGCTTCCGGCGTAACTGTAGCTTTCCCGCAACGACATGAAGTACTTGGACTGAGCTCGATTAAATGTGTTGTCTTATGACGACATGAAGTACTTGGAATGAGCTCGACGATATTCGAGCTGAGATCGACGAACTCTGTATTAATCTCGATGAACTCTTAACCTTCAACCTTTCACTTGAGCTCGACCAAAGGTGAGCTCAACTCGATGAACTCTGAATCTTCAAACTTTAACTTGAGCTCGACGAAAGGTGAGCTCAGCTCGATGAACTCTGAATCTTCAACCTTCACATGAGCTCGACAATCTGTGAGCTAATCTCGATGAACTCTGAACTCAGTTCGACGAACTCTAAACTCAGTTCGACGAACTCTACTTTTTGGACTTATAAAATTTTTGCTGGCTTTGTCTCATTGGTGTAACGACCCCATCCGTTAAATGACGTATAGTAGAAGGTCCGGCCAGGGCCCCACACTATATGCCACAAACAGACGGTGAGGTCACAAGATAATATCAAACCAAACGAGTCCTATCTCAGAGCATTCTAGCGGAAGTTTATTAAGTGCAAGAACTCATAACAATGAATGTCCACTATGATATAAATATCACATTTATATGTATAACCAGGAATGTTTACAAGACCACACCGCACACGGCCTTAAGGCCTTACAAGTTACTCTTTACAACACATATAATTTCTTACATCGGCACGCAGGCCGGCCACACATGAAATCCAACACTTCGCACGGCCTTCACTGGCCTACCAGCAGCATGGGCTTTTGCCCGCTTAATCCATCAGCCCGCAACACCTGCATATGGACGTCCACCCCATGGGTGATAAACAAAGCAACGATCAGCATTCAACTGACCAATTATAACGACCCCACCCCTTACCCGGGGCAGTGGTTCCTTCCCTGCATGTATAGCAATTTCAACATATATATAACATACACACAAGATCACAAACGCCGGCCTCAATGCCAGGCGCTCCGTGCACTCAGGGCACCTTTTATGGTTTGTACTTGGTAGGCGGGCATAAGCCTCCAAACCCTTGTTGAAGACCTCACGCACCCGTCTCACTCAGAGGTACGCACCACACCAAAACCCGTGAGCACTATCAGTCGACCTACCCACGTAGTGTAACAAGCCTAGGGAATTCGCCCTGCTGCTTTGCTACCAATCGACCGCTCATCCGATCTTAACATTGCCACTTGGTGGAATGGGCATAAGCCTCCAAAACCCCTGTTGAAGACCTCTCGCACCCACCCACTCAGAGGTGTCCATCGCCACTTGGTGGAATGGGCATAAGCCTCCAAACCCCTGTTGAAGACCTCACGTGCCCACCCACTCAGAGGTGTCCGCACTCCATCAACCAGCTCTTACAAGCATGCAACCAAAGGAGCTATACAAAGCATCCTATACACCACGCACATCGTCCTCACCATCTCCGCAGGCTAAACGATGAATACACGGAGTCTTCTCCGGTTCGCAATATAAACATCACCAATCCCGACATATGTCTGGATGGGCTTCACACAGCATGCCTATGCCGTACTACAGACTTCCGGCTCTAGATGCAGACTCAACTGCTGGAATCACTTACGCGTTTGCATCTCTTGATGGAGGATCCCATGCACATGCAAAACAAAGGGCTTCACCTGCCTAAGGAAGAAAGATCGTTACCCTTGACGATCGCTTCGGCGCCATAGAAAAACTAGCCGGATGGAAATCACCGCAGCGGCCTTGCCTCCGCAACGCTGCACTCGGCTCTCTATTCGGCTCGATGAAGCTCCACCGGCGGCCGGAAAGCTCCTCCTCCTCTTCCTCCAAGCTCTCCTCTCTTTCTTCTCTTTAGAGAGAGAAAGGCTAAGTGGAAATGAGATTTCATCTCAATCCACGGCCTTAAAGAGGCTGGAACAGCTTTGGACCACACGATCCAAATAGAACGAAACGAACGGCCGAGATCTGCCCAAAAAACCCAACTTTTGGCTGACACGGCCTGTGACACGCCCGTGTCACAGGCCGTGTACCCTTAAGCGGCACACGCGGTTTGGAACCGACTGAACAACACGGGCATCGACACGCCCGTGTCGAACCTGACACGCCTGTGTCATTCTTGAGACACGCCCGTGTCCCCTGCTACACGGCACTCATCGACTTCCAAAACCAGTACACGGGTCGGAACACGGCAGCCGACACGCCTGTGTCCAGCCTGACACGCCCGTGTTCATGGCCGTGTTCACGGCCGTGTACGGCTCTGACTCGAATAGGCCAAATTCGAAATTTAAATCGAACACGCCCTGGGACACGCCCGTGTCCCAGGCCGTGTACCCCCGACACGCCATGGGACACGCCCGTGTCCCAGGCCGTGTCTAACAGCCTGCTACTCAAAACTGTGCACAAACATATTTTGAGATTCTGGGGTGTTACAACCCTCCCCTCCTTATAGAAATTTCGTCCCGAAATTTGTTGCGCACAAGTATCAACACAACCACGCTGTTGCGATACAAACCAAAACGATCCAGGTTTAGAGTTCAGAGGCCACAGCTTGTCTCGCCCCATGGCATCGTACCACCACAACTGTTTGTCACAAACAGAAGTACATACATACATACAGACAATAGATAACATAATAAAGTGCACACTCCACTTTATTTCGGCTTCTCCGCATCTCGCAGAATCCGTTTAGCGGCCTCCATTAAGTCTAAAGCACGGATTTGCTGTTCTGCTTGATTTGAGCTTTGCGGCTCCTGCATCTCAAGAGTGTATATTCGCGGTTGCGCCCGCGATGCAGACGACTCTGCCATAGCTTTACCCTTCTCGTCATAAGACGCACCTGTCTTTCTTTCACCCTTGGACGCACCATTCCAGCAAAATCGCGCGATATGCCCTGGCTTCCCACAAATGAAACATGTACGCGGCTCAACCCGTTCTTGCCCAAACGTTGCTCCTGACGCAACATCTGAAGAAGTTTGTTCAGCAGGCCTGAACCGCTTCTTATCACGTTTCCTGAAATCTGATTGCTCTGATGGCGGAACTTTGAAGTCGGACTTTTCCACCGCTACGATCTTCTTCTCCCGTACCCGCTTCAAATCCTTCTCTAGCGCACTAGCGGTATGCACCAATGCTTGGAATCCTTGGTTCACTGAACTTGGGAGAGCCAACCTCAGCTCATCACACAGCCCTTCATAGAACCTATTTGTCTTCCGCGCCTGGTCCGCAAACGTCGACCCCGCATAATGACCGAGCTTGGTAAACTCATGCAGGTAATCGTCCACGGTCTTATCACCCTGTACCAGACGTTGAAATTCATTTTCCATTGCAATTCTCTGCGCCATTGGCAAGTATTTCGCCCAAAATAATCTAGAGAATTCGTCCATCGATATGTCGCCCAGATCTCTACCGCCCAACTGGTGCAACTCGATCTCATCCCACCAAAGCCTCGCCTCTCCTTCCAGGAGGAAAGTGGCTAATGGGACTTTCTGCTCCTCACTAATCCTGAGCGCAGCCAGGATTCTTTTCACTCTAGAGAGCCAATCCTCGGCCTCTGTTGGAGACGTTGCCCCGACAAACGTAGGCGGATTAAACTCCATAAAGTGCTTAAGTTGCTCGTCCGCTGCTTGCACAGCAACCGGAACCTCAACATGCTCTTGCCTCGCACCAACCTCAACATGCTCTTGCCTCGCACCAACCTGCACTGGCGCCACAGCGGGCCTCGCTTGCCCAAAAGGTTGTGCCTGAAGCATAGCAAAGATCACCTCCACAACTAAGCGCACCGTTTCCGCAGAAGGGGGAGGTGTAGGCACCTCAGGTGGTGCCGCACTCTCATCCGAACGCTGGGGCTCCGACTGCCCCGCTCCACTCCTCGTCACCTATAGGTGAACAAGATAGCATTACTTTCCATGGTAATACGGCAAACTCACCGAATAGACACACACACACATTCCTAGTGGACATTCCTGAGCTCATTAGCATTACAGCAGGTCGCACAAACACGTGCTCGCCACCCCACAAAAGAATTCGACCACGAATTCGGAAGGGAAGACCGACAACAGCTGATACCAAAATGTAACGACCCCATCCGTTAAATGACGTATAGTAGAAGGTCCGGCCGGGGCCCCACACTATATGCCACAAACAGACGGTGAGGTCACAGGATAATATCAAACCAAACGAGTCCTATCTCAAAGCATTCTAGCGGAAGCTTATTAAGTGCAAGAACTCATAACAATGAATGTCCACTACGATATAAATATCACATTTATATGTATAACCAGGAATGTTTACAAGACCACACCGCACACGGCCTTAAGGCCTTACAAGTTACTCTTTACAACACATATAATTTCTTACATCGGCACGCAGGCCGGCCACACATGAAATCTAACACTTCGCACGGCCTTCAAGGGCCTACCAGCAGCATGGGCTTTTGCCCGCTCAATCCATCAGCCCGCAACACCTGCATATGGACGTCCACCCCATGGGTGATAAACAAAGCAACGGTTAGCATTCAGCTGACCAATTATAACGACCCCACCCCTTACCCGGGGCAGTGGTTCCTTCCCTGCATGTATAGCAATTTCAACATATATATAACATACACACAAGATCACAAACGTCGGCCTCAATGCCAGGCGCTCCGTGCACTCAGGGCACCTTTTATGGTTTGTACTTGGTAGGCGGGCATAAGCCTCCAAACCCTTGTTGAAGACCTCACGCACCCGTCTCACTCAGAGGTACGCACCACACCAAAACCCGTGAGCACTATCAGTCGACCTACCCACGTAGTGTAACAAGCCTAGGGAATTCTCCCTGCTGCTTTGCTACCAATCGACCGCTCATCCGATCTTAACATTGCCACTTGGTGGAATGGGCATAAGCCTCCAAAACCCCTGTTGAAGACCTCTCGCACCCACCCACTCAGAGGTGTCCATCGCCACTTGGTGGAATGGGCATAAGCCTCCAAACCCCTGTTGAAGACCTCACGTGCCCACCCACTCAGAGGTGTCCGCACTCCATCAACCAGCTCTTACAAGCATGCAACCAAAGGAGCTATACAAAGCATCCTATACACCACGCACATCGTCCTCACCATCTCCGCAGGCTAAACGATGAATACACGGAGTCTTCTCCGGTTCGCAATATAAACATCACCAATCCCGACATATGTCTGGATGGGCTTCACACAGTATGCCTATGCCGTACTACAGACTTCTGGCTCTAGATGTAGACTCAACTGCTGGAATCACTTACGCGTTTCCATCTCTTGATGGAGGATCCCATGCACATGCAAAACAAAGGGCATCACCTGCCCAAGGAAGAAAGATCGTTACCCTTGACGATCGCTTCGGCGCCATAGAAAAACTAGCCGGATGGAAATCACCGCAGCGGCCTTGCCTCCGCAACGCTGCACTCGGCTCTCTATTCGGCTCGACGAAGCTCCACGGCGGCCGGAAAGCTCCTCCTCCTCTTCCTCCAAGCTCTCCTCTCTTTCTTCTCTTTAGAGAGAGAAAGGCTAAGTGGAAATGAGATTTCATCTCAATCCACGGCCTTAAAGAGGCTGGAACAGCTTTGGACCACACGATCCAAATAGAACGAAACGAACGGCCGAGATCTGCCCAAAAAACCCAACTTTTGGCTGACACGGCCTGTGACACGCCCGTGTCACAGGCCGTGTACCCTTAAGTGGCACACGCGGTTTGGAACCGACTGAACAACACGGGCATCGACACGCCCGTGTCGAACCTGACACGCCTGTGTCATTCTTGAGACACGCCCGTGTCCCCTGCTACACGGCACTCATCGACTTCCAAAACCAGTACACGGGTCGGAACACGGCAGCCGACACGCCCGTGTCCAGCCTGACACGCCCGTGTTCATGGCCGTGTTCACGACCGTGTACGGCTCTGACTCGAATAGGCCAAATTCGAAATTTAAATCGAACACGCCCTGGGACACGCCCGTGTCCCAGGCCGTGTACCCCCGACACGCCCTGGGACACGCCCGTGTCCCAGGCCGTGTCTAACAGCCTGCTACTCAAAACTGTGCACAAACATATTTTGAGATTCTGGGGTGTTACAATTGGTTCCTTCTCAACTATCTCAGCAGTTTCTTCTTCACAGCTGAGACTCTTCTGTCTCAGCGGTTCCTTCTCAACCATCATAGGATTTTCTTCTTCACAGCTGAGACTCTTCTGTCTTAGCAGTTCCTTTTCAACTGTCTCAGCAGTTTCTTCTTTACAGCTGAGACTCTTCTGTCTTAGTGGTTATGCCTTAGTCAAATTATCTGACTTCCAGCTTCCTCTTCCTGTTCACCTGTCTAATCAAGTACAACCTACATGCATGAGCTCAAGCACACATCAAATACATTATATGTGTATATCATTGACCTGTTTGACTTCTTACAAATGTGTGACATTGGGATCAATGGACCCAATACGGATAAAAATAATTTGAATAGCTAATTGTCCGGATCGTGTTGGTCCTATTCGCTTGAGCTAACATTGGCATATATCCCTTGTTTAATCTATTACAAGGGGTAGCAACCCTTTTCATTGTGCGTTGTTAAAGCTTGTGCCCTAATTGGTTGAGTTTAACGGTAGTGTAATTAGAGAGATATCGCACGCTATGTATCTAGTTTAATTGTTCGAACCAAAGAGCGTGTAGTAATTATCCCGTCAGAATCATTGGCCTGCATCAATTTGGTATCAGAGGGAGGTTCGTGTCAATTTACTAATTGTCACCCTCCCCCTGTTCTTAGAACGTCGACACGCACTTGCACTATCCGTTGTCCAAAATAATAAAATAAATTTTTAAATAGTGGTCTTCAAATAGCGGATTAAAATCTTTATTTTTCTGCAAACAAAATCAAATTTTTTTTTAAGAATCTCCTATTTATTTTCATCAAGATAATAAAAAAATTATATTTATTACCCTAGTTACTAAGCGGGAATAAATCCATCTATTATAATTTAATTGGATCAGGATCATTATTCATTGTATGCACACAAGATTCGAGTAGGTATTTTTTGTCCCGTCCCCACTAAAAATGGCCCATGACATTTATGATTCCCGATTCAATTATTTGTGGTCTAGAGATTTTGCTAACCACAACTCAACATTTCCCCCATTCCTTAGGAAGCCCAACCGTCCCCACTCTTTTCCTCACACTAAAATTGAGGCACCTACTTATGACGGTTATGGGAATTTTAAAGTTTTTAGGGACTGGCTTAAGGGAATGGAAATTTATTTTCATTATCATGAATGGGAAGACCACCAAAAGGTTATCTTCATCCGAGAAAGATTAGTAGGTCAAGCCTAGGTGTTTTGGCTAAACGAAGAGCATCGTGTGGGTGATTATCAAAAAGCTTGTCCACAAATACAAAGCCTTCTCACTTATCAATTTTACCCCGCCTACCTCCATACTAATAGCTCCACAGCCGTGAGTGAGTATAGTTATGGTACTATAACTGTATCTACTTGTAGGAGTGACCATATGTCTCAGGCTAGATCCTTTCCCCACAAAGGTAGGACAACCCAATGTGTGCCTCTTTTCACCTTTAGGGAAAATAAGCAGTTTAGGCCCAATATTCTGAACTCGAAAGATGTTACTACTAGGGTTTTGGATCCTTTAGTTTTGACGTCTGAGCCTCCTAAAATTGTGTATGATACACCTAAGGATTCTGATGAAGATGTGGTATCTCTTGATTTTGAGGATGACCACCTAGATGGGAGTATTCTTTCAAGTACGATAGTGCCCGACGATTCTGGTGATTGTGACATTGATGCGATACCTAGTGATTTGGAAGATGATGTATGGGATGATGATATTCCAATCTGTGAGAGTATCTCATTGCCTAATACATGATCTGCTAGTGTTGTATTTGATCACCCTATAATTGAGTGCCCTCTCCAAGCTACGATCCCCGTTATGATAGAGCCTGCGATTGCACAAGTAGAGTTTGTATCTAAGTCTTCTGAGGAGCCTAAGAGTGAGGATGTCCCAATTATTGTTGTGGATGATTTACCTTATGAGGGAAGGTCTATTTTTGATGAATTTAGCGCTGAGAACCCGAAGGATATTTCTTTGATGTTATCACCATTGCCTGAACCTACTTGTGAATTAGAAATTTTGTCAGGTTTGATTTTGCCTATTTTTGAGACCTTTACGGATTCTAATTTGGATGATGTATCTAGTGCGAAAGAATTTTCTAGCAAGAGATTCTTACTTTTTGATGACGTTATTGATATAGACCCGAATGAGAGTTCCATGATGTTGTCACTGTTTGGTGAAAATTATACTGATTTAGATGTTATCCTGGGATAGATTTTATCGACCATTCCTCCTGTTTATTTACATACATTAGATGACTTTTTAGGACGTGGATCCAATTGTCCTAGTCCGAGTTTTTGTGCCACACCCACTCTATTTGTTCCGACATTTGCATTGTCTCAGCGTTTAGATATTAATAAGTTGAGCGCACTAGTATTTTGTCTTTTAACAGCCCTTCCTCATTTTGACCACACCTCGTATTTGATGGATCACGTCATGAGTTAAATGTCAATGGCTAGATTTTTGCTATCGTCTGTTTCAGATTACACGGCAATTGTACCTCAAAATTTAGTCTTATCTCGACATATTCATACATCCAATCCAGTGGCACATACTTTCGCTCTGCCTATTTACGACCTCTACTTACATGTATCTAGGACGTTAGCTAGCCATTTTAATTTATGTTGTACGCACTTCTGCTCCCTTCCGAGAACATCCTATGCTAGAGTTGGTGATTTGGGTTTAGTCTGGTCAGTCCCTGAGTGGATGCCTACTGGCTCCGTCTATAATTTAATACGTAGGAATGTCGACCCATCCATGGTTATGAAGACCTTCATATTTGATGCTTTTATTTCAGATTTTTAAAACGCATGTGGTGTTTCACTTTATTTCAAGTTTCCGGACTTTTTACTGTATGTCTCTTTTCCACCTGAGTGGCTTTCTTTGTCATTTCTCTCTCCCACTAAATGTTCTCTTGGGTTGGGGAGTGTTAGTTCTACCATGTCTATTTCCACGTGAATTCCTTGGTTCTTTAACCAGATGGTAAGATTCAAGTTATTTTTATTTTGCTTGACACCCTTTCGAGTATTCTCGAAAGTTTTGTTGTTCCTATGTCTGACAGGTTCTCATTGTTGTTGGATGACCCCGCTACTATGACTTTGATTGTGGGGCCAAATTTTCCCACAGTTGCTGTTGTTTACGACCACTTTCCTCTCACGGGCCACTCATCAGTGATGAGTAATTTTGAGTGGGGGAGGTTTTATGGCGTCGATGTCCTGCCACTGGTTCATGATGACTTTACTTATCCAGTCGTTGATCCCCGACATACAGAGTTTGTTGATTGGGGCGATCGTAGTCGCAAGCTTAAAGATGAGATTTTAACACGACATTCATATCCAATGTCGTGTCCCGCTACATATTATGCATGTCGTCCGCCGTTGCCGTTACCCTCATATAAAAATATATGATTATAAATTAAATATTTATAATTATATATTTTTAAGCATTTTTATTTTTAAGCATTGTATTTTAGCATTTTATTTTTATGCATTTTTATGCATGGTACTATTGTTATTTCATTTCATGTTTATGATGGGTGCTTATAACTATATATTATTTATTTAATTTTGAATGGTGGAGATAGAGTGGTGTAGCTTATATAAGGCCTTTTTATTGAAGCTTTTAGTAAGAATGATTTGAAATTGAAAAACCTAAATCTATTGAGATATTTCCAACTCCCTCTTGGAATTTCGGCCCTCCCTCTCCTTTTCCTCCAACCCGCCGGCCACCCCTTCTCCCTCTCTCAAAATTCTGGCCTCCTCTCAACCTCCTCCTCCCTACTCAAGTTCTCAACCAACAGCCCGTCCTCCTTTCTAATACAAACCGAGAAGCCATCCTTCTACACAAAACTAGACCACACTCCTCTCCCCTTCAACCTCTGGGCCACCCACCTCCATCAACCCGGGCAGCCCTTCCCTTTTTCTCCCTCAAAAACCTCCCACCCTCTCCCTCCAAAATCGAGAAGCCCTTCTTTTTTCTCCCTCCAAAACCGACTACCCTCTCTCCCTCCAAAAACCGTTCAGCACTACTCCCTCTACACCAAAACCACTTGATAATATTTTTCCACCACCTTTCCTCTCTGCTCCTTTAATATTTCCAGCCACCAAGGTTTGTCCCTCTCCTAGGGTTTTGCAAAGGAAAAACTGCTTGTGTATTTATCGTCCGTTGCGATTTCGAGGATTTCACATGGAAATAGTTCAAACCACCGTCGTCGTGTGCTTCTTCCACTCATCTTTGTAGATGGATTTTTTTGGATTGGGTAACGAATTCTAAACTACCTATTGTGAGTTTCTTTTGAATTATTATGAGATTTGGTGGATTATAAGGCTAGTATTTAGTCCGGATTTTTATTGAAAATAAGTGTGTTAATAAAATCTGAATTTCAAGCATTTAATTTTCCGAATATTTTCGTATAAATTGGACCGGGTAGATCTCGTGATCTCTAGAAGAAATCGGGTTCATTAACCCTTGATTTCTCCTTGAGTTCAAGTGATTTGGCATACCCCCATATTAATTAATTTTGGGATTGGTTTGTACTTTGCTGAAATCGCTAATTTTAGTCCGGATACTCTCTTATTGGGATTTTGTATGATTGGGGATAATAATAATTTCAATAGCTAATTGTCTGAATCGTGTAGGTCCTATTCACTTGAGCGAACATTGACATATAGCCCTTGTTTAATCTATTAAAAGGGGTAGCAACCCTTTGCATTATGCGTTATTAACATTTGTGCCCTAATTGGTTGAGTTCAATGGTAGCATAATTAGAGAGATATCACACGCTATGTATCTAGTTTAATTATTCGAACCAAAGAGCGCGTTGTAATTATCCCATCAGAACCATTGGCCTGCATCACTTCAATTTCCTCGACCCATACGCAATCAATTTTCCTTCTTGCATCAAGAGGCATACAAGCCCGACGTGCGATGCATCTACATAAATAGTATACTCTACCCCTTCGGTTGGTAAATTCAACACTGGAGCAGTGCACAATCTCTTTTTCAATTCCTAAAAGGCTCCTTCGCACTCATCTCTCCACACAATCGTTGCGTTATTCTGCGTAAGCTTAATTAGAGGTGCAAATAATATAGAGAATTATTCAAAAACCTTCTATAATAGCCTGCCAATCCTAGGAAGCTTCTTATTTCCTTAGGCATTGAAGGCGTCTTCCAATCCAGCACAACGACTATCTTTGCCAGGTCCACAGAGATACTGTCTTTGCTCACAATATGACCTAAGGAAGACACCCGAGACAACCAAAACTCACACTTTCTTATCTTTGCAAACAACTTGTGCTCCCTCAGAGTAGCCAAAACCAAGCGCAAGTTCAAGGTATGCTCTTTAGCATTTTTGGAATACACCAGAAAATCGTTGATGAATACAACCATAAACTGATCTAGAAAGTCTCTGAATACTCTATTCATCATGTCCATGAAGGCAGAAGGTGCATTCGTTAACCCGGACGACATAACTAGAAACTCAATATGACCGTATTTGGAGCGAAAAGCAGTCCGCGAAACATCTGACTCACGGATTCTCAACTGATGGAAGCTCGAATGAAGATCAATCTTTGAGAACACCATTCTACCACACAACTGATCAAACAAATCATTTATCTGCGGTAATGGATACCTATTCTTTATGGTTACCTTATTCATTTCCCTATAATCAATCCACAATCTCATGGAACCCTCCTTCTATTTCACAAACAGGACAAGAGCACCCCAAGGAGAAGAACTTGGCCAAATAAATCCACACTGCAGCAGTTCATCTAGCCATGTACACAACTCTTCCAAATCACGAGGGGCCATACGGTACGGTGACTAAGCAATCGGGGGAGTACCCGGCTCAAGATCAATGAAAAATTCTATATCTCTCTCAGGTGGAAGACCAGGAAGGCTAACTGGAAAAACATTTGGGAACTCTCGCACCATAGAAATATCCTCGATGCGTGACAATCTACTAACTGTTTCCAAAATAAAAACTAGGTAAGAAAAACAACCGAAATCTAAGAGTTTCTGAGCACATACCGCAGAAATAATCGGGGAATCCTGGCATGGAAAACTATACACACCTATGGGGTGGTCATTGTCCGCCTTGAAGTCCAAATGCTTTACATTGCATTGGATAACAACATCATATCTGGACAACCAATCCATGGCCAAAATCACATCGAAGTCCTCCAGGTCTAGCACCTTCAGATCGGCAAAAGCTAGGAAGCGACCCAAAAGGATAGGACAACTCTGGATTCTCTGGTCCCACACCACCGAGTCACAAGAGGGAAACTTATATCAAAACAAATTGCAAACTTGATCGATAGTCAGACGATGACATTCTACGAAAGTACTAGCCACAAACGAGTTTGTAGAATTAGAATCGAAAAGAACATGCGTCCAATGGTTCTTTACCAAAACCTTTCCGATAAAATTGTACACGTAACTAGCTAAAACAACATTTAATCCATAACAAAAATCTAAGAAATAGTTTAGCATCTAACCAGAGATCACTTGTGTGGAAGTCTGCGCTTCCTCCATGGTCACCAAATTCAACCTACGCTTCCCTTTATCCAGATGCTGCGGTGGCGGCGGCAAGGCCTTAAGTGGAACTTGCTGCAATGGGGGCTGAGACTGTGTGTACCTAGTCTTCAAATGCACTTTCTGCCCACACTGGAAGCAAACCTTTTCTTTTGACCAGCAATGGGAAATATCGGGCCCCTTCTGGTTATATGAGGCGCAGACCAGGTCTCCTTTGGGTATGCTCTGAATTGCAAGCACTTTCTACTGCTTCTGCACTCCCAACCTCTTGAAACACTACTCGATGGGATGTCCTAGCCGACCATAAATATTGCACACTTCTTTTCTTCCTTTCTTCAAAGCAGGGCCAGATGCCACAGAGCTTTTACTGTCATCAAACTTTCTCTTATCCTTCCTTTCCCGCAGCCCATTATTATTTGCATTATCGATTGCCTCGAATTTTAGAGCAGCTTCTATTACTTCAACATATGTCTCTGATCTGTACGTGCTATCCTACTACTGTATATCGCTACGAAGTCCTCCCAAGAATCGCTTTACCCTACCTATCTCAAAGGCTACTAAATTTGGAGCAAACCTGCTCAGCTTACTGAACTCCACTTCATACTCACTAACTTTGAGTTATCTATGATTTAGGTGTAAAAAGTTTTTCATCAGTCCGTCTTGCTCGATCGAAGGCAGAAATTTCTTGAGCAATATCTCTTTGAACGATTCCCACAAACACCCCTCTGAGAGGCTCTCTTTCTCTCAGATCCACCAACACTTAGCATGGCCCTTCAGCTGTTAAGCGGCGATCATCACCTTCTAATCTGAATAAATCCCTGAATACGAAAACATCTCTTCAATAACAATGATCCAATCATATAAAGCCATGAAATCGGCTCCCCCGTCGTAGGTATAAGGTCTTAATCGCTGGAAGTGAAAAATGCAATTCATCTCCAATGGCAGCACAACTGGAGGAACCCGATGATCAGGAGAAATAGGTACAGACTCTCACACAACAGGGTTCTTCAAAACAGGCTTCTGCCTTGAGACGGCAGTCTGCAATGCCTGAATTTGCGATTGCATTGCAACCATTTGCCTTGATAGGGCTTCATTGCTCTACTATAACCCTTCAATCATAGCCTCACTCTACGCACCCGACAACTCACCCTCAGACTAGGGATTTGACCTCATCACGATACGCTTAGGAGGCATTCCTTATAATACAATAAATAACTCAAAGACTAGCTTAACACTAGAACTACTCAACTTATTTCTATCCATACATGTATAGATACTTGCTCTTGCTGCTACCTTGCTTTGGGATTTTCATAAGTGATGTTATATTTTAACTTAGGATGATGAACCATCATCCCACTGACTCCTATACATAAGATATGAATGCATGAATGCTTTAATCTTCATTTTAAATCATGTGTGTATGAGTGTCATCATGTAACCTTAATTTGGCACGTGTGCTAATGCTATTTTATGTTATGCATGGAGAACTATGAATTCTAAAAAGGCCTTAATGTATGTCATGAGTGGCGTACACATGAAATATTATGCATCTCATACTACATAATATCGTATGTAACGAAAAATAAAATCTAATGGGCATCCATGTTGTTGGTACCCTAGTTTAGATTTGAGTTCAGTTCTTCTCTTTTAGTCTCTTGACCTAAGATTTATCTATGGCCAAAGGTTAGTTGTTTAGTTAGTTTGCTCTAGTTGTTGAGTTGTCACTTATCTAGATGAAAATTTGGTTAAGTTGTTTTTTGTTCGACTATGGTCGAACGCCGCTCGACTATCGTCTATTGACTGGTCGACGATCGTCTATCAGTTGTTCGATGTTCGTCTGTTAGCAGATCGTCTATCTCTGAGTTAGTTCAACTCTTGTTAGCTCGACGTTCTGTGGAATCTGCCTCACCGATCGTCGAACCCTACTCGACTTCTTTTGACCAGACAGATTTCTTGATAGGTCGACTATCTGTGTTGCTTGATAGTTCGACTATCTGTCTTGATAGGTCGACTATCTGTTGTGTTTTGATAGTTCAACTATCTGCTTGGATAGTTCAACTATCTGATAGTTCGACTATCTGTTTGATAGGTCGACTATCTGTGTTGTTTGATAGTTCGACTATCTGTTTTATAGGTCGACTATCTGTTTTCTTTGATAGCTCGACTATCTGTTTGATAGGTCGACTATCTGTTTTCTTTGATAGTTCGACTATCTGTTTGATAGGTCGACTATCTGTTTTCTTTGATAGCTCGACTATCTGTTTGATAGGTCGACTATCTGTTTTGCTTGATAGTTCGACTATCTTTGTTGATAGGTCGACTATTTGATAGCTCGACTATCTGTTCTGATAGGTCGACTATCTACTGTGGTAGTTCGACTATCTTCTTCGATAGTTCAACTATCTGTATCGTTCGACTATCTGTTTGATAGGTCGACGATCTCTGTGCTTCGGTCGACGATCTCCGAGGGTCGTTCGACGTTCTGCTGTATGTCTTTAGTAATTTTGTCCTCTTCTATTCTATGGTTTATTTCATAATTATTTGGCATATTATTTCAGTAAATTTATGTTATTATTTCCAGGCAATCTCTGCTCCAATTCTTTATGCATGAGCCAATCTTTATCTGACAAAGTGTTTTGTCTTATTAGTTGAAATATATTTTCTGCTTTATCTGCCAAGCTGTCCTTTATAGCCGTTAGACTCAGAAAGTCTTCTCTAGCCGTAAAAAGTTCTTTCTGATGTGACCTTTTTCTTGCACCCTTCTTATCTGATTGGATATGCAGCTTCTTAGAAAGCTTTATCCCCTTATAGCATGTCTGTCTGCAGGATTTGTTTTTGCTTTATGCTTTTTGCAGCTCAGATTGCTGATTCTAGAAGAAGACAAGATTCAAACTCAAATTAGAGCCATTGCAAAGGCTCATATATAAAGAGCTTCTTTTGAAAGAAGATAGAGATACAATACAATATATACAAGAAAATATACAAGAAGTTTACACTCAGCGGCATAGAAAAAGAGAGAAAGCAAGAAAGTTCTACGGCTCTCAGAAATTCACATTCAACTGAGAAGATCAAATCTCTTCAGCATTCTTCTTCATCCTGAGTTCATCCTGCTTACAGGAAGACATTCACTCAGAGGTCCTTAGAAGAAGAAGAAGAAGAAAGGAAGCTGTTTGAAGAAGAACACCTTTTCCAAATCAAGAGTCTTCTTCAAGCTTCTCCTTCAGAACCCCAAGACAATTCTTTGTCTTAGTTAAGAAGAGTCCCTGCACCCTGAAGCAAGATTCCTTCCTGGATATTCTCTAAGCCAGGGGGAGCCTTGATTCTTTAGAGCTATCTAGCTCTGTGCAATCCACTAGCTTCTCTAATCTGTTTAACAATAGAGAAGAAGCCTTAACTCTCTCAACCTCCTGTACAAAGGGTTATTACTCCCTTCAAAAGTGAACCCTTGGTGGCAGGGCACCTGATCAAAAACCTGTGTTGGATTTTGAGCTCCTGATCAAAAGCTCAAAGGGTCTACTTGATCTACCAGAAGCAGATCAGTTGGTGGCAGGGCACCTGAACAAAAACCTGTAGTGGATTCCTACCAGGGTGGTAGAAGAGTGGACGTACCTATTTAGAGGGAACCACTATAAAATTTCTTGTGTCGTCTGTGCTGCTCATTTAATTTACTGCACTGTGGCTGTGAGTAGAAATAACTAGGATTGCTTGTTGCTGTGATAGGATCCCAAGCTTAACTGTAATTACAGTTAGCTCTCTCTTATGCACTACACTTTGTGTTAGGCTCTAGGGTTTCAAATATCTATAAACTCATCCCGTAAATTAACTCTAAGGGAGTTGAGTCGGGTGTCCTAATTTTTGAATACTCTATTCACCCCCCCCCCCCCTCTAGAGTTGCATCTATCCTCACTTTCAATTGGTATCAGAGGGAGGTTGACTGACTGTACAGGCTAACACCTGAGTCACATGATCCTGATAGATACCAAGCTTATAGATATTCACTTCATGGCCCAGTCCAAGGATTACTCAAGCACCAGACCTCCAGCACACAACTTAGCTAAGTTTAGCATCTCGAAGGCAAGAATAATATTATATATGAACTCTATTGATAAAGACATTTTCTCCTCTATTTTGACAGGACCTCCAGCACCTCCTGCTGCAACCACTGCTACAACATCTACAAATCTAAGTGCAGTGCCTCCTCCAGATTACAGTGATGCCTACATGAAGGCAAAGATAGCTGATGCCAAAGCTATGAACATTCTGGCTCAGACTATGTCTGATGAAATTTTCCAGAAAGTGGCTGATTGCACCTCTGCAAAAGCCATGCGGGACACACTGAACCAGATTGTAGCTGGTTCAACTGATGAAAGGAAGGACAGAAGGTCCAACCTTATGTCCCAGTATGAAAACTTCAAGAAAACTGAAACTGAATCAGTTGAAGCCATGTACACCAGACTCAGCTCAATCATCAATGAGCTGAGAACGCTTGATAAGGAAATTACATTGACAGAGGTCAATGATAAGATACTGATGTGCTTCCCCAGCACATGGGATCTTAGGATCTGGCCTATCAAGGAGGCTAGAAGTACAACTGAAATCTCAACAGAAGCTCTCCTTGGCAAGCTCAAGTCTTTTGAGCAAGTGCTGAAGACCAGGGAAGCTGAGGCTGAAGCAAAGACTCAAACTCCAGCAAGAAAAAAGCAAACTTTTGCTCTCAAAGCTGCTGATTCTTCTGAAGGAAGTCAATCTAATGAGGAGCTGATGGCACTCTTTGCCAAAAGGTTTCTCAAGATGGGAAGAAAAGACTTCAGAAAGAAATCTTCAAGATATGAAGATAAACTAAGGTATGATAGATCTCCTGCTAAAGAAATCATTTGTTATGGTTGCAGGAAACCTGGACACATTCTACCAGAGTGTCCAGAGGAAAAGAGCAAAGAAAAGAGAAAGGAAAAGGAACATCACAGGAAACACTCCAAGTCCTCCTCCTGCAAAAACAAGAAAAAGGAGAAGGGATTTGTTGCTGAAACATGGAGTGATTCAGATGAGGAATCTTCCTCCTCAAGCTCCAGTGAGGATGAGGAAGAGAAGAAGGCAAAGGAAATCTGCCTTATGGCTATTGATGCCTGCAGTAATCACTCAGCTGCAGAGAGTTCTGATGATGATGAAGAGATGCCTACAGAAGATCAGGTATTATCTTCATATGACTTTTCTTCTTCTGAATTTAAAACTGAGTTTAAATCCCTTTGCTTAGATTTAATTAGTTCAGAAAAGGAGATTAAGGAACTTAGAAATAAGTTAGCTGAATCAGAATCTATCTCCATTTAAAATGCTAAGTTAGAAGCAGAACTCACTAAATCTAGTGATGAAATAAAGTTTCTTAAAAATGAACTAGCAAAGTCCAAAAGATTGGAAGAATCATTAAATGGTAGAAGCCTTAAGTTGCTAGAAATCACCAGCATGACAAACACTAGGTCAGGCAATAATAAGCTAGGCTTAGGAGCTTCATCATGTGAACCCCCAATTATCCTTAAAAATCATCTTTCAACTCCAGTGAACTTTATTTCAGCTGATGGGTTAAAGAACACTGAGCAAGTAAGACAAGTTAATCAAGCCTTAAACAATGCTAAGAGAGAAAAGAGAAAACAAAAGTTTAAGGAAATACAAAAAGCGTCGAACGCTGCTCGATGATCGCAGGCTCAGTGGTCGAACGAAGCTCGACGATCTGTACATCCATTGTCGAACACCGATTGACATTTTCAATATGAATTTCAAAATTATAACCAGAACCTTAGAAACCTTAATATGAATAGAAACCCTAGGTTTTTGGACCCATTAACTGCATGGAGCATCCCACCTAGGAGATCTTACCCTTTAGGTTATAAACCCCAACCTGCTTATTCTTTTATTTCTAGTTTTCATTATGTGAAGAATAATGGACCCAAGGTTACCTGGGTCTACAATGTTTAACTTAACTCACTGCAGGTGAAGACCTATCCTATCACTCAGGACAAGTGGTATTTGGATAGTGGTTGCTCCAAACATATGATAGGGAACAAAGAAAATCTGTCAAAGTTCAAGGCCAAGCTTGGACCAAAGGTGATCTTTGGGGATTCTAGCTGTGGTCAAACTGAAGGATATGGTAGGATTACCATTGGAGCAGTAACTTTCAAGAGAGTTGCATATGTAACTGGACTGAAGCATAATCTTATTTCAGTAAGTCAGTTATGTGATGCAGGATATTAGGTATCGTTCACTAACACTCTTTGTAATATTACTTTAAATAGTAATGTTGTGTTAGTAGGTATTAGATAAGGTAACATTTATTTAGTAGATTTTAATTCAACCCATTCTGAAATCTTCTTATTTAATGAAGTAACAAATAACAACACCTTATGGCATAAAAGGCTTAGTCATGTTAACCTCAAGAACATATTTAGGTTATCTAAATACAACCTTGTTAGAGGTTTACCTTCTTGCCCCTACAAGAAGGAGAGCCTATGCAAGGCTTCTCAATTAGGCAAGCAAACCAAAAATTCCTTTAAATCTGTAAATAAAAGTGATTCACCTAGAATCCTGTATCTATTACACTTGGACCTTTTTGGCCCAATAAATGTACAAAGTCTATGAGGGAAGTATTACACTTTAGTAATTGTAGACGACTTCTCTAGGTTCACTTGGGTGTTATTCTTGAGAACTAAGGCTGATAACTTCAATTTTCTTACAAATTTTATACTGTGTGCAGACTGAGTATTCTACTTATGTTGTCTTGATCAGAAGTGATCATGGTACTGAGTTTGAGTCTCTTCTCATGCAAGAATTCCGTGAGAAAGAAGGTATCAAACATAGCTTCTCTGCTCCTAGAACTCCCCAACAAAATGGGGTAGTGGAAAGGAGAAATAGAACCCTGATTGAAGCTGCAGGAACACTGTTGGCAGATGCTAACATGCCTCTTTCCTATTGGGCAGAAGCTGTAGCACAGCTAATTATGTCTTGAATAGAAGTCTTATACACAAGCTTAAGTGTAAAACTCCTTATGAGTTGCTTAAAGGAAAGAAACCTAAAATAAATTATTTTAGAGTATTTGGTTGTGTAGTATACATTCATTACAATAACAAAGAATGCCTTAGAAAGTTTGAAGCAAAAGCTTCAATGAGAATCTTTCTTGGATATTCCCAAGTAAGCAAAGCTTATAGGGTTTTTAATAAATCAACTTCTAAAATTGAGGAATCTGTGCATGTGTCCTTTGATGAATCTCGGATGTTTTACAAGGAGAAGGAAACTTCCCCTTCCTCAAGTTCATTGCAGGTACCAGAATCTAGTAAAGATGTCACTCAAGAGATACTCCATCTATCAACTCTTCATATCACTGATTTAGACAGTGATGAAGACTTTGCAGAAGCTGTTGTTGTACCACCAATAGTAGATCCAATTACTCCTGAGGAATTAATCCCAACTGTTGCTGAAGATCACATCCCACCTGCTGATGTTGTCACACTTAGAGATCATCCTATATCTCAAGTGATTGGAGACATATCAGCTGGTGTTCAAACAAGACATCAATTAAGACAGGATGTGATGCATGCTTGTTTCCTTTCACAGATTGAGCCCCTCACCATTAAAGATGCTGAGCTAGATCCCCACTGGATAACTGCTATGCAAGAGGAACTCAATCAGTTTGAAAGATGTAAAGTAGGGACTTTTGTTCCAAGACCTAAAGGCCAACTGATCATAGGCACCAAGTGGGTGTTTAGAAACAAGTTGGATGCAAATGGAATTATTGTAAGGAACAAAGCTAGGCTTGTAGCTCAGGGCTACAGACAAGAGGAAGGTATAGATTATGACCAAACCTTTGCTCCGGTTGCAAGGCTAGAGGCAATAAGGATCTTTCTAGCCTATACAGCCTATATGAAGTTTAAGGTCTTTCAGATGGATGTCAAAAGTGCCTTTCTAAATGGTGAGCTAAAGAAAGAGGTATTTGTTGAACAACCACCTGGGTTTTTTTCTTCAACTCAGCCCTCACATGTTTTCAAATTGCAAAAAGATCTTTATGGACTTGAACAAGCACCCAGAGCCTGGTATGAGACTCTAGCTAGTTTCCTGTTAGAGCACAACTTTGTTAGGGGAGTAGTTGATAGAACCCTTTTCGTCAAGCACCACAAGGACACAATCATGTTAGTTCAAGTGTATGTAGATGATATTATTTTTGGTTCCACTGATCCCAAATTGTGCAAAAAGTTCTCTGACTTGATGCATTCTAAGTTTGAGATGAGTAGTATAAGTGAGCTGTCTTACTTTCTTGGTTCCAAGTAAAGCAAGATGCTGATGGCATCTTCATCTCCCAATCCAAATATGCCAAGGAATTGGTAAAGAAGTTTGGGATGGCTGATGCTTCAGCAATGCATACACCTATGGCTACTAATGTTATAGATTCTGATGATCAGGGTAAGCCAGTTGATCAAAAGAATTATAGGGCCATTGTTGGTTCCCTATTGTATTTAACTGCAAGTAGGCCAGATATAATGTTTGCTACATGCCTATGTGCTAGATTCTAGGTCAACCCCAAGGAATCTCATCTGATTCTTCTCAAGAGAATCTTGAGATACCTGAAGGGATGTCCAAATCTAGGACTATGGTACCCAGCTGAGTCAGAATTTGAGTTAATTGGATACTCTGATTCTGATTATGCTGGTTGTAGAGTTGACAGGAAAAGTACCTCAGGAACTTGTCAGTTCCTGGGAGAGAGATTGGTCTCTTGGTTCTGTAAGAAACAGGCTTCTGTCTCAACTTCAACTGCAGAGGCTGAATATATAGCAGCTGCTAGTTGTTGTTCACAGATCCTGGGAATTCAAAACCAGCTTTTGGATTATGGGTACACACACAAGAATACAAAAATCATGTGTGACAGTACCAGTGCTATCTCCATTGCACAAAATCCTGTGCACCACTCTAGAACCAAGCACATTGAGATCAGACACCATTTCCTGAGAGATTGTGTGGAAAAGAATAAGATCAGCCTTGAGTTCATATCCATTGACCTTCAGAGAGGTGATATTTTCACCATGCCCTTAGATGAACAGAAGCATCTGTTCTTTTTGGTTCAACTAGGCATGATTAATGGAAAAGACTAAGTGTGACGTCTGCCTTTGTTGAAGCCTATTTGAAGATCGTCGAACAACGTTCGAAGATAGTCGATCGGATCAAGCCTATCATCGACCTATGGTTGATGATGGCTTATCAGCTTGAAGATCGTCGACCGACGTTCGAAGATCGTCGAACAGGTCGAGCCTATCATCGATCTATGGTTGACGACAGCTTGTTGTTTGTGAAGACAGAAATAGTCGAACGATTGATCGACTACTCTGCTTCAGGAACGATCGTCAAACGACCGTTCGACCATCGTCTCCAGTATCTTTTAAAATAGATCGACGATTGCTGGTTTAATATAAAACCGATGGTCGACCTAGGTTAAGAGATCGTTCTTTTTATCGTCGACGGAGAGCGTCTTCTCGCATTCCGTCTTTCTGCTTGCTCCCTGTCTCGTGATTTCTGCCATTTTGCCTTCGCCGTCTCTCCCGCCTTCTCCAACCCCTTCGATGGAGATTGCTCCAGCCCTCCTGTCCATGGTGAAGTTTGATGCTGGTTTCAGCATGGACTTTGATTCTTTCAGCTGCTGCGAGTCTGCGATAGTGGAAATTCTCAACCTCTGCAAAGATCAAGGATTGGAAAAGTTCATGTCCACAAGAATAAAGATAAACGTCCAGGAGATTAAAGAATGGGCATTCACTTCATCCTCCTCTGACGACTCTATGACCGGAACGATAGGCAGAGAAGAGGTAATTTTGACTCCCACCGTTTTAACTGAAATTTTTGGATTATTGAATGGGGAAGTGGATTATGAGCAAGATACCCCAGAATTTGGGAGAATGTTGACTGAACTAGGACATGCCGATGGCATTCCTTCTAAGCTTCTAAAGGTGAACTTTCCATTGAAGATAAAGTTCCTTGCTGAACTAGTCGGAAAAGTGCTTCTGGGAAAGAATTCTGCCCATGATAATATAACCATGCAACAGTTTGCCCTAATGTGTGCCATCGTGAACAAAAAGCAGATTAACTGGGCAGGAGTTTTGTTCGATTTGATAAGGAAAAAGAATAGCAAGAAGGAAGTCACCCTGGGTAGGGTGCTTGGGATATTTCTAAAGGAGAAATATCCCCATCTGTTGGTCTCAGTTTCTACATCCATCAATGCCAGCAAAAAGATGGACCCAACCCTGTTTTTCAAATGGAAAAGGAGCTTTCTGAAGCCCGCTCTAGCAGGGGTAGCTCCAGTTGCATCTGAGAGCACAAGGACTGCTTCAGTCACTCCCCTCCTTCAAGAAGCAGGCTCAGCCAATATCTCCTTTCCATCCACCTCTTCTGCATTACCATCCACTGAAGTGCCACCATCTACTTTAGTTCCATCTACTTCAGTTGAAGTACCATCTTCTGTCTCTCCTCTTCTTGATTCCTCCACAATTCTCCATGCATCACCACCAGCATCTCCACTCCCTTCTCATCTTGCTAGGATATCTCATCCTAGTTTTGACTAATTGGCTTCTGAGCTATCCACTCCTCCTCAGTCACCAATTCATCATTCAGATCATATTGATCTTCTTGCATCCACCCATCATTCTCCAGTTCACTCTCCATCTCATCAAGAATACACCATCCCTGTTGTTCATCCTTCTACTGTGATTCCCCCATCTTCATTTGAAATCACCCCAGCCTTCATCTCAAGCATATTGGAGTTAATTACTCCTTCAATCAAAATCATGATTGAAGAAGCAATTGCTCCCCTGGTATCCTCCATCTCTTCCCTGGTATCCTCCATCCATGACCTCTCAAAATCTGCTGAGCCCTCTTCATCTAGGGCATGGTTTCAGTTTCCACTGAAATCAGGCAGGGGGAGATGCTCTATGAAGATGCCTCTGAACTGCCCCTGGCCTCTCTTCCAGCAGATCCTCTTGCAGATACAGAAAAAGAGATAGAAGAAACAGTACCTCCACTATCTGAAAAAGATATTTCTGATGCTATAATGAAAACTGAATTTGTTGTCAAAGTCTGCCTAGAAGAATACTCCACTCCCCTAGTTGCCCTCTACCTAGAAGGAGTCATTACCTCCTTTCTAGATGAATTATGGGAGTTAGGACATTCTAAGGAAAATCCTGAAGGTAATTCTTTCACTCATTTTCTAGACTTGATAACTGACATGTTAGTATGGGAATACCTAGAAGGAATGATACAATTTCATTTAGCAAATTTGTGTTCATAATACTACAGATATAGTGGAAGAAGTGTTAGCTGTCCAAGAACTTGATCATCAACCTGCTCTAGAAATTCAACCTGATCCAGAACCACTTGTTCAAGATCCTGAGGCTGCTCAACCAGCTCAGTTAGCTGTGCAAGAAGAACTGGTCTCCATGACAGTTACAGATGAACAAGAGAAGGTTTCAGAAATTCAAGTGAAAAAGTCTACAGTCTGGGACGACACCCCTGGACTAGATCTAGACACTCTTCTGGCACAGGATGACTTGGAAGAAGAGTTAGAAAAAGCTGCTTTAAAAGAGAAAGAAAAAGTTGTGCAAGAAGCGTTTGATCCTTATGATCATCCTCCTTCATCAAACTCTAAGGATGAGGATGATTCTGATGACTCTGAAGAATCCAAGAGAAAGAAATCTGCCAAAAAGAAAAGAAAAGCTGTGGCTCCTCCTCCTCCTAACCCTGACAATGATATTCCTTATTATATCTTAAAAGGAATTGATTCCAAGTCTAAAGAGTTTCAGCATTGGATGGGATTCTCAAAGAATCAGCAAAAGTTAAGGAAGAAATCTAAAAGGTATGACAGTCCTACTCCAAAATGGACTCCTAGAGGTCCTCCTCCTCCACCTCCCAGTGCAGGAGCCTCTGGCAACTTATCTACAAATCCTTCTACTCCATCTGCTAAATTTACTCCATCCCAATCTTCTCAAAGGAAAAGCAATCAAGGATATCAAGGCAGATCGCAATCTGGATACCAAAGGCATGATGCTGGTGGAAGAGAACAAGTGAAGGAGGTAGTTTATCAGAAACCAACCTTTTCTCCTCCTCCTTACAAAGAAACCAAGAGCATATCTTCTTCAAAGCCAGATCATGCAGAGAAAAATGTTTCAAATGGTAAAAGAGTTATTTTCTCTGAAAAATCGAGCAAGAAATTTGCTGAGTTTGCTCCTCCTTCCTCTCTAGTTATTCAGGAAAATAAAGAGCCAGCTGAAAGCCTGTTAGATCTTTCTATTAAATTTAAAGCTGTGAATCCTGTAGATCAAACCCGTGAAAATGTGTATGAAAGTCAAGAGCTTGATCCTGATTTCAGGATGGCTAGATTTCTTGAGCTAGTTGGATCATCCCAGATTAGAAAAGCCAAAGCTGAAGGTAAAGATACTAAAGGATTAACGACAATGTCTAAATTCAAAAAAAAGGAGCTTGATAAATTCCAGGTTAGACCTGAGGTATTTGACCCTTCAAAATATATGGAAAAGAATCCTGAAGCAGTTGTTCCAAGGACATCAGAATCTAGAATTATTGGAGAGCAAGATCTAAAGCTATCGAAGAAAGAAGCTTTAGACCCTTTCAGGAAAATTTCTTTTTTTCCAAGTTCCTCCGAATCTAAACCTGATTCTGATGCCTCTTAAATTTCATTGATTGACAGTTATTTATTTGTCTGTTTGATTGATGTTATCTGCTGCTTAGATATTTCCCTTCCTGTATTTTATTTATTTCTAGTAGTTTATTTTGTGTGTTTTGTTGTTGAGAGACTTAACTCAAATAGGGGGAGATTGTTGGTACACTAGTTTGGATTTGAGTTCAGTTCTTCTCTTTTAGTCTCTTGACCCAAGATTTATCTATGGTTAAAGGTTAGTTGTATAGTTAGTTTGCTCTAGTTGTAGAGTTGTCACTTATCCAGATGAAAAATTTGGTTAAGTTGTTTTTTGTTAGACTATGCTCGAACGCCGCTCGACTATCGTCTATCGACTGGTCGACGATCGTCTATTAGTTGTTCGACGTTCGTCTGTCAGCAGATCGTCTATCTCTGAGTTAGTTCAACTCTTGTTAGCTCGACGTTCTGTTGAATCTGCTTCGCCGATCGTCGAACCCCGCTCGACTTCTTTTGACCAGACAGATTTCTTGATAGGTCGACTATCTGTGTTGCTTGATAGTTCGACTATCTGTCTTGATAGGTCGACTATTTGTTGTGTTTTGATAGTTCAACTATCTACTTGGATAGTTCAACTATCTGATAGTTCGACTATCTGTTTGATAGGTCGACTATCTTTGTTGTTTGATAGTTCGACTATCTGTTTGATAGGTCGACTATCTGTTTTCTTTGATAGCTCGACTATTAGTTTGATAGGTCGACTATCTGTTTTCTTTGATAGTTTGACTATCTGTTTGATAGGTCGACTATATGTTTTCTTTGATAGCTCGAGTATCTATTTGATAGGTCGACTATCTGTTTTGCTTGATAGTTCGACTATCTGTCTTGATAGGTCGACTATCTGATAGTTCGACAATCTGTTCTAATAGGTCAACTATCTGCTGTGGTAGTTCGACTATCTTCTTTGATAGTTTGACTATCTGTATCGTTCGACTATCTGTTTGTTAGGTCGACGATCTCTGTGCTTCGGTCGACGATCTCCGAGGGTCGTTTGACGTTCTGCTGTATGTCTTTAGTAATGTTGTCCTCTTCTATTCTATGGTTTATTTCATATTTATTTGGCATATTATTTCAGTAAATTTATGCTATTTTTTCCAGGCAATCTCTGCTCCATTTCTTTATGCATGAGCCAATCTTTATCTGACAAAGTGTTTTGTCTTATTAGTTGAAATATATTTTCTGCTTTATCTGCCATGCTGTCCTTTATAGCCGTTAGACTCAGAAAGTCTTCTCTGGCCGTAAAGAGTTATTTCTGATGTGACCTTTTTCTTGCACCCTTCTTATCTGATTGGATATGCAGCTTCTTAGAAAGCTTTATCTCCTTATAGCATGTCTGTCTGCAGGATTTGTTTTTGCTTTATGCTTTTTGCAGCTCAGATTGTTGATTCCAAAAGAAGACAAGATTCAAACTCAAATTAGAGCCGTTGCAAAGGCTCATATATAAAGAGCTTCTTTTGAAAGAAGACAGAGATACAATACAATATATACAAGAAAATATACAAGAAGTTTACACTCACCAGCATAGAAAAAGAGAGAAAGCAAGAAACTTCTACATTTCTCAGACATTCACATTCAACTGAGAAGATCAAATCTCTTCAGCATTCTTGTTCATCCTGAGTTCATCCTGCTTATAGGAAGACATTCACACAGAGGCCCTTAGAAGAAGAAGAAGAAGAAGAAGAAAGGAAGCTGTTTGAAGAAGAACACCTTTTCCAAATCAAGAGTCTTCTTCAAGCTTCTCCTTCAGAACCCCAAGACAGTTCTTTGTCTTAGTTCAGAAGAGTTCCTGCACCATGAAGCAAGATTCCTTCCTGGATATTATCTAAGCCAGGGGAGCCTTGATTCTTTAGAGCTATCTAGCTCTGTGCAATCCACTAGCTTCTCTAATCTGTTTAATAATAGAGAAGAAACCTTAACTCTCTCAACCTCCTGTACAAAGGGTTATTACTCCCTTCAAAAGTGAACCCTTGGTGGCAGGGCACCTGATCAAAAACTTGTGTTGGATTTTGAGCTCCTGATCAAAAGCTCAAAGGGTCTACTTGATCTACCTGAAGCAGATCAGTTGGTGGCAGGGCACCTGAACAAAAACCTGTAGTGGATTCCTACCAGGGTGGTAGAAGAGTGGACGTACCAATTTAGAGGGAACCACTATAAAATTTCTTGTGTCATCTGTGCTGTTCATTTAATTTACTGCACTGTGGCTGTGAGTAGAAATAACTAGGATTGCTAATTGCTGTGATAGGATCCCAAGCTTAATTATAATTACAGTTAGCTCTCTCTTGTGCACTACACTTTATGTTAGGCTCTAGGGTTTCAAATATCTATAAACTCATTCCGCAAATTAACTCTAAGGGAGTTGAGTAGGGTGTCCTAATTTTTGAATACTCTATTCACCCACCCTCTAGAGTTGTATCTATCCTCACTTTAACATGTGATGATTGTTGTGTATCTCATACTACATAACAGTCACATATTGCTTCCTACGAGGATCCATATACAAACGCATATTATGCATCCCACACTACATAATATGACCATATACTTCTAGTCATGCTTATGAGTGTAGTGTTCATGTTTTAGCTAAGATGTGTTGATGATACATCAGTGTGTGTATGCAATGAGTCAAGACAACTAAAACATTACTAGAGATAGCCGTTCGACAAACTTGTCAAACAAACCTGGCTCTGATACCTACTATCACAACCCCGATTTTCTCAGCATTAAATAATTTATATTAGAGAGAATAAAATACACGTTGTGATGCTACGCCGTGCAGGGGACAACTGCAGGCGCTCAGGCAAGAACCTACTCCTAATACTTTTCATGAAATCCTCAAGTTTGTTATGATAAAATATAGTTTAAGTATTGATGTCTGTGTCCCTCGGCTCAGAGGATCAACAAGTTCACGGGAGAAATATACGTATACACAGCAAAAAATATTTTATTTAGTTCATTTATTATCCTATATAAGTATGAGAATTAGAATCATTAGAACAATTCATGATATCCATACCTCTAGATTTAATATAAGTACATAAAGAGCTTTTACGTTTGTTAAAATAAAGTGTTATTTTATTTAAAAGAATGTCATGAGTATAATACTAGAATGTTGATCTTTTTATACTTTGAAAAGAACTAACATGCAACCTAGCAAAAATCCTTCCCAGAGAGTAAGGTTGTCAGATAAATCAATAGAAACCTAGAAGCTAGCAAATAGTCTAACATGTATAATAACTCACTATGGGCGTCAAAAACCTGACACGAACCCACAGAATAATATGCATGTCTAAGCCAAAGTTAGAATAGCAAAAATACCTCATGAAGGTGTGGGAGGAAAACCACAGCTACTAAAACCCATGCCAAGAACCACCAACTCTAGCTTCTCAAACCGCTACTGCTTCGAGCCTTAAGCATTTAAAATAAAGAACGCCTCAACAAGAATGAACAAGTGGCAATAAAAGACCAAAAGTAAATAAATAAGAGAAGTAAAAGGGTTACCAACCCAAGATAGAATAACTGTCAAACCACAGTATCTAAACATAAAACAATAAGCATTGAAGAGTTCAAAGAAGTTTAAATACGTGAAGTTACACCAAGTGCACTTTAAAGCTATGCTTCATTAACATCTACAAGAGTATGGATATGAACATATGTATATATATATATATATATATATATATATATATATATATATAAAAGACTTATCAGCTCAAACACATGAAACATTAACACTTATAAAAACGGTACTGAGTCGGTGGCCACATTGGCCAACACAAACCATCAGACCAAACATCTCAAAAAGGCACTGTGGTAGTGGACACATTGTCCAACACAACCCAACAGCCCATAGGAAGAGAAGAAAATCCCACCAGGTGTAATGATTCACAAACTCAAACTAAGGTGGTGGTCCTTTATCCACTGTCAACAAAAGGCCACAAATAATCATTCAATATATTAATAAACGAAAGAAACCCAAGACTTAGCATCGGATTTCCACTAAGTCGTAAAAGCAAGAGAACCAAAAGTTTCCTCAGGTATACTTGACGAATTACTATTCACTCGACGAATTGGACTTAGCTAATTGGAGGACACTCGATACCAAAGCATCACTCGATACATTACAAAATTCACTCGAAGACAAGGCATCCCTTGACGCCTTTTTGAAATCACTTGATACCTTTTTGAAATCATTCGATGCCAAGGAATCAGTCGATGGCACTCTAAATTAACTCAATGCCTCTTTGAAATCACTCGATGCCAAGAAATCACTCGACGCCAAACTAAAATCACTCGAAACCTTTCTGAAATTACTCGATGCCTTTTTGAAATCACTTGATGTCAAGTCATCACTCGACATCAAACTAAAATCACTCGACGCCTTTCTGAAATCACTCGACGCTAAGGCATCACTCGATGCCAAACTAAAATCACTCAATTCCTAGGCATCACTCGACGCCAAACTGAAACCAATGGACGCCTAACCCTATTCTTGCAAGAAACTTCCCTATCTAAATAGAGGTTATTAGACCTAGAAATTTTGACAATATTTAAACCTTGACCATGAATAAGTTCAAGAAAATAAGAGAAAAGTGGGGTAGACAAGACAGGAGTCCAAACAGAGATAAAAAATCCCACAGCAACACAGCAAGAAGAAAGGGAAATTTTCTACTATTCTGCATAAGATAATGCTAGAAGTAGACAAAAGAAGTGACATGAAAATATAAGAACTAACAGTAGGATTGAGAGAAAATAGAAAATGAAAAATAAGGAATTTGTAAGAGTCTAGGCATGGGAGCAAATCACAACTTGTCTTAAACCTTCTTATCCCAACCTTTTGAACATTCCATGACACAGATCAACTGAAAAAGAAAGCGCATCAATGAAATCTGAGGGATTTAGACAAAATGAAGGTTTAGGGCCACACACCCCAATGCCAAAAGTCTATGAAAACAAAAATAACTAGCACCATCACGTAGATCTTGGCGACAGCGTTCCAGATCTACGCTCCACTAAAGATTTTGTCCATTGGAGCTCCCGAAACGGCTGTCGGAATGTTCATGATTAAAAACTCGCCACCTCTCTCAAAACCCTCTCGATAAGACCCTTTTGGGGAAGAAGGATGAATAGGGTTTTCTTTTTATAAAAATATATATAATATTATACTATTAATATAATAACTAGAAAAACTCAAACGACAAGAGTGACCAAACCCTATCGGTTTTGATGAAATTCGCATCAAAGCTAAATGACCGTGCTATGTATCCAACGGTGAAGTCAAAATAAGGATCCGATAAACCAATCTCGGGTTAAAATTCTACGAAATAAAAACAACAATAATCATTATAAAATTAACTGAGACTTCAAATTGGCCCGGATCGCCACAAAACTTTACATACACAACTCGAATCAAATACTTTAGTCTACTAAAGCTTAAAACCCCAATTTTGATGAGTTTAAAATCTAGCAAACTCGGCCCAACGGATGAAACCACGCACTCACAATGACGCACAATTAGTTATGCGCCAACGTAACACCCTTACATTATAAATATCTCGCTAAAGAGATTAAAAATAATTATAAAAAAAAATTAGGGGCATTACAGACAATAAGGTAAGGCTCTATTGGTAAATTTTGACCTCGCGTACAAGTTCAGAAAACGTGCCTCAAAGACCAGTGACCTCCCCTGATTTATATAGTTTTGTAGGCATTCATCAGAAGCGAGTAACTCAGATACTCGCCCAATAAGCTCTCTGAATGAGTGTTTGATGTTTCTTTTTGAGCTCTTTCCTCAATCAGAAAGAGCGGGGATTGTGTACAACCCATATTCGTCAAAATCAGCTAGTCAAGACAGCAATCAGATTCAATGCGCAAGACAGCAGAAGGCCTGGGAGAGTATGGAGAGCTCTACTTGCTAGGTAGGCGACTAGGCCAGCTACTCGCCCAAGAAGGTGAGCTCTCCCCAAAGAATTCACCTAGTCATCGAGAGGTGGGCTATAAATGATACCCACCCCCTCCATTTGGATTTGCCTATAAATAGGACCCTAGGGGTACGAGTTGACGGACTTCGGAATCTCGCAAAGATCTCGAGAACACTTTTTCTTAGACATCAACTAAGCCTTTGGATTCCTTTTTTAGAGAGACTCGTTTGCGACCTTGTGACTATCTGTCTTCATCACCGTGACTTAATTACTAGCTAGTCTTCCTCGTACCCTATGTGGCCATCTTTGGTTGTGGAGGGGTTTCTTCTTCTAAGCTTCTAGGTATGTAGTGGGACCTTCCTGCTACAGTGCCTGGGGTCCTATTTGTTGTTCGACAAGTTTAATGTCTTAGCCGGTTAGCCATCGAGACCAACTGCTGAGTCAGTTACCTTAGGCTGTCTTGATCTGAATTTTATGTTTGGGTTTTCCCGTCTTCAACACTCCCCTTTCGCGTAATCCCCAATATTAAAGATTTGTTATACAGTTGTCACTCACGACCAACAAAGCTGGGCACTCCAGACATATAGCTCAACAAGTTAGCCATTTTGTTCCCAGGACACGGGCTTTACAATCAAAACAAATTCTCACTCAGATCCATTGCCAACAGAACTCTGAAAACATATAATTTTTAAGGAGTCTTCTCTGACAAACAAAATAAAACATCACCACTCAAGGCAAACTTTTCTAGATGGGCTTCACACGGCATGCCTAATCCGTACACACACTTCTGGATACTATATGCAAAACATACTCGGGGATAAACATATCGACCCGATAGAAACCATCTTTTCTCCACCAATTGGTGAGGGCTTTCATGCAAAAATGCTAAAAGAGGACTTCACTGATCCAAGAGGAGAGTCGTTAACCTTGGTGCGCGTTTCAAAGACATAGCTCGAACACAATGGCTTTTATAGGGACTTTCCACATATGGATTAAGTTTCTACACGCCAATCCGAACTCTAAATCGACCTTCTCTTTGATGGACACGACTTTGGTAGCCACCCTAGCTGATTGCACAAGCTTGCCTTATCACTGCTGGTAGCGTAGGAGCAGCATGATCTCTCTCCTCTTGAACCCGTAGACCTCAGTCCTGCCTGTTGCCTCGGTTTCGAACTCACCAGAGGGCAAATATAGAACTTTCATCGGCCATTCATGGCTTTGATACTGCCGAAAAAGCTCGTATAGAAGTCTGTGACCTCCTTCTTCCTTTGCCTCGGGCAGAGAGAAAGAACGGCGGAAAAGTTGTCCAACTCTCTAATCGATCCCTTCTTTAAATCCTGGACGGGTAGGAACCCTATCCGTGAGATATAACATAATTAGAATAGAATACCAAGATCCACCCTAACTCTTATTTTAAAGATTGGAATCACCGCAGTAAAACCATTTAAGGATCGGAAGACCCGTATTTGTCCAGAACACTCGACAAATCGTCCAAACCACTCGACGAATTTATCTTGAACACTCGACAAATTCATCGTAAACACTCGACGAATTCATCTTGAACACTCGATGAATTCATGTTGAACACTCGATGAATTCATCTTGAACACTCGACAAATTCATCTTGAACACTCGACGTATTCATCTTGAACACTCGACGAATTCTTATTGAACACTCGATGAATTCATCTAGAACACTAGACTAATTAATATTGAACACTCGACGAAATCATTTAGATCACTCGAGATCATCTGATGAAAATTAAATTACTCAAGACCATTCGACCATTTCACTTAGATCACTCGAGAACATTCGATGAATTCACTTAGATCACTCGAGACCATTAAATGAATTCACTTAGATCACTCGAGACCATTCACTGAATTCACTTAGGTCACTCGAGACCATCCGAAGAATTCACTTAGATAACTCGATGAATTTGACTTGGTCGTTTTTAGCTAGGAGACCGAGGTGTTACAAATCTCCCCTCCTTTAAAATTTTCGTCCCGAAATTTAACTGTACAGGAAAACAAATAAGATATACAAAATATACAAAAATTTGTACCTCAACAGAACAGTTGAGGGAACTCCTCTAGCATGGTTTGCTCGCGCTCCAATGTAAGTTCCTCACGGCCATAGTTGTCCCAACGAACCTTGACCATCCTGATCACCTTGTTCCACAACTGCTTGATCTCCATGCCTTCGATATGAGTGGGCTTGACTTTCATCTATAGCCCACTTTCAACAGGCACTTGATCCACACCAATGAATATGTATACTCTAGTATATCCTTCCTTAACACTGATATATGGAACGCATCGTTCAAACCACTTTGCTTGGTTGAAAGAGCTAGTCGATAGGCAGCTTTACTGACCCATTCAACAATCTTAAACGACCCAAGGTTTCTCGGCCTGAGCTTTTTTAAGCGTCAAATCCTGGATACACCTTTGAATGGCTTGATTTTAAGATACAACCAATTTACAACTGCACACTCAATTCTTCATTGCTTGGCATTGTAATACTTATCTTGTCTAATCTGAGCAACCAATAGTTGCTCTCAAATTAAATATATCGTCGAATTCACATCTTCGCCTTCTTGACATTTATACAGCTTAATTTTTCCAGTCTCCACCAAAGATAAAGGTGTACGACACTTCCTACCATAAAGGGCCACAAAGGGAGACATTTGAATACTCGCTTGGTATCTGTTGTTGTAGGCGAACTCAATCATGTAGAGATGGTCTTCCCATTTCTTTCTGAAATCTAGGGCACACATACGAAGCATATCTTCCATCGTCTTGTTGGTCCTTTCTGTCTGACCATCCATTTGAGGATTACTGGCCGTGCTAATATTCAGTTTTGTACCAAATAGACGGTGGATTAATCTCCAATTATTCGAAGTGAAATGCTCATCTTGGTAACTTACGATTCTACGGGGTGCACCGTGTAATCATACTATGTTATCAATATAGTGCTTCACTAGCTTTTCCACAAAATCGTCCTTCCGGTTTGTAATGAAGTATGATACCTTTATTAGATGGTCTACGTATATATAGCTGAAATCATTCCCATGTTGTGATCTCGGCAATCCATGCACGAATCCGTCGATATTTAGCATTCACTAGTACGTAAGTGTGACACCTTGCCACATAGTGAGATATGTCCTTTTTCAAACGCAGCCACCAGAATAACTTCTTCTAGTTTTTATACATTTTTGTGCTCCCCAGGCAGATTGTGTACTTGGTAAAATGAGCCTCATACTACAACTCCTCCCAAAACATGCCAAACTTTGGGATGCACAAACAGTCACCTTTTCGCAAAAGACTGCCTTCAAAAGAAAACTCAACATTGGGCCCATCCACTATCTCCGCTATATAGTGCTTCATGCTTTCATCGAGCTCTAATGCTTGTCAAATCCTTTCTGCATGGTCACACTACACCTTCGTCCACTTCAAGCATCCATTCGCCATTTTACTTCTCTCGATAAAAGAGATTTCCAAGGCTTCTAAGTCACTGATGAGATGCTCATCATGCCTTAGAATCCAATTTGCCTGCGCAGAATTGCTACGACTCAACGCATCAACAAAAAAATTTCCCTTGTCAGGCATATAGTGAATCTTGAAGGTGTAGTCTCCTAGGAACTCCATACACCTTCGATTTCGCATGTTCAAGTCGTTCTGATCTATCAGATACTTTAGGCTCTTATGGTCTGTAAAGATATCGATCTTCACGCAATATAAGTTGTGCTGCCAAAGCATGAGAGCGAATATCACGACCGCTAACTCCAAATCGTGGACCGGATAGTTCCTCCCATGTACTTTTAATTGGAAAGAGCCATACAGAATAACCTTTTTATGCTGAAGAATAAAGAAACCTAAGCTGCTTCTAGAGCCGTCACTATAGATTTTGTAGCCTTCTGTACTACATGGCGAGCATAAAATAGGTGCCATGGTTAGATCATTCTTCATTTCCTTAAAACTTTGTGTGTACGCTGGTGACCAAACAAACTTCTGATCTTTCCTCATCAAGGTAGTGAGACGTAGAGTTATCCACGAGAAGTTCTCTATAAAACGCCTATAGAAGACGGCAAGTCTCAGGAAACTCTATACTTCTGCTACAGTACACAACACATGCCACTCCCGTATCAAAACTATCTTTTTCGGATCCACCGCAACTCCCTCTCCACTGACCATATGACCGAGGAATTCTACTTACGATATCCAAACTCACACTTAGAGAACTTAGCGTACAACTGACTCCTCCTTAGGGTCTCCAAAACAGTGCATAAGTGATCCACATGCTCTTCTTCCGACTGAGAGTGCACCAGGATATCGTCTATAAAGACTGTTATCAACTGGTCCAAATACTCTCTGAACATTCTATCCATCAAGTCAATAAATACAAATGGCAAATTTTTCAGCCCAAATGGCATGATAGTAAACTCAAAATGCCCATAACATGTACTAAATGTTGTCTTGAGAATATCACTTTCTCTTATTCTCAAACAATAATAATTGGACTTCAAATACAGTTTCGAGTACACAATTAACCCAGTTAGCTAATCGAACAGATCATCGGTTCTCTGAATCGGATACCTATTCTTTTCCATCAGCTAATTTAGTTCACGGTAATCGATACACAATCGCAAGCTTCCCTCCTTTTTCTTCACAAAAAGGACTGGCTCACTCTAAGATGATGAACTTGGGCGCACATAGCCTTGCTCTAACAGTTATTACAACTGTACTTTCAGTTCTGCCATCTCCTTTTTCGCTAAATGGTATCGCGAACATGACACAATCTTATCACCTAGCACTAGCTCAATAATGAAATTAATCTCTCACTGAGGTGGATCCCTAGGGAGATCTTGAGGGAATACGTCAGAAGACTCTGATACTACGGGAACTCTACTCAAACCAGGCTTGGGCTTTAAAGCCCACTAGCATGAAGAATAACTTCGCGCCTTTGCAAACTTCCTTGACTACTTGGAGAACAGACATCAGTATCTTGCTCGATCCCTTCATCCTAGAGAAGGTAGTTTTGTGATCCGTATTCTGCCCTGTTTAACCTACTTAAGATTGCAATTGATACACGCATGCTTCTCTGAGAGCAAGTACATTCCAAATATTACGTCAAACTCTACTACTAGCATCAGTGACGCTTCCAAATCAAACTCTTGACTTCCTATCCGCACTTTACAGAACAAACTCTATCCGCATACATCAAGCACCCATTAGGTAGCAGTACATCTAATCTATCTTTCGATATAAAAGAAGGTACTCTGATATACGACATGAAGTCCTCAAACAGAAAGGAATGTGAAGCTCTTGTATCAAACATTGCTCTCGTCGAATAGCCCAAGATCAAGAAAAAGCCGAATACAAACCAGTTATACGACCAATGCATAGGTCATAATGTGTAGAAAGTAATAATGTTATATCCTATCTTATACTTGTAACCTCCTCGTCCTGCTTAATGTCCTCCAGTTGGCAAGATTGTATACTTTGGGTTGGGCTGGAGCATAATGGGATGCAATTGATGTTGGGTTTTACTATACGTCACAAAACTTGTGCGCAGCGAAATTAGGAACAAGAAAACCCAAAAGAAATGTGGATCTTGCGATGAACATTGATTAAGAAGTAATATTTCTATAAATAAAATTATACCTTTCCGGGATTAAGTCAATAATCAATCAAGGTGCTCCGAAGAAATCCAACGAACATTAACGGACGGAGTTTCCAATGTAGAATAGTGTCCACACCTCTACGAATGATCCACACGAACACGGAGAACCTTTAGACTCTTGTCGCACAAGATCTAGATTGGAAGAAGGTATGCCCTCGAGATCTCTACAGTTTGTTAGAACCGTTAAAGGAGAGGAGGTAATGACGAAGATGAAGCGTTAGGAAACAATTTTCGGCGAAAACAGTAGATCGGCGAACAGTCGGCGGTGAGATCGGCTATCACGACCTAGGCAGAACTATTTCATAGGGAAGAAGTAGAATCGATGTTCTCGTCTTGCTCAATTAGGTCAAAACGTAATCGCATACTACTCGGTTTACTATATATATTATATATATACATAGTACTGAACCAGCCGTTACCCGCAGACCACGCCGAACCGGACTTAAAGGAATAAAACCGTAGGAAACAGAATTCTTCGTGTATATATGTCGATATTTTACGAATCATAACTATTCGTCGAAATAACACGGACATGCTCGACAAATTGATACAGTGAAAACCGTCTAAGTATCAATTCAATATACGATGAATCAGAGTTTGATTCGTCGAAACTATCATTATGATACTCGACAAGCCAAGTCCAATTCATTGAGATAACATTATGAGCGTCGACAAATTTTGATTGATTCGTTGAGATGTCATGACTATACTCCCCGAATTCAAAACTATTCGTCGAAACCTCAAGACTATACTCGACGAATTTCCCGTAGATTCTTCTGACCACTTACCTGATTACCCATATTCACAATATAGGTCCCATAATGAAAATCCTTCACATCCATAACGTCATAGGCTTGGTCCTTCACTCATATCACATATGAACAAGTCCAACACAAACCTTTCCAACTTATCCAATGCTCTCATGTGCATTCTCATGGGCTTATATTGCATTGGCAGTGAGACTACATGTTTGATCACTTCCAAATCACCATGGTAACAGTTTACTCCACCGCTTCCCCTTCTCAGCATAAGATGCTCCTGACTTCTTCTCCATATTTGGACTACCACCCCAATAATCTCGAGAATAATGTCCCAACTTGCCAAACGAGTATCAAGTAACGGGCCTCCCCCAATAGTGGTTGTAGAAACAACAAAAGAAGTTAGTCCAGAATTCATAGCCTTCTTGTTCCACTTTTGGAACCTAGACTTTGTATAACTCGATACTTTGAACTAAGGCTTCTCGATACACACGTCCTTCTTACTCTGAACTCTTAACATATCTTACTCGAGAGATTGGGCAGTATTGACCAACGTTAGAAAGCCCTACATCATCGGACCTTCGAGTAGTAATCTCAGATCATCCCGCAGACCTTCATTAAACTGGTTGGTCTTGCGCTCCACATTAGTAAAGGCGGAGACGCATTCAACCCAATCAAGTAAACTCATGCAAGTAGTCACCAACAGAACTCTTGCCCTGAGTTAACCTCTATAATTAATTCTCCATAGCAATCTTCTATGCCGATGGGAGTTATCGAGCAAGAAACAACCTGGAAAACTCGTTTGTCGAGATATTAATAAGCTATATCCCCACAAAGTGATGCAACTCTAACTTGTCCCACCATATCCTCGCCTCTTCGTCCAATAGGAAAGTAGCCACGGTGTCTTTCTATTACTCCTCGGTTTTTGTTGTCTTCATGATTCTCTTAATCCAAGAGGGACAATGTGTAACATCCCATTTCCGGCTAGAACCCCCGGGGGTGGTTTTGCCATGACTAGGTCACGACAAAACCCTAGGAAACCCAAAAGACCAAGGGAGCTTAGGAAGAAAGGTGAAAATCACCTTGGTCTGCGAATAGTGGATCAAACTTGCTTAAAATAAGTTTAGGACTCGGGCGGTTAGTGCGTCGAGTGCACTCAACGCCATAAGCAGAATGGCATTGAGTGCACTGACTGCACTCAACGCCATCTTTCAGGCGGGATGGCATTGAGTGCGTTTACTGCACTCAACGCCATAAGAAGAATGGCGTTGAGTGCACCTTCTGCACTCAACGCCATCTTTCAGGAAGAATGGCGTTGAGTGCACTGACTGCACTCAATGCCATCCTTCAGACGGGATGGTATTGATTGCGTTGAATGCACTCAACGCCATAAGTTGAATGGCGTTGAGTGCACTGACTGCACTCAAAGCCATACGGTGTTGTCTGGTTGGCGTTGAGTGAGCTGAGCTCACTCAACGCCATAGACTGGATGGCATTGAGTGAGCTTAGCTCACTCAACGCCGTAATCTATCAGGCGATATGGCGTTGAGTGCGTTGAGTGCACTCAACGCCATAAGTTGAACGGTGTTCAGTGCACTGACCGCACTCAATGCTATTTGGGTGTTGGTTCAACTGAACCGGGCCGGTCTAGGGAGTGGGCCATTTTCTCCTATTAAGACCTAATAAGTCTTACTTAAATTAAGTAGACCGGTCAAGCTTGACACATGGACCGATGGTTTGCAAAGAGGATGGTTATGGCCATGGCCAAGAGCCTGCCTTCATGGCCATCAATGACATTTGATGTCATGGCTTTTCCCTCTCCCCCTTTTATGGCTGGATCCAACTCCTCTAGGGAAGAGGAGGAGTTTCCAGCCGTTAGCTTAGATGGATTGAGCAATTACAGCCCCCCCCTCTACCATGGCTGACCCATGCTTTAATGGACCAATAATGGCCATTGAAGTTTTGGCTGTTCCCCCTCCTTGACCAAGCTTTTAAACACCCTCAGAGGCCCAAGAGGAGGTTTTCCCAGCCTTTACCTGAAGTTTTCAAGCCTCCCACTATGCTATTGAGAATTCCGGCGACGCCACCACATCACCAATGGCATCCCGACGGTCTGCACGCCTCCAGCCCGCAAACAAGGTCCTCCCCTCCCTCTTCTTCTGCGGAAAGATCCTAGGATTCAATAGGGTTGAGAATCAGGCTCAATTGAGCCTGATTGGAGTTTTGATTTTCATGGATTTTCCATGAAATCTGCATTCTCGGGCTCGCCGGAAAAAGCCCCTCTGGCGGTCGTGCCGCCGCCTGGCGATAGCCACCACCTCAACGGAGGTGGTGGTGGCCGTGGCCGGCCAGGGAGGTGGCTTGACGGCCGGCGGTTGTAACGCCCCCGATTTTTCAGCGATTATTTAATTCTCATTTGGCGTTACGTTGACGCATTTTCTTAGCTTGTGCCATCTGTGGAGTGTGGTCTTAACTCCTTAGAACTGGGTGCCCTATTTTTTAGCCTGTTGGCAAGATCTCCCTAGCAAGCCGAGTCGTTTTGGGTGACCCGGTATGGCCTCTTGGGGGATGATTGTGTTTTGGCTTCAGGATGGTATAACTCCAGTTCTGTTCGTCGAAAGTTAATTCTGTCTTCGCCGTTGTGTTCGTAGCGTGGATATTTAGTTACGGTGTGAATTTCGTCGAATTCCGAGGTGGTTCGATTTTCGAGTCATTTTGGGTGTGCTATTAGTAAAAACAAATTAGAAACCCTTTTAAATTAGGTGAACCGGTGGCTTGGGAGGCAGTTAGGCTGAACCGTCATGGCTAAGCTTATATAAAAGTCTTATTAAGAAGTGGCGGGCCCACTTCACCTTCCTCCTTCCCGAGACCGAAAGAAGAACTGTTGTTCCTGTTTCGCGGAAGGCAGAGGCGGAAGCGACGGTTAGCCCTTGCCTTTGGACGTTGATTCCGGGAGTGTTCGTGGACGGATTCCGATTCCGAAAGCGGCGTTGTCCTACTTTGGCTCAGATATTCATTTCGAAGGTAAGATATTTGATTTTCGTGGAGTTTTAGGAGACTTGGATTTCCGGTTCTTGTGGTTTTCCGCCATTAATGTGCGGGTTTGCTTATTAGGTGCTTCTCCTTCTAGTGTAGAGCGAAGAGGAGGGAAAGCCGACCAAGCTTCGCCGGAAATCGAGGCAAGTGGTATTCTTGCCCTTGTCATTGTTGTTCTTTTGATATTCTAGAATGTTTCCCGGTTAGCCCTAGGGTAGAAACCAAGCATATTCTCTTTTACCTTGCTGAATTTAGGGCTTAGATTCGCCTATGAAACCCCCCTCCTTGTGCTGTTTTGCTCAACCCGATGGTTGTTTTAACCATTTAGACTCCAGATTTGTAGTTCTAGTTGGGTGCTTTTGCGGGTGAAGCCGAGAGAGAGAGTGAGGGAGGTTGTTGTGGTAGGGCTCTGGTTAGAACCAGTCTTGGTAGACTCTCAGGTTTTGGTGTCGAGTGTGGTGCACACACTCAAAGCCAAAAGCCGCCCGGACTTGGCGTCGAGTGTAGTGGACACACTCAAAGCCATAGTTCGGTTTGTTCTTTGCGGCTGAGTGGTGGGGTGTTTGAGTGAAAATTTTTGTCTAAGTCAAAATCGACGAGAATCATCCTTGATTCCCGCTGATTCGGCGAGAATCATCCTTGATTCCCGCCGATTTCGACGTGATTCCCACCGATTCGGCGAGAATCATCCTTGATTCCCGCCGATCGTTGAGAATCCTTCTGGAATCTCGCCGATTCGGCGAGAATCATCCTGCATTCCCGCCGATTCGGCGAGAATCACTCAGCATTCCCGCCGACCTCCTCTTGTTGGCATTGGCTTAAGGGTTCTCCTGCGGAAATGAGCCTTTGCGTAGAGTGAGTTGACCTCACTCAATGCCAAAGCTGCTTTTGCGTTGAGGGAGGTAGACTCACTCAACGCCACTGTTAGGTTTTGTGGTTTTGCTGAAGGCGTTGAGGGAGTGGACCTCACTCAACGCCATAGCTGTTTTGGCATTGAGTGAGGTTAGCTCACTCAACGCCGCTGCATCTTTTGCTGAAGGCATTGAGGGAGTGGACCTCACTCAACACCATGGCTGTTCTGGCACTGAGTGAGGCTAACTCCCTCAATGCCAAGGTCTGGTTAGGCACTGAGTGGATTCCACTCAACACCGAGCCATGTTGAGTAACTTTAATACTGTTTCTCTTCCCACGATTTACATTCCTGAGTGAATTCCTTGATTATATTTGTAGTTTCCCTGTCGGCCATGTTTTCTTTCCTAATGGCCGAATCGTGGGATGTGGATAGTAGTGGTGGTTTGAAGCTCTTCATGGGGGAGGTGTTGTGTAATCTAGCCAAGGCCACCCCTATTCTTCTATCTTACTCCAGGTACGGGCTGGGCAAGGGGGTGGAAGGTCCCTTGTGCTTTCACATGTAGACCCTTGAGCTTGTTGGCTTGGAAATGGCAGTTGGGGGACTGAGTTTGCCTCCAACTCGGATCCATGCTATTTGTTTTAGCTACTACCATCTTCCACAACTTAGGGTGTTAGAAGTTTCTTCCTTGGTAGATTGCAGCACTTTGGGCTCTTGGTAGCCTAGTAAACCCTACAGGATGTAGTTTCTAGGCAGGGTTGGTGTTGTTTCCTTGCACGTAGTGCATTTCTTATTGTCTTGCCTTGGGCAGTTGTGACTTTTACTGCTGTGTGTTCTCCTCTTTTATTTATTCCCTAGTTGACACTTCCTTGCAGTTTTTCCTTGTTTTGCTTGCTGAGGTATTCTTTCTTCTTTTGAATGCCTCAGGTTCTGGGCAGTAGCCAGTTTGGTGGCTAGGTTGCGGTGGTGTTACTGGTGGTCTCTTGGTCTTTGGAGATCTTGTTGCTTTGTTAGTGAGGTAGTTTTTCAGTACTTTTCTTACAGACAAACATATTTTCCCGTGGGTTCGTGTCAGGTTGTTTGCGCCCACTGGTAGTTTTTACCTTTGTACTAGATATATTACTTTTGCTGCTACCATTTTCTGGAGATAGTCTACTTGCTCTGAGGAGAATTTATGCTAGGTTGCTAGTTATTTTAAAACTACAACTATTATTATTATAAGATTATTGCATGATCAGCATGTTTTATAAAGGTAAATCACTATTTTCCAAACAATGTATAAAGATCGTTTTCTTATATATAATATAAATTAACTGTAGAGTCTTGCATGACATAAGTGGTCCTCTAGGGCTCTTATGCACTTCTAAGGGTGCCAAACCTGAATAAAGTATTTTTCTGCAGCGCTTAAGTTTAATTTTTTAACTGTGGACTAGGTGATCCACCGAGCCGAGGGATACGGCCTCTAAAGTATAACTGATTTTTTAATCATTAAACTCATAAATTTCTTTCATTAAGTGTAATAGATGGTTTTGCCTGAGCGTCAGCAGTTGTCCCCTGCTTGACGTGGCATCATGACGCGCGTTTTCTCATACTCTGATAATTCTTTAATTCGGAGAAAATACGGGTTGTGACAGTTGGTATCAGAGGGAGGTTGCTTGACAAGTTAGTCGGGCAACCTTCCTTTGATTGCTTTAGAAGTTCAACATCATGTCATTCACACACCAATATGTCATCAGCACGTCTTGGCAAAAGCACGAACACTACACTCATAGCATAACATAAAGTATACGGGGCATATTATGTAGTATGGGATGCATAATATGTGTTCGTATATGGATCCACCATAGGGGCAACATGTGAGGGTTATGTAGTATGGGATGCATAGCCTCACCATATGGCTGCGACTAGCACGTTTTCTTTTCTTCGTTGCATGCGAATGTTATGTAGTATGGGAGGCATAACATTCTCATGCGTATGCCGCTCATAACATGCATTAGGGCCTTTTTAGAATGCATAGCACAAACATGCATATCATAGTATTGCATAAGCACAATGTGTCAAGCTAAAGACTGGCAGGATGACATATGTACACACATAAGTTTTCGAGTCAAAAATAATATAAAATCATGCATTCCCGATCTAGGCACAAGAATTAGTATGGTGGTGGTTAACCATCCTAGGCTAGGGCATAACATCAATTTTTGTAAGAAGATAAACTCCCAGAGCAAGTTTAGCAACTTTAAGTTTATATCTATATATGTATTGTCTGTACTAGTAGTTGGGTCTAGATATTGTACTAGGATCTAACTAGTATTGCTATGACTTTAGAATGGCAAGACGTTTCCCAACTAGATCAACTCGCCTGTCTGAGGGTGAGTCATCTGGAGCTCAGAATGATGCGGTAATCGAAAGCTTGCGGCAGAGTAGCGATTCCTTGAGCAGGCAGTTAGTGGAGGTGTGAGCCCAGATTCAGTCTTTGGTAGTAGTTGTGGAAGGTCAGACTCAGGGAGTGCAAGGCCCTGTAGGGGGGATTGTTGTTCCTCCCCCTCCTGCACCCTTAAGACCTCCAGTGGTGGTGCCAGCATAGATGGCCTTCATCTCGCAGTTTCAGCGGCTGAGCCCTCCCACTTATGACGGGAAGGCAGATTTCATGGTGTTAGACGACTGGCTGATCTCCATGGAGCAGATGTTCTCGTACTCAGGGATTGCAGACGGTCAAAGGGTGATGATAGCCGCCTATCAGCTTAAAGGATTGACTAAGAGTTGGTGGCTGAGAGAGAAGGAGAGCTTGGTAGCTGGATGCTCTTGGGAGGTGTTCAAGTAGATGCTATTGAGGAAGTTCTTACCCTCGGTCGAGCGTGACCGCCTCATGAACGACTTCCTCCATCTGAAGAAAAGGCAGCTCACAGTGGGTGAGTATGAGATAGAGTTCAGCAAGCTGAGCCGTTTTGCCCCAGGATTGATCAGCATTGAGGCTGATCGAGTTAAGCGATTTCTCGGTCGTTTGAGGAGTGAGGTACAGCAGCTGACCAATGCTTATGGGTCAGAGACTTATATAGGAGTAGTGGAGGCTGCTCTGAAGGTGGACGCTATTGAGACCGCGAAGAGCAGAGGACAGCAAAGTAGGAAGGATAAGAGGAAGTCTATGGAGGAAAAGAAACCCCAGGTACCCGGTACGGTTCCTGGAAGAAGAGCAAAGTGGTGTGCAGTTTCTGTGGCCGGTCAGGCCACCCTGTCGAGAGATGTTTCAAGAGGGCAGCAGCTCAGAGGAAGGAACAGGTTCATGCGATTCAGGGTGCTCCTAGGAGAGATGTCTCCTATTCTATTTGCAAGCGACCCGGGCATGATGCTACCCAGTACTGGTCCAAGGATAAGGTCTGTTTTCAGTGTTGGCAGAAGGGACACATCAAGTCTAGGTGTCCTCAGGTCCAGCCTGCTCTTCATGCAGTTCCTCTTTAGACATTACCTCCGCCCCAGCGTGCGGACAAGGGAATGGGAAAGCTGAACGTGATCTCTTCCGAGGAGGCTGAAGTTTCGACTGAGGTCATCTCAGGTTAGTTGTATTCCAACCTTAATGTTTTGTTCTTGTCTTACTAGAATATTTGTAGTATTGTTGTGGTAGTTCGTTAGTTATATATGTTCCTATAGGGAAGTTTAAGGTGGAGAACCGTGGGGCGCGGGTTCTGTTTGACTCCGGCGCTACCCACTCGTTCGTGGCTAGAGCCTTTGTAGAGCGACATCGGTTGACTTTAGATCGAGTTCGGGATACCTTTCATGTCAAGTTACCCTCTGGTGAATCTGTGTTGTCAGATTTGGGCATGTTAGATTGCCTTGTTTTGTTAGGGGACTTCCTTGCGAAGGCAGACCTAAAGATGATTGATCTGGAGGACTTCGATGTTATTTTGGGCATGGACTGGCTGTCTAGGTATGATGCAGTCATTCAGTGCAAAGGGAAGCGCTTGGACTTCATCAGGGACGACGGTCAGCCCGGAAGAGTATATTTAGATCTGAGCCAGGATTCTTCTGTCATCTCTACGGTATATGCTCAGATGTTTTTCTTTCGGACTGTTTTGCTTGTTTGGTCTCGGTGGTTGGGACCGCTGTTAGTGTGCCGCACTTAGAGGAGATTCCAGTTGTTCGTGATTTCGCCGATGTTTTTCCTAATGACCTTCCTGGTCTTCCTACCGAGCGAGATGTTGAGTTTGTGATCGATTTTGAGCCGGGTAAGTGTCCTATTGCTAAGGTGTCGTACCGGATGGCCCCTCCAGAGCTAGAGGAGTTGCGAGTCCAGTTAGACAAGTTGTTGGCGAAAGGGTTTATCAGGCAGAGTTCGTCGCCTTGGGGTGCTCCTGTTCTATTTGTGAAGAAGAAAGATGGGTCAATGCGGCTTTGCATCGAATATAGGGAGTTGAACAAAGTCACAATTAAGAACAGGTAGCCTCTGCCGAGGATCGATGATTTATTTGACTAGTTGCGCGGTAGCACGGTCTTCTCCGAGATTGACCTTCGTTCAGGCTATCATCAGCTTAGGATCCATGAGACAGATATTCCACGGATTGCGTTTAGATTGAGGCACGGTCATTTTGAGTTCTTAGTGATGTCTTTTGGATTGACCAATGCTCCATCAGCGTTCATGGATATGATGAACTGAGTGTTCAAGGATTTCCTAGATAAGTTCATGGTGGTCTTCATCGATGACGTGTTGGTTTATTCTCGCAGTGCTGAGGAGCATGAGCAGCATCTGCGCTTGGTTCTATCGGAGTTGAGGAACCATAGGTTATTCGCCAAGTTAAGCAAGTGCAAATTTTGGTTGCCTCAGGTCTCGTTCCTGGGCCACGTGGTGAATGAGGATGGGATCTCGGTTGACCCGGAAAAGATCGCAGCAGTGATGGATTGGAGTAGGTCGGGCATGCCCAAGGAGATCAGGACCTTTCTAGGATTGGCCGGCTACTACAGGAGGTTTGTGGAGGGTTTCTCTACCCTAGCTGCACCTTTGACTAAGCTGACTCAGAGGAACGTGGCTTTTGTTTGGAGCGAGAAGTGCGAAGAAGCCTTCCTGGAGTTAAAGAGGAGATTGTGCACTGCCCCCGTTCTGACCCTGTCTACCGAGGGCGTGGATTATGATGTATACGCGGATGCTTCGCATGTTGGTCTGGGATGCGAATTAATGTAGGTGGGTAAGGTGATTGCCTATGGGTCAAGTCAACTGAAGACTCATGAGAAGAATTATCCTACGCATGACCTTAAGTTCGCAGCGGTTATTTATGCATTGAAGCTGTGGAGACACCTACTTTATGGGGCTCAGTGCAAGATCTTCACCGACCATAAGAGCCTGAAGTACGTGTTCACGCAGAAGGAGTTAAATCAGTGCCAGCGTCGGTGGCTAGAGTATGTGGCTGATTATGATGTAGAGATCCAGTATCATCCAGGCAAGGCCAATGTGGTGGCCGACGCCTTGAGCCGAAAGACGGGAAAGATCTTTAATCTCACCGTCGATCATTTAGTGGAGGAGTTCCTCCTTATGGATATTTTAGTGAGATGTTGTGGCTTGCATAGTAGTTTGTCAGTGGCAGAGCCGTCTTGGATTTCTTTGACCAGACTTCACCAGAAGGACGACCCGGATCTTCTACACTTGTACTCCAGTACTGAGAGAGGAGAGTTGCCGGATTATTCCATCGATGATGCGGGAACTTTGAAGTACCGCGGCAGATTTTGCGTCCCCACGGTTGGAGACATTCTTGGTATGGTTTGCAGAGAGGCTCATGGATCCAGCGTTGCATACCATCCAGGATCTACAAAGATATATCGGGACTTAAAGCAAATTGCCTGGTGGTATGGCATGAAAGGAGATATAGCCCGATTTGTTGCGGAGTGCCACACTTGCAAGCGGCTGAAAGCCGATCATGGAAGGCCTGGTGGCAAGTTGACTCCGTTAGAGATCCCGACATGGAAGTGGGAAAGTATATCTATGGATTTCATTACGGGTTTACCGCGATCCCCGAGGGGATTTGATTCCGTTTGGGTCATAGTGGATAGACTGACGAAGTGTGCTCACTTTGTGCCATATAAGATTGATTACCCGATAAAGAAGATAGCGGAGTTGTACTTGAATGAAGTCATCCGACTGCACGGTGTGCCGGTTAGCATTATTTCTGATCGAGACTCCCGATTTACTTCTCATTTTTGGCAGAGTCTGCAGGAGGGATTGGATACGGATCTGAGGTATTCTACTACGTACCACCCGCAGACTAATGGGCAGACGGAGCGGGTTAATCAGATAGTTGAGGATATGATCCGATGCTACGTTTTAGACCACGGTGGAGCGTGGGACGAGCGGCTGCGACTTATGGAATTTGCATACAATAATAGTTATCAGGAGAGCTTGCAGATGGCTCCGTTCGAAGCCTTGAATGGGAGGCACTGCAGAACTCCGTTGTTTTGGGCTGAGGCAGGTTAGAGGCCATTATTGGGTCCTGATGCGCTCAAGGAAATGGAAGTCGCAGTGAAGCTTGTTCGAGGAAGCTTGCTCGAGGAAATGGAAGTCGCAGTGAAGCTTGCTCAGGAGAGGTACGAGAAGAACGCCAATCGACGTAGGTATGCCTTGGAGTTTTCTGTAGGGGACCTTGTATTTCTTAAAGTTTCCCCGATGGTGGGTGTAAAGAGGTTTGGTAATAATCGGAAATTGGACCCGAGGTATGTGGGCCTGTTTAAGATTTTGGAACGGATTGGCGTGTCAGCTTATAGGTTGGAATTGCCAGCAAACTTCCCAGGTGTTCATAATGTTTTCCATGTTAGTCAATTGCGGAAGTGTGTGCGGAGCAGTGGGCAAGTTTTAGACGTTGTGCCCCAGTTGGAGCCCAACCTCTCTTTTGTTGAAGTGCCGGTTCGTATTTTGGATATTCAAGAACGGGTGCTGCGAAAGAAGTCTATTCCGATGGTGAAAGTTCTTTGGAAGAATCAGGATTTGGAGAGCGCGACTTGGGAGCTAGAGTCGGCTATGAGGGAGGCTCACCCTCAGCTGTTTCCCTGATTAGTTTGGTTTGTTTTTCTTCTTGTAATGTTTGGATTATTACATTCCTTCTATAGTAGAAGTGTTGTGCGTAAAGTTTCGGGACGAAACTTTCTTTTAGGGGGAGTGACTGTAACACCCCGGATTTTTCAGCGATTATTTAATTCTCGTTTGGCGTTACGTTGACGCGTTTTCTTAGCTTGTGCCATCTGTGGAGTGTGGTCTTAACTCCTTAGAACTGGGTGCCCAATTTTTTAGCCTGTTGGCAAGATCTCCCTAGCAAGCCGAGTCGTTTTGGGTGACCCGGTATGGCCTCTTGGGGGATGCTTGTGTTTTGGCTTCGGGATGGTATAACTCGAGTTCTGTTCGTCGAAAGTTAATTTCGTCTTCGCAGTTGTGTTCGTAGCGTGGATATTTAGTTACGGTGTGAATTTCGTCGAATTCCGAGGTGGTTCGATTTTTGAGTCATTTTGGGTGTGCTATTAGTAAAAACAAATTAGAAACCCTTTTAAATTAGGTGAACCGGTGGCTTGGGAGGCAGTTAGGCTGAACCGTCATGGCTAAGCTTATATAAAAGTCTTATTAAGAAGTGGCGGGCCCACTTCACCTTCCTCCTTCTTCCCGAGACCGAAAGAAGAACCGTTGTTCCTGTTTCGTGGAAGGCAGAGGCGGAAGCGACGGTTAGCCCTTGCCTTTGGACACTGATTCCGGGAGTGTTCGTGGACGGATTTCGATTCCGAAAGCATCGTTGTCCTGCTCTCGCTCAGATCTTCATTTCGACGGTAAGATATTTGATTTTCGTGGAGTTTTAGGAGACTTGGATTTCCGGTTCTTGTGTTTTTCCGCCATTAATGTGCGGGTTTGCTTGTTAGGTGCTTCTCCTTCTAGTGCAGAACGAAGAGGAGGGAAAGCCAACCAAGCTTCGCCGGAAATCGAGGCAAGTGGTATTCTTGCCCTTGCCATTGTTGTTCTTTTGATATTCTAGAATGTTTCCCGGTTAGCCCTAGGGTAGAAACCAAGCATATTCTCTTTTACCTTGCTGAATTTAGGGCTTAGATTCGCCTATAAAACCCCCCTCCTTGTGCTGTTTTGCTCAACCCGATGGTTGTTTTAACCATTTAGACTCCAGATTTGTAGTTCTAGTTGGGTGCTTTTGCGGGTGGAGCCGAGAGAGAGAGTGAGGGAGGTTGTTGTGGTAGGGCTCTGGTTAGAACCAGTCTTGGTAGACTCTCGGGTTTTGGTGTCGAGTGTGGTGCGCACACTCAAAGCCAAAAGCCGCCCGGACTTGGCGTCGAGTGTGGTGGACACACTCAAAGCCATTGTTCGGTTTGTTCTTTGTGGCTGAGTGGTGGGGTGTTTGAGTGAAAATTTTCGTCTAAGTCAAAATCGACGAGAATCATCCTTGATTCCCGCCGATTCGGCGAGAATCATCCTTGATTCCCACCGATTTGGCGAGAATCATCCTTGATTCCCGCCGATTCGGCGAGAATCATCCTTGATTCCCGCCGATTTCGACGTGATTCCCACCGATTCGGCGAGCGTCATCCTTGATACCCGCCGATTCGGTGAGAATCATCCTTGATTCCCGCCGATCGTCGAGAATCATCCTGCATTCTCGCCGATTCGGCGAGAATCATTCTGCATTCCCGCCGATTCGGCGAGAATCAGTCGGCATTCCCGCAGACCTCCTCTTGTTGGCATTGGCTTAAGGGTTTCCTGTAGAAATGAGCCTTGGCGTAGAGTGAGTTGACCTCACTCAACGCCAAAGTTGCTTTGGCGTTGAGGGAGGTAGACTCACTCAACGCCACTGTTAGGTTTTGTGGTTTTGCTGAAGGCGTTGAGGAAGTGGACCTCACTCAACGCCATAGCTGTTTTTGCGTTGAGTGAGGTTAGCTCACTCAACGCCGCTGCCTCTTTTGCTAAAGGTGTTGAGGGAGTGGACCTCACTCAACGCCATGGCTGTTCTGGCGCTGAGTGAGGCTAACTCCCTCAACGCCAAGGTCTGGTTAGGCACTGAGTGGATTCCACTAAACGCCGAGCCGTGTTGAGTAACTTCAACACTATTTCTCTTTCCTCGATTTACGTCCCCGAGTAAATTCCTTGATTATATTTGTAGTTTCCCTGTCGGCCATGTTTTATTTCCTAATGGCCGAATCGTGGGATATGGATAGTAGTGGTGGTTTGAAGCTCTTCATGGGGGAGGTGTTGTGTAATCTAGCCAAGGCCACCCCTATTCTTCTATCTTGCTCCAGGTATGGGCTGGGCAAGGGGGTGGAAGGTCCCTTGTGCTTTCACATGTAGACCCTTGAGCTTGTTGGCTTGGAAATGGCGGTTGGGGGACTGAGTTTGCCTCCAACCCAGATCCATGCTGTTTGTTTTAGCTACTACCTTCTCCCACAGCTTAGGGTGTTAGAAGTTTCTTCCTTGGTAGATTGCAGCACTCTGGGCTCTTGGTAGCCTAGTAGACCCTGCAGGATGTAGTTTCTGGGCAGGGTTGGTGTTGTTTCCTTGCACGTAGTGCATTTCTTATTGTCTTGCCTTGGGCAGTTTTGACTTTTACTGCGGTGTGTTCTCCTCTTTTATTTATTCCCTAGTTGACACTTCCATGTAGTTTTTCCTTGTTTTGCTTGCAGAGGTATTCTTTCTTCTTTTGAATGCCTCAAGTTCTGAGCAGTAGCCAGTTTTGTGGCTAGGTTGCGGTGGTGTTGCTGGTGGTCTCTTGGTCTTTGGAGATCTTGTTGCTTTGTTAGTGAGGTAGTTTTTCAGTACTTTTCTTACAGACAAACATATTTGCCCGTGGGTTCGTGTCAGGTTGTTGGTGCCCACTGGTAGTTTTTACCTTTGTACTAGATATATTACTTTTGCTGCTACCATTTTCTTGAGATAGTGTACTTGCTCTGAGGAGAATTTATGCTAGGTTGCTAGTTATTTTAAAACTACAACAATTATTATTATAAGATTATTGCATGATCAGCATGTTTTATAAAGGTAAATCACTATTTTCCAAACAAGGTATAAAGATCGTTTTCTTATATATAATATATATTAAATGTAGAGTCTTGCATGGCATAAGTGGTCCTCTTAGGGCTCTTATGCACTTGTTAGGGTGCCAAACCTGAATAAAGTATTTTTCCGCAGCGCTTAAGTATAATTTTTTAACTGTGAACTAGGTGATCCACCGAGCCGAGGGATACGGCCTCTAAAGTATAACTGATTTTCTAATCATTAAACTCATAAATTTCTTTCATAAAGTGTAATAGATGGTTTTGCCTGAGCGTCAGCAGTTGTCCCCTGCTTGACGTGGCATCATGACGCGCGTTTTCTCATACTCTGATAATTCTTTAATTCAGAGAAAATGCGGGTTGTGACAGCGGCTGTGCTTGGAAGTAGCTCCAGGTCAGGCAAATCGTGGCCTTTGGCTAGAGGAAGAAGACAATGCCAGGGCCCTTAGATCTTGCTTCAAGATCTGTGCTATTTAATTAATCTTTTCTTTATGTGAATTTTCTGCATTAAAATAATAGCCACCTTAGATAAATTATGAAAAATACCTAGATGCTCTATATGAAAAAATAGTCAACAAGTAATTTGTAGCCCTATGGGTCTACAATATTTTAAAATTTATTTGGGTCAATTTGGTCAACTGGTTTGACCAGGGCACCTCTCTTGGTGGGATCTAGACCTAGAGCTAGGAAGAGACCAAAAGGTGTGCCCACCCTTCATCCTTTGACCAAATGATCTGAAATTTTGGAAGGGAGCCTACCCTAGTTATACCTAAAGCCTGCCCAAAAATGGGAATTTTTGGAGAATGGTTTCCTAAAGTTTTTAGAAAAATTTAATAATCATAGGGTAAATTAATTTAATGGCTTAATGACTTCCAAACCCTCCCAAATTTTGGTGAGTGGTCTCTGGGTTTATCATAAGGTTCTGTATAATTTTTCATCTCATTTGGAGATGTTTTAGATTAGAAATGAACAAACCTAAGTTTTTCCCTAATAAGGGGTCTTAGGTCAAAATGGCACTTTGAGACTTGAATGGTTAGATCACCTCAACAGATGATGAGATTTTGACCACTGACTTAGAATGCTCTCTAGCACCCCCTCATGGAGTTTGAGGTGGATTGGGATAAATTTTCCTTAGGAACCAAGGCAAAACCCTAAGGATGGACCTTGGTGGCTTGTGAAGGGCATGGGGTCAAATGCCCTTGGAAGAGCTTGAAATTTGGTAGAGTGGATGCTAGGATAGCCCAAGTCCTCTGGTATTTATTTTGTAATTTATGGGATAGCACTTCAAGTCCTTATCACATAATTCATGAATTTTCCCCAATAGGCTTTTATCTATGATGATCCTTGTGGTTACTTGATCTCCATGAAATTTTGGCAGAGAGTGTTTTTAGCCTATTGTAATCACACTGGAATTTTATTATAATTTTTGGAGGTTTATTTTTAGTACTTCCTTTACATGCTTTTAGTAATGCACTTCTATACAAAAAGTATATTCAGAGATTATATGTTGTTGGAAAATTATGTAACTTTATCAGTAGAGTTATGAGGTCAACACATTGATGTGTAAATTAATTCATAATTTTTGGATGAATATTTACAGTGGTTGCTTTGTTAAGTTAAGAAAGGGGGCTATATTTCGAAATAAGATTTTGAAGTTAATACTCACTGAAAAATTTGGAAACCTTGTCAGTATTACTTTTAAGGCATGACAACAATACTTGAATTTCCTTGGAATTTTTAGAAGCTTATTTATGGTATTTACTTCTCTAAGTGGCTAATTGGTGAAATGTTCACAATTAAGGATTAAGGGTTTAAATTTGGTAAAACTTCTGAGAGATTTGAATTTACTGTCAAATTACTGCCTAGTATTTATCATAATTTTATGGGGCTTTAATCATACCTGAAAAAGGTACTTCATGTTCAAATCACACATGGCTTAGTTTTGGAGGAAATTAAATAAATATCAGATTAATTAGGAAAATTATTATTTTCTGGATTTAGACTAATTATGTCATGATAGACCTCCAGTAAATATTATAGGAGATTTGGAAGACAATTTGGAGTAACACCCCTTGCATACCTCATATAGCTTAGGATGGTTTGCGTTTAGTAAAACTGCAGAAGCTGAACTAGAGTGGGTGATGAACTTGGGGAGATGGAATTTTGGTAGTTTGCTGGTTTGGATAGGGTAATTTAAGTCAAGTTCATTATTGGAAGTCAGGATGGGTAGGGTGTGAGATTGACTAGTGTTAAGTGGCGTCCGGGATCGATGAAAGATCGTCCTCCCCGGTAGGAGAGGAAGAGTCTTAATACTCTAGGGCTAGATCTAAAGTAATTTAAAAGGGATCGGGTAATGGGTATCAACCAATAACAATAAGTGCCTTGCGAAAGGGAACGGTGGGCCTCAGCTACCATCATAGTTCCTAGTGCCCTTTGAGAGCCCTTCACGGGGAATACCAGGGGCAGTCCTGGGCTAATGAAAAACGTAGGAATGATAAGCTAAAAGAGTAACTAGTATAACTAGGGTTGCACTTTCACACACCCCGATAGATAAGGAGGTAGAATAAGTTGGTTTGGTTGCCATTCAGACGGTAGCTCTAAAGGCAGATGCACGGACGGGATTGTCCGGGGAGCCGGGGGCTCGAGGATTTTGAGTACAGAATAAGGTGGTGGGTCTTCGGTATTTGATTGTCGTTCACACCGACATCGGTACGTCGACTCAGTGGTGTGGGACACTTAGCCAAAGAAAGCCTGGTGGATATAGCCAGCACTAGTACGCGGATACTCTAGGTTGTGTTCTTCTAGGGGCGTATGGAAGGGCTAGGCCCGGTAGTGTGGATACCCGCCTAGGAGTGGGGGGGCCGACCCACTGTCTCTGTTTGCCACTAAGGAGGTTCCTGGGAGTGAAGCTAGCTGCCTAAACAGGGGGAACTAAAGGTCTGTGCGCATAGAGTCGTGTGCGTGAGTTGCACTTGCATGAGTCATGACATAGCATATCACTACACTCATATTTGCATACAACCGACACCCCAACGTATAAATCGGTATGGGACTTTTTATATGATGGGAGCCTTGCAGAAGACCCCTTAACTTATAAGTTTGTATGGGTATTCATATAAGTTAAGGTTACTTACTTATTTACTTACTTAAGGTTACTTATTTACTTACTTAAGGTTGCTTACTTACATTCTTGTTCTACTTGTCTTCTTTTGTTATACTACTTACCACATGTCTACCTTACTGCTCACTACCGTAGAATTGCTAGATGTACTTTATTTTAGATAGTTATTTATAAACCATGATAGTTGTTAGACTAGCTCCATTGTCATCTGCTTGATTATTCTCAACCTTTGTAGCTTCCCTTTCCTCCTCTTCGCTCGGTGCTTAGGAGCCGTGGGGGGAGGGGTAGGGGATGATAGGGCTTAGTCTTTATGACTAATGGTTTTCAAACCACAACATTACAGGAGCTCCGGATGGGAGACATGGACCAGTAGTCCAGGGACTAGCACCAGCGGAGTATGGTGCGCATGGAGGTGGGTCAGTCTAGCACCGGTGCACCTACGACTAGCTCCGTGAGTGATTAGTATTTTTATAGCTTCCGCGATGAGTGATTTGTAGTAAGGTCACTGATATACCGGGCTCGAGCCCATTTCTTCATATTTCTTCTGAACTGATCTTTGAAGTACCTCTATTTGATATTACTGATGGACTGGATGTGATTTCATTTTATATGTGTGTTTCTGTGGACCTATTTACATTTTATGTATACTTACTTCTCTCTACTTGTGATTGAAGAAGGCCGGCAGAATTGTCATTTTGTAGTGGCTGCCTTCCCGTGAGTCGGTGCCACCGCAAAGCGGCAATTCTTTGATAAGACCCCGGTGTTCAAATAAGAAAAAAAGGGGGGGGGGGGGTCTTACAAGTGGTATCAGAGGAGACCTCGATTGGAAGAGAAGTAGTCCACAAAACCTTGGGCCACCCCCGTGCGAGCATAGTTTGCGGACAAACTAGCAGCGGAAGCAGTGGTGTGCCCATAAGGGAAATCACATGTGAAAGTCCATCCGACCCCTTTCTTATATTCCATTCATACGTTCTCTAACAAATGGAATCTTCTTCCATGTATCCTGCGACAAACCCTACATCACAGCAGGGGACACCTCATGCTCCAAATATGGTCCCACCTCCGCCGGCTCCAGCTCCGTTCAGGAGACGGAGACGGGACAAACACTGACGACCATTCTGGAGGACTTCAGAGCTCAGCAAGCCCTGGCTCCACAGCCAAACCCTGGGGCCAACTGGATGAGCGTCTTTCGGGGACTTTCCCCTCCATCCTACCTGGGGACGGAATTGGCAGTACGCATTGAGGAGTGGTTAGATACCATTTATGAGATGCTTGCGGGGATCCGATGCCCCACTGTGGAGGCAGTTGCTTGGCGGTCTCCTGCTTGGAGTCAAATGGAAAGAGGTGGTGGAAGTCACAGCTGGACACCACCTTTGCGTGTATGGATTGTGCAGATATTACTTGGGAGGAGTTCAAAGCAGCGCTCTTGGGACATTTCGTACCTCAGTCGGCGAGGGAAAAGCTGGAGGATAGGTTCCTGCAGTTGAGGCAGGGGAACATGACTGTGGTGGAGTATTATCAGGAGTTCACTCACCTTGCCCGCTATGCGGACGCTTATCAGTTGAACAACGCTGGCTATGCCCGGAGGTTTCACAAGGGGCTACAAGACAACATGAGGCAGGCCCTCCTCTTCGTCTCAGAGGGGAGTTTGGCCAGGATTCTGGAGATGTCTAAGAAGAGAGAAGTGGATCAGCTTGCAGTTAAGAGCCGAAAGAGACCGGCTGATGATACAATGATTGGAGGTCGTAGAGACCGTCCTCGAGGCAAGGTTATTGGGGAGAGAATGAACGGGGATCAACCTCGTCAGAAGTTTGGGCAAGAGTAGAGAAGTCAGGGGGTATTGTCTCCCCAGCATTTACAGATGCTGGAGATGCCAAGGACAGCAGAGCAGGCACCGGTATGCTTTCAGTGCAATCAGCCGGGACATATCAAGAGGAACTGCCCTATGAGGCGAGCACCCCCACCAGCACATCAGGGCGCACCACCTCCACGACAGTTTGGCGGATGAGGACATGATCGAGGACATGGATTTCAGGATCGAGGACACAGGCCAGAGAGGGAGCAAGTGTATGCTCTAGACCTGACACAACCCCGTAACCCGGAGCAGGTTATCACAGGTATGGCAGTACTTTTAAGTTTCTTCCTATGAACTAGTTTTTCTTGACATAACCAAGTTAGAAATTAAGAGAAGACAACTATAACAAGAATACTAAGACATTTAATTACCTCAGGCATAGTCTTCATTAGTGGCAAGCCCGCTCACACGCTCTTCGACACTGGTGCTTCGCACTCATTTGTGTCGGAAGATTTCGTGAAAGGATTGGCGGGCGTGGAGCCGTTCACCGGAAAAATGACGAGGGTGCGCCTACCCGATGGATCAGAGCTAATGACCTCTGCTCATTGTAATATGGAAGCGGAGATCGGCGGGAAGGCGTTTGAGTCACCAGCGACGATTCTGAAGATGTCAGATTACGATCTGATCCTGGGCATGTCTTGGTTGTGCTGGAACCATGCCCAGATCGACTCTGTGGCAAAGAGGATCACCGTGAGGCACGGGGACTTCTTTATTATTATCGAAGGTATTATACCAGCACTCCGCACCTTATTATCATCTGTGCAGGCCGTTAAGGCCCATCTACAGGGGGAAGAGGTTTATCAGGTCCTTTTCGAGGCGGTCGTGGCCAAGGACTCCATTTCAGATATTCCGGTAGTGCGAGACTTCGCTGATGTATTTTCGGAGAAGCTATCAGGGCTACACCCGCATCGAGATAAGGACTTCCAGATTTAGCTCGTATCGGGGGCTAAGCCGGTATCCAGAGCTCCCTATCGAATGGCCCCAAAGGAGTTGGTGGAATTTTGAATCTAGCTTCAGGAGTTAGTTGAGGTCGGGTTCGTTCGGCCTAGCTCTTCACCATGGGGAGCACCGGTGTTATTCGTCAAGAAGAAGGACGGGACTCTTTGACTGTGTATAGATTACCGGGCCCTGAATAGGTTGACGGTCCGGAAAACTAATCCCTTGCCAAGGATAGACGAGCTATTTGACCAGCTGGAGGGAGCCCATTGGTTCTCAAAGCTGGATCTGAGGTCGGGGTACTACCAGCTTCGCATTCGGGAGAAGGACATCCCGAAGACGGCCTTCAGCAGCAGATATGGTTTGTACGAGTTCACCGTGATGCCTTTCGGTCTCACGAACGTACCCTCCGCATTTATGACCTTGATGAATCGGGTGTTTAAAGAGTATCTGGATATCTTTGTTATCGTATTCATCGACGACATCCTTATCTATTCAAGGACAGAGGAGGAGCACATGAGGCATCTGGCCTTGACTTTGGAGAAGCTGCGGGAGCATAAGATGTATGCAAAGTTCAGCAAGTGCCAGTTTTTGCTAAAGGAGGTGGCCTTTCTGGGCCATGTCATCAGTGGAGCACGTCTAGCAGTGGATCCGGTGAAGGTCCAGGCAGTACAGGATTGGCCACCACTAAAGTCGTCCTCGGATGTTCGAAGTTTCTTAGGACTTTCCAGTTATTACTAGAAGTTCGTAAAGGGGTTCTCTCAGATTTCCCTCCCTTTTACGTCTCTGACGAAGAAGGAGTCCCCTTTTATTTGGACACCACGATGCGAATATGCTTTTCAGGAGCTGAAGGATTGTCTTACCTCGGCTCCAATCCTCGCTTAGGGAAGGAAGGATTCCAGGTGTACACAGATGCTTCCTATCAAGGGATGGGTGCCGTTCTGATGCAGAACGGGCACGTAATAGCCTATGCCTCCCATCAGTTGAAGCAGCACGAGCAGAACTACCCTGTGCATGATTTGGAGATGGTGGAAGTTATTTTTGCTCTTAAGATCTGGCGACACTACCTTTACGGAATTCACTACGATATCTTCTCGGACCACAAGAACTTGAAATACGTAGATGCCCAGAAGGATTTAAACATCAGGCAGAGACGCTAGGTGGAGTTTTTGTCGGACTACCAGTATACCATGCACTACCATCCGGGGAAGGCGAACATGGTCGCAGATGCTCTGAGCCAGAGAGCGAGTACGTCAGGAGTAGGCCTGCAGCTGATGGCCTTGGAGTTGGTTAAAGCATTCGAGGAGATGCAGATATCACTAGTGTCATAGGATGACCCGGAGTTATATATGGAGTACCTGGGGTCGATGGTTACTACTAATGATATTCGGGACCGCATCAGAGATGGGAAGATGCTGGATGAGAGAGCTGAGCCGACATTCCGAGCCTTGGAGGAAGGCATGACAGGAGATTACCCTTTGAGGGATGGTCTCCTGTGTTTCCGAGGCAGAGTCTACATACCGGCAGAAGGCAAGATCCGGGAGGACATTATGACGGAAACTCACTGCAGCCGATATTCGGTACACCCGGGGATCACCAAGACGGTAAAGGATTTGAAGAGGACGATGTACTGGCCGAGTATGAAGAAAGACATTATGTACTTTATGACGCATTGCAAGGCCTGCCAACTCGTAAAGGCAGAGTGTAGGAACCCGACAGGCTTGCTGCAGCCACTTCCGGTGCCGAAGTTGAAATTTGATTATATAGCCATGGACTTCATACATGGGCTACCTTGATCTCGTGCGGGAAATGACTCGATCTGGGTGATAGTGGACAAGCTAACAAAGGTGGCCAGATTTATTCCAGTGGCGAAAGACACCCCAGTTGGTGTATTAGTACGGAGGTTCATTGAGAAGTTTGTGCGTTATCATGGGGTGCCCAAGACTATCTTTTCGGATCGAGATGGGCGGTTTACATCTAGGGAGTGGAGGTCAGTCCAGGCCCATCTGGGTTCTCGGTTGACATTCAGCACAACGTTTCACCCTTAGACCGACGGGCAGACAGAGAACACCAACCGTACTCTGGAAGATCTTTTGCGCCTATGTATTTTGGACCGCGACGAGCCTTGGGAGAGATTGCTGCCACTGGTTGAGTTTTCATACAACAACGCCCATCAGTCCAGCATAGGCATGGCTCTATACGAGGCGTTGTATGGAAGGAGGTGCAGGACCCCACTATCATGGGTTCAGGATGAGGATTCGCAGGCACTGGGCTCGGAGTTTGTGGGGGATACAGATGCCCAGATTAGATTGATCCGGGACAGGATGTTGGAAGCCCAGAGCAGGCAGGCCAAATATTACGATGCGAGGCATCGTCGGGTGGAGTTCCAGGTGGGGGACCGAGTTTCTTGAAGATACGGCCGATGCACGGAGTCTCGCGGGTTCACGGGCGAAAGAAGCTCAGTCCGAGATATATGGGGCCTTACAGGATCCTGGAGCGGATCGGCCCCTTGGTTTATAGACTGGAGCTACCGCCAGAGTTAGCGGGACTGCATGACGTCTTCCACGTCTCCTCACTACGAAAGGCTCTACTATGCCCTGAGCAGCTGATTTCCTCGATAGATGGCCCAGTGGCCTCAGATCGGTCAGTCAACTTGGAGCATATCAGGATCGATGACACTGCAGTGCGGGTCTTGTGATGGAAGAAGGTTTCGTTAGTCAAGGTTTTGTGGAACAATCATGGGCAGGAGAAGCATACATTGGAGCCACAGGACTTGATGCGACAGAAGTATCCGGAACTTTTTCAGTCAGGCATACCTCACAACCCCTCCGGACAATCAATTTGCTTTCCTGTTTTAAACCAATAGGACTGAAATTTCAAGAATAGGGGCTAATCTTTTGTTTATTGGGGTATATGCCTTGTCAATTGGACGAATTAGTCTTAGATTTAACTATCACCTTCAAACCTCACATAGCAAACGTGGCATAGAGAAGTAAATCTTTCGACTTTCATGGGATGTTACAAGCTTTTTTTTTCCCGATTGGAGCCACCGTAGGCTTAACCTTGATTTCGGGGACGAAATCTTTGTTTTGTTTATTGGGATTTGTAACATCCCATTTCCGGCTAGACCCCCCGGGGATGGTTTTGCCATGACTAGGTCACGACAAAATCCTAAGAAACCTAAAAGACTAAGGGAGCTTCAGAAGAAAGGTGAAAATCACCTTGGTCTGCAAATAGTGGGTCAAACTTGCTTAAAAAAAGTTTAGGACTCGGGAATTAAGTGCGTCGAGTGCACTCAATGTCAAAGCAGAATGGCGTTGAGTGCACTGACTGCACTCAACGCCATCTTTCAGGCGGGATGGCATTGAGTGCGTTGAGTGCACTCAATGCCATAAGCAAAATAGCGTTGAGTGCACTGGCTGCACTCAACGCCATCTTTCAGGAAGAATGGCGTTGAGTGCACTGACTACACTCAATGCCATCCTTCAGACGGGATGGCATTGAGTGCGTTGAGTGCACTCAACGCCTTAAGTTGAATGGCATTGAGTGCACTGACTGCACTCAACGCAATCTGGTGTCGTCTGGTTAGCGTTGAGTGAGCTGAGCTCACTCAATGCCGTAGACTGGATGGCGTTGAGTGAGCTTAGCTCACTCAACGCCGTAATCTGTCAGGCGGGATGGCGTTGAGTGCGTTGAGTGCACTCAACGCCATAAGTTGAACGGCGTTAAGTACACTGACCGCACTCAACGCCATTTGGTGTTGTCTGGGTGGCGTTGAGTGAGCAGAGCTCACTCAACGCCATAATCTGGACGGCATTGAGTGAGCTAAGCTCACTCAACGCCATCATTTAAAATGGCATATTCTGGATGGCATTCTGCTCACCCAACGCCATAATCCGGATGGCATTGAGTGAGCTTAGATCACTCAACGCCATAGTCTGGGAGGCAATTCTGGATGGCTCTGCTCACTCAATGCCGTATCTGGGATGGCATTGAGTGAGCAGAGCTCACTCAACGTTGTAGCAAGGATGGCGTTGAGTGAGCAGAGCTCACTCAACGCCATTTTACTTCGTCTTTTCTGGCAGATTTGTTTTGGCTGGGTGCTGGTTCAGCTGAACCAGGCCAGTCTAGGGAGTGGGCCATTTTCTCCTATTAAGACCTAATAAGTCTTACTTAAATTAAGTTGACCGGTAAAGCTTGACACGTGGACCGGCGGTTTGCAAAGAGGACGGTTACGGCCATGGACGAGAGCCTGCCTTCATGGCCATCAATGGCATTTGATGTCGTGGCTTTTCCCTCTCTCCCTTTTACGGCTGGATCCAACTTTTCTAGGGAAGAGGAGGAGTTTCCAGCTGTTAGCTTGGCTGGATTGAGCAGTTTCAGCCCCCCCCCCCCTCCACCATGGCCGACCCAAGCTTTAATGGACCAATAATGGCCATTGAAGTTTTGTCCGTTCCCCCTCCTTGACTAAGCTTTTAAACACCCTCAGAGGCCCAAGAGGAGGTTTTCCCAGCCTTTACCTGAAGTTTTCGAGCCTCCCACTGTGCTATTGAGAATTCCGGCGACGCCACCACCGCACCAATGGCATCCCGACGGTCTGCACGCCTCCAGCCCGCAAACAAGGTCCTCCCCTCCCTCTTCTTCTACGGATAGATCTTAGGATTCAATAGGGTTGAGAATAGGGCTCAATTGAGCCCGATTAGATTTTTGATTTTCATGGATTTTCCATGAAATCTGCATTCTCGGACTCGCCGGAAAAACCCCTCCGGCGGCCGTGCCGCCGCCTGGCTATAGCCACCACCTCAACGGTGGTGGTAGTGGTGGTGGCCGGCCAGGGAGGAGGCTGGACGGTCGGCGGCTGTGCTTGGAAGTAGCTCAAGGTCGGGCAAATCGTGGCCTTTGGCTGGAGGAAGAAGACAATGCCAGGGCCCTTAGATCTTGCTTCAAGATCTATGCTATTTAATTAATCCTTTTCTTTATGTGAATTTTCTGCATTAAAAAAATAGCCACCTTAGATAAATTATGAAAAAATACCTAGAGGCTTTATATGAAGAAATGGTCAACAAGTAATTTTTAGCCCTATGGGTCTACTATATTTTAAAATTAATTTGGGTAAATTTGGTCAACTGGTTTGACCAAGGCACCTCTCTTGGTGGGATCTAGACCTAGAGCTAGGCAGAGACACAAAGGTGTGCCCACCCTTCATCCATTGACCAAATGATATGATATTTTGGCAGGGAGCCTACCCTAGCTATACCTAGGGCCTGTCCAAAAATGGGAATTTTTGGAGAATGGTTTCCTAAAGTTTTTAGAAAAATTTAATAATCCTAGGGTAAATTAATTATATGGCTTAATGACTTCCAAACCCTCCCAAATTTTGGTGAGTGGTCCCTTGGTTTATCATAAGGTTCTGTATAATTTTTCATCTCATTTGGATATGTTTTAGATTGGAAATGAACAAACCTAAGTTTTGCCCTAATAAGGTGTCTTTAGGTCAAAAGTGCACTTTGAGACTTGAATGGTCAAATCAACTCAACACAAGATGAGATTTTGACCACTAACTTAGAATGCTCTCTAGCACCCCCCTCATGGAGTTTGAGGTGGATTGGGGTAAATTTTCCCTAGGAACCAAGGCCAAACCCTAAGGATGGACCTTGGTGGCTTGTGAAGGGCATGGGGTCAAATGCCCTTGTAAGAGCTTAAAATTTGGTAGAGTGGATGCTAGGATATCCCAAGTCCTCTGGTATTTATTTTGTAATTTATGGGATAGCACTTCAAGTCCTTATCACATAATTCATGAATTTGCCCATATAGACTTTTATCTATGATGATCCTTGTGGTTACTTGATCTCCATGAAATTTTGGCAGAGAGTGTTTTAGCCTGATGTAATCACACCGGAATTTTATTATAATTTTTGGAGGTTTATTTTTTGTACTTCCTTTACAGGCTTTTAGTAATGCAATTTGTTGGTACCCTAGTTTGGATTTGAGCTCAGTCTTCTCTTTTAGTCTCTTGACCCAAGATGTATCTATGGTCAAAGGTTAGTTATTTAGTTAGTTTGCTCTAGTTTTAAAGTTGTCACTTATCCAGATGAAAATTTGGTTAAGTTGTTTTTTGTTCGACTATGGTCGAACGCCGCTCGACTATCGTCCATCGACTGGTCGACGATCGTCTATCAGTTGTTCGACGTTCGTCTGTCAGCAGATCGTCTATCTCTGAGTTAGTTCAACTCTTGTTAGCTCGACATTCTGTGGAATCTGCCTCGCCGATCGTCGAACCCCGCTCGACTTCTTTTGACCAGACAGATTTCTTGATAGTTCAACTATCTGCTTGGAAAGTTCAACTATCTGATAGTTCGACTATCTGTTTGATAGGTCGACTATCTGCGTTGCTTGATAGTTCGACTATCTATTTGATAGGTCAACTATCTGTTTTCTTTGATAGTTCGACTATCTGTTTGATAGGTCGACTATCTGTTTTGCTTGATAGCTCGACTATCCATCTTGATAGGTCGACTATCTCATAGCTCGACTATCTGTTCTTATAGGTCGACTATCTGCCGTGGTAGTTCGACTATCTGCTTTGATAGTTCGACTATCTGTATCGTTCGACTATCTATTTGATAGGTCGACGATCTCTATGCTTCGGTCGACTATCTCCGAGGGTCGTTCGACGTTCTGCTGTATGTCTTTAGTAATTTTGTCCTCTTCTATGCTGTGATTTATTTCATATTTATTTGGCATATTATTTCAGTAAATTTATGCTATTATTTCCAGGCAATCTCTGCTCCATTCTTTATACATGAGCCAATCTTTATCTGACAAAGTGTTTTATCTTATTAGTTGAAATATATTTTCTGCTTTATCTGCCAGGCTGTCCTTTATAGCCGTTAGACTCAAAAAGTCTTCTCTGGCCGTAAAGAGTTCTTTTTGATGTGACCTTTTTCTTGCACCCTTTTATATGATTGGATATGTAGCTTCTTAGAAAGCTTTATCCCCTTATAGCATGTCTGTCTGCAGGATTTGTTTTTGCTTTATGCTTTTTGCAGCCCAGATTGCAGATTCCAGAAGAAGACAAAGTTCAAACTCAAATTAGAGCTGTTGAAAAGGCCCATATATAAAGAATTTCTTTTGAAAGGAGAACATAATACATATACATACAATACTCAAATATACAAGTAGTTTACTCTTAGCAGCATAGAGATCTACAGCTCTCAGAATTTCACATTCAACTGAGAAGATCAAATCTCTTCAGCATTCTTCTTCATCCTGAGTTCATCCTGCTCACAGGAAGACATTCACTCAGTACCTCAAGAAGAAGAAGAAGAAGAAGAAGAAAGAAAAGCCTGTGAAGAAGAACAATCATTCAACAATCAAGAGTTTTCTTCAAGCTTCTCCTTCAGAACCCAAAGAAAGTTCTTTGTCTTAGTTCAGAAGAGTTCCTATACCCTGAAGCAAGACTCCTTCCTGGATATTCTCTAAGCCAGGGGAGCCTTGATTCTTTAGAGCTATCTAGCTCTGTGCAATCCACTAGCTTCTCTAATTTGTTTAACAATAGAGAAGAAACCTTAACTCTCTCAACCTCCTATACACAGGGTTATTACTCCCTTCAAAAGTGAACCCTTGGTGGTAGGGCACCTGATCAAAAACCTGTGTTGGATTTTGAGCTCCTGATCAAAAGCTCAAAGTGTCTACTTGATCTACCTGAAGCAGATCAGTTGGTGGCAGGGCACCTGAACAAAAACCTGTAGTGGATTCCTACCAGGGTGGTAGAAGAGTGGACGTACCTATTTAGAGGGAACCACTATAAAATTTCTTGTGTCGTCTGTGCTGTTTATTTAATTTATTGCACTGTGGCTGTGAGTAGAAATAACTAGGATTTCTAGTTGCTGTGATAGGATTCCAAGCTTAACTGTAATTACAGTTAGCTCTCTCTTGTGCACTACACTTTGTGTTAGGCTCTAGGGTTATCAATATCTATAAACTCATTCCGCAAATTAACTCTAAGGGAGTTGAGTAGGGTGTCCTAATTTTTGAATACTCTATTCACCCCCCCCCCCCCTCTAGAGTTGTATCTATCATCACTTTCAATTAGTATCAGAGGGAGGTTGACTGACTGTACAGGCTAACACATGAGTCACAAGATCCTGATAGATACCAAGCTTATAGATATTCACTTCATGGCCCAGTCCAAGGATTACTCAAGCACCAGACCTCTAGCATGCAACTTAGCTAAGTTTAGCATCTGGAAGGCAAGAATAAGATTATACATGAACTCTATTGATGAAGACATTTTCTCCTCTATTTTCACAGGACCTCCAGCTCCTCCTACTGCAACCACTGCTACAACATCTACAAATCTAAGTGCAGTGCCTCCTCCAGATTACAATGATGCCTACAAAAAGGCAAAGATAGCTGATGCCAAAGCTATGAACATTCTGGCTCAGACTATGTCTGATGAAATTTTCCAGAAACTGGCTAATTGCACCTCTGCAAAAGCCATGTGGGACTCACTGAACCAGATTATAGCTGGTTTAGCTGATGAAAGGAAGGACAGAAGGTCCAACTTTATATCCCAGTATGAAAACTTCAAGAAAACTAAAACTGAATCAGTTGAAGCCATATACACCAGACTCAGCTCAATCATCAATGAGCTGAGAACTCTTGATAAGGAAATTACATTGACAGAGGTCAATGATAAGATACTCATGTGCTTCCCCAGCACATGGGATCTTAGGATCTTGCCTATCAAGGAGGCCAGAAGTACAACTGAAATCTCAACAGAAGCTCTCCTTTGCAAGCTCAAGTCTTTTGAGCAAGTGCTGAAGACCAGGGAAGTTGAGGCTGAAGCAAAGACTCCAACTCCAGCAAGAAAAGAACAAACTCTTGCTCTCAAAGCTGCTGATACTTCTGAAGGAAGCCAATCTAATGAGGAGCTGATGGCACTCTTTGCCAAAAGGTTTCTCAAGATGGGAAAAAAAGTCTTCAGAAAGAAATCTTCAAGATATGAAGATAAACCAAGGTATGATAGATCTCCTGCTAAAGAAATCATTTGTTATGGTTGCAGGAAACCTGGACACATTCTACCAGAGTGTCTAGAGGAAAAGAGCAAAGAAAAGAGAAAGGAAAAAGAACATCACAGGAAACACTCCAAGTCCTCCTCCTACAAAAACAAGAAAAAGGAGAAGGGATTTGTTGCGGAAACTTGGAGTGATTCAAATGAGGAATCTTCCTCCTCAAGCTCTAGTGAGGATGAGGAAGAGAAGAAGGCAAAGGAAATCTGCCTTATGGCTATTGATGCCTGCAACAATCACTCAGCTGTAGAGAGTTCTGATGATGATGAAGAGATGCCTACAGAAGATCAGGTATTATCTTCATATGACTTTTCTTCTTCTGAATTTAAAACTGAGTTTAAATCCCTTTGCTTAGATTTAATTAGTTCAGAAAAGGAAATTAAGGAACTTAGAAATAAGTTAGCTGAATCAGAATCTATCTCCATTGAAAATGCTAGGTTAGAAGTAGAACTCACTAAATCTAGTGAAGAAATAAAGTTTCTTAAAAATGAACTAGCAAAGTCCAAGAGATTAGAAGAATCATTAAATGGTAGAAGCCTTAAGTTGCTAGAAATCACCAGCATGACAAACACTAGGTCAGACAATAATAAGCTAGGCTTAGGAGCTTCATCATGTGAACCCCCAATTATTCTTAAAAATCATCTTTCAACTCCAGTGAACTTTATTTCAGCTGATGGAATAAAGAACACTGAGCAAGTAAAACAAGTTAATCAAGCCTTAAACGAAGCTAAGAGAGAAAAGAGAAAGCAAAAGTTTAAAGAACTACAAAAAGCGTCGAACGCTGCTCGACGATTACAGGCTCAGTGGTCGAACGAAGCTCGACGATCTGAGCATCCATCGTCGAACGCCGATCGACGTTTTCAATATGAATTTCAAAATTACCACCAGAACCTTAGAAACCTTAATATGAATAGAAACCCTAGGTTTGTGGACCCATTAACTGTATGGAGCATCCCACCTAGGAGATCTTACCCTTTAGGTTATAAACCCCAACCTACTTATTCGTTTATTTCTAGTTTTCATTATGTGAAAAATAATGGATCCAAGGTTACCTGGGTCCACAATGTTTAACTTAACTCACTGCAGGTGAAGACCTATCCTATCACTCAGGACAAGTGGAATTTGGATAGTGGTTGCTCCAAACATATGACAGGGAATAAAGAAAATCTGTCAAAGTTCAAGGCCAAGCTTGGACCAAAGGTGATCTTTGGGGATTCTAGCTGTGGTCAAACTGAAGGATGTGGTAGGATTACCATTGGAGCAGTAACTTTCAAGAGGGTTGCATATGTAACTGGACTGAAGCATAATCTTATCTCAGTAAGTCAGTTATGTGATGCAGGATATCAGGTATCGTTCACTAACACTCTTTGTAATATTATTTTAAATAGTAATGTTGTGTTAGTAGGTATTAGACAAGGTAATATTTATTTAGTAGATTTTAATTCAACCCATTCTGAAATCTGCTTATTTAATGAAGTAATAAAAAACAACACCTTATGTCATAAAAGGATTAGCCATGTTAACCTCAAGAATATATCTAGGTTATCTAAATACAACCTTGTTAGAGGTTTACCATCTTGCCCCTACAAGAAGGAGAGCCTACGCAAGGCTTGTCAATTAGGCAAGCAAACCAAAAATTGCTTTAAATCTGTAAATAAAAGTGATTCACCTAGAATCTTGTACTTACTACATTTGGACCTTTTTGGCCCAATAAATGTACAAAGTCTATGAGGGAAGTATTACACTTTAGTAATTGTAGACGACTTCTCTAGGTTCACTTGGGTGTTCTTCTTGAGAACTAAGGCTGATAACTTCAATTTTCTTACAGATTTTATACTGTGTGCAGACTGAGTATTCTACTTATGTTGTCTTGATCAGAAGTGATCATGGTACTGAGTTTGATTCTCTTCTCATGCAAGAATTCTGTGAGAAAGAAGGTATCAAACATAGCTTCTCTGCTCCTAGAACTCCCCAACAAAATGGGGTAGTGGAAAGGAAAAATAGAACCCTGATTGAAGCAGCTGGTACATTATTGGCAGATGCTAACATGCCTCTTTCCTATTGGGCAGAAGCTGTTAGCACAGCTAATTATGTTCTGAACAGAAGTCTTATACACAAGCTTAAGTGTAAAACTCCTTATTAGTTGCTTAAAGGAAAGAAATCTAAAATTAATTATTTTAGAGTATTTGGTTGTGTAGTATACATTCATAACAATAACAAAGAATACCTTAAAAAGTTTGAAGCAAAAGCTTCAATGGGAATCTTTCTTGGATATTCCCAAGTAGACAAAGCTTATAGGGTTTTTTAATAAATCAACTTCTAAAATTGAGGAATCTGTGCATGTGTCCTTTGATGAATCTCAGATGTTTTACAAGGAGAAGAAAACTTCCCCTTCCTCAAGTTCATTGCAGGTACCAGAATCTAGTAAAGATGTCACTCAAGAGATTCTCCATCTATCAACTCTTCATATCACTGATTCAGACAGTGATGAAGAATTTGCAGAAGCTGTTGTTGTACCACCAATAGTAGATCCAATTCCTCCTGAGGAATTAATCCCAACTATTGCTGAAGATCACATCCCACCTGCTGATGTTGTCACACTTAGAGATCATCCTACATCTCAAGTGATTGGAGGCATATCAGCTGGTGTTCAAACAAGACATCAATTAAGACAGGATGTGATGCATGCTTGTTTCCTTTCATAGATTGAGCCCCTCACCATTAAAGATGCTGAGCTAGATCCCCACTGGATCATTGCTATGCAAGAGGAACTCAATCAGTTTGAAAGATGTAAAGTATGGACTTTGGTTCCAAGACCTAAAGGCCAACTGATCATAGGCACCAAGTGGGTATTTAGAAACAAGTTGGATGCAAATGGAATTATTGTAAGGAACAAAGCTAGGCTTGTAGCTCAGGGCTACAGACAGGAGGAAGGTATAGATTATGACCAAACCTTTGCTCCTGTTGCAAGGCTAGAGGCAATAAGGATCTTTCTAGCCTATGCAGCCTATATGAAGTTTAAGGTCATTCAGATGGATGTCAAAAGTACCTTTCTAAATGGTGAGCTAAAAGAAGAGGTATTTGTTGAACAACCACCTGGGTTTGTTTCTTCAACTCAGCCCTCACATGTTTTCAAGTTGCAAAAAGCTCTTTATGGACTCAAACAAGCACCCAGAGCCTGGTATAAGACTCTAGCTAGTTTCCTGTTAGAGCTCAACTTTGTTAGGGGAGTAGTTGATAGAACACTTTTCGTCAAGCCCCACAAGGACACAATCCTATTAGTTCAAGTGTATGTGGATGATATTATTTTTGGTTCCACTTATCCCAAACTGTACAAAAAGTTCTCTGACTTGATGCATTCTAAGTTTGAGATGAGTAGTATGGGTGAGCTGTATTACTTTCTTGGTCTCCAAGTAAAGCAAGATGCTGATGACATCTTCATCTCCCAATCCAAATATGCCAAGGAATTGGTAAAGAAGTTTGGGATGGCTGATGCTTCAGCAATGCATACACCTATGGCTACTAATGTAGTTATAGATTCTGATGATCAGGGTAAGCCAGATGATCAAAAGAATTATAGGGCCATTGTTGGTTCCCTATTATATTTGACTGCAAGTAGACTAGGCATAATGTTTGCTACATGCCTGTATGCTAGATTCCAGGTCAACCCCAAGGAATCTCATCTGATTCTTCTCAAGAGAATCATGAGATACCTGAAGGGATGTCCAAATCTAGGACTATGGTACCCAGCTGAATCAAAATTTGAGTTAATTGGATACTCTGATTCTGATTATGCTGGCTGTAGAGTTGACAGGAAAAGTACCTCAGGAACTTGTCAGTTCTTGGGAGAGAGATTGGTCTCTTGGTTCTGTAAGAAGCAGGCTTCTGTCTCAACTTCAACTGCAGAGGCTGAATATATAGCAGCTACTAGTTGTTGTTCACAGATCCTGTGGATTCAAAACCAGCTTTTGGATTATGGGTACACACACAAGAAAACAAAAATCATGTGTGATAGTACCAGTCCTATCTCCATTGCACAAAATCCTGTGCACCAATCTAGAACCAAGCACATTGAGATTAGGCACCATTTCCTGAGAGATTGTGTGGAAAAGAACAAGATCAGCCTTGAGTTCATATCCACTGACCTTCAGAGAGGTGATATTTTCACCAAGCCTTTAGATGAACAGAAGCATCTGTTCTTTTTGGTTCAACTAGGCATGATTAATGGAAAAGACTAAGTGTGACGTCTGTCTTTGTTGAAACCTGTTTGAAGATCGTCGAACGATGTTCGAAGATAGTCGATCAGATCAAGCCTATTGTCGACCTATGGTTAATGATGGCTTATCTGCTTGAAGATCGTCGACCGACGTTCGAAGATCGTCGAACAGGTCGAGCCTATCGTCGATCTATGGTTGACGACAGCTTGTTGTTAGTGAAGATAGAAATAGTCGAACGATTGATCGACTACTCTGCTTCAGGCATGATCGTCGAACGACCGTTCGACCATCATCTCTAGTATCTTTTAAAATAGATCGACGATTGCTGGTTTAATATAAAACCGATGGTCGACCTAGGTTAAGAGATCGTTCTTTTTATCGTCGACGGAGAGCGTCTTCTCGCATTCCGTCTTTCTGCTTGCTCCCTATCTCGCGATTTCTATCGTTTTGCCTTTGCCGTCTCTCTCGCCTTTCTCCAACCTCTTCGATGGCGATTGCTCCAGCCCTCCTGTCCGTGGTGAAGTTCGATGCTGGTTTCAGCGTGGACTTTGATTCTTTCAGCTGCTGTGAGTCTGCGAAAGTGGAAATCCTCAACCTCTGCAAAGATCAAGGATTGGAAAAGTTCATGTTCACAAAAATAAAGATAAACGTCCAGGAGATTAAAGAATGGGCGTTCACTTCGTCCTCCAATGACGACTCTATGACCGGAATGATAGGCAGAGAAGAGGTAATTTTGACTCCTGCCGTTTTAACTGAAATTTTTGGATTATTGAATGGGGAAGAGGATTATGAGCAAGATACCCCAGAATTTGGGAGAATGTTGACTGAATTAGGACATGCCGACGGCATTCCTTCTAAGCTGCTAAAGGTGAACTTTCCGTTGAAGATAAAGTTCCTTGCAGAACTCGTCGGAAAAGTGCTTCTGGGAAAGCACTCTGCCCATGATAATATAACCAGGCAACAGTTTGCCCTGATGTGTGCCATCGTGAACAAGAAGCAGATTAACTGGGCAAGATTTTTGTTTGATTTGATAAGGAAAAAGAATAGCAAGAAGGAAGTCACCCTGGGTAGGGTACTTGGGATATTTCTAAAAGAGAAATATCCCCATCTGTTGGTCTCAGTTTCTACATCCATCAATGCCAGCAAAAAGATGGACCCAACCCTGTTTGTCAAGTGGAAAAGGAGCTTTCTGAAGCCCGCTCCAGCAGGGGTAGCTCCAATTGCATCTGAGAGCACAAGGACTGCTTCAGTCACTCCTCTCCTTCTATAAGCAGGCTCATCCATTCTCTCAGTTCCATCCACTTCTTCTGCATTATCATCCACTTCTACTGAAGTGCCATCATCTACTTCAGTTGAAGTTCCATCTTCTGCCTCTCCTCTTCTTGATTCTTCCACAATTCTCCATGCATCACAACCAGCATCTCCACTCCCTTCTCATCTTGCTAGGATATCTCATCCTAGTTTTGATTTATTGGCTTCTGAGCTATCCACTCCTCCTCAGTCACCAATTCTTCACTCAGATCATATTGATCTTCTTGCATCATCCCATCAATCTCCAGTTCACTCTCCATCTCATCAAGAATACACCATCCCTGCTTTTCATCCTTCTACTGTGATTCCCCCACCATCATTTGAAATCACCCCAGCCTTCATCTCAAGCATATTGGAGTTAATTACTCCTTCAATCAAAATCATGATTGAAGAAGCAATTGCTCCTCTCGTTTCTTCCATCTCTACATTATCATCTTCCATTCTTGCCATCTCAAAATCTGCTGAGCCATCTTCTGTTAGGGGCCTGACTTCAGTTTCTACTGAAATCAGGCAGGGGGAGATGCTCGAGGAAGATGCCTCTGGAATGCCTCTTGTTTCTCGCCCAGCAAAGCCCCAAGTTCAGACTCAAGATGTAGCAGAAGCTCCAGTTGTCATTGCAACATCCTCTGCAGTTCCAGCTCCAGCTCTTAAGCCTTCTGATGTTATAATGGAAGCAGAATTTGCATTTAAAGCTTGTCTCGAAGAAGCTTCTACTCCCCTTGTTGCTCATTTTCTAGAAGAAGTCATTAACTCCTTTCTAAATGACATGTGGGAAATAGAATGATCTGAAGAGTCTCCTGAAGGTAATTCTTTCACTCATTTTCGAGACTTGATAACTGATATGTTAGTATGGGAATACCTAGAAGGAATGATACAATGTCATTTAGCACATCTGTGTTCCTGATACTACAGATTTAGTGGAAGAAGTTTCAGCTGTCCAAGAACTTGGTCATCAACCTGCTCTAGAATTTCAACCTGATCCAGAACCACTTGTTCAAGATCTTGAGGCTTCTCAACCAGCTTAGTTAGCTATGCAAGAAGAACTGGTCTCCATGACAGTTACATATGAACAAAAGAATGTTTCAGAAATTCAAGTGGAAAAGTCTACAGTCTGGGATGACACCCCAGGACTGGATCTAGACACTCTTCTGGCACAGGATGCCTTGGAAGAAGAGTTAGAAAAAGCTACTTTAAAAGAGAAAGAAAAAGCTGTACAAGAAGCGTTTGATCCTTATGATCATCCTCCTTCATCAAACTCTGAGGATGAGGATGATTCTGATGACTTTGAAGAATTTAAGAGAAAGAAATCTACCAAAAAGAAAAGAAAAGTTGTTGCTCCTCCTCCTCCTAACCCTGACAATGATATTCCTTATTATATCTTAAAAGGAATTGATCCCAAGTCCAAAGAGTTTCAGCATTAGATGGGATTCTCAAAGAATCAGCAAAAGTTAAGAAAGAAATCCAAAAGGTATGACAGTCCTGCTCCAAAATGGACCCCTAGAGGTCCTCCTCCTCCACCTCCCAGTGCAGGAGCTTCTGGCAATTTGTCTGCAAACACTTCTGCCCCGTCTGATAGGTTTACTCCATCCCAATCTTCTCAAAAGAAAAGCAATCAAGGATATCAAGGCAGATCGCAATCTGGATACCAAAGGCATGATGCTGATGCAAGAGAACAAGTGAAGGAGGTAGTTTATCAAAAACCAACCTTTTCTCCTCCTCCTTCCAAAAAAACCAAGAGCATATCTTCTTCAAAGCCAGATCATGTAGAGAAAACTGTTTCAAATGGTAAAAGAGTTATTTTCTCTGAAAAATCGAGTAAGAAATTTGCTGAGTTTGCTTCTCCTTCTTCTCTAGTTATTCAGGAAAATAAAGAGCCAGCTGAAAGCCTGTTAGATCTTTCTATTAAATTTAAAGCTGTGAAACCTGTAGATCCAACCTGTGAAAATGTGTAGGAAAGTCAAGAGCTTGATCCTGATTTCAGGATGGCTAGATTTCTTGAGTTAGTTGGATCAGACCAGATTAGAAAAGCCAAAGCTGAACGTAAAGATACTACAGGATTAACGACAATGTCAAAATTCAGAAAGAAGGAGCTTGATAAATTCCAGGTTAGACCTGAGGTCTTTGACCCTTCAAAATATATGGAAAATCATCCTGAAGCAGTTGTTCCAAGGACATCAGAATCTAAAATTATTGGAGAGCAAGATGTAAAGCTATCGAAGAAAGAAGCTTTAGACCCTTTCAGGAAAATTTCTTTTATTCCTAGTTCCTCTGAATCTAAACCAAATTCTGAAGCTTCTTAAATTTCATTGATTGACAGTTATTTATTTGTCTGTTTGTTTGATGCTCTCTGTTGCTTAGATATTTCCCTTCATGTATCTTATTTATTTCCAGTAGTTTGTTTTGTGTGTTTTGTTGTTGAGAGACTTAACTCAAATAGGGGGAGATTGTTGGTACCCTAGTTTGGATTTGAGCCCAGTCTTCTCTTTTAGTCTCTTGACCCAAGATGTATCTATGGTCAAAGGTTAGTTGTTTAGTTAGTTTGCTCTAGTTTTAGAGTTGTCACTTATCCAGATGAAAATTTGGTTAAGTTGTTTTTGTTCGACTATGGTCGAACGCCGCTCGACTATCGTCTATCGACTGGTCGACGATCTTCTATCAGTTTTTCGACGTTCGTCTGTCAGCAAATCGTCTATCCCTGAGTAAGTTCAACTCTTGTTAGCTCGACGTTCTGTGGAATCTGCCTCGCCGATCGTCGAACCCCGCTTGACTTCTTTTGACCAGACAGATTTCTTGATAGTTCAACTATCTGCTTGGATAGTTCAACTATCTGATAGTTCGACTATCTGTTTGATAGGTCGACTATCTGTGTTGCTTGATAGTTCTACTATCTATTTAATAGGTCGACTATCTGTTTTCTTTGATAGCTCGACTATCTGTTTGATAGGTCGACTATCTGTTTTGCTTGATAGCTCGACTATCCATCTTGATAGGTCGACTATCTGATAGCTCGACTATCTGTTCTGATAGGTCGACTATCTGCTGTGGTAGTTCGACTATCTGCTTTGATAGTTCAACTATCTGTATCGCTCGACTATCTGTTTGATAGGTCGACGATCTCTGTGCTTCGGTCGACGATCTCCGAGGGTCGTTTGACGTTCTGCTGTATGTCTTTAGTAATTTTGTCCTCTTCTATGCTATGATTTATTTCATATTTATTTGGCATATTATTTCAGTAAATTTATGCTATTATTTCCAGGAAATCTCTGCTCCATTCTTTATGCATGAGCCAATCTTTATCTGACAAAGTGTTTTATCTTATTAGTTGAAATATATTTTCTGCTTTATCTATCAGGCTGTCCTTTATAGCTGTTAGACTCAGAAAGTCTTCTCTGGCCGTAAAGAGTTCTTTCTGATATGACCTTTTTCTTGCACCCTTTTATCTGATTGGATATGCAGCTTCTTAGAAAGCTTTATCCCCTTATAGCATGTCTGTCTACAGGATTTGTTTTTGCTTTATGCTTTTTGCAACCCAGATTGCAGATTCAAGAAGAAGACAAAGTTCAAACTCAAATTAGAGCCATTGAAAAGGCCCATATATAAAGAGTTTCTTTTGAAAGGAGAACATAATACATATACATACAATACTCAAATATACAAGTAGTTTACTCTTAGCAGCATAGAGATCTACAGCTCTCAGAATTTCATATTCAACTGAGAAGATCAAATCTCTTCAGCATTCTTCTTCATCCTGAGTTCATCCTGTTCACAGGAAGACATTCACTTAGTGCCTCAAGAAGAAGAAGAAGAAGAAGAAAGAAAAGCCTGTAAAGAAGAACAATCATTCAACAATCAAGAGTCTTCTTCAAGCTTCTCCTTCAGAACCCCAAGACAGTTCTTTGTCTTAGTTCAGAAGAGTTCCTGCACCCTGAAGCAAGACTCCTTCCTGGATATTCTCTAAGCTAGGGGGAGACTTGATTCTTTAGAGCAATCTAGCTTTGTGCAATCCACAGCTTCTCTAATCTGTTTAATAATAGAGAAGAAACCTTAACTCTCTCAACCTCCTGTATAAAGGGTTATTACTCCCTTCAAAAGTGAACCCTTGGTGGCAGGGCACCTGATCAAAAACCTGTGTTGGATTTTGAGCTCCTGATCAAAAGCTCAAAGGGTCTACTTGATCTACCTGAAGCAGATCAGTTGGTGGCAGGGCACCTGAACAAAAACCTGTAGTGGATTCCTACCAGGGTGGTAGAAGAGTGGACGTACCTATTTAGAGGGAACCACTATAAAATTTCTTGTGTCGTCTGTGCTGTTTATTTTATTTATTGCACTGTGGCTGTGAGTAAAAATAACTAGGATTGCTAGTTGCTGTGATAGGATTCCAAGCTTAACTGTAATTACAGTTAGCTCTCTCTCGTGCACTACACTTTGTGTTAGGCTCTAGGGTTATCAATATCTATAAACTAATTCCACAAATTAACTCTAAGGGAGTTGAGTAGGGTGTCCTAATTTTTGAATACTCTATTCACCCCCCCCCCCTCTAGAGTTGTATCTATCATCACTTTCACAATTCTATTCAAAAAATTTATTCAGAGATTATATGTTATTGGAAAATTATGTAACTTTATCAGTAGAGTTATGAGGTCAACACCTTGATGTGTAAATTAATTCATAATTTTTAGATGAATATTTGTAGTGGTTGCTTTGTTAAGTTAAGAAAGGGGGTTATATTTCAAAAAAAGATTTTGAGGTTAATACTCACTGAAAAATTTGGAAACCTTGTCAGTATTACTTTTAAGGCATGACAACTATACTTGAATTTCGTTGGAATTTTTAGAAGCTTATTAATGGTATTTACTTCTCTAAGTGGCTAATTGGTGAAATGTTCACAATTAAGGATTAAGGGTTTAAATTAGGTGAAACTTCTGAGAGATTTGAATTTACTATCAAATTACTGCCTAGTATTTATCATAATTTTATGGGGCTTTAATCATACCTGAAAAGGGTACGTCATGTTCAAATCACCCATGGCTTAGTTTTGGAGGAAATTAAATAAATATCAGATTAATTAGGAAAATTATTATTTTCTGGATTTAGACTAATTATGTCATGATAGACCTCCAGTAAATATTATAGGAGATTCGGAAGACAATTTTGAGTACCACCCCTTGCATACCTCATATAGCTTAGGATGGTTTGCGTTTAGTAAAACTGCAGAAGCTGAACTAGAGTGGGTGATGAACTTGGGGAGATGGAATTTTGGTAGTTTGCTGGTTTGGATATGGTAAGTTAAGTCAAGTTCATTATTGGAAGTCAGGATGGGTAGGGTGTGAGATTGACTTGTGTTAAGTGGCGTCCGGGATTGATGAAAGATCGTCCGCCCCGGTAGGAGAGGAAGAGTCTTAATACTCTAGGGCTAGATCTAAAGTAATTTAAAAGGGATCGGGTAATGGGTATCAACCAATAACAATAAGTACCTTGCGAAAGGGAACGGTGGGCTTCAGCCACCATCATAGTTCCTATGGCCCTTTGAGAGCCCTTCACGGGGAATACCGGGGGCACTCCTGGGCTAACGTAAATCGTATGAATGATAAGCTAAAAGAGAAACTAGTATAACTAGGGTTGCACTTTCACATACCCCGGTAGATAAGGAGGTAGAATAAGTTTGTTTGGTTGCCATTCAGACGGTAGCTCTGAAGGCAGATGCACAGACGGGACTGTCCGGGGAGCCGGGGGCTCGAGGATTTTGAGTGCAGAATAAGGTGGTGGGTCTTCGGTATTTGATTGTCGTTCACTTTGACATCGGTACGTAGACTCGGCGGTATGGGACGCTTAGCCAAAGAAAGCCTGATGCATATAGCCAGCACTAGTATGCGGATACTCTAGGTTGTGTTCTTTTAGGGGCGTACGGAAGGGCTAGGCCCGGTAGTGTGTATACAAGCCTAGGAGTGGGGGGCCCGACCCACTGTCTCCGTTTGCCACTACGGAGGTTCCTGGGAGTGAAGCTAGCTGCCCGAACAGGGGTAACTAAAGGTCTGTGCGCATAGAGTCGTGCGCGTGAGTTGGACTTGCATGAGTCATGGCATAGCATATCACTACACTCATATTTGCATACAACTGACACCCAAACGTATAAATCGGTATGGGACTTTTTATACGATGGGAGCCTTGCAGAAGACCCCTTAACTTATAAGTTTGTATGGGCATTCATATAAGTTAAGGTTACTTACTTATTTACTTACTTAAGGTTGCGTATTAATGTATGTAAATTCGGCAAGCGCACCGGTCGCACAAGTAATAAAGTTTGGGAATGAATCCCCGAGTGTCGGTCTCTTGAGGAATGCAATTAGCGTAGAACAACGAACGATCCGAAATTATCGTTATGAGAGTTAATTAAATAAAGGAAAAATAAAGGGCTTTGAAGGTGGTTTTGCAAACAAATAAACTAAAGCGAACTATGCGGGTCGCAATCCCCGCTTCACAAGGCGAGGTGGATGTAACGGCCACGATGTCGTACTTCGGTGAGGCAAATGGACGGTGAGCAAGTGAATGAGGTGTTTAGTGCGGAGTGCAATCGAATGTAACAAAGGAACTGAGTGAAGTAAGATGGGGCGAGGCGCATCAAATCACCAATCTCACAAGCAAGATTAAACAACAATAATCTAATTAAAACAACTAGAAATCGAAGTTCATTACAAGCTTAAGTCATTTCATACAACAAGAGAGATGGAGAAATACTAAACCAAGAAAGTGAAGATCCACCGCGGTTGTTGGCCGGAGGTACGGGGTTTCAATCCGCTTCCACGCGCAGTCCGAGGAGGCTTCCGGTACCACCGAGTTGTCACCTCGAGGGCCTTTAACTCTGTTCTCTAGGTTGTCTTCATCATCTTCCTCGGTAGAAAGCTCAGAGAAAAGGTCTTTAATAGTCGGGAGGATCACCGGAGGATGCGGAACGCTTTAGAATCGCCGGAAAATGACCTCCCAATGGTAGGGATGAAGGTGGAGATCGATGGAGCTCCTGGGATGCGGAACAGCGAAGTGGCGGCAAGATCGGTCCAAGTCCTCTTTCCCTAATTCGCGGAACAGGCCGATTTATAGAAGCAGAGTTAAATAGCGCGCACGACCACTGGCGCACGACCAGTGATCGTGCGCGAACAAAGTCAGCACCCGTGCAGAAACAACTTATAGAACCTGCACCAGGAAATCAAAGCTTGCGCAAGATCAGCAGCGCATGATCAGTGATCGTGCGCGGTATAGCAGGTGACCGTGGGATATGGCGGCAGAACTTGCACAAAAGAGGGCATGACTGCGCACGATCGGCAACGCACGAGCAGTGATCGTGCACGGTATAGCTGGTGACCGTGCGATATGGCGGGGCAGAACTTTCACAGGAGAAGCCAGACTGCGCATGACCGATGATCGTGCACAAAAGAGGTCGATGGTCGTGCGTGGGTAAAAACGCACGACCATTGACTCCTTTGCCAAAACTGGTGAAAGCCCTATCCCGGACGCCCACACGATCCCCGAGCCTGCAGGAAAACTGGACGGGTTTTCGATCATGGTAGTCATAGATATCAATAAAATGCACATCAAGAGGGAAATACACACACGCAAAGAAATAGGCTAATAAAGTGCACAAGACGTGGAATGTCGCAGCGAACCAAAAGGAGTGCTAATGGCGCTAAATGGTAGTGCAAATACATGCAAATGAGCCCAGATGAGTCCGGAATTAAGTATAAAATATGGACTCATCACACCCCCTGACTTAACTGTTTGCGCGTCCCGAGCAAACACAATCTAAGCAGGTAGGGAAAATAATCTAGCTGACATAGAAATTAAAATAAGGAGTACCATGTGAAGTCGCATGCACGCGTGCATAAAAATATAATAGAAGAAATTCCTAAGTATGCAAAATAGTTTATATTTTTCACAATGCATATCAAAATTTTATTATTACTCAAAAATGGAATCACGGTGAATCAACCGGTCACGCATACGAAGAAAGTAGACTGGCCACTATGGTGAGCTTTTCCAAAGATCGGGGCTCAGGATCACCTCCAAAGGAATCCACCAATGTCGGGGACCATACGCTTGCCCGTTCACACTCTATCCACAGCACTAGTTAGACTGAAGCGCAAATCTGTAGGGCTTGAGGATAAACACGGGGCTTTGGTTACGGTGAGGTAAACAATGATAAAAAGAAAGGATATGCACCTAACCCAAATGAGCTAGCCTAAAAGAATCCCTCAACACCCCCATAATATTACCATGTGCACCACACCCCAAGACTTGATTTTTGCAACATGGGTGTGTGCACCGCCTACTCCAAATCAAAAGCACCTCCAAAAAGATTTTCAATCAAACTTTTTCTTTTCACTTTTCATTTTCACTTTTTTTTTAAATCATTTTCTTTTCTTTTTCATCTTTTTATTTTCATAATTTCAGCAGATATAACTTGGAAGCACTTCCACATTTTCACAAATAATAACACCACATCACAACCCAACATGAAAATATAAAACACTAAGCTCGACTTGGGTGTGTGACTAGGATCGGCTTTGAGGATTTGGTGAAATAATGGTGGAGTTGAATCAAAATAAGGGTACGCACAATGGGGCTAGTGAGGATATGACGTTAGGAATGGTACAAAGCTCAACCGGGCCAAAATGATGGCCTACATCATGCTCACGCTAGAAAAACCATGCACCAATGCTTCGAAAGTAGCTTTGGGTAAGTTCTTAGCCACCGAAAAAGATAATCCTTCCTCCCGACTCGAGCAAAGCGAGTCTAGTGACGGCTACACACATCCCTACACTACCGTTTGATTCACACCGGATTCACAACTTTTGAGTAGAATAAAAAGATCTTCACGCAAATGGAAAACAATATAAAGCTATAAGCATAAAGAAAAATTAATTCTACACGAATTTCTACACAAGTCGAGAACAGTTGACTAGAAACACAGCAAGGTCAACATTTTACTCCGTCTCACAATCCTAAGCCAGCACCATAATTTTACAAAATCTAACAAAGACACAAGTTTAACTCGCGGCACGGTAACAGCTAAGCGCGCGCTCATGTGGGTGTAATGGTGTGCAACAGGATTCTACAATAATGAAGCATAAAATAAAACTACTTGCATGTTATCAATGTGCTCGTGGAGTGCATAAGCGGCTCTTCCCCCCAGACTAGAATGAAAGCATAGACAGAAATGAACATAGACATCGAAAATAAAAAAGAGGGCTGAGGAGAAAGAGTACCTATGCTCCAAAGAATGAGCATACCGGAAGGCGGAGGTTGTTGCATCGCACAAAAGTATGCTGGACCTGCGAATTAGGCTAAACCGAAGAAAAGACAAATAACAGAAAATAAAATAGAAGAGCAAAGTAAAAAAGCACAAAAAAGAGGGACCAAAAAGGTCCAAGCTTGGGTTGTCTCCCGAATAGCCCTTTTGTTTACCGTCCTTAAGGTGGACTGAATACCTGTATTAGCAGTTTATAAATTATTCTTGCAGTTTATGAGATAAATAAAGAAAAATAAAATAAAAAGAACACTCAAGAGACACAGAATCTGAAGATAAAAATGCAGAGGTAGCTGCGGGGGGGGGGGGAGGAATTGCCCTCATTCTTCGTCGCTGTTGTGGATCTCAACGGGTGACGGGCGTGGAGCGGGAGCGAAACGAGCTGGCGGTGGAGGGATGTTCAGGCCACCACGCAAAGCCTGCTGATATACCAGGTCTTGCATCAACAATTGGGAGGCCTCGATGTCCGCAAGGCGCTCATTCAGAAATGGAATGCTCTTACCCTGTGCAGCACTAAAGTAAGGGCTGGACTGTCTCTCCGGCTCAGCTGATGGTGGCAGTGGTGAGTGTGAATGACGTGGCTGAGTGTCTCCTGCAGCTCTCCGCCTACCCATGGCGGATGATTCCGACGCAACTCCATCCTCATCCTCCCGTCGAGCTCCCCGGGCATCGCCCGGCATAACAATTTCAATTCGGCGATCAGCTCGCCGCCCAATAACACGCAGCAAATGAAAACTAACCATGTTGGCACGGGTGATAACAGAGGGGGTGGTAACCTGCTCCATCGGCGTCAAACTGTCCCAAACTCCCAAATTCTTTACAATGCGAGTGATGTAGTAAGCACCACCTATCGCGCCGGCGAGGCGATATGTGGCCATGTGGTGGAAGAATGTCGCTAGCATATACCTAAGGTGGATGGGTTCCCGACGAAGCATGCTATAAAGAGAGACTAAATCCTGCCACCCAACCACATTTTGGATAAGCGACTGCGCAGAGAGTGAGTGGCTAAGAAGATGCTGAAGGAACCATAAGGCGGGGGAGACAATTGTCATCGACTTGGCCTTCCGAGCCACATACTCCTCGTCGGAACCCGTGATTTCACGCCAAGCAGACCCGTGGGTTGATCCTTCAGGGACGCCGGAGCCTAAACCCTGTGGTTCCGAGATATCCGAGTAGAATCCAGCTCGGACGCCGAGCTCATGGATGGTCATAGAAATGACCCATCCCCTAATCTGGAAGGAGCATTCAACGGGGCGGTAGCCGAGAGTGTCACACTCCCACTCGAACGTGGAGAGGAACTCCAAAGTGAGTTCTTTGTATCCAGGTTCGCGGCACTCGAAAACATGGCTCTACTTGTCAAACGAGTAGAGGTGAAAGATCGAATCCGCAAGGACGCCGCCATCACCAATGGACCTCAAATCCTCCAAATCTACAAGACGCTGAGGGAGGAAGGGTTTGCTCTTCAAATCATTAATCCGGCGTTGGTGGCCGTCCTTCTGAAACGTTGCCATCCTCATTAGCACTTGAGCCGGAGTGGAATGCCGGTAGGCGTTGACAGCCCTACGATTTGATGGAGAAGCCATCGCAAGAAGGAGATCCGGGGCAGCGAGGAGATAAGAAATCTCCTGGAGATTTGCCGGAGCTGAAGAAGGGAGCGGGAGGTCGGGAGAACGGCGCACGAACAGGACTTCGGGAACGAGAGATTAGGGCGCACGCTCAGCGTCACCCGAGGGGTATTTTTATAAAAACTGGGCCGACCGCACGATCAGTGATCGTGCGAAAATAAATAGCGCGCACGATCAGAGATCGTGCGCGAAATAACAAAATTATAGGCAGCCTAGTTTTATACAAAGATCGCTCGGATAACGCTACGGGTGCACAAGGGAGATAAGGAAATGAGACGGAGCTACCACAAACATTTTGAGACTAAAGGGGCATGAAAATAAAAGATGGGATTGGAAAAGTAGAAGCAAATTGCTAAAAGCCTACAAGAAAAGAAAAGAACAAGCTACCTAGATAACTATTGGGTTTTCTGTCTCCCAACATGACTTATTCAAATTCTAGACATTTCTTAGCTGATTGGCGTATGAAAATAGAAATGCCCAGGCAATTGTTCATGCTCGCATTTTGGTAGTGGGTACCTGTATGGAGACAGAACAAACGCCCCACTACCTGTATAAGTATACCTGTCATGAATGTCAGGCATGGGCAAGACATGACTTGTTAAGCTCGTCATTTCCAACTCCACCTGCAAATGGTCGCTAGCAGTCGTAGGCCGCATTACAGGCCCTTGTACTGACCGAACCGGTTCCACGATGGGGTTCTGCAGGGATGTGGAAACAAGAACGGGGTCAAGAAATAAATTAGAAGAATAACATAAAGGATCCTCAATCTTGGAGATGATTCCGGAATCATCCCCCATTGGTGAAATTGCAGAAAACTGAACACCACTGTCCAGGATGGTACAAGAAGTTCCTAGTGCAGCCTCCACCTCGTCCGTGCATTGAACATCCTCACATGGGGTAAAAGTAGCAGCCTCGACCACGGAATTGTCCTCCACAAGAGGATCTAACAGAAATCTAGAAATACTAGTTTCCACCTGCGAATCAACCTCAATAGAAATATCAAAAAAAGACAGAATATTATGCAAAGACGAAGGTGAAGGTACAGAACTCGACAGGAATTCAAGAACTGGCTCTTCGCACCCAGACTCAATGCTAGGTAATGAATGTTCATCGAAATTATAGATATCCATGCAGGTATGGGGATCAACACATGCATCGGTGCATTTACATGAAATTCTTTCTCCGAAACATTCAGATAGCAATGGTGCATAAACCGAGGCTGAAGGGGTACTGCTCAAGGTTGAAGTGGGAATAATCTGAAAATCCGGCTCATCATCAACTCCCAATTCAGCTAGATAAGTAGTTCAATCCTTCAATGCATGATCCCAGCTTCGACAAAAAATGCACTGCTTGGCCGGCTTTAGCGGTGCAGCAACAGCTGAAGCCGAAAAGAAGTAGTGCGGTAATGGCTCCGCGGGTCGGTGGATAACAGGCTTATATCTGCGTAATGTAGAGTCATGAATTTCCTGGGTACTATAATTCTGAGGACATCAATCTCTAGCATGAGAGATGTCTCCACAATGAGGGCAACGAATATTGAAATTGGCCCACATTGTAGAAATATCAAAAATAGCGGGTAAAACTACTTTGCATAAATTCTTCGAGTAAAGCTAACAACTCCAACAATGAAATAACAACATAGGGGAAAAGGGATAAAAATAAAACAAAACAAAATAACTCTAATAACCAAATTTTCAGAATCATGGATCGTTCTACAGTTGCACTCCCCGGCAACGGCGCCAAAAACTTGAGGCGTGTAAATTCGGCAAGCTCACCGATCGCACAAGTAATAAAGTTTGGGAATGAATCCCCGAGTGTCGGTCTCTTGAGGAATTCAATTAGCATAGAACAACGAACGATCCGAAATTATCGTTATGAGAGTTAATTAAATAAAGGAAAAATAAAGGGCTTTGAAGGTGGTTTTGCAAACAAATAAACTAAAGCGAACTATGTGGGTCGCAATCACCGCTTCACAAGGCGAGGTAGATGTAACGGTCGCGATGCCGTACATCGGTGAGGCGAATGGACGGTGAGCCAGTGAATGAGGTGTTTAGTGCGGAGTGCAATCAAATGAAACAAAGGAACGGAGTGAAGTGAGATGGGGCGAGGCGCATCAAATCACCAATCTCACAAGAAAGATTAAACAACAATATTCTAATTAAAACAACTAGAAATCGAAGTTCATTCCAAGCTTAAGTCATTTCATACAACAAGAGAGATGGAGAAAGACTAAACCAAGAAAGTGAAGATCCACCGCGGTTGTTGGTCGGAGGTGCGGGTTGTCAATCCGCTTCCACGCGCAGTCCGAGGAGGCTTTCGGTACAGACGAGCAGTCACCTCGAGGGCCTTTAAGTCCGCTCTCTAGGTTGTCTTCATCATCTTCCTCGGTAGAAAGCTCGGAGAAAAGCTCTTTAATGGCCGGGAGGATCACCGGAGGATGCGGAACGCTTTAGAATCACCGGAAAATGACCTCCCAATGGTAGGGATGAAGGTGGAGATCGATGGAGCTCCTGGGATGCGGAACGGCGAAGTGGCGGCAAGATCGGTCCAAGTCCTCTTTCCCTAATTCGCGGAACAGGCCGATTTATAGAAGCAGAGTTAAATAGCGTGCACGACCACTAGCGCACGACCAGTGGTCGTACGCAAACAAAGTAAGCGCCCGTGCGGAAACAACCTGTAGAACCTGCACCAGGAAATCAAAGCTTGCGCACGATCAGCAGCGCACGATCAGTGATCGTGCGCGGTATAGAAGGTGACCGTGCGATATGGCGGCAAAACTTGCACAAAAGATGGCATGACTGCGCACGATCGGCAACGCACGAGCAGTGATCGTGCGCGGTATTGCTGGTGACCGTGCGATATGGCGGGGCAGAACTTTCACAGGAGAAGCCAGACAGCGCACGACCAATGATCGGCAAAAGATGTCGATGGTCGTGCGTGGGTAAAAACGCACGACCATTGACTCCTTTGCCAAAAATGGTGAAAACCCTTTCCCGGACGCCCACACGATCCCCGAACCTGCAGGAAAACTATACGGGTTGTCGATCATGGCAGTCACAGATATCAATAAAATGCACAGCAAGAGGGAAATACACACACGCACAAAAATAGGCTAGTAAAGTGCACAAGACGTGGAATGTCGCAGCGAACCAAAAGGAGTGCTAATGGCGCTAAATGGTAGTGCAAAGACATGCAAATGAGCCCAGATGAGTCCGAAATCTATTATAAAATATGGACTCATCACTTATTTACTTACTTAAGGTTGCTTACTTACTTATTCTACTTGTCTTCTTTTGTTGTACTACTTACCACATGTCTACCTTACTGCTCACTATCGTAGAATTTCTAGATGTACTTTATTCTAGATAATTGTTTATACACCATGATAGTTGTTAGACTAGCTCCATTGTCATCTGCTTGATTATTCTCCACCTTTATAGCTTCCCTTTCCTCCTCTCCGCTCGGTGCTTAGGAGCTGTGGGGGGAGGGGTAGGTGATGATAGGGCTTAGTCTTTATGACTAATGGTTTTCTAACCACAACATTACAGGAGCTCCGGATGGGAGACAGGGACCAGCAGTCCAGGGACCAGCACTAGCGGAGTACGTTGCGTATGGAGGTGGGTCAATCTAGCACCGGTGCACCTGTGACTAGCTCCGTGAGTGATTAGTATTTTTATAGCTTTCGCGACGAGTTATTTGTAGTAAGGACTCTGATGTACCGAGCTCGAGCCCATTTCTTTATATTTCTTCTGAACTGATCTTTGCAGTACATCTATTTGATATTACTGATGGACTGGATGTGATTTCATTTTATATGTGTGTTTCTGTGGACCTGTTTACATTTTATGTATACTTACTTCTCTCTCCTTGTGATCGAAGAAGGCCGGCAGAATTGGCGTTTCGTAGTGGCGGCCTTCCCGTGAGTCGGTGCCACCGCAAAGCGACAATTCTAGGCTAAGACCCCGGTGTTCAAAAAAGAAAAAAAATGGGGGGTCTTACACAATCTTCGACTTATGTTGGGGATCCAGTCCCAGTAAACACTAGAGGATTGAAGCTCATCACATGCTTGAGTTGCTTCTCCATTTCTCTTCTTGCTACTAAAAGCTCTATAGCCACTTAATCCGCCACTGCGGGCTCAACTATGCTGACTTGTACCTAGCCCATCGCAGGGGCAGGGACTGAACATTCCTCCCTATTTGGGCATAGATTAAGGCGAACACCACCTAAGCTAATAGCCTTATCATTTCAACAGAAGGAGGGGTTGTTGGAACGTCATTAAGTGCACTACTCTCCATAGAGTGCAGACATTTGGATTACCCTGCACCACTCTTAGTCATCAATGATTACACAATACACTATTTAGTGACTTAAAAGCCTACCAAACCGCAAAAAAAGGAATGCTCGGTTTCCACAAATAATGTTTTTTTGCATGTTTCATGTGTGTTTTTCAATCCTAAGTGGACATTAATGAGTTCTTTCTTGTTATAATTGCAACGCACCGAAGTGCTCACCCCACCTTAAAATAATTCGTCGGTGAATTCGAAGAAGTAAATGACACTAGAATCTAATACCAAATTGCAACACCCCATCCATCAAGAGTAATATAACAGCAGGTCAGGCCGAGGCCCCACGTGTAATGACCCTAGCCAATCCAACGTGACAATGTCACGGATCTGCTCTAAGCGATGCTACTGGGTTGCAGCCCAAGCACCCCAACCCCTCTCCATCCCACCGACAGGTTGTTGGTTCCCACATCCTCCCTTTAATGACTCAAACTCGATAGTCAAGCGCGCACCACGAAGACTTCCAAGGAGGTCACCCATCCCAGTACTACTCCATCCCGAGCACGCTTAACTATGGAGTTTTCCAACTTCTCATCGCTAATTGAGCTTCTCAATTGATGATGAGAAGTTGGAAAACTCCATAGTTAAGCTTGCTCGGGCTGGAGTAGTACTGGGATGGGTGAACTCTTGGGAAATCCTCGTGGTGCGCGCTTGACTATCGAGTTTGACTCATCAAAGGGAGGTTGTGACCACCAATAACCTGCCGGTGGGATGAAGAGGGGTTGGGGTGCTTAGGATACACCCCGATAGTGTCGCCTAGAGTGGAGCCATGACATTATCATGTTGGATCGGCTAGGGTCGTTATAATAAAAATTGCATCTCAGTTGGTGATGAGAAGTTGAAAAACTTTATAATTAAGCATGATTAGGCTGGAGTAGTACCGGGATGGGTGACCTCCTAGGAAGTCCCCATGGTGCGCGATTGACTATCGAGTTTGCCTCATCAAAGGGAGGATGTGGCCACCAACAACCTGCCGGTGGATTGGAGACGAGTGCTTGGCCTACAACCCGGTAGCGATGCCTAGAGCAGACCCGTGGCATTGCCACGTTGGATCGGCTATTGTAATGACCCTAGCTGATCCAACGTGGCAATGTCATGGCTCTGCTCTAGGCGTCGCTACTGGGCTGCAGCCCAAGCACCCTAACCCGTCTCCGGTCCACCAGTGGGTTTTTGGTGGCCACAATCTCCCTTTGATGAGGCAAACTCGATAGTCAACCACGCACCACGGGGATTTCCCAGGAGGTCACCCATCCCAGTACTACTCCAGCCCGAGCACGCTTAACTATGGAGTTTTTCAACTTCTCTTCCCCAATTGACCTAGTTCAATTGGTGATGAGAAGTGAAGGAACTCTATAGTTAAGCGTGCTCGGGCTGGAGTAGTACTGGGATCGGTGACCTCCTAGAAAGTCCTCATGGTGTGCGCTTGACTATCGAGTTTGCCTCATTAAAGGGAGGTTGTGGCCACCAACAACCTGCCAGAGTGTTGGAGATGGGTTGGGGTGCGTGGGATGCATCCCGGTAACGGTCCTCCTAAGGCATAGTGATTGATTCACGAAAGGTGGAAGGGGATGTTACACTATGCCATATTAAACAGACAGATGAAAGAGTTATGTAATGAAACCATAATTCATTCTAATCTAATAACACACCCTAACACAGAGTTGTATTCTAACAGAAGTGAAAGTCTTTATTTTCAAGGTAGCTTGCAACCTAGAGGAGGGGTGAATAGGTTAATTGATGTCTCGTGACTTTCTTTAATTTCTTCTTTAGTTACTTAGTGTGTTCGCTGTTATTTAGCTTTCAAGAACCAACAAAAAAGTAAACGATACAGAAAATCACACACAGAAATTTTAGTAGTTCCCCAGATTATGGGTACATCCTCTCTCCTCCAACCTTTCCAACTTTCATTTAAACAAGGAACTTCTCCAAAACTCAGCTCAAAGAGCTTACACATCAGATCCCTCTGGATCTCTCGGTCTCCGCCAAGACTTATAGCTCAGGCACAAGTGCCCTACAACTCAATGATCAGTAAATCACCTAACTCAGGCCAAAGGCCCTACAACTCAGGCTGGGAGGATATCCCTACATTAGACCCACAAAGTATCCTACCTCAAAGAGAATGACTCTCCTATAGATCAGGGACAAAGGACTTACCACATCCAAAGGATCATACAACTCAGGAATAAGTGCCCTACAACTCAGTGAGAATGACTCACCTACCTCAGGCTCAAAAGCCCTAATGCTCAGTGATCAACAGATCACCTACCTCAGATCCAAACTGGATCCTACACTCAGAGAGTATAACTCTCCTACAGCTCAGGCAAATTTGCCCTACCTCTAGCCAAAGGTCAACAACTAGGGTATATTTATCTCAGCTCTATCTTTCTTTACATCAGAAAGAAGAAATTCTGCCTCTGCTGGAAGAAATAAAGAATGTAAATTCTAAAATTGCTGAAGAATACAGAAGAACGGCTAGGTCTTAAATTCTTCAATCAGCTAAATGAACCCACAGAAGACTGAAGGATCTCCTTTCCTTCTTTATCAGAAGTCTTTCTGATCTTGCTGTAGTAGAAGAAAAGTGGTACAGCTAACTGAACTTTTTATTCTGCTGGAAGGCTTCAAGATTTTTCTTGGCAGTAATGACGAGGAAGATGAAGTCCAGACGCTCTTTTTTGTTTTGGATAAAACCCTAAAAAGTTGAGTTCAACATCTGAAGTTGTCCCGTTATATCTTCCGTCGATTAACGGATCTAGGATGTAGTGGGGACCACCTGCAGAAAACAGCTACACCTTGCTTTACTGTAAGAAGACGTATAGTAGCCCTCCGACAACATTTGTCGTGTTTTGTAGCTTTCCCGCACTTAATTTGAACTCTGTGGATTTTGATGACTTTGCTGACATCACCATCTATGGACTTAGCCAAAATAAAATATCTTTAGTATAGGCATTGAGTGAGTAAGCTTCACTTAATGCCAAAACACTTAGATAGATTTTCTGTCGCTAGGCGTTGAGTGAGCAACCTACACTCAATGACAAAACACTTAGAAAAATTTCTCTGCCATTTGGCGTTGATTGAGCAACCTTCACTCAATGCTAAAAAACTTAGAAAATATTCCAGTCATTAGGTGTTGAGTTGGTAAGCCTCACTCAATGCCAAAACACTTAGAAAATTCTTTCTGCCTCTTGGCATTGTGTGAGTAAGCTTCATTCAATATCATACCACTTTGAAATGATTCTAGTCACCTGGTGTTGAGTGAGCAACCTTCACTCAACGCAGTTGGACTTAGCCAATTTTCCTGCTAAGGAAGCGTTGAGAGTGTTGAGTGTGTCTTCATCACTCAATGATATATTACTTAGCCAGATATTGTCGGCATTAAGTGAGTAAGCATCACTCAAAGCCAAACTACTTAATAGATATTCTTCTGTTATCTTGCATTGAGTTAGTAAGCTACACTCAATGCATTTCGACTTAGCCATATTTCTATGAAATAACAGTCTCTTACTTACTAAGGTTTAGTCAATGCTTTTTATCACATGGAATTGAGTGAGTAAGCTTCACTCAATGCCTGTAGACTTAGTCAAATATTTATACAAATTTTCTATGGCTTTGACTGACTGAGCAATACTTAACGATTTATGTTGTTTAGCATTTAGTGGGTAGACTTCAATCAACACCTGTGGACTTAGCTACATTTCAGCCAGATTCTTATTAGGCCTTGATAATCTTTGCCTGTTTCATAGCTTTTTGTTGCATGGCATTGAGTGAGTACACTACACTCAATGCCTATGGACTTAACCACTTTTCTATCTAGAAAAGAGTTAGGCTTAGACTAACCAAGCTATACTCAATGCTTTTACTTACCTGGCATTGAGTGAGTAGACTTCACTCAATGCCTGTGGACTTTGGCGATTTCCAGCCTATTCAACATCTTCCCTTGCATCTGGCGTTGAGTGAACTGGCTTCACTCAACACCTATGGACTTAACTGAATTCTTGCACCTGGCGTTGAGTGAGTAAGCTTCACTCAATGCGTGTGGACTTAGGAAAATCCTTGCCTGTCCAGCATCTATCTTTGTGTGCACCTTTCACAAACTTGGATTACCTATCCTATCAATGTTATAAGGACTATCCTGCATGCATGAACTTAAGCATACATCAAATATAACTTTGTGTATGACTGATGAGTTGTAAATATACCTATATTTTCGTATTTTATTTAAGTCTGTTTCGTTTATTTTTTGTCTTTTTTATTAGTTTTATTCAATAAATTGCTTGTTTTTGTAAATATTATTTCTAACTTAGCTTTATTTTTATTCCAGAAAAATTCCAAAAAAAATTCCAGAAAAGTCAAAAAAAATTGACTGACACGCCCGTGTCAATTGACCGACACGCCCGTGTCACGCCCCCCCGACGATCGCCGGCCACAGGTTCCCAGCTCGACGATCGGCGATCATCTAACCGAGCCCGACACGCCCAACGTCATGCCCGTGTCAATGCTTGTCACGCCCGTATCGAGGCCGACCCGCAAGCTTAGTCAAACTGTCAATGCTGCCGACATCGAACTGCCAGCTCCCTCGGTCACGCCCCCTGTCACGCCCGTGACAATTCGTCACGCCGTGACCTGGGGCGTGACCGCCACATTTTCGCCCCGAAGTCAAAGCTCCAATCAAGTCAACCGATCAGCTCATGAATAGTAGTGACACGCCCCCCTGTCACGCCTGTGACCTAGGGCGTGACCAACCCGAAAATTTGCCTATAAATAAGAGCTTCCAGGAAGCTTATTTTGTCCACTTTTTTGACCACTTTGCTTAGGGGAGGTGCTGCCCAATTGGATTCCATACTTATGTAAGGAGAATTTCTCCCCCCCCCCCTCTCTCTCTTAGTTTGTATTAGGGTTTTTACTTTAATAAAATATGAATTTTTCTCTCTTAATTAGTATGAATAATCCATTTGAATGCGCCTACTTAAGAAATTTTTCATTCATCTTTTTGTATTTCTTTTATGTTTTCATCTTTTTTAGCCTTCATAACTTAGTTAGATTTAGGATTTATCGGCATTTCTAGCCGTTGTGCCGTCCGTCTAGTTTTCATTTCCCGCACTTTTTAGCTTTAGCTTTTTCTTCTTTATCATTTTTATTCATATAGGTTTTATAAACCCCCCCCCTAAAAGTGTTCGTTTTTATTTTCTTTAACTTAGGCTCTTAGGAATGTAAAACTTCTCGTTCCTTTTTAGTTTTATTCTCACTTTTTTGGAGGTTTTACAAAACTTATGAATAAAAATGTAGTCGTTATAATTTTTCGCTCACTTCATTTTAGCTTTTTAATTTCAAAACTTTTAGTCCGGTTAATTTTTATTTCATCTTTTTATGCATTTCTACCGCATTCTAGCGGTAGAAATGCAGTTGTATTAATTTTTCGAGTACGTTCATTTTGCGTTTATTTGCAAAACTTTTCGTTCCGGTTAATTTTTATTTTCACTTTTTATGCATTTCTACCGCATTGTAGCGGTAGAAATGCAGTCGTTTTAATTTTCTGAGCTCTTTGTTTTTCTCATTTTTGCAAGTGTGTGTGCGTGTATGAGTTAGGTTTTACTGCTTTATTTCATTTCTGTAGAGTGCGTGTGTGCGTATGCATTTATTTTCGCCTACTCGTTAAGAGTTAAATGGCGCTTTGCTTTCATTTCCCGCCCACTCGTTTGAGTGGGACTTGTCTTTTTACTGCTTTCATTTTCTTCCTACTCACTTGAGTTGGAAAACTTTGTGTGGGTGCGTGTGTTTTCACTTCTGTAGAGTGCGTGTGTGTGTTTTACTTTCAAATAGAGTGCGTGTGTGTATGAGGTAAATTTACTCCCGCCCACTCATTTGAGCCGGGACTTGCAATTTTATCGCTTTCTCAATTATGTAGAGTGTGTGCGTGTAGGAGATAATTTTACCGCTTTATTTATCGCTTTCTTCAATTAAGAAGAGTGTGTGCGTGTGTGCATTTATTTCCGCCTACTCACTTGAGTAGGGCTTGCTTTATTTAATTTTCTTTATGGTTTTGAAGTGTGTGTGAGTGCCTGCATCAATTAGCTTTCAATTTATCTAATTGTCCTATTTTTCGTGTTTTCTCTTATAATTATTCAGTGCTTAATTTAACACTCACGCTTCACCTAAAAACATAAAGCCGTCCCCATACCGATGAGTGGCTAATCTCTTTTAGCCTTCGGCATCGAAGAGCATTGGGACATAAAAAATGATTTGAAATAATTAAAAAAAAACTTTATTTTTATTTTAATTTAAGGACTTAAGGTTTACCCTGGGTTAACGACGTATAGGACCACATAATCAATGTGTGGGCTCTATTTCCGTTATCCATACGCGACGCCGAGAGGCTGCACGTATGGACCGATCCCCCTTGGGTAAAGAGAACTGCGTACGCCCCCTCGAAAGAGGAGAAACGTAGTTCTGCCGGATTGGGTTCCCCACCCAATAGCGGGGTTCTTAGTATAAAGCGGGCATTAAGATGAATCCTTCGTCGGTCTAACGATCGGTCGAATAGTCTTAATGTTTAGGTGAGCAATATTCCTAGAGATAAGTGCGCTCATATTTCTGGAACCCACACGGCCAAGTGCCTTTTATTAAATTAAAAACAAAGTTTAATAATTGTTAAGAATTATTTTAGTCTTAATCCGATTCGATGCCGAGCGTTAACCCATCATCGAACTAACTTAGCAAAATTCTGCTTTCTTCCTTTCCATTTTAATTAAACTAAAAAAATCCCACCTTACTGTTAGTAAGATAATACTGTTCCTGGAAGAGTAGATATAATCAACGCGTCCCCGAGAATAATACGACTTCGGTATTTTTCCGAATACCGAGTACTACTTGCGATAGGTGCGCTTGCCTCCTCTCGTTAGAAAACTCGATCTTCTAACCGGCCCGCGGAATCTGACCATTTCGAACCAACCACAGTAGGTCTCTGTTCCGCGGCCATCAAGTTTTTGGCGCCGTTGCCGGGGAATCTGGTTGTTATATTGAATCCGGGACTCTATTAATTTTACTTTATTTTCAAATAAAAAATTTTATACAAAAAAAATCCTTCCCCCTTTCGTTTTTTTTAGGGTGCATGACCCGTGGACAACCTTCGAGTTCTGAAAATCTTGAATTCGACCCCGAGATCGACCGCTCTCTTGCGCGTATCCAATCTCTCCGTCGAATTCCCTTTTTAGACCCCGCAGAATCTATCGGAGAACCCTCTTCTTCTTCTATGGCCGACCCGAATAATGCCCAACCGGCCGAGCGTACTATGTCTTATTACGCTCGGCCCAACTTGGATGATACGGGGTCGAGTATTGTTCGGCCCGCTGTGGCCAACAATAATTTTGAAATTAAGTCAAGTGTGATTCAAATGATCCAAAATGCCGTGCAGTTCGACGGACTGCCGGATGAGGACCCCAATAATCACTTGTCTAATTTTCTTGAAATTTGCGATACTTTTAAAATTAGTGGCGTCACTGATGACGCCATTCGTTTGCGCCTTTTTCCCTTCTCTCTTAAGTCCAAGGCTAAGGCATGGTTACTCTCCCTCCCGCGGGGATCCATCACATCCTGGGCGGAGTTGGCCGAGAAATTCCTTACAAAGTATTTTCCGCCCGCGAAAACTGCAAGACTGCGGGCGGACATATCTTCGTTCGTCCAAAACGACTCCGAGTCTCTTTACGAGACTTGGGAACGCTTTAAGGAGTTCCTCCGCCGGTGCCCGCACCACGCTCTGCCAACGTGGTTGCAGGTACAAATTTTTTATAATGGACTGAATAGTCAGACGCGTCAAATGATTGACGCGGCTGCGGGGGCACTCTGAACAATAAGACTCCCGAGGCCGCCCAGGCCCTTTTCGAGGAAATGGCGGTGAACGCCTACCAGTGGAATGTCCCGCGGGCGCGCCCTAAGCAGGCGGGCATTTTTGAAGTGGATGCCACTGCTCAGCTAGCCCTCCAAGTGGAAAGGCTAACTAAGCAGGTGGCGGAGATGTCTGTTGCCTCCTCCACTCCGCCTTGTTTTCTCCCCCCCTCCAACGTCTGCGTAGTCGACGAATTCGTGGACTACATGGGAAATCCGGTGCGTCCCTCATTTCAAAACAACCCTTATAGTAGCCACTATAATCCGGGTTGGAGGAACCATCCGAATTTCTCCTGGAGCAACCCGAACAATGCGCAGCGTCCCCCTCCCCCTCCTTTTGCGCCAACGTTTCCTCCTCCCCCTCCTATGAAGCCATCCCCGGTGGAGGAAAATTTTAATCGTTATGTCGCGTCCAACGAGTCTAATATCCGGAACATCACCGGATCGCTAAAAAATTTAGAACTCCCGGTTGGACAGCTGGCGCGACTCATGTCAGAACGCGCCCTGGGGGCACTGCTAGGGAACACGGAGCCCAATCCAAGGGAAACCGCCAACGCTATAACCCTCCGTAGCGGTAAGGAGGTGGTCGATCCAAAACGGATCGATCCTCAGGTACATATTTCACCTCCGTCCCCTCTTCCCTCTTCCCTCTTCTTCGATTACGCAACCCTTACCGATTTTTAACGATAAAACTATTTTAAACAAGGCGTTGCCCTACCCGCATAAGTTAGATAATGAGCGAATAAACGCGCAATATGAAAAATTTATTTTATTACTTAAACAAATTCATATTAATGTTCTTTTTTGCGAGGCTATCTCGCAAATGCCTAAATATGCGAAATTTTTAAAAGAACTACTTTCTAATAAATGCAAACTCGAGTATATTTCGCATATATCTCTCAACGCTGTCTGCTCGGCGGCTCTTACTAGTAAATTGCCCTTAAAACAAAACGACCCGGGAAGGTTCTCCATCCCGTGCCTTTTGGCGATGTATTAGTAAAATACGCCTTGGCAGACTTAGGCGCGAGCATTAATTTGATGCCGTTCTCGCTCTTCCTGCGTTTAGGTTTGGGTACTCCTGCTCCTACCAATATGCGCATCCAACTAGCGGATCGCTCGGTTAGGTTCCCCATCGGGGTTGTTGAGGATGTCCTTGTCCGAGTAGACAAGTTCACCTTCCCGGTGGACTTCGTCATCTTGGACATCGAGGAAGACGCCAACGTACCAATAATACTTGGTCGCCCTTTCCTCGCGACCTCACGTGCGTTAATTGATGTAAGTAATGGTCAACTTCTCCTTCGGGTAGGAGACGACCAAGTTACTTTTTCTATTAACTCCTCTATGGAAGACTCGTCGCCGAGCGACGATTTCTGCTATTCTTTAGATTCTTTTTATGGAGATTGTTCTTCTCCGGTTTTCGAGTCCGAATTTTTAAACGAAAATATTTTTTCGCTCGAAATTTTTTATTACGATGAGGACGAGTCTACGAATATGCCTTTTGAACCAATTGGTTCAAAAGACATTAGCACTAAAACCTCACTAGAAGAACCGCCCATCCTAGAACTCAAACCATTACCCGAATCCCTAAAATACGCCTTTCTGGGGAAAAATAATACGCTCCCGGTAATCATTTCTTCGTATTTAAGCGATTCGGAGACCTCCGAGTTATTGGAGGTTTTGCTTAAACATCGCCACGCAATTGCGTGGCAAATTTCTGACCTAAAGGGGATTAACCCTTCATTCTGCACTCACAAAATTTTCTTAAACGATAATTGCCGCAAAACTATTCAGCCGCAGCGGCGTCTTAACCCAAACATGAAAGACGTCGTGAAAGCTGAGATAATTAAATTATTAGATGCGGGGATTATTTATCCCATTTCTGATAGTGCATGGGTTAGTCCCACTCATGTCGTGCCCAAGAAGGGCGGTCTAACCGTAGTGGCGAATGAGCACAACGAGCTCGTCCCAACTCGTACTGTTATGGGTTGGCGTGTGGTCATCGATTACCGCAAACTTAATGATGCCACCCGCAAAGACCATTTTCCACTACCGTTCCTTGACCAAATTCTTGAGCGTCTTTCCGGTCATCCTTTTTATTGTTTTCTCGACGGTTTATTGGGGTTTTTCCAAATCCCCATTTCCTCCGAAGACCAAGAGAAAACAACTTTTACTTGCCCCTTTGGCACCTTCGCCTATCGAAGAATTCCATTTGGCCTCTGCAATGCGCCGGCTACATTCCAAAGATGTATGCTAGCAATTTTTGGTGAGCTAGTAGAAGATATTATGGAGATATTTATGGATGACTTTTTTGTATTCGGATGCTCATTCCCGGATTGTCTTCGCAATCTTGATTGTGTCCTCCAGCGATGCGAGGACACGAATCTTGTTTTAAATTGGGAAAAGTGTAACTTTATGGTTCGAGGAGGTTTGGTCCTCGGCCATAAGATTTCGATTAAGGGGATAGAGGTCGATAAGGCCAAAGTTGAAATCATAGAAAAACTTCCTCAGCCGACAAACATAAAATCCATTAGGAGTTTCTTAGGCCACGCGGGCTTTTATAGGCGCTTCATTCAAGATTTTTCAAAAATAATAAAGCCGCTTACTCACCTCTTGGAAAAGGAATCACCTTTTGTCTTTAGTAGCGATTGCGAGTCTGCTTTTAATTTTATAAAACAAAAACTTATCAATTCTCCAATTCTAGTGGCCCCTAATTGGTCCCTTCCGTTCGAAATCATGTGCGACGCTAGTGATATTGCCTTAGGCGCCGTTCTTGGCCAATGCGTAGAAAAACATTTTCATCCTATTTATTACGCTAGCAAGACGCTCACTTCTGCACAAGTGAATTACACGACGACGGAAAAGGAACTCTTAGCCGTCGTTTTCGCTTTCGATAAGTTTCGCTCGTATCTTACGCTATCTAAAGTTATCGTTTTTACCGATCACTCCGCCCTTAAATATTTACTAGCCAAAACTGACGCGAAGCCCCGCCTTCTTCGATGGATTCTCCTCCTACAAGAGTTTGACTTGGAGATCCGAGATAAGAAGGGCGCGGAGAATCTAGCGGCAGACCACCTCTCCCGTTTAGAAAATCCGGGTGCGGAAGCGCTCGTCGAATCTGAAATAAATGACAGATTCCCCGAGGAACGCCTTCTCGCCATTCGTTCGTCTTCGTCATCTTCGCCTTGGTTCGCAGATTTTGCGAACTACTTAGTCACGCGGGTACTTCCAAAAGATTTTTCAAGTCATCAAAAGAAGAAATTCTTTTCCGACTTGAAAAATTTCTTTTGGGATGACCCATTTCTTTTCCGTATCTGCGCGGACCAAGCGGTTCGAAGATGCGTCGCGGGAGTGGAGTGCACACAAATATTGAGGCACTGCCACGAGGGTCCAGCCGGGGGGCACTATCAAGCTAACCGGACCGCTAGGAAGGCGCTAGAGGCGGGCTACTTTTGGCCCACTCTCTTCAAAGACGCGCACAATTTTGTGCGCGCATGCGATAGCTGTTAGCGGTCGGGTAACATCTCACGTCGCGACGAGATGCCCCAAAATATGTTTTTAGAATGCGAAGTTTTCGATTTATGGGGCATAGATTTTGTTGGCCCCCTACCTCCTTCTTATAAAAATATGTATATTTTAGTGGCGGTCGACTACGTATCACGGTGGGCGGAAGCGCAAGCTCTCCCCACCAACGATGCGCGAGTCGTCGTTACATTTCTAAAAAAATTATTTTCTCGCTTCGGCACGCCTCGCGCTATTGTTAGTGATAGGGGAACGAATTTCTGTAATGCTCTAATGGCTAAGACGTTAGCTAAATACGGAGTCACGCACAAGCTTGCCACACCCTACCACCCGCAAACAAGTGGCCAAGTTGAGGTAGTAAATCGAGAGATAAAACGCATATTAGAAAAAACCGTTTCACTTAATAGGAAAGATTGGTCCGCTAAGCTCGACGACGCGTTATGGGCGTATCGTACGGCGTACAAAACCGCTACCGGTTATACCCCGTTTCGATTAGTCTATGGCAAAGCGTGCCATTTACCCGTAGAACTGGAGCACCGCGCACTTTGGGCATTAAAACTCTTAAACCTCGACTCTAACTTAGCCGCTCAGAATAGAAAACTGCAACTAAACGAGCTCGATGAATGGCGTGCGAACGCTTACGAGAGCAATAAGTTCTATAAGGAGCGTTCTAAGTTTTATCACGATCGAAAAATTAAAACCCCCAAAAATTTTTCTCCGGGCGATCTAGTCCTTCTTTATAATTCTCGTCTTAAACTTTTTCCTGGCAAACTCAAATCCCGTTGGTCCGGTCCCTTCTTAGTTGAAGAAGTTTTTCCATATGGGACCGTACTCGTCTCCCACCCGAAAAAAGGCTCGTTTAAAGTAAACGGTCATCGATTAAAGACTTACATAGCGGGCGACCCTGTGATCGAGTATAGCGAAACCATATCCCTCCTCGACTTATAAACCCGCCACTATAGTCAAGCTACGCGACTATAAACAAAGCGCTCCTGGGAGGCACCCCACGTCTATCTTTTTTACGTCTTTATTTATTATGTTTTCTATTTTTCTAATAAATGCCGGGTTTCTAATGGGCTTCCCCGCGCGCGGATCAGGGACGTCTTCTACCCCCTCTCTTTTCTTTTTTTGTACATACACCTGCTGTCGTGTTCCTCATGCTTACCATACAACATTGGGGACAATGTTGGATCTAAGTATAGGGGTGTTTTCATATTTTCGTACTTTCTTTTTCACTTACAAAAAAAAAAGAAAAAAATAACAAAAAAAAACAAAACAAAACAAAAAATTTTAAAAACAAAACAACAAAAAATATATATAACACAAAAAAATCAAAAAATTTTCAATTAAAAATTTTTGAAGTTTCATTTTTGAAACTTTGACTTATTTTTAACTCGGTCCGCGAGATCCGGCTCATCGAGCCACCCACATAACGAGTCATCTCGCGGCTACCTAGTTTATATTTTTGTAAATATTCTTGTAAATATTTTTGTAAATAATTTTTGTAAATACTTTTTGTAAATATTCTTTCTCTTTCCCCTCTCCCTTTTTCCCTCTCATCCTTGTAAATATTTTTTTCTTTTTCCCAAATTTTTGTAAATAGAATGAAAATTTCATTAAAAATACAAAAAAATTCACAAAACTTAAAAATCCAAAAATTTTATTTTCGCATTTTTTCTTTCTTTTTAGTATGTATATATTAAAGATATAAATACAAAAAAAAGAGCATAACTTCAAAAAAAAAACTTTTCAAAAAATTTGTGAAACAAATAAATCAAACATTTCATTCTTAAGTTTCTTGCTATCCAAAACTTTCGTTTTGAGTTTATTTATATGCGAATTTGATCAATTCTTTGTTCAATATTCGTTTGTTAATTATAGATTGAAAAATCTAAATGCCCGGGGTTAAGTTTTAAAGAATTTATTATACTTTGTTAAAAATAGGGGACTCGCTTTAGGCACTACTTCTAATTTTTCATAGATAGGAGCATGTGTACCATGTTAGAAAATAACGACTATAGAATTCAATTGTGCTTGCTTTTAGCTTTCTGAAAAATTGCAACGTACAATTTATAAAGGTTGCTCTCAATTATTTTTCAATTAAAATTCTAGTTCTCTTTTCTCCCCTTACCTATCCTATCATAACCTACTTGGTATGATAAAAATTTATTTCCCCAAAAAGAAAAAGATCTTATGTCAATGGGAATAAGATTTCATTCCGTAAACATAGGCACCCAATAATTTAAAAGATTATACGTTACGGAGTAAGAGGATAAAATTCATTACTCCAACACATATACATTGGGTTATTTTTATGAAGAAAGAAAAAATTTTATGTTAAGGAAAATAAGATTTCATTTTCCTTTAACATCCAAATCAAAAAAAAAATGGAGGTTCGAGAAAAAATAACCTCACCTCAAAATCCAAGCATCTTCGTAAACCAACATCAACCCCCCCTTAGCCAATTTCATGACTCTAGAATTAATTCAAAAATCTTTTTGAGAGCATAATTCGTAAATTGCATTATTTCCGATAACACTCCAATAAGCTAAAGTTCGTATAACTTCAAACTATTTTCTGTTAATCTAACCAATACAATTATTGCTTTCTATTTGATTATATCAAGAAGTCTTTTGGCCAAAACTTTTGCCCTGTTTAAATCATCTAAATAATTTTAGGACTTAACTCTTATACCCCGTATATTTTTATTTGATCTCTCTTATAATTAATTTAGCGGTAGCAGAACTTAGGGTTTTTTATTATTCCTTATAAGTTCACCTCATACTTTTGCTCTGGAATAGCAAAAGCTTAAGTATATGGGTGTTTGATGAGTTGTAAATATACCTATATTTTCGTATTTTATTTAAGTCAGTTTCGTTTATTTTTTGTCTTTTTTATTAGTTTTATTCAATAAATTGCTTGTTTTTGTAAATATTATTTCTAACTTAGCTTTATTTTTATTCCAGAAAAATTCCAGAAAAGTCAAAAAAAATTGACTGACACGCCCGTGTCAATTGACCGACACGCCCGCATCACGCCCCCCCGACGATCGCCGGCCACAGGTTCCCAGCTCGACGATCGGCGATCATCAAACAGAGCCCGACACGCCCAACGTCACGCCCGTGTCAATGCTTGTCACGCCCGTGTCGAGGCCGACCCGCAAGCTTAGTCAAACTGTCAACGCTACCGACATCGAACTGCCAGCTCCCCCGGTCACGCCCCCCTGTCACGCCCGTGACAATTCGTCATGCCCGTGACATGGGGCGTGACCGCCACGTTTTCGCCCCGAAGTCAAAGCTCCAGTCAAGTCAACCGATCAGCTCATGAATAGTAGTGACACGCCCCCCTATCACGCCCGTGACCAACCCGAAAATTTGCCTATAAATAAGAGCTTCCAGGAAGCTTATTTTGTCCACTTTTTTGACCACTTTGCTTAGGGGAGGTGCTGCCCAATTGGATTCCATACTTATGTAAGGAGAATTTCTCCCCCCCCCCCTCTCTCTCTCTCTCTTAGTTTGTATTAGGGTTTTTACTTTAATAAAATATGAATTTTTCTCTCTTAATTAGTATGAATAATCCATTTGAATGCGCCTACTTAAGCAATTTTTCGTTCATCTTTTTGTATTTCTTTTATGTTTTCATCTTTTTTAGCCTTCATAACTTAGTTAGATTTAGGATTTATCGGCATTTCTAGCCGTTGTGCCGTCCGTCTAGTTTTCATTTCCCGCACTTTTTAGCTTTAGCTTTTTCTTCTTTATCATTTTTATTCATATAGGTTTTATAAACCCCCCCCCCTAAAAGTGTTCGTTTTTATTTTCTTTAACTTAGGCTCTTAGGAATGTAAAACTTCTCGTTCATTTTTAGTTTTATTCTCACTTTTTTGGAGGTTTTACAAAAACTTATGAATAAAAATGTAGTCATTATAATTTTTCGCTCACTTCATTTTAGCTTTTTAATTTCAAAACTTTTAGTCCGGTTAATTTTTATTTCATCTTTTTTATGCATTTCTACCGCATTCTAGCGGTAGAAATGTAGTTGTATTAATTTTTCGAGTACGTTCATTTTGCGTTTATTTGCAAAACTTTTCGTTCCGGTTAATTTTTATTTTCACTTTTTATGTATTTCTACCGCATTCTAGCGGTAGAAATGCAGTCGTTTTAATTTTCTGAGCTCTTTGTTTTTCTCATTTTTGCAAGTGTGTGTGCGTGTATGAGTTAGGTTTTACTGCTTTATTTCATTTCTGTAGAGTGCGTGTGTGCGTATGCATTTATTTCCGCCTACTCGTTAAGAGTTAAATGGCGCTTTGCTTTCATTTCCCGCCCACTCGTTTGAGTGGGACTTGTCTTTTTACTGCTTTCATTTTCTTCCTACTCACTTGAGTAGGAAAACTTTGTGTGGGTGCGTGTGTTTTCATTTCTGTAGAGTGCGTGTGTGTGTTTTACTTTCAAGTAGAGTGCATGCGTGTATGAGGTAAATTTACTCCCGCCCACTCATTTGAGCCGGGACTTGCAATTTTATCGCTTTCTCAATTATGTAGAGTGTGTGCGTGTAGGAGATAATTTTACCGCTTTATTTATCGCTTTCTTCAATTAAGAAGAGTGTGTGCGTGTGTGCATTTATTTCCGCCTACTCATTTGAGTAGGGCTTGCTTTATTTAATTTTCTTTATGCTTTTGAAGTGTGCGTGAGTGCCTGCATCAATTAGCTTTCAATTTATCTAATTGTCCTATTTTTCGTGTTTTCTCTTATAATTGTTCAGTGCTTAATTTAACACTCACGCTTCACCTAAAAACATAAAGCCGTCCCCATACCGATGAGTGGCTAATCTCTTTTAGCCTTCGGCATCGAAGAGCATTGGGACATAAAAAATGATTTGAAATAATTAAAAAAAACTTTATTTTTATTTTAATTTAAGGACTTAAGGTTTACCCCGGGTTAACGACACATAGGACCACATAATCGATGTGTGGGCTCTATTTCCGTTATCCATACGCGACGCCGAGAGGCTGCACGTATGGACCGATCCCCCTTGGGTAAAGAGAACTGCGTACGCCCCCTCGAAAGAGGAGAAACGTAGTTCTGCCGGATTGGGTTCCCCACCCAATAGCGGGGTTCTTAGCGTAAAGCGGGCATTAAGAGGAATCCTTCGTCGGTCTAACGATCGGTCGAATAGACTTAATGTTTAGGTGAGCAATATTCCTAGAGATAAGTGCGCTCATATTTCTGGAACCCCCACGGCCAAGTGCCTTTTATTAAATTAAAAACAAAGTTTAATAATTGTTAAGAATTATTTTAGTCTTAATCCGATTCGATGCCGAGCGTTAACCCGTCATCGAACTAACTTAGCAAAATTCTGCTTTCTTCCTTTCCGTTTTAATTAAACTAAAAAAATCCCACCTTACTGTTAGTAAGATAATACTATTCCTGGAAGAGTAGATATAATCAACGCGTCCCCGAGAATAATACGACCTCGGTATTTTCCCGAATACCGAGTACTACTTGCGATAGGTGCGCTTGCCTCCTCTCGTTAGAAAACTCGATCTTATAACCGGCCCGCGGAATCTGACCATTTCGAACCAACCACAGTAGGTCTCTGTTCCGCGGCCATCAATGACATTGATATGATTAACTTCTTCAAATCTAGGATATTGTGGGCAAAGTACCCAACAATCTTCCCCTATTAGAAGAAGTCAAAACACTCAATTAAATTAGTCAATGACAAACACTAATGTATGCAGTAATAATATCTCAACTTGGAAAACATATAACAAGAGAAGTTATATCTCAAGAGAAGTTATACTTACCATACTTTCTTGCCTGCAGGGCACACTTACTCCTGCTCCTCCTGAATTGCTGCTACCTGGTCTTGATTAATTTGATAATAACCTTCTCATTGTTCTGATACCACTTATATCCTTATACTCCCATTATGATCTGATACCAGATTCATATCCTATCTCCTCCCCCTTTTTGAATTCTATAAATAGTCAGGGAGATTCAGATTATATGCTCCCCCTTTTATAGTACAGATAGGCCACTCTAGCAGCAGTTGAACCACTTGAATCTTCCTTTTCATATGCTGGACTGCTCCCACTTAACTGAAGCATCCTCTTACATACTTCCTGGTAGAAATATTAGTATAAACCTTAAGATTGTATTCCTCTTGTTGATATTGTATCCACAAAATTTGTGAACTTTGACATAGTCTTGTGGTGATACCACTGATACACCACAGCAGTGCAGCCCCTTGACACTTGAGTGGTCCAATGATCCACTTGAGCTGGCTCCTATCATTCATCCCCTTGACCAATTTTCACTCCTCTTCTCCTATAGTAGCACTATCCTTTCAATAGCAGTAGTGATGATCTTTGATCAATAGTGGTTGTTGGTGATCATGCTACCCCTCAACAGGAGTGCCTCTATCACCATCTCTAATGGACACATGAGTCCATTTATGTCTTCATACCATTTAAGATCTTTATTGTCGTGATCCCCCATCAAACACTTATCTACCTGCAAGAGAAATAAATCCGGCAACACAAGTATAACAAGGAGCAACTAAAGCTATACAAAGTTCAACATACCCAACTCGAAGGTGTTGACCTTGACTTCTACTAGTGGCTTAGTAATGATATTTAGCAGCTATCATGACTATAGGAACACACTCAAGACTGAGTTTTTCCTATTCCACATGCTCCCTAACTAACTGATACTTAATCTACATATGAATATTCCTTCTATAAAAGACAGGATTCGTAACAATTTAGATTACACTAGTAGAATATCAATATGAAGGAGTTCTACTTATCTGTAGTTTATGGTCCTGATACAATGGAGCAGATATTGCAAGGCTGGTTTCTTTCTTGCTACTCCAAGTAGTCAGTCTTATTCTTAGGAATTGATAGGTTTCACATTTTCTTATCCTATCTACCTTGCAACTTGTAGTGGAGGTGCTTCTTCTCACATGTTCTCCTTTCATCTATCTCCATTGGAGAGCATCATCCCAGATTTGTTGTGTTCTTCCTTGAACACTTGGATTGTTTTGTCTCTTTTGTATACCATCTTGGCTTGCACAGCCTACTCCCTCTTGATCATGGCCAATCTCCCATTTCCTTCTCTCACTTTAAGACTTCAAATAGGATAGGGATATCTTAGCCTGATCTATCTCTTCATCCAGATGTATCATTTTCCTTTGTAGCATCTATTGTTATTTTAATAACACTCTCTCAATCTTAAGCAGGGAGATTTTTTGAATTCTCCCCCTCAATCTTAGCATTGTCCATAGAGACATTGTTGAACTTCAGTAGTAGTACTGATCTTTTTAGTGATGGAGGTACTCTAGGTAAGACTCAAGCTTGTCCAGCAACCTTGACTGAACATACTCCCCAAATAGGAGCATATAGCTTGACTGTCTTCCCCTTAGAATTTGTACAGAACCTATCCTTAAAGACTACTGACATGGGCATACCTTACAACAGGTTCAGATGATATTGAACCTTGAGCATACATTTCTCTTCAAGTTTCCTTTGAAGAGCCTAACAGCTGAGGATACCACTTGAGAAAATTTTCAAAGAGCATTGTGTGCTCCTTCCTTACTGCTCTCAGAAGAGCTACTTTTAATGCATTCCTCAGTGATGAATACAACTTGCTTTTTCTCACTAGTTTGCTAGTGTGGCGGTAAAACTTTTTCCAACCAGACATTCCTGCTGGCTTGATCCAGCTGGCCTTTGCCCAAGACTTGTGCTACACTTTTTTTTTACTGAGGAGGTAGCTACACTTTGTCCCATCACTCGGGAATCTTAATCTTTAATGGATGGATTCAGCTAGTCTTCATCCATGATTGTGCACTTGTCCTTCTTTAGGATTTCACTCAACATTCTCTTCATTTTGGGCAGTAAGAGGAGTATCCTAGATTGTCAATATCCATCAACCAACTTCCCAACTGTAAATCTTAGTTTTTTCCTTCACTGGAGTATGATTTAGAAGATGACTTTCTTGTTCCAGTCCAAGTTCTGGAACATCCTCTTTCCAATTACCACATGGGGGAATGGGTACTTGAACTAACCTGCATCACACAATTTACTTTACCTTAGGACCCCAATTTCTATTGGGTCCTAGGTGCATGTTAGTCTTATAATGAACTTGTCTACTAGCAGCATTC